>OZ024862.1:10735425-10962925 GCA_964017155.1 Oasisia sp. SBJ-2009
GGTTACCAGTTTAACACACTAAATTAGTGGATCTGTATTACTATGATCCCATAATAATGTTAGTAGTTCCGAAATAGCTTGGAATTCAACCTTATAACGTAACCAATTGCACACAAATAAAAGTGAATGTAAGTAATGGACTTTGATTCGTTATGCTTAACTATGAATTACAGTTTTATACTAATAACATATGGGCGACAAAACAAGTTGTGCACAATTTATAGTATTACATATATATGATGTCAGGATTCACTTCAAAGTTTTATGCATTGTCAGGTGATCAGATGCTGGTTCTTCTTGGGAAGTTGTCGTGCGGCATCAACCTCTCTGAGAAGATATGCTCAAGTCATCGTATCGAAGGATCGCGGAAGGTTCGAGAGCTTCCGAGGGCAACATACACAATTGAGAGTCGCCACGTGTGTGTCAACACATTCAAGTTCCTGCATGCGTAAGTTATTATTGTCATGTTTATATTATATGTTTGATGCACTAATAACTGCCTCACTATGTAAACTTAGTAGAATACAAATTATTGTATTATAGCTGAATGATAATGAAAGTTTTTATGATTTACCATTTGTGACTATTCACCATGTGGGCCAATGTAATTGTACTTTTACCTGGAAGAGAAGATTTACTAAATTCAGCATAGCCATCAAAATACTGATACTAATATGATTATTATCAAAGTTGTGTAACTCATGTTTAGCATATTTCACAGACTGATATGCAGCTGTCAGTATTCAAGTTAGTATAATGTTATTTGTGTGACATGACTACTGTACTATGTTCACATCTACAGTAACAGCCATTATTGCATGCTTACAGCATCAGCAGTGACCGACTGACAGCACTGGTGAAGTGGTATCATGAGAATGGTCTGCAGCCAAGGAGAAACAGAATGCTGAGAGACACAACAATCTAAGGGCATATAGGTTTGACGATACAAAGAGAACCGAAGGACATGTTGTGCCCTCTTCCAGGTATCCCCAAGCCTGAAACACTGCAAATAACCATGCAAGCCACATCTTCTACAATTGTACCAGATAAGGAGAAGGGAAGAAAGAGTACTGGTGGGCCAACTCCTCCAAAGCGAGTCTGGTAGAATGTTCACATTGCTGCCACATACGTTTCTTATTTTTGTAATGTTGTGTAAATATGATTTTGTCTTGTCTAATAGTGTTTTCAAAATGCTAGTGTACAGATTGTACAGCTATTTTCACTTTTTATTCCATGAACACTGAAATTATTTTACCAATTGCAGCAGCAGCAGCTATATTGTACCTCTAGTGTGCTATACCATAACATGTACAGTATTTGAGACAAATGTGAATGTTCAATCATGCAATAGGTATGGATATACTTGTTATGACTGTTTGTCTGACTGAAACACTAATAATCACCAGCAGTAAGTCTCGGCTCGATGGAACAAGGTGAAAAGGTGACTAAGGCAAATTAACAGCCTTTTTCACCTGCATCGAATGTGTTACATGTTAATTTGCTTGCATCATGTTTGTTCTACTATGGTGTAGTTATATTATAACATAGATAGTATATGCCAAATAGAAATGTCATACAGTAAGTATTATGTGAACATAACAAATTCACAACCGAAACAGCTGTTCTTAATGTGTAGTTTTGCATATCTTTGATATTTTAGTTTTGCAGTAGCAGCTTTTTATTTCTACTGTGCATCTATTCCATTACAACCATGATGTATTCCAAGTGTGTATGTTGCATGATCATTGATCAGTATGTTTTCGGCGTCAATAAACTGTGGAAGTGTTTAAACAAGTGTTAAATCGTTTTCTCGATTGATTGCATTCGCTTAGAGGTATGATCGTTACAAGCTGAGCCAAAGTACCAAATTTGGCATAGTTGTACCTTAGGACCATATAACACTGTTTAAAGGGGGCTGCCCGATTTTAAAGGCCAAGGTCATGTCAAGGTCAAAGATCATTAATTATATCATCATATTATCCAATATCTCGAGATTTTAATGATATTTTAAATGTCTTCAAGAGCCTATTTATTTACAGACCAACTTCTTTCAATGGGATGATTATCTAATTTGCATAAATTCAAAATGGCCAACAAATGAGCAAATGTGTAAATATCGTTATTCTTTATCAAAGCCATTTTCACAAAGGTACCAAAACAAATATAACTTCAGATGGAACTGCCCGGATATAAAGATTCAAGGTCAAGGTCAGATGAAGGTCAAAAGATAAAATATTTCATAATTCCATTTTTATCATCTACTAACACTATGACAATGTTTGTATTTCGGAAGGTTACAAGAGACGTTATATTTTGTTTTTGACCTTCGTTTGACCTTGACTTTTTCATTTAAATCCGGGCAGCCCCATCTCAGAAGCTGTATATGGCCATAAGATACATGTGTGCAAAATATGTGTTTTGGATACTTTGTGAAAATGGCTGTGATAAAGAATAACGATATTTATATATTTGCTCATTTATCGGCCATTTTTAATTTATGTAAATTAGATAATCATCTCCTGGAAATATGTTGGTCCGTATATAACTTAGCTTTTGAAAACATTTTAAAATATCATTAAAATCTCGAGATAAGATGATTATATAATTACTGATATTTGACCTTGACCTGACCTTGAACTTGGCCATTAAAATCGGGCAGCCCCCTCTAAATGTTTTATATGGTCTTAAAGTACTACTGGGCCAAATATTTTGTGTTTTAGACCAGCGTATCACGATTCCATTACAATTTGGACTTAAGCGACTCCACTAATGTTACGTCATACTGTGAACAATGTGTTATTACTATCATAACTTTGCTAATTTTCAAGACATCATATATTCACTTACACAATGTCATTACAACATAATATACATGATGTGTGCCAAATATCACTGTCCTAGATACATTATATCCATATTTGCCACACAGAGGGAGTATGCAAATCTTTAACAGCCGTTTTCTCCATTTTTACGTATTTACCCCTACCGTATACAAAGTGGCATAACTTCACCAATATTTGGAATAGCAATTTAATGTTTCTACCACTGTAAAGTAGGATGAATCCCTTTTCCAAAAATGTAAAAAATTGCAAATCCAAATTTTCCTACTTATCACTGGTTTGGTAAGCCGGGGTCACATATATATATATATATATATATATATATATATATATATATATATATATATATATATATATATATATATATATACATATTACCTATTGCATGTTACGAGCAACACGTTGCGTGTTACATTTTACTTGTTACCTGATATGTGTTACATGTTACATGCTACCTGTTACGTTTTACATGTTACGTGTTACGTGTTACGTGTTAAGTGTTAAGTGTTACGTGTTACGTGTTACGAGCTACGTGCTACGTGCTACGTGCTACGTGCTACGTGTTACGTGTTACGTGTTACGTGTTACGTGTTACGTGTTACGTGTTAAGTGTTAAGTGTTACGTGTTACGTGTTACGAGCTACGTGCTACGTGCTACGTGCTACGTGCTACGTGCTACGTGTTACGTGTTACGTGTTACGTGTTACGTGTTACGTGTTACGTGTTACATGTTACATGTTACATGTTACATGTTACATGTTACATGTTACATGTTACATGTTACATGTTACATGTTACATGTTACATGTTACATGTTGCATGTTACATGTTACATGTTACATGTTACATGTTACATGTTACATGTTACATGTTACATGTTACATGTTACATGTTACACGTAAATGTTACATGTTACATGTTGCATGTTACACGTAAATGTTACATGTTACATGTTATGTGTTACATGTTATATTTTACACGATATGTAATACATGTGTTACATAATGTTACGTGATATATGTTACGTGTTACACGTTACGTTATGTTGAAAGTGTTAAATTTTACATGTTACGTGTTATATATTATGTGTGGAGTTTTAAACGTTATGCGTTATATATTACATGTTACGTATTATATACGTTATGTGTTAAACGTTACGTTATACCTTTTACGTGATATGTGTTACATGATATATGTTACATGTTACATGTAATATGTTACATGCTATGTTACGTGCAACACGTTACATGTTACATTTTACCTGTTACGTGATATGTGTTACATATTACACGTTACGCATTGCATGTTACCTGTTTCATGTTACGTGTTAACTACTATACGCTACGTGTTACGTGATATATGTGACATGTTACATGTTACATGTTTTTTCTTGCATATTAACATTATATTTCATACTGAATATTATGTATTATATAATATATAATTCAAATTAAATATTTTACCTATGTACTAACTTCTCATTTACTGAGGGACAAAACCAACGAAATTCCAGGGGCGATATATATATATATATATATATATATATATATATATATATATATATATATATATATATATATATATGTGTGTGTAAGTATGTATGTATGTATGTATGTATGTATGTATGTATGTATCTTGAGCACATCACGGGAGAATTGCCAGACACGAAAGTGTCGACAAACATTGTACTAAAACCTATATAACACATTCCTTAATAAACCATTCCTTCAACCGCCTTTCACACTAGGATTGAACCAGCAAACCCCACGCCTGTGGGCATTCGATATCCTGACATTATAGCATGGAAAGGGAACACTTGTGAGATCATCAATACCAGGATTTGGGCCAACAATTTCGTTATCAATGAAGCCCACAGTTGTAAAGTAACATATTACACCAACACGCCATTAAAAAATTGTGTGGGAATGCATAACTAAAAATCCTGACCTGCTGGGACAAATCTGACTTCCGATTTGGAACCAGCATATTGGATTTAATCTAAAAAGATTCCACTACTAGCAAAAGGTGTATTACGAAAGAAACGAAATATACGAATTGGACTAAGTACAAGAAATCAACATGAAATCCACGAAAACGACTAAGTCCTACGAGAAATGTGTACAAGAAACGAGAAACAGATCGAGAGTGTGGCTATATCCGTCATAGCTGGCTGGTGACAAGGCCCGTTGACTATTTGCGACGTGTCACAGCGGAATTACTTCACCCCGACAGAGCATCACATCGGCGGCGCAGTGTACACACGTGACGACAGGGATAGTGTGCTCCCTCGATCGTCTTAAAATTTCCCCTTGCCCATAATGAGTTTATTTAATCACATATTGGAATAAATAAGTAACTGTCACCAAAATATGTTTGGAAATAGCATTGAGCCAAGTGATGCCAGTAGCGAATTGCAGGTGTCGTCCGTCCGACGACCTTACTAGCTATTCTTTAATTTCCTGCCAAGTTTCTCCTAGATGCGAGAAATGTGTCGGGCAT
The DNA here is from genome assembly GCA_964017155.1 of Oasisia sp. SBJ-2009. Classification (NCBI taxonomy): domain Eukaryota; kingdom Metazoa; phylum Annelida; class Polychaeta; order Sabellida; family Siboglinidae; genus Oasisia; species Oasisia sp. SBJ-2009. The sequence continues at coordinate 10,740,765 of OZ024862.1, forward strand.
CGTGACATGGTGGCACCCAATTGACCGACTACGACGAGGGGTCAGAAGAGATTTAGACTTCCTGGTCTGACTCATGTGAAAGTGTCAGGCCTACCCAAAATAATTGTGTTACTTAACATTTTGAATAGCCATTATGAAGTGAAATGAGTACAATAAAGCAGACACTCCAGTATAGTAATTGCTACGATGTATCTGCAATGTAATGACGCATGTTAGGCAGTCTTTAATTACCATAGCGATTTTTAACCTTTTTATATACGACCCTGCGGATGCAGAAATACGTGGTAAATTTGGTCAATATTGACGGGCAACGCACATGCTTGCATTTCAAAAGAGCTAGAGGTATGTGATTTTGGCGAAATACGATGAGCATAACATAACATGTCTCTGGTACAATTTCTTTATAATCGACAAAACGTTAATATGGCCTCCAATGGGAAAAAATAATTAACATATTGTATTAACGAATGGCATGCAGACACTCTACTATCTAATCACACTCTGACTCGCGGTTGGGACACACGAAATACGGGAGCCCTGGTGTGCACTCACTGTGAGCCAAATTCTTGCATTCTTGGAATTTAACCCAGACATATCGTGGCCGACTGCAACTGAATGGTTCCCCGCACACCAAAACAAGTTCATTCCTCTTCATCGCTGCTTTCGTCGACTTTCTTTCACTTTTTATTTAAAATATTGTGTACGCTATAAATACATCACACCTATATTGCGTTTACATACCATATTCGTACTGCATGGCGGGGCAAGACGGCTCCCGGGACCGTTTTGCCTCGTTCTAACAGGGCCGTCTTACCCCATACACAACAGTGATGTGTTTTTCACCTTCACATGTAATCTTTTAATATCGCTCCCATTTCGATGAAAGTCATTGAAAACGTGTTCAGATGCGAGTGCATTAGTACCAGTCGCTGGCTTATCATCACACGGTGAACATGTTAACATCGATTTGACCGAAGAGTGATTATTAGATCACAGGGTATGCAAACCTTTACAAATGGTTTGTGAACTTACTTTTGGTAGCGTTTAGCCTTGCAGTCGCTAAGAGTATTCGCTAGGTAGCAGTATCATGTTCCACTATTCAACGTTAGTTTGTGTTCACTCGTTTGGCAGATAAGACGGGGGGCCGTATTACCCCCAGAGGCCGTTTTGCCCCAGGTTACCCTATAGGTTATTGGACTTTCTTATTTGTAAATTCTTAGGTCATAAAACGAATATTTATGCCATCAACATTTATTCTGAGCACTGTTTGCGTCCTCTATCGCCCGTCTGTTGTGCGTCCTGTTCAACTGTTTAATCTCACCTCGATCTCACGATCAACTCATGGCATGCAGATTCCATTATTTCACACAGTCACTTCTGATAACGAGTTTCCTCCCAAATTCCGCCACATTCCTTCATATTACATCCTTCTGTCATCTGCCCATGCATCCCCTCTGTATAAAAAAAGCGTAACCAGTGTAAGTATCTGTGACGTCATTACGTGTCCCGTCAGTTGTATATTTCAAACGGAAATCGGCATACTTCAAAGAGAAGACTCTTCCGGTCAAGAGCTCCCTTCAACTAGAGCTAGTGGATTCATTCCTTTTCTTCTAGAGTGTTGCAAAAAGCTAACGCCCGGAAATAAGTCGCTACTCGCGGAGAGTGAAATCAGTAAACGGAATTTTATGCGAAATAATAGCTGTCTAGTTACCTAAAACTTACGACAATGTAAACAACGTTGAGTAGAGCCTTTCTTGAGATTTTGTACGTATTGTTGTCTTTTTATTTTGCTAATTAATTTGTTTCTGGTTGTATGCGTTTCACTTGGACGAGTCGTCGTTGCCATTACACTACGGCAACAAAGCTCGTTCCAGGGTGTTATGCATGGTTGCCAGGCATTGGTCAGGGATTTTTCCCACTCTCCAAAGCAGAAGTAGGCTACTACGGGACATACAACATCGCCATTGCCACCACAATTTTGGTTATTAGGCGATTTCTTTTCTCAACACGGCATCTACAGCGAGATGTTCAGTAAGTTACAAACTTTATTTTTTTAGATAACTATGACATAAGTGACGTTTTTTGCATTTTTCCATTTAATTTCTCTTTCACAATCTCTTAAATAAAAAATACACGTCTAATATGTACTATCTTTTATTATTCCGGAAATATCATAATATCAAAACAATGAGGTACCACAATAACTAATCCGACAGAGGGCGCTCTAACACAACTAGGGTCTTTGTGCCGTCTTGACGTGTGTAAAATGCGGCGCCGTTTTGCGGAACGCTTGTTTAAACCATCCTGCAATCAGCTGTTGAACTCGCATGACTCCGAAGCCTCACACTTAGCTAAATATGGATACATTCTGACATGTGCGTCAATGTGAAGGTATCACTAATGAAAATTTACAACCGATGGAACGTCGACTGGTGGCCCGACGACAGGTGTGCTGGCTCAATGCCGGAAAGGATGTTTAAAATCATCTACAGCTCACCGTATCCATCACACGAGACTGCTACGTCTTCACACATAGTTAAATATATTGATATCGTATAACATGTCCGTCAATATGAAAGCATAATGTCTACATTAATGTACATTTACAGTCAATGAAACGTCGCCGGACGTTCGATTGAATTCAGTGCCAAGATAACGTTGTTTTAGCTGTTCTGTCTATTGACCACATATACGGCATGCTGTTCTGTCTATTGACCACATATACGGCATGCCCACATATACTAACTTTCGCTGGCTACGCGCCTGCACGGTCAATAGCTAATTGAGGATGATTTAAACAAAACATGCAAACAAATCCACGTTAGTCGCTGGAGGCCCTGATACGCAACTAGGGTCTAATTGCGTATTAGCGCCTCTAGCGACTAACGTGGATTTGTGGAAGCCCACTGTACTCAATAATATTCCGTGAGAAATAAAACTTCACTCATCGTCAAGTAACTGCCGTGAGTCGCCAGTCTTCGCCTCATTGGACCTGGTTGAGGACTGGTTTCTGCGTCTCCTGTAGGTCTAGTTAATGGTAGTTACACGAAATAATCTTTGTATGATCTCGACATTGTCATGACGTTTGAAAATCTTACGTTCGCAGTTGCATCATCCCTATTCAGATTCAGACCTTATTGTCATTATTGTCGTTGGCGTTCCGTGCGTGGCGAGTTTATGGTGGCAAATATGGTCACGGCACAGATACTGTGACGTCACAATGACGCGGCGTATCGAAACACTCATGCTTAATTAAAGCATAGGCGAGGGGAAGCGCATGCAAGGAACAAGGGGAACTCTATCCCTAGAAGATGGGTGGGGTTCAGGCAGAACAGTGGCTCATTGATTACAGCGTTCAGGTTGTCGACTAAGAGAATTGGGGCTCTAATCTTGTGCTGCCGTGTCGAATCTTGGACTAGTTCATTCACTCTAAATTGTTCAGTTCACTCACATATTTGAAGGAATACGTAGCCTAACTACAGACAGTGGTGGATATTGTTGTACTAAAAGTCTTGCAGCATCGCTGAATGCTTCCCAGATAAGCCGAGATGGTGTTCCATTGAACAGGTAGACCTACCAGAACGTAAAGTGTAAAGCGCTCTGGGCAATCCTGTAGACGGGAAAACGCGCTAAATCAGAACTTAGGCTAATTGTGTAAAAAGAAAAAAAAAGATCGCAATATGACTAGCACTGTAGGCAGCGTTCAGTGTGTTTGTAAACACGTTCCAGTTGCCAGATTATATTCCCTGGGGCAGCACTTCAAGGTGTGAACAGATGCGACCAAAATAAGAGACACGTTGCTGCGCCGATCGAAGCGACATCGGTCGCACGCGCTCAGGTACATGTTGGGTAATGTTGTACCGGGCGACGGTAGCGGGGCGTGGGAGAGACTGGCTGCGGGTGTTCGTCAAACGATCACGGGAAGTGCCGATTATGTTGTTCGCACAGCGCAAACTCCAAAGAAGCGCATTTAACATGTTCTAAACTGATAAAGTTCTAAGTAATGGTTTAGCTTAGAAGAAGTGATGTTGCTGACAACAAGAATTACACTGAAAGTCGCAGAGAAGGCAACGATTGACGGCTTATCATTCCGACTAGATTACCTGGACGTGAAGACATTTAAGGTGGGTGAAAGCGGAGCAGAATTTTAATAAAAATTTCTTCAACTCGCATAACGGCATTGTCCCGACATCAATACTTGTTAAATGTATATTCGTCTAAATGGTTAAAATCAGCCTTGACACGCAGGGTAAGACTACGTATAAACATCGCTTTAATGCTCAGCGATGTCACTTTTTAAATTCTTGTATAAATAGTACAGATGCAATTTTGTTTTTTATAGAGTAATAAAACTAATCAACATATCATTGCAGGAGAGACCGTGGCTAGTAATACCACGAGTAAGTTAATATTTTAATATTTCCCGTTTTCAGAATGTCGACAATGCGGTTAGGACCATGTCCACGGTTAGAAGGTGTGTATTTATGTGTACGTCCTCAGTACACACACACGCACGCACACGCGCACGCGCACGCGCACGCGCACGCGCACGCCACACACACACACACACACACACACACACACACACACACACACACACAAACACACACACACAACTGCCATACTGAACATCATTCTTTTCATATATTTTAATGGAAATTGTTATTGGTTATTGATATAATAAAAGAGGCCAATGAGAGCAGTATTGTGACACTGCATGAGAACAGCTAAGCCTAAGCACACAAATGATAGTCATTAAATATGTAAGTTCAGTATTAACCCATGAGGGACCCTGGATATTATTTAAAAGACGTTCTTCGTCAAGGTGCTAGATCTGTTCCAGGGGTCGGCATCATGGCCCTGCAAACCGCGCGGTCGTTCGTTCGTAATAGTTCTGTTGCGCTTATCCTAGACCATGTCGACGTACTATCATTATGTTTATTCGCTGGCGTTCTCTTGATCATTTACCTTTAATCTTTCCAGTTGTTACTAGATGTTCTTTTTCTTTCTCATGATGTGCTCTATAAATCGTACATGTCTTGTTCTAATTTCGATAATTCTCTTTCTTTTGCAGTTGGCTGTCCTGGGAATTTCTTCGTCGCTTTTCATTTCTTTCGAAACTGTCATCATTCTTCTTGAAAACCACATTTCGGTTGTTTCGACGGTGTGTTGTGTACGAGGCGATAATATATGTAGGTAAACAGAGGTTAAGAACATGTTTACCGGAGCAGTTGGTCTCAATTGGACGTGGCGGTGACCTCATCATCATGCTGTCGGTCGCGAAGCGACAAAGACTGCTTCCATCACTTGACTCTTGCTCTCCATTTGTCTCTCTGCTGTGAGAGTGATGTCCAGGAGTCGATCTTTATGTCTCTCAGCTTCAGGTTTCTCTTGATGGTATCTTTGAACCGGAGACGAGGGCGCCCTCTCTTTCTGTGACCAGAAGACAGTTGAGAGTAGAGAACCTGCTTCGGTAGCCTGTCTGATGACATCCTCATGAGGTGTCCAGTCCACCGGAGATTCTTTCTGATCAGAAGATCTTCCATAGATGGCAGCCCTGTCCGTTCGAGTATTTCCTTGTTTGTCACTTTGTCCATCCAGGTTATCCTCATGATCGAACGCAGATGTCGCATCATGAAGGCATGCAACTTTTTCACCTGTCGTCTGTACACTGTCCAGGCCTCAGTTCCGTATAGGAGGGTGGACAGCACAATTGCACGGTATATCTTGCCTTTAACCCGCATGGACACATGGTGGTTGTTCCAGAGTCTCTGGCGTAGTCGGCCGAAAGATGCACTAGCCTTGGCCATCCTCCTCTGTATTTCGTCGTCAATGCATCCATCACTTGATATAGTGCTTCCGAGGTAGGTGAATTCCATAACAGAGTTCAGCTTGTTTCCATCAACCATGATATCCTCCTCTCGGGTTCTTGTAGAGTTGGGTTGGTACAGCACCTCGGTCTTCTTGATGTTAATCTTCAGGCCGAACTTCTTTGACGCATTGGAAAAAGCATCCACTATTTTCTGCATCTCTTCAGCAGAGTGTGCAACCAGTGCACTGTCATCTGCGAATAGCAGCTCCCTCATCAGTATCCGTGTAGTCTTGGTCTTCGCTCTGAAGTGTGCGACGTTGAATAGGTCAGCGCTCTGTCTGGACTGTATGTAGATGCCATCCCCCATGTCTCGGAAAGCATTATCGAGCATTGCTGATAGGAAGATGGAAAAGAGCGTGGGCGCCAGTACACAGCTTTGCTTGACCCCATTTGTGACCCTGAACGATTCCGAGACTTCCCCTCCAACATTAACAGTCGCCATCATTCCGGTGTGTAGTGCCTCGATCATTGTTGTGAACTTCTCTGGGCAGCCATACTTCTTCAGTAGCTGCCATAGTCCGGTCCTCCCAACTGTATCGAACGCCTTACTGAAGTCGACAAATACCATGTACAGTGGTCGGTCCTGCTCAATGCACTTTTCTTGTAGTTGTCGGAGACAAAATATCATATCCACGGTGCTCCGGTTACCTCTGAAGCCACATTGTGTCTCCGGAACTACCTCTGGTGTTAGGTGGGTAGATAGTCTGTTGAGGAGGATCCTGGCGAAGATCTTGCCTGCTATGGAAAGAAGAGAGATTCCTCTATAGTTCCCACAGTCTGTTCGATCACCTTTCTTGTAGATGGTTATAATGCTTGCATCCTTCCATGCTTGTGGTACAGAACCCATCTCCCAGGCATTGGTGATTAGTTGGTGCAGTCTGCTGAACAGATTGTCTCCTCCGTGCTTCCATACTTCTGCAGGAATTCCATCTCCTCCAGGTGCTTTGCCATCTTTCAGGCTGGCGATTGCTCTAGCCATCTCATCCATAGTTGGAATCTCATCAAGGCTTGTCTTGGTAATGCGCTGCGGGATGTTGTCCAGAGCTTCGTGATCTATGTCGCCAGGGACGTTGAGTAGCTTCTGGAAGTGTTCACTCCATCTTGCCACAACTCTCTTGCTGTCAGAGAAGGTTTCCATTCCGTCTGTTGATTTTAGTTGAACAGGTCCCTTCTTTTTGGGTCCCCACACTTCCTTCAGTCCATTGTAGAAGCCCTTCATGTTGTTACTGTCGGCAGCTCTCTGCAGCTCCACTGCTTTCCTTTCCCACCAGTCCGACTTCAGTGCACGGGTGTGTTTTTGTAGCAGTCTGCAGGCATCTTTGTATGCTGCAGTGATGGATCTAGTGCTCCTGGTTTGCAACACTCTCTGGTGGGCTTGATCTCTTCTGCTCATAAGAGTCTGTAGCTCCTGGTCGTTGGGGTCGAACCAGTCCTGGTGTTTTCTGTCTGGCTTGCCAAGATATGTCTTGGCTGTGTTGTACACAACCTGCTGCAGAGCTGCCCATTCCTCGTCTGGTGTTGAGTTTTCCTTCTCCTCCCAGTGGGCGAGAGCACTGTCCATCTCCTGCTCAAAACTCTCCCTATGGCTGATGGTACATTTCATGGAAGCTGCTAGCAAAAACTTTTGAAGTACCGCTGGCTTTTGCAAGTTACTAGCGACACTCTCTCGGGGAACAAATAGAGGTCTCACACCGGCAAGAACATGTCAAGACAGGCGCAAACTATTTGTCCCTGCAGTGGCTGGTCGAGAGATGTTGGGAGTTCCATACACCAACCGCCCTTGATGCTGCCACAGTGACATGGTTTTCTGTTTAGGGTTTGCTCCCTTAGCCTTCGGTTCTGACAAGAACCTATACCACAAGGCAGTGGTTTACAACTCTGCATAGCAGGGGCGTCAAACTCCCTGAGGTATTGCAATACCTGAGGTACTGCAATACCTGCATACCATTGTGACCTACATGGTGTATAACATTATACACCATGTAGCGGTGACCTACATGGTGTATAATGTAGTAACAATACTGATTTGATTCAAATGGTATGATCATGGTTCAAATGGTATTGACAATAGGGCTGTGAACAAAACGTTGTAAACGAATCGAAAATGAACGCTATGCTAGCGTTTGACAACATTTGTTTTCTTCAAAATGTGGCCTTATGTGAGTGTATGTGTGTGTGTGTGTGTGTGTGTGTGTGTGTGTGTGTGTGTGTGTGTGTGTGTGTGTGTGTGTGTGCGCGTGCGTGCGTGCGTGCGTGCGTGTGTAATCGATTGATGTATATATATATATATATATATATATATATATATATATATATATATATATATATATATATATATATATATATATATATATATGCGTGTGTGTATGTATGTATGCTTGCATATATGTATGTATATATATATATATATATATATATATATATATATATATATATATATATATATATATATATGTATGCATATGTATGCATATATATATATATATATATATATATATATATATATATATATATATACATGTATACATATGTATGAATACAGTTTCCATGCTGAGTGCTGCCGTTTGTTTGCACAGCGCTGCCTGTTTGTGCTTTTTGTCTGGCGAGGCATGATGATGTATTGGTAATTATTACGGAACAGGCCGCCACTGGGCGTCACGTCACGTCACGTCAAGTCACGTTATTCGATCGAGTCCCGGGCAGGCACCGTCAGTTAGCTGCCGGCGACGAGAGAGCATCGGCTGCAGCCACTCCTTGCAATGGACCAACGGTCGCCTGTCTCATAACAACAACTACAGGTGAGAGCACGACACTGTCCACGACACTGACCACACGGTGACCGGTGCAGCATCGGTTGACCAGTCGCGCAACAACCACCACCACCGCCGCCCCCACCGCTACCGCTACCGCTACCGCTACCGCTACCGCTACCGCCACAGGCAGTGCTCCACGGCAGCAGTAGCGACAGCAGCTGCAGTAGTAGTAGACTGAAGATGGCGGAGACAGCGGCTGACAAGACGGCGGCGTCGAACGGGGCGACGGAGGCGACAGGCGCCGCGGCGGAGGCGGACACGGCGACAGTCCGCAGTGTCACCCTCCACGGCTTCGGCGGGCTGCGGATGGTGAACGTGCAGAAGCGGGAAGTCGTCTGGCCGAAGGAGGGAGAGGTGCTGATTCGCACCAAGGCTTGGTGAGTGTGTTTCGACATCCAGCGACACTACGTGGGACTGACTGACGGACCCGACACGACTCCCCCGGGGTGACAGCAGATCTGCGCGCGCTGTCAACCCGGCGACTGACAGACAGACGACTAACGACGACATAGGTGTCGAACCCTAATCCAGTTGTCAGAGTATACACCTTTGAATGCGTTGTATACCATACTAGTAGCATCGGAACCGCGCGCAGGATTGGGCGATAACTTATGATAAGCACGCGTAGAGTGTAATAAACACGCGTCGAGAATCGCTATAGTAGCTGGTGCGCAATGATTTACACAGCCTTATAACGTGGTCCGCGATCGCGATGTTTGGCCGAGACAATCGATGACTCCACTAAGTGGCACCGTCACACGAGCCAGCGGTGCCCAAGTAATGCATAGTATCATAGGTAGTGGCCGTAATCGACACTGCGTGGGTTGTGCATGATACGAATTGATGCTGGCCACTGGTGCCTGCATTGTTCGGCCAACGTCATGCCAACAGTGCTACCACATCAGTTTGGTGTGTTACGTCTTCAACATGTTCGTGGTGCGGTCAGCAAAATCTGCGGTGATTGGCCAACAGAATACTGGTGGTTTGTCAAGACAACCTGCGGTGTTTGGCCAACGTAATACTGGTGGTCCTACCAAGTTACCAACACGACTTGCAGTGTTTGGCCAAATTAATACTGGTGGTCCTACCAACACAACCTGCATTGTTTGGCCAAAGTAATACTGGTGGTCCTACCAACACAACCTGCAGTGTTTGGCCAAAGTAATACTGGTGGTCCTACCAACATAACCTGCAGTGTTTGGCCAAAGTAATACTGTTGGTCCTACCAACACAACCTGCAGTGTTTGGCCAAAGTAATACTGGTGGTTCTACCAACACAACCTGCAGTGTTAAGCCAACGTAATACTGGTGGTCCTACCAACACAACCTGCAATGTTTGGCCAAAGTAATACTGGTGGTCCTACCAACACAACTTGCAGTGTCTGGCCAAAGTAATACTGGTGGTCCTATCAACACAACTTGCAGTGTCTGGCCAATGTAATACTGGTGGTCCTATCGACATAATCAGGATAACATAGTCATATATTAGGTAATGTATGCTTAATACAAATCTGATGTATAGGGTTTAGCGCGATATCTGATAGCATCCTTTTATCTCCATTCCGTTGCGGCAACTTGCAGTGATTCTGTTGTGCCTGGCGTTGTTCGTGCAGTAATATGTTCATCAATTACCACACCCCGTAGCGGCAGTAATAAACCTCCTCCTTAATTATCAGTGACGCATTTCTTGTCAACAGCGCTGCGAGGCGGATAGAGAACTGTCCTGTTACACAGCAGCTACATTTAGCATCGCAAATGTGCTGTGAATGCACACGGATATTTAGATTTTATGAAAATGTGCACTGAATGCGCCACGAAGAGAATAGCGTAATTAGTCTGCCTGGACATGAATGTGTTACTAAGCTGCATTACGAATGCCAACAACGTCCAGTGCACAAGACGAAGCAGACAATACACATGCATTGTACTGACATCTTTTCAAAATATTACTTCAAGAAGACACTGGCGAGGATGGGCTAAAATGGGCTGAGTGCCTGGAACGAATGGCAGGAGAGCGGCTGTAGAAGCGAGCTAATTCACTCACAGTGTACGTAGAAAGATGTCAGATCGTGACCGAGATTTGGGGGTTGTATACAGGGGTTGTATGCAAGGAAATTTGTGGGGATTGGGAGACAGTGTCAACACGATGACGGCACATAAGATTGAGTAGAAATAAGCATTGGAGAGGACGGCGCAGAAAGGTGACAGGGAAATAGGAAAAGCACATCAATATTGATGGTTTTAAAATTGTTGTGATCGCTTTTCCAGTTAGTAATTTTGTAAATCTTAATTAAAAAAAGATAATACTTCTTTTATCGCAAAATGCGTTCAACACACACCAGACGCCAGCACCAGCGAGCATCGAGGCACGCCTTATCCTACAAGGAAAAATAGGGTGAATAACTTAATGTGTATTTAAGCAGTGAATGTATGTTACATATACACCGTCTATTCGTAAGCAAGAGAAAAACAAACTAATAGTGCATAAATAAGCCAATATGTTTTCTAGCATATTATCGCCCAAACGTGTTATAATTGACGTCATTTTAAGTTGACCTTTATCTCGTTCTAAAGATCGGCCTCTCCGCTGAGTACCTTGGTGAATAACTGTCGACGATTTCCAATAACTGTGGAGTAAGCTGATCGGACTGAAGAGCTCACGAGATAACGTGATGTGAATATCATTAACAGCTGTCACATGATATTCCCTTCAGGCCAAACAGTCACATTTTATATATTTCTGGTACCTTCATTGGGTATATATATTTGTAAATGTGCTATGATTCCACCAAAAACGATAATAACACTGTTAAGTTTCACGTCTGATTAGTGAGAATTTAGTCTCGTGTTTAAAGAAACCAGATATTTAAATATAAATGCTCGCTTTAAGTGGGTGTGCCTTGTTATTGTATTGTAACAAATACATCGATATATTCTTTGTTTTGTACATATGGTCTATTGACGCAAGCCTTCATAATTTAATATAATTAATAAACATATGGAATGCATTAAGAACATTACTTGTAACGTTCAGATTTGTGGTAACTTTTATGGCAATGGTTAGTTCAAATCAACAAAACAAATGCAAGTCAATATTTGTCTGTCGTCAACGCTAGGCACATAAATGCTACATAAATGATCGCCGAATCTGTTTTATTGGTGTAAAAAATAACGGCCGCATGATATTGCGGTATAGGAATAATTTATTTAAGCGTATTTATTCAAAGTCAAGCCTATTGTCAGCAGATTAAATGATTAGAGATTCTACCACATTAGGCCCACATTCTGAGCTAACGATTAGCATGAAAATGTTAACTTCAGTTTCAAATGGATAATTTAGGTGCATGACACATAAAAGTCGCCTTTGCATCTAAGTTTCGGAATAAAACAGTATATAAACTAATAAATATATATATATATATATATATATATATATATATATATATATATATATATATATATATATATATATGAATATCTGTAGCAATCAGCAGTTAGTGTGACGTCATTTCGACCCGATCGAGGTAGAAAACAACAATTCTGGTTTCCTTTTATACTGATCGCGGTTCTCTGAACTTGCAAACATTAATAACTTCACATCGCGTTCTCCGCGTTCACCGTAAATAATGTTACACATGTGCTTGTCTCCTTTTAATTACGTGCTACCTTTTAATGCACGCATGCGCACGCACGCGCCTAACCGGTAGTGGTGGCACCTTTAGCAGCCCATAGCCAGCACGCCATCGTTGCATTATCGATCCTAATACGTTATTTAAATCGGACTTTCGGATTGACCGAGTCGCAAATAAATAGCGTTGCCTCGGCGACGCAGTCCATTCCAGGCTGTGAGGCTGCGAAAAGCGGTTATTGATCGGCGTGGGCGTGGGTGGGTTCCGTGGAGTGTGGACCTGCGCCAGCCGGCAACGTGCCTTGTTTCCGTCGGTAGTCTGACCTCCTCAACGCCGTCGCCGTGAAACGTCGCCTGCTCGCCGTCCATCACGACACGTCTCGTCTCCCGTCTCCCTCTGCACGAAGCGGCAGAGGCCAATTAGAAAGCGCCGAGGAAGGAAGAGCCTTTACGACTGTAGGAAATGCCCAATGTGATTTGAGCGTTTGCGTTTGCGTGTGTGTGCGTGTGTGCGCGCGCGCGCGTGTGTGCGTGTGTGTGTGCGTATGTGTGTGCGTGCGTGCGTGCGTGCGTGCGTGCGTGGGTATGGGTGTTTGGTGCACCCTTTCGTAGATGTGACGTGGTGTGCAATGATTGCATGTGTTCGTGAATTCCAGCGTGGCTTTGTGTGATTCGATACACGTTACAGCCCGCTCTGCAATAGCCGTCAATAGTTCGGTTAAATACCATTCACAATCTTCAAACTTCTTCAGCATTCTGCTTCAGCAAATCTATATCCCACTGCTATATGAACTCAAGTCTCTATTTCGCCACCCTGGTGTGTATGAAGCAACGTTGATGTAAGTTCGTGACGTCTCCTTGAAGATGTATGAATTCACTGTCGCTGCTACGTATTTCACCGCGAACGTATCCACCCCCAAGAAACGTGATTGAATGTAGGTAGAAGTGACGAGCTGTAGAGTGTAGACTATAGTTAATCTTGCTACGCACGACTGCCTGACTCAATTGATGGTACTCCTCTGTCCTGTCCGTTTTCCTCTCCACACCTCATCGCCAATAAGACGGCAGTGTTTTTCACCAATTTCTCGTAGGCTATCTTCGGCCATCTGTCTGGATTCTTACATATTTCCACGACAGGTCATTCTAGTAAACCAAATAATTCAAGACGAGCGTCAGAACTTGAGCCTTCTCTGTTGCCGCGCCAATGTTAGGACTCACCCCCTCTCGGTCGGCGGCCAGTGTGTCGGAAATATAATTTCATTTTGCCGTTACCTAACACTTTTTTTAAATATTGCACATCCTCCTGGTTTCTTAGCAACTCCATCTGCCTGTTGACGACGTTCGCTTTATACATGATGAGAACGGTCGGTTTTGTTGCGACACTGAGCTCGGATTTACCGAGGATATTGACGCGAAAGGAGTAATTTATTATTACTGTTATTGTAATCACCATGCAATACTCAGACATCCCCACAAACGAAAGGGCAAAGTCGGCTTTTCCACCACACCGGAGAGTGTCTAAAACGTGGCGCTCTATCGCAAGGGTCGACGACATCGCGATCACATATCCGAAAATAATTTGAGCTAACCAACTGTTATATCTAATATTTTCTGTGTGATTGATCGCGTGTGGTCTCCGTGCGAGACTCCGCCGTGCCAATTCTTTCCGAATATAATATTGGAAAAACTGTCAAACCTCGTTGACGAAACCCACAGCATGAGAACACCACTCGCGCCAGTTCGAGGCCGGACACACGGCTGTATGCGGCGGAGTTCGGAATGTCGCCGGACCTGGGTAGTTTACTCACGCTCCAGGGATCGCTGCGACTGATTACGTCAGTACCAGCTCTTCTCCCCTCCCTTCACATCCCTATCAAATATTCCCCTTTTTAAGGTCAACCAATGAAATCGCCGGCGAGGAGTGTGGTCATGTGATATAATAGTTTTGGTGATTTCAGCCACGCGCTGTTCCTGTTACATTTAATGTTTATGACGTGAATTGGTAATTATTTTGATATTCCTACCAGTCGTGTATCCGTCTTCAAACTGGGGCGGCTATTTGCGCTGTTCCCACGGCTGATGCAGTAGCGACTGGCGAAGTCAATTGTTATAATTGTATAGGTTACTCCTAAGGTTTTTGGAGACGACGAGCCAGGTGTACAGTAGCGTAGCGCAACGACCTCTGGCTTGCGAGGATGAGGCATTGCAATTGCTATAATTGTATATTTTGACTCCGCTCACTCCCCAGCTTTACGGAAACGATCAGCCAGATTCGTTTTTCGTTTTTCGTTCGCAGTACCATTGCGCAGCGACCTCTGGCTTGCGAGAATGTGGGTAGTGGTTGACCGATCTTCCTATCACAATAGTTTCCACTCACTGGGAAACACACCTTTAACTCGCTTATCATACTGGTCAAGTATAAATGTATACAATAAGTGGCCTCTGCATTATTATTAACGCCAACGTTTTCCTCATAAAAAATATTTGAAGACGTTTACACATTCAGGTCAGTAGTGAATCATTGACCATTACGCAGGTCAATCAGAGTAAAACATGCGTAAAACGTCAAAGGCATAAAACACGTATTTTCTCACAGTTTGTCATATGTCACACTACCAAGTAGTGGACGCAGCAAGCTTAACATATTCTCCACCTGCCTCTATTAATTACTCAAAAGCCATAAAAACAAACTATTTTGCGGGGAGTCAAATATTCGAATACAAAAAAAACGTTCAGCTACTCATGCGATCATTCCCAGAACGGGTTTAGCCGTCTTCAAATCCCACTGTGTATTCGCGCTGTTCTCACGGGTGATGCAGTCACGACTGGCAAAGCCAATGTAATTCGACTCGGATAAATTCTGCACTTCTCACTGTGGGTCTGCCAGGGATAGTTTTCATGACAAACAACCCTGGTTTGCGACGATGACCTGCCATAAAAGTCCGTGTATATACCGTCTTTTTCTTTTTCGTTTTAAAATTTGCGAACGAAAAACGAATTCCTTTTTCGCTTTTGAAAACGAAAAACGGAAAACGAAAAACGAAAAACCAATTCGTTTTAAGTTCAGAAATTTGAAAACGAAAAAGGAATTCGTTTTTCGTTCGTAAATTTGAAAGCGGAAAACAAAAAAGGAATTCGTTTTCCGTTTTCCGTTCGCAAATTTGAAAACGAAAAAAGAAAAGACCGGTATATACACGGATCCATAAATCCGGAATGGTGACTACAAGTGTAATCAACACGGACCCATACATATGAAGGGCAACTACAAGTGTAATTGATGTTGCTTGGTGAATGGCGGCGAGGCGGATCTGCGAGCTGTGTGACCCGGAATCTCTACAAGAACGGCATGAAAGCAGAGTCGACGGCCGCCAATCTATGTCCACGGGAAGCCACAGCGGGGCGAATGAAGTGTTGCTGCCTGTGAAGACGGGGGCCTTGGAAACACCTACGACGAAGCTGTAACGATAGAACAAGCAACAGGAACCGTTGAACGACGCGGTCGTTTAACGCCAAAAAGCTCTCATGAGGATCACGGGTCTTGTCCTCTGGGATCGCGCCGGTCTCGTTGGGCCGATCTCGTTGACGTCCGGGTACGCCCTAATAGGCACTCCAGTAATGACACCGCACATTGACGACTTATCTGCGTAATGAATACGAGGCCTGCCATGAATACTCGCGTTTGTTGCCGGTAAATAATAGGAAGGCGGTGGAACTCGCTGGGTGGAGAGAAGGTCGCATTTTCCTTCGTTGTTTTCATCAATCACGGCCTACTGCTTTATTGCAAAAAGCTACTGGACAAACTTATATTTCGTGGTATGGTATACATGCAGGATGAATGTCAAGGTTTAATAAATAATTATTCATTACATTTCATCACAGTCACTTTACATAACAAACGTTTTACGTGAACAGACCCACACAAATGTACATTACAGTTGAATCGCGCTCCTCTTTGCGATTACATCGCGTGTTTTTACTATCCAGTGTCGTGTCCCTTTTGCGAAGGTTTATTTTCCTCGTTTGTGTTTGGTCGGCTTCTCTTGTTCTGTTTCCCGGTTGCTTCAAGTGTCGTGCTTTCTTTGACATGTTTGTTGGTGGTAAGGAGGTGGCCCAACTAACTCCACCTTTCATCATTGCCTTCGTTGGTTCGTTATGTATGGTTCCATCTGATATCTCAAAGTCAACCCGAGCACTGACGTCATCAGGAATCTCTTCAGTTTTGTTGCATTATGTTGGTTGCATTCCATATTTCAAAGCATTATCCTCGCATATGCATTAGCTATTTACCTACACCCCCCAGTCTGCACGGTGCCGTGGACTCATTTTGAACAGACACGGCCAACTGCCTGTTGTTGACAATCAAACTGGATGACTTGCAACCTTATGAGTTTTGTTACCTCTCTCTCTCTCTCTCTCTCTCCTCTCTCTCTCTCTCTCCCTCTCTCTCTCTCCTCTCTCTCTTTCTTTCTCCCTCTTTCTCTTTCTCTTTCTCTTTCTCTTTCTCTTTCTCTCTCTCTCTCACACACACACACACACACACACACACACACACACACACACACAAACACACAAACACAAACACACAAACACACAAACACACACACACGCACGCACGCACGCACGCACGCACGCACCTACACATATAAAACAAACGCATACACACACTCATACACGCACATACTCGCACGTGCACTCATGCACATGCACGCACACGAACACACACCGTTGAAGTGAACTCCTGTTACACAAACATACATGCATGAACGCACGCACGCACGCACGCACACACGCACGCACGCACACACACACGCACGCATGCACGCACACACGCACACAAGCGCACACACCTATGCGTGGACGTGCATACACCTGTTCTCGCTTGCATCATCTATCATACAAATGCCGCCCAGGCCTACACATTAGCGCTCACAGGAACTGTTGCTATTTTATCGATTGCTAACAGAGCGATGTATGTCTGCTAGAATCACGTTCTCTGCGGTGATGTCCCTTCATCAATGGTCAGTCTGTTAAAGATGATAATAATACCAATTACGCAACGAGTGGTAGTCAGACTAATCACACGACGACTGCGCTGCGAGGCCATTTCTTTTGACTTCAACAACAACGCCATACGTCGCGTTCTAGTAGCCTCCAAAACCAACGCGTCACTTTCGATTTCGCACGCTGACATTGCAGAAGTGTGTTTTGATACAAACAATCGCCAAGATCTGTAGTCTACGTGACAACAGTCACTGCAGTAGCGATCAGAAGAGCGCATATGTGCTTAGGCGGACAAGCCGTGTGACAAATTACAACGTAATGATCGCTGCCAGACCGTTAAAGACCTATTTCGTCCTATCTTGCTTGCAGCCGAATTAACCCAGTCTGTTCAACTACATAAGTTTGTTCGGCTGAATGTCTATAGGACAATGGAGATAACAGTGATGAAGCGACTAGACAGTTGCGACTTCAATATACTAAAGCGGATTCCGTACACGGAATGCGTGCGCGTTTAATTTCGCCGTCGTAAAAAAAATGAAACAGTAGGAAAATATAAATGGCAGTTGTGCAATCATGTATAGAACATGAAAGCAGACCACCGAGTTCACAAGTGAACAAACACTCGGCGAATAAGTTTACGATAGTCTTGTTAATATGATACTGCATACCGACGTGGTTACAAAATGGTAGGTTCACACATTGATAATTTCGCTTCTATACGTGTCCCGTTTCATTCATCCATCTTTCTAATAATGCATAACCTTTTTAGTGCTTTCGCAATCCCTGCCATCTGCTGAAGACGTTTGCTTTGTGTATGATTATGAGAATGCTTCATTCTTATGTCTTGTTGCGCCACATATTTGAATTTTCCGCAGACTGCTTGGCTTCTTTTATTGTTATTATTGGTAAACATAAGCCTATTTACGCAGCGTCTACTAAACTCTATTTCAAGCGACACAATCCACAGTGAAGACGCCGGTCTTCCTTCCCTATCAGCAGCCACCTAGTGTAGCCATATCAATATTCAAGCTTTGGAAGCAACGGTGCTAACACACACAGTCTGATGTATTAAAACATTGCCAGCACGGCCCGTGACAGGTATTCGGAAATTAATATCCACGCATCGATAAGCATTCAAAGACAAGCGTTATATGAATGCGTCGCGACAAGGAATGAGCCGGGCTTGTTAAAGCGTCTTCCGCTTTGGCAATGAGTAATGTCTGCGTTCATTGCTAGGACGGGCTTTCGCTTCAGTCACCGACAGAGGTGTACTCGATATAACATAAATAACAACTTCTTGGTATAACCAAAAGTAAATTTATGTTTGTTGGGTGTTGCATAATAATGGGAATCCGAAATAGTTATAACCTTACACCCCTACCAGTTGGTGGGCTGGCCCAGTGCAGGGCATCATGGGAAAAGTCTGCCATTCTTCCCCAGTTCTTTTCCCAATCGAATAAAGTGAGTCGTGTTTATTTTAGTATCGTATATTCTGCTGTTTTATTCGATATTAATTTGTCTGTTTATGAGACACCACCGCCTCCTCTCCTCCACCTCACATTTCTTGTTTTTTGGTGTGTAGTGTGTTACTTATACTTTATTTGTCAGATAGACAAATCCCTTGTATTTCTTACTATGCTGTTTATTCTACACTGTATATTTGTGTATTAGCAGCTTGACTGATTGTTTATCTATGGGCTGGTAGCCCCTCACCTTTGATGTTGTATATTAACCGCTTGATGCATGTATATCTTTGTCTGAATGTTAACTTTGCCTATGTTTCATATCAACTGGCAATAAATGATGCCCATTACCAACCTTATCGGTAGGTATCCATTGTCATTTATTGAACATCAAACGAGCTGCGGCCACATTTCCTTGCAAGTTAATTTGTGCACAATACACAACAGAAAACATAAACAACATCATCTGGCTGGTGCGTCTGGTGCGTCCGACAGACATGTGAAATATATCGAAATATATGTGTGTGTGTGTGTGTGTGTGTGTGTGTGTGCGTGCGTGCGTGCGTGCGTGCGTGCGTGCGTGTGTGCATAAGTGGGCGCATGTGTGTTCTGAGTGTGTGTGTGTGTTTGTGTGTGTGTTTGTGTGTGTGTGTGTGTGTGTGCGTGCGTGCGTGCGTGCGTGCGTGCGTGCGTGCGTGTGTGTGTGTGTGTGTGTGTGTGTGTGTGTGTGTGTGTGTGTGTGTGTGTGTGTGTGTGTTTTCCATAGAGTGTCTGTCTACATTTACACACATCGACATATTCATTTCGACTAACAAAAAACGATTTTTTTTAAATAATAATTTGCGTGAAATGTTTGTGCTTGACTGTACACGCGTGTCCTTGCAGCGGTCTCAACTTCACCGACCTGATGGTGCGGCAGGGCGCCATAGACAACCCGCCGAAGGTTCCCTTCGTCATGGGCTTCGAGTGTGCGGGGGAGGTGGAGGCCATTGGGGAGACCGTCGAGGACCTGAAGGTGGGTAGTACGTCTCCGTGTCTCGGGCAAAGGAAGTGTTATTTAATGTGTACAACGATGACACGAAATGGTTGAAGCCATTGAATCATACAGGTGTCCGTTTTGAAATAAAACGCCAAATAAAATTTACAATCACAACCAATTACGTACTTGTATTGAATACAGACATATGCCTTAAGTCATAACTGGTTCTGGTCTTGAAATGTTCCGTAGTTGTTTGCTATTTATTTTGAGATGGCTATTCGCGTTATTGTTCTTTGATGCAGTCAACTTGTCACCCATTTCCACGTAGGCGCACGTATATATATACAGACACATCTATGTAGCCATAATCCTGCGCCACCGAATCGTTTGGTCATGTGCACAAATACATGTTTGCCTAATCTTACTTGAAAGACCAAAAGTGACAAGTTTGGAATAGTAACATGTGCTACGTGACTGACTTGATCCAGATCGGTGACCGAGTTATCGCCGTGACCGACTATCACGCCTGGTCCGAGTCCGTGTGCGTCCCCGCACAGTTCGTCTACAAGATGCCGGCCGGGATGACTTTCCAAGATGGCGCCGCCTTCTTCATGAACTACGTCACCGCCTACGTTCTCCTCTTCGAGATCGGCAACTTACGTCCGGGCCAGTCCGTGCTTGTGCACTCGGCCGGTGGTGGAGTCGTACGTTGAAGCAAAATATACTTCTTCTTCCTTTTCATCTTCCTCTAGTTCGTCTTCCTGTTCTTCTCATTATTATTCTTCGTCTCTCAAAATCCTTCTTCTTCTAATTGTCGTGTCTTATACACGTATTGGCGATAGTGATCCAAAAGTTTCGATGATTAGGTGTGTTTTGAAACAGCTCTATTTCGCTGTCTCGTCATAATATCACAAGTTGCGAGACCTGGTTGTTGTTTCCTAACTGCCTACGAGATTCTTGTCATTGATTTTAGTACTAAGAATAATTTTAATCAATAAAAAATCTGGAAGTGCTAGATATTCAATATGACGGCGCTTGAAACCTCAGAGATAGTCACCAAACACCCCGTACTTCAGCTTTCGCAATAAAACTTGATTAACATGTTACTACACATAGAAACACTTGGATTGCAGCCACGACGTCCACCAAGAATAACGTGTTAGCAATTAAAGTCGGAAGAGGACTCTTTTTTTAAACTGATGCATGACGAAGAGAGAAATGTGTTCCTCGCCCGTGGCTACCGACCGCATTGGACATGTGTAATGTAATTCTCGTTCCAGGGCACGGCGCTGTGTCAGTTGTGCAAGACGGTCGAAAACGTAACCGTCTTCGGAACTGCGTCTCTTCAGAAACACGAGGCCCTGAAGGACAAGCTGGACCACCTCTATGACCACGGCGTCGACTACTCGCACGAGATCCGGAAGTAAGTCATATTTCACAAGACTTAGAAATTAAGAAAATGCAAAGATGTTGTTACACGATCGCGTACGAGATATCAGCGCTTTTATTTTCCAACATAATGGTATATAATTTTATATATTTTTTTATAAACCGAAGCATTTATTGTTTTAGATAGAGGTCTTCTTGTGAGTGTTTTGAACTTTCGTAATTCGCTATGTGAATAAACATTGGAAGCCAGGCGCGACAGAAATTCCACGCAATGCGCGGGAGTTCGCTGAATTAGTTTCTATATTCTGTATTTCGATCTAGACCTGTCTGTCCAGTGGTCCGTGATGTGGGTCCGCGATGGAAGACATCCGCGCGCCAGACGTAATGGCCCTTTCAAATGGCCCGTTCGGTTAATCTCATAAGCAGCCACGGTGTAATGTGCGTTTAACGAATTACTGCTATTTCCAGAATGTAATAAAACGAAAACAGCTGAATATTGGAAGGCTCAGATTAAATGACGCGTTTCGCAGGTAATCTGTCAGAGTTATTGGGAATATCGCTTTGCGCACATTGAATGTACGTCTAACTTCTCATTCTATTTGTCATTCGGACGTTCGATCGTATTTCTCTCATCGGTTGCGTATTTTACAATTCACTGGTTGTTTGATCTATGCATGTCGACATTTATCGAATGCCCAGTCCGTGTTTATTCATATATCACAACGTTTCGTTTCATTCTACTACTTCTTTCTTGAGTTGTTTGTTTCCATGGACATGAGCGCATGGCACGACTTGTTGTTTTGTCACAGAGTCTCTCCAGATGGTGTAGACATCGTTCTGGACTGTCTTTGCGGGGAGGACACTAACAAAGGAATCAACATTCTGAAGCCACTTGGCCGCTATGTTCTCTTCGGTGAGTATCATCTTCTAAGACACCGGTGTCATTTTGAACTCCAAAACGTAAACCTGAATTGGCAGACGTGCCTTTATCTTTTTCAAAATGTACTGTTCGAGTCATATTCGGCATGAGAGCCACCGGAGCTTCAATGTAGCTCAGTTGTGATATAGTTTGTAAAACGTCCTTGACATAAAGTTAATTAGACATCAATGACATGGTGACAAGTTAGTGACATTTCATGTAAAAACTCATATTACAAAGCTTCCAAACGTTCACAAAGTTGGCGGTGTTTGGTAGTTTTTGTCTTATTAATTGCACATTAATCACTTATAGAGTGAGCGCCCATGTGTGTGTGTGTGTGTGTGTGTGTGTGTGTGTGTGTGTGTGTGTGTGTGTGTGTGTGTGTGTGTGTGTGTGTGTGTGTGTGTGTGTGTGTGTGTGTGTGTGTGTGTGTGTGTGTGTGTGTGTGTGTGTGTGTGTGTGTGTGTGTGTGTGTGTGTGTGTGTGTGTGTGTGTGTGTGTGTGTGTGTGTATACGCAGTCAGATAAACACAATGCTGTGTTGCTACAACCATATATAACACCACTGATTCTGACGTTGTAGGCTCGTCGAATGTTGTGACGGGGGAGACGAAGAGTTTCTTCAGTTTCGCCAAATCTGTACGTTTACCAAACCCACACAGTTGACCTTGCGCTACATCTTATAACATCCATTTTTCTGCTTCTTCATTTTTACTTTTATCGCTTGTTCATAGCAAGTCTGCTTAATAATTAAATCGGCTAACCACTAATTATATTGTGTTTCTTTTCTAACTCCCAAAATGCTTTCCCAATCTTTCATATCTGACCGCCATGTAAATTTCCATGTACATTAAATTTTCATCTAGCGCGAATTTGAAAGCTTTCCCGACGCAAGTGCTAACCACGTTTCAATTACTCCAGGACATTAATGACATAAAACAAGTACGGAAATGTTGTTCATATATGCCTAATAAATGAGAACAGGCAATTAAAATGAGTTCAAAGAGTAGTTCTGAGACGTTAAACAGTAACGGAATATTGATAGGAATATTGTTATCTCTCAGTTATGAAAGATAGAAGAATTACAGGCGGCAGTGTAACGTTAGTGAACGAGTGTGGACCGGATAAGAGAATGTTCGTTTTCAGAGAGGACATTACACTATAAAATTCTATTTATGAAAAACCTGTAAGTTATCTTTTGTACTGGTTGTGCACTTTATAGCAGTGTGCCCATATTATAACAAAACCAACCAAAATACTAGAAAGGAGACATTTCTGTAGCGCTCTTTTCAGTCTAAGCTGTTCAATAAACCTTTGCAAGTTCACTAAAACGAATACAAATGGAAAACGAAACCTAGTATATTTCTATTAACAACATGCAGAAATTAAAACTAGATTTCTAAGACATGTCAACTACAAAAGTACAGTGTATCTCTAAAATGAAAACGTGTCAGTTATGGTTTGTATCCTTGGTAGCAGTCTTGTCAAATATTGTTGAAAGTTATTCTGTGTTTAACAGTGGTGGCACGTCGACAAGATAAGCCCGATAAAGCTGTACGATGAGAACAAGATCATCGCCGGCTTCCACCTGCGGGAGTTGCTCTTCAAACAGCGACGTCACGACTACGTACGTCGCCTCGTCGGCACCTTGTTCGACCTGTACACGGCCGGCAAGATACGGCCACAGGTCGACTCCGTGTGGGCCTTCGATGACGTGAGTGTTAGACAAGAAGACGACACAGCTCGGCTATGGCGGCTGCGTGTTACGCAAAGCATCGTCCAAACCTACAGTAATGGCGACAGTGTTGCGTAGTGAAAACAGTGACGTTTTAAGAAGGGTAAACGTAGGGTAAGCAGGGCCTCCACAAAACGCGTTTCGGGTAATTTCTTAGGGGTTTAAAAAGTTTATATATCAACTGTATGTTTCAATATGATGCAAATTTGTTTTCCATTTTGTCTGGTTTTGCAGTGCAGTTCCTATTTTAGTAAGTTGGAATTAAGAAGAAATAATATTATATAACTATTGCGATACTGGCCAATTAGTGTCACTGCGCGTTGTAGCACACTGATTGATCCAGCTAGAGAGAGGCAAAATGAGAGAGAGAGAGAGAGAGAGGGGGGGAAGAGGGAGAAAGAAAGAGACGGAGGGAAGGAGGGAGGGAGGGAGGGGGGGAGGAAGAGAGAGAGAGAGAGAGAGAGAGAGAGAGAGAGAGAGCGATATAGAGCCAGAGACAGGTACAGAGACAGAGGAAAGAGAACGAGCGTACACCGTAAGAGCAGCTGCACCGAATGGAGGTGTGATCTCAAATATGTCCACATGCGTGTATAACAGCAGCAACACGGCAAGCCAGCTACATCCTAGCCTGCTGGCTTTGATTTCCTTTGGGAGCCCTTGGAAGCACCTAGTGTTCGCCTTCGTAACAATCAATATAATTATCCACGAGGGCACACCGACTATACACGTGCGCCACCTTCCGCTGCTTCAGGGAAGTCTTTCGCCTCCGAGAATCTCGAAATGGTTACGAGAAGATAATGAGTATCCACTTTCGCATCTCTGCCATATCATTAGCATTGTTTCTTTGCCAAGCCGTTGTTGCACTACGACATTCTTCTTGCAATCGACGCGGCAGCCATAATGGATGCCCCGTCTCCTGCCTGTAGCAGTATCGGTGTCCTGGCGATTACGGAAAGTAGAGCGTATATTTGGAAATATTATACACCTGGACATTCACCTTGAAGGTTACGTAGCTCCGTGTTACGCGTTGTTGTTCACCATTTTAGGATCTGGGTAAAACTAGACCTTCCATTGATAAGGTGTATTGATTATATACATGTCGCGAAAGGTGCCATCGCACACCAATGTACCGAAGAAGAACCGAGTTTGTATTTTTGTCGATGTAGACCCACGGGAGTAAGCAGGCCGGGGCGATGGGGTAGACCACAGATATCTCCAGTGTTACTTTTTGAGGAGGCACTTTTGCATTTGAATATAAAAATATATGCATGGAGGGTCGCGTCAATAAAATCCTCGTTCAATCTAATCGTCTAGTGTTGTGGAGTACAGTGGCTCAGGGGTATACCTTCCGACTCGGAACTAAAAGAACTTGTGCTGAGGTGTCAAACATTGAGCAACCTTTTCATTCTACAACGTTCCAGTTCACTCGGGTGAATGAGTACCTGTATATATGTGTATACGAATAATCTTCGCGCATTAATGCAGCGTGGCTGGATGATTCCATGAGAAGCCGAAATAGTGTTCGGTTGAACAGGTTTGCCAGGGAGTAAAATGTAAAGCACGTTGGGCAATCCTTATGATTATGCCCTGCGTATATAATAATAATAATAATAATATTTGTTATTTGTAAAGCGCCGTATATCCAGAAAACTTTCTGCTCAGAGGCGCGTACATACAACATTTGTAACATATAAATGTATCAAATATGACTAATCAATTAAAAAGTCAAGTTGTTTAAATGATAATAAATAATTAATTAAATATAGTTTCTAAAACTCATAGTGTATAAGCTAAACTTATCAGCAATAAAAAAATATATAAAATAAAAAATTAATTAAAAATACATTACATATATATATATATATATTAATAAGATATTAAAACAATACACTAAAATAGTTTGGGAAACTATAATTACGGTTAAAATAAATTCATTGTGACAAAAAAACCTACAAGTCATTTACAAATGCGGCCTTAAAAAGATGTGCCTTTAAATTCGACTTAAAAAGTAAATATAAGAACTTACCTTTACATTTATTTTGTGAAACTATGCAGTACGGTAATCACAAGACTACTGGCATGCACTTTGATGCTGCCATCATACAGGACTTAATGTGACACGCCCTCGACATGTACCCGGTCTGGCTTACACATATTGTTGAAGTCTTCGTCACATGTTTGCATAGCTTATTTCGTCTAAATTCTTACATAATTGTTAGCTGTTTTGTAGACTGCACATTTCTTTTAGTTGCTATGCAAGAACTATTTGTATGTAAATTTTCTTTTTATATGTTAATAACATTATTTTCGATGTTTTATTCTGAAAATATATAACTCAATCTGTATATCCTTTCTATATCACGTACGGCCATGTCTCTAACCGTTGCTTGCAGGTGATCCTGGCCATGCAGAGGATGCACGACCGCGCCAACGTCGGGAAGATCGTCCTGGACCCAAGCATCGAGTCGAAGCAGCAGGTTGGCACTCTCACTCCTCCCACGCACTCGCTCGTAGAGAACAGTTTGTCTTGGTTCTGTGTACGACTATGTCTTAGCAACTGCGAAAAGTCCACGTATTGTCCCGCTCCATCATCATGTATAAACACCACGGTTCGTCTCCTAACGTTCGCTTCTCGGCTGTTGTCTGATAACAGATTGCATAGGCATTGGAGACTGTTGGAGGGTGAGACTCCAAATGCATCCCTTAACCTAACCTAACCTAGCCTGGCCTGGCCTGGCCTGGCCTGGCCTGGCCTGGCCTGGCCTGGCCTAGCCTAGCCTAGCGTAGCCTAGCCTAGCCTAACCTAACCTAACCTAACCTAACCTAACCTAACCTAACCTAACCTAACCTAACCTAACCTAACCTAACCTAACCAAAAAGACCCACTGCACAGTTGTATTCCCTTTTAGGGTCACAATAAACATCCAGCAACACTCGAACTCGTACCCAAAATAATGGGGAATCAGTCCCTCAAATTCCCACCGGTTTTGACGCCTATGCTACGTATTGAATATATTGTTCATGGCTCCAAGAATGGTTTATTGCCGTACTCATCGATACATTTTTGCAAGTAAGTCAAATCATACAATATGCTACGTATGTTTTCGTTCGTCGGGAATAACGCTGAAATTACGATTACCACAATATCCAACGCCAACAACACTAACACATAATAATACACAGCACCAATGGTTTAAATTCACGTAGAAGCCAAAGTGAGCGACCGGCACAGACACGTATTGTATCGTGTTTACTGTTTCTTTCTGTTTTGAGGAGACTGTTCATCTGAATCTCACCCTCGTTACTCTCCAGTGCCAGGCTCCGGGTGACGCCGACCAGTCGACCGCCGCGCCGACCGCTCCGTCGACAGACGCCCAGAACGACGTGAACAAACCGGGCGAAGAATAACACCCGCCAATAGATAACAGTACGTGTTATTTGGCGATTTGCGATTTGTTTTATTTAATATGATGTTTTTATGACTACAACATGCATGTTTAATGGTTACTGTCTGCCAAATTATGTTTAGTTATTTTATTAGGCTCGGAACAATGTTTGTAGTTTGAAAGAGTCTGCCTGCAACACGTTCAAATGGCAAACAAAACATCCAGTTTTAAAAAGAAATTGATTGACAATAATGTCGAGGTGAGATAACCGCAATATCGTTTAATAGTTAACTTTCCCACATTCTAGACAGCGGACTGCTTTACCAATTCTGGGCAGAGGAGCTGGCACCCTCCCTTTAAGTGATGGAAGCATGTTTATAAAAAAATTATTAGAAGCAATTGTGTCGGCCTACACACCTAGCAGTTGACGCGATCGAACCATTTGCTACACTGTAGTGTAGTCTTCCGTGTCGCGAAAACAATCAACCAAACTATCGGGATGCTCCTGTGGTAGGCTGGTAGCGCAGTGGATAGAGCTTCGGACTCTCGACTAAGAGTATGCAGGTTCGAATGCTGTGCTGCCGTGTAAAGCCTTGGGCAAGTTTGTTCACACTCTACATTGCTCCAGTTCTCTCAGCTGTATGAATGAGTATCTGGCTACAGACACATGTGGATATTTGTGTACGAATAATCCTCGCGCATTAATTGCAGCGTGGTTGGATATTTCCCAGAAAAGCTGAGATGGTGTTTGATTAAACAGGTCTGCCAGGGAGTAAAGCGCTTTGAGCAATATTGAGGGTTTGATACTGCGCTACAGAAAAACTTACCTTTTTGACTCCTACTGATGAATGTTATCTACAGGCAGATGACACGTGTCGAGAGGCGAGCTACACAGACGGCGGTTGACACTGCTAATAGCCGTCCGGGTGTCTGCAATCCGTTGGACAAGACCGAGACTTAGAAACCAGGCTTTGCAACATCGTCTAGTGCTGCGCAGAGCCACTGAGGAGACAAACCCCGCTACAAGCTGTATTGTGACTAGTAGGCTACCAAAGTGTGTAAATAATAGTGCCTTTAAGGACAAATGTAACATTACTACAACGCAATACACGTCGAAGTAAACCAACATACAGTACGGATCGACGCACACACGGCGATGTGTGACCAGCGTAAGTATGGGTACTTGCATGTATGGTGTATGTATCTTTCTCACATCAGTGGATTCTCGCTACAAGAGACGTATTCTGAATTAGTCAAACTATTCCATTATATAAATGTTCTTTACATCGACTGGTATACAACAGCGAAGGCCAGAAGAGATGTCATGGTTGTTCCTTTTGCCCAGATGTTCCTCAAATCAGGAGTCTTCTAGCAAACATCCACTGTGCATCTGCTTCAATCAGTTTACTGATCTAGAGAAAGCAGCAGTATTGGTGTAGGAACAAGCGATCATAGCGCATAGTTTTACATGTGGAACACATTGTCCTTGGTTCAATGTTGTCCTACTATGTGTATCTACGTCATTCTACGATTTCAAGTAAGAACCCATGCCGTGTTTGGCGTGTTCAAACAATAGACCTGTATTCTAATGTATTTGAAACAGAAATGGCAATACGTAGTGAACAGTGTCAAGAGCTAGTAGACTTGAGTATCTGCTTGCAAGAATCTCAAAAAAGCGACCATGGAAATGACAATGTGAGACAGGGAAGGTAATTAAGGTGTCGTGACCACTGTATTGGGACCGTAAGCGGTGTTAAATAAGACTTTTATGAACGTTGTATCAGCCTGCGGGAGTTGAAAAGCAGGCAGAACAATATGACATGGGTAGTGTAGCGCGGGCAGCAACGATAATTACGTCTTCAAGTGCAACGATTAAAATATATACAACGAAAGTAACGTAACTGTTGTATAGTTGTGAACATGTTATCTGTGAAATGTAGATAGACGTTTTATTGTTGTTATACGATGTTAATCAAATTCCGGAAGAAAGTGTTGTTCCGATATATATTATATATTGTGTAAGAACGGCTCACCGTTTAGTGATCACGTTGATTCTGCACTGGTTATCGCAGACTTAATTTTCTCGTAAAAAAATCAGTTCGTATTTTGTTCAGTTATTAGACTAGATACGTGATTTGTGCGGAGTTTAGCTCAGTGGTGGGGAGTCGGGAATATACTATGTTGTCGTAGTGAGACTGGCGGGACGTTATGTGCAATATGTTTAAAAGGTAGGTTGTATGTTTACAAATGTTGAAATCCCCAGTGCCTGTTAGACGTCACTGTATACGTGTCGTGAGTTCGGCATCAAACGATAAATGAATGCGCAATCGAATAAATAAATGTAAACAGAACACTGCGTTTCTTTCTGTCCGTGTGCGCGTTGTGTGTGCGTGTGCGTTGTGTGCGTTGTGTGCGTTGTGTGTGTGTATGTGTGTATGTGCGTGTGTGTTGTGGTGCGCGCGCGTTCTTTTCTTGCAGTTTTCCTTATCAGAAAACCTAACAAGACCTCTGACATAACAAGAATGACGGTTCGCGTACCTGACGTCATAGACGGTTATTGGGGGAAGGCTGACAAAACACCACATATTTCCAAAAGCGGCATCACAACAACTGCGAATATTCTGTATTAGAATACATTACCTTACGAAAAAAGCAGTCTTGACAGCCCATAAAAATATCACAGTGATACGTAACGGGTTTAGTGGAAAATACGTGTATGTCTGATTAGCGTGTCTAATTCTGGCAAATAGAGAGGAGAGCACCGCCAAGATGACACTATCACATAGATGTTGTCTAATCACAACAACACATGGTATTGTTATATGTGTGTACTCATGTCATTATTTAATATAACCAATCAAGGTGTTCATATAACGTACTGAATATAACGTAACAATCCCAAAGAATTAACAACTGACTAGACACGTTAGGCCGACACAGATATTCCTATGCAGTATGGTATCACACACACTAAAATTACATTTTGATTTTACACTGCCTAAACAAGTTATACGAGTATAGCATACCAGTGCCGTAGTCTCATCAGAGTGTTAATTCCTATAACACAAAGTAAAATAAACTTGACCAGTAAATTAGTAACAATTATGCAATAAACAACCCCATAAACAATGTTGCAATCATTCCAAAATTATTAAGAATCTGCACCATAGCCTATGATATTAGACACTGTCATATAAATACAACGTCTTTGTGGACTTGAGCTTGTAACATTTATAATGCATTTGACTTAATTTCTGCACACATCTGCATATTCTATCATGCCACATTATTAACCAGCATTCCATTGTACAATAGTGTATACGTGTGTCTCAACAACGTCTATAATATCAATATCCCAATAGCAGTCTACCAGCATATATCTTCTACACACGAACTACTGAGCTTTGTTTGCAAGACCACCATCATTTGCTTGGACCAGGTACTTCCTGTGGAATTGCTGCGCACCTGTCACTACTTCCTGTGGACTTGCTGCGCATCTGTCCCTACTTCCTGTGCGACTTGATGTAGTTTATGAGCCCGTTGGTGGACGAGTCGTGGTTGCTGACCGGTGCTGGACCAGACAGCTGAGCCTGGATGGTCTTGGCCAACTGCTTGCCCAACTCCACTCTACGAGCAGACAACAACAGTGTCACACACAGGTACAGACAGGTACGATCACAAACACAGGGATATTCTTGCTGGGTACGTCAAAGGGTGGATCAGTTAAGTCACTGGGTGCTTACATGTCCCCAAGGACATCTTTTGTTGTTCTCCTCTTGTTGTCCTTGTAGACTAGTCAGAGGTGAGGTTGGTCATGATTGCAGATTATTTTTGTCTTTTTTCGTCTTTTCTTTCCTCACATTGCTCTCAATACGTTCTCTAGTTGAGAACATAATGTTCTCACATAGCACAGAATCCAATCTTTGCTTTATACTATACTCCCTGGCAGAGTATGTCCAAACGGTTGTAAAAGTAGAGGTAAAAGATATTATCTTTACCTCGACTTTTACAACCTTTTGGACATACTTTGTGATGACAAATATGCAAAGGGACTGAGAAAGAAAGAAAGACTCCTCACCCCCACTGGTCGTACGAGTTGATGTCCCAGATGATGCCCTGCACGAAGATCTTGTGTTCATACATGGCTGCAATCACACCAGACAGAACGTGTTAGTACGATAACAGAGTAAATCACACCAAAGAGAACGTGTTAGCACAACAACAACAACAGGTTGTCTCCGGAAACATGCTCTGATTGGTTGCGACTAATCTTATGGCTCAGTAAATCATATACAATATTTTATTATCAATATTTACATATACGATTACACAACTCGAAGCAGGACTTTGGTCTAAATCTGGAATGTCATGCTATGGACAATGTGTGACCTTATATCTCTTTCTTGACAAAACAAAAAAGTTCAATTTGTAGCATGGCTAAACATAACTACCTTGTTAATAAGACTTATTTCCAGAAGAAAAAAACTCATACTCTTGTAGCTTTCCTAAATAATGTGGCATTATTAATAAGTGTTTTCTGAAAAATACAATGTTTAAGTTGGATCCATAACACCAATTCCTTGACCATTCTCTGGCTAAGGTGTTTTGACGATTGATTTGACTTCTATGACCTTTTATGTACAATTTAGCCCCCAGGTCCCCCTAAAAAATCCTGGCATTTTCCGCCAGGGGGCCAAATCCAAGATGGCCGCCGGCGCCATCTTGAAAAATTACCTTTTGAACCAGACCATCTAGAATCATGTATGAAGACACTTTTTTGGGTAAGTTGACCATGAGGATTCCAATTCTGACATCAGTTTGGCGTTATGACATCATTTGTACCCAGAAATCCAAGATGGCTGCCATCCAGGATTATTAATAAGAGTTGTCTGACAATTACAATGTTTTGTTACTAACCAATAAGAGCACCAAGAGTGTGGGGCGTCAACTTCTGGAACAAGATGGAGTTGCTGGGCCGGTTGCCTTCAAACACCTGGACACATACAATGGACACTTATTACAAGATGGAGTTGCTGGGCCGGTTGCCTTCAAACACCTGAACACATACAATGGACACTTATTACAAGATGGAGTTGCTGGGCCGGTTGCCTTCAAACACCTGGACACATACAATGGACACTTATTACAAGATGGAGTTGCTGGGCCGGTTGCCTTCAAACACCTGGACACATACAATGGACACTTATTACAAGATTGAGTTGCTGGGCCGGTTGCCTTCAAACACCTGGACACATACAATGGACACTTATTACAAGATGGAGTTGCTGGGACGATTGCCTTCAAACACCTGGACACATACAATGGACACTTATTACAAGATGGAGTTGCTGGGCTGGTTGCCTTCAAACACCTGGACACATACAATGGACATTTATTACAAGATGGAGTTGCTGGGCCGGTTGTCTTCAAACACCTGGACACATACAATGGACACTTATTACAAGATTGAGTTGCTGGGACGATTGCCTTCAAACACCTGAACACATACAATGGACACTTATTATAAGATGGAGTTGCTGGGATGGTTGCCTTCAAACACCTGAACACATACAATGGACACTTATTACAAGATGGAGTTGCTGGGCCGGTTGCCTTCAAACACCTGAACACATACAATGGACATTTATTACAAGATGGAGTTGCTGGGCTGGTTGCCTTCAAACACCTGGACACATACAATGGACACTTATTACAAGATTGAGTTGCTGGGACGATTGCCTTCAAACACCTGAACACATACAATGGACACTTATTATAAGATGGAGTTGCTGGGATGGTTGCCTTCAAACACCTGAACACATACAATGGACACTTATTACAAGATGGAGTTGCTGGGCCGGTTGCCTTCAAACACCTGAACACATACAATGGACACTTATTACAAGATTGAGTTGCTGGGCCGGTTGCCTTCAAACACCTGAACACATACAATGGACACTTATTACAAAATGGAGTTACTGGGCCGGTTGCCTTCAAACACCTGAACACATACAATGGACACTTATTACAAGATGGAGTTGCTGGGCCGGTTGCCTTCAAACACCTGAACACATACAATGGACATTTATTACAAGATGGAGTTACTGGGCCGGTTGCCTTCAAACACCTGAACACATACAATGGACACTTATTACAAGATGGAGTTACTGGGCCGGTTGCCTTCAAACACCTGAACACATACAATGGACACTTATTACCAGATGGAGTTGCTGGGATGGTTGCCTTCAAACACCTGAACACACACAATGAACACTTATTACAAGATGGAGTTGCTGGGCCGGTTGCCTTCAAACACCTGAACACACACAATGGACACTTATTACAAGATGGAGTTGCTGGGATGGTTGCCTTCAAACACCTGAACACATAATAAAATAAGACAAACATAACAATTTAAAGAGTAAAATCAGGATTATGCGTTCATGATAAGAATGTTTGAGAAATGAGGCCAAGGTTATTTATCTGTATTGATCTAACTGTAAAATCTGTATTGATCTAACTGTCAAATCTGTATTGATCTAACTGTAAAATCTGTATTGATCTAACCATAAAATCTGTATTGATCTAACTGTAAAATCTGTGTTGATCTAACTGTAAACCCACCTTGAATGGGAGAATGGCTGCGATGTCATCATCGCCCATGCCCGAGTTCATCAGTTCTGTCTTAGTCTCTTCCTCTGACTTTCCCTTCATCAAGGCTTCTGTCTGGGCAAGGAAGTTGGCCAGCAGTATCTGACGGGCACAACCAGTTAGTACGTTCACAAAGATGTGTATACACTTACACAGACACATACAGATATACACACATGCAGGCATCCATACACGCTTATGCATCACACATACGCAGACCCGCTTGCATGCATACACAGTTACACACACAGTCTCCGTACCTTTATATATGAGTCATTATACAATTATACATTTAGACGATCAATTGGAAAATGTTGTTAGGATAACACAAAATGTTGATTACCCCAGGGAAATACCTGTCAGACAGCTGGCCTTGCAGTAAACAGATATGCTAATACGTAACACTTCTGTTGAAACTGACATTCCTGACAGAACAAGACAACAACTCATGTAGTAAATGCATCACATTTATTATGCAACATGGGACAATCTGGCCCGATCTCTTTTGGGGCCAACTAGATAGCCTGAGAACAGGATGCAAGACCAGGATGTTTTACTGACGGATGTGGTCAGCTACTTCACCAGTCATGTGACTGCGGTCACATGACCAGATTCTTGGGTCTGCATGCCTCTGCGTGTCAACTGGCTTAAAGAAATTGACTAAGCTATGCTCTGGAACAAAGAAATTAAACTTTTGTCACCATGCCTATGACAAGAATGCACACGTCCACCCACCTCATGATGCAGGCCACCCTGAATCGGGTTTTGGGTCTCAACCGGCGCCAGAAAGTCACAAGGGATCATTCTTGTTCCTGCAGTGCATAACATTGTCTGCATGAAACTACAGAGCTGTACACTGAAATGTTACTGTCAACATTTAGTGTGTAAATTATTACAGATTTTGTATATAATCATGATTACAGTAACTATTCCATTAATGGCTTTGTCAACACACACACGCACACACGCACACACGCGCGCACACACACACACATATATACATATATATGACAATATTTACAGCTAATTTAAGTATATAGTCTAAGTAATTATCTAACTAAAAACGAAATAAAAATAGTGAAATATATAACGATAAGTTGGCTGTAGGCTACACAAAAACAGTGAGTCTTCAACTAGCTCTTTAAAGAGCCGACATTGTTGCACATGTTTGGGTAATGAGTTCCATAATTACGGTGCAGCAACTTGAAATGCGCAGTCTCCCAGAGCACATACCCAGTACTCACCCTGGTGTATGAGTTGGTAGAAGGCGTGTTGTCCATTGGTTCCCGGTTCACCCCACACAATGGGGCCTGTGTGGTAAGCGACTCGACACTTATTCCGCGTCACGTACTTGCCGTTCGACTCCATGTCTCCTTGTTGGAAGTACGCCGCAAATCTGTGCATGTACTGTCAGCAGACAAATCTGTGCATGTACTGTCAGCAGACAAATCTGTGCATGTACTGTCAGCAAACAAATCTGTGCATGTACTGTCAGCAGACAAATCTGTGCATGTACTGTCAGCAAACAAATCTGTGCATGTACTGTCAGCAGACAAATCTGTGCATGTACTGTCAGCAAACAAATCTGTGCATGTACTGTCAGCAGACAAATCTGTGCATGTACTGTCAGCAAACAAATCTGTGCATGTACTGTCAGCACACAAATTTGTGCATGTACTGTCAGCAAACAAATCTGTGCATGTACTGTCAGCAGACAAATCTGTGCATGTACTGTCAGCAACCAAATCTGTGCATGTACTGTCAGCAGACAAATCTGTGCATGTACTGTCAGCAGACAAATCTGTGCATGTACTGTCAGCAAACAAATCTGTGCATGTACTGTCAGCAGACAAATCTGTGCATGTACTGTCAGCAAACAAATCTGTGCATGTACTGTCAGCAAACAAATCTGTGCATGTACTGTCAGCAGACAAATCTGTGCATGTACTGTCAGCAGACAAATCTGTGCATGTACTGTCAGCAAACAAATCTGTGCATGTACTGTCAGCAGACAAATCTGTGCATGTACTGTCAGCAAACAAATCTGTGCATGTACTGTCAGCAGACAAATCTGTGCATGTACTGTCAGCAAACAAATCTGCGCATGTAGTGTCAGCAGACAAATCTGTGCATGTACTGTCAGCAAACAAATCTGTGCATGTACTGTCAGCACACAAATTTGTGCATGTACTGTCAGCAAACAAATCTGTGCATGTACTGTCAGCAGACAAATCTGTGCATGTACTGTCAGCAACCAAATCTGTGCATGTACTGTCAGCAGACAAATCTGTGCATGTACTGTCAGCAGACAAATCTGTGCATGTACTGTCAGCAAACAAATCTGTGCATGTACTGTCAGCAGACAAATCTGTGCATGTACTGTCAGCAAACAAATCTGTGCATGTACTGTCAGCAAACAAATCTGTGCATGTACTGTCAGCAAACAAATCTGTGCATGTACTGTCAGCAAACAAATCTGTGCATGTACTGTCAGCAAACAAATCTGTGCATGTACTGTCAGCATACAAATCTGTGCATGTACTGTCAGCAAACAAATATGTGCATGTACTGTCAGCAAACAAATATGTGCATGTACTGTCAGCAAACAAATCTGTGCATGTACTGTCAGCAAACAGATCTGTGCATGTACTGTCAGCAAACAAATCTGTGCATGTACTGTCAGCATACAAATCTGTGCATGTACTGTCAGCAAACAAATCTGTGCATGTACTGTCAGCAAACAAATCTGTGCATGAACTGTCAGCAAACAAATCTGTGCATGTACTGTCAGCAAACAAATCTGTGCATGTACTGTCAGCAAACAATGGCAGTGTCAGGCTTTATTTCATATGCACACTGTCACATTCTTCTGTTACGTATATGGTAAATTGTAGAGACAAAATTACTATGTAGCATATGTATATCTATAACAATATCTTATGTTGTGATGGTATCAACATTTTATTCAGTATGTAACTGATCCTAGATATGAATGGTAATTGAAAATGAACTAAAGAAGAGAGACATGGAGGTGGTTAAGGCACACATTAAAGAAACCAGCAACATATATTTCATGGCAGACAATTACTTGAAACAACCACGGGATGCTGAGAAGATGAAGGCTGAGAAACATCCAGCAGAGAGACAGAGAAGATAATAAAGAAAAGGGGTAACATGAGGAGAGAAATTGAGAAGATGCATGTCATCAAATCGACATGGGTGGATTCCCTTGCCTAAGCTCCAAATGAGCAAGTAGACGAAACTAAGTAAATAAGTAACTTATATTATTACTCAGCACATGTAAGGGGAAATGCTGAAACTTGTTGTGTTTGTTGTGGTGTACTTCAGTGGTACAATATGATCTGTCAGTATCTACATTTAACTTGTCACAAAGACCTGGAGACCATTTCACTAAGATAAAGAGATCTTAATGAAAATTCATCCTTAAACAAAATCCATTGTTAAATTTAATGACTTTTTCGAAACGCAAATATCCATTGCCATATTACTGAGGACACTATTTCTATGTATTTCCATGATACACCATCTTGGTGTTGACAGTGTTCGGGTATTCAAGATCACTGTTCAGGATCAAATTGATTGACGCTAAGTGACCCTCCCACCTGGTCATAGGGCAGCAGGGCGTGACTCTCACATGAGTAGAAGTTGATGTACCAGACGCCAATCAACGCAAGGATCACAGGCACCTGCACACATACACATATACTTGTTAAACAACAGCCATAACCTAAAACCTATGGTCTAAGTAAAGACCTGTTAGTACAGGAGCAGATCACCAGATTATCGTGCAAAAAGGCTACTTTAAATCATGGTTGTATATTTTTGATTTGTCAAACCATACAGTGTTTAATCAGTGTTCTCGGCCAAGTGTGATTTTAATAAAATGTGCTCCAAGTTCCACAACATTTGCACAGAATCACCAAGATATGGCAGCACATAATTTCTGACATGTTCTGTTTGTGTACTTTCTTTCCTAATGTTCTTTCCTAATGTTGTATGTTGTGCTCATTTTAAAGATAAGTGAATTCTGCATAAGAGAGTTCTAAATAAACTAACCAAATTAAATTAAAATATTCAAAACAAGATATGCTATAACCGGGTTTGACAAATGAGGGTGGGTTTTGCCTATAATGGCATGCAAATCTACAAGCTCTTTATCAGTTGATATTTTCATATAATGCTTATTAAAAAGTCCTATGTAAATGACATGATAACTGCCTCTAACCCGCAGCAGGTACAACAAACAAAAATATACTAAAGACTCCAATGACATAATTATCCCGCCTCACAAGAAGACACGAGCTCCATGTGTCTCACACTCAGATGCTTCATTTCTTTTATTTATAACTCAGAAGATTTAGCCAGAGCTGCCTATGAGTGACGAAGGAGCAGGTATTTCTGCCGGTCCTCGTGGCATGATGAAGGTGAGTGTGGTTGCACAGGAAGACGTACATTTTGTTCGAGTGGTGTGTTCAGGAAGTGCTGGTCCATGTAGTGAGCTCCAAACAACATCTCTTCGTAGTGGTCCATTCCTGTACGCAAACACCACTTTCAGGCAACTACCTTCACCAACAGTCATGAAAAAAGGGTAACAAGTACACCCCTGGTAGGTATCTGGTTAAATGGTGTTAATTTTTGATAAGTTTTATATTTTGCTCAAAGGTAGATTATTTTAAATCATACTATTTCAAAAACATTATCCCAATTTTTCATCAAGGTAGAAATTACCATAATAAAAACAATGAAGCAAAACAATCTGTTATTTTATTGACCTGTCGGATAACAAAATCTACTACACCTGTTGTGTTTGTAAAATTGTAATGACTGCATAAAATATTGATGTCCTTTAATCAAGGACATAAATAAACAAACTGACATAACATTTAGCTATCAAAGTATGTAAAACATTACCAGGAATCATCCTGAGGTAACAATTATTAGCAGGAACTAGCTGAATCAGTTGTCTTGAGTGTGGGAATTACAGGAACACACTGGACATCAAATAACCTTGTAATGATCCATGGTGATAATAATGCCTACAGGAAGTGTTTTGTTTACAATTTTGACTTTTTGCAGGGACAACACTCAAACTGTGGGACATTATTCAAATATATCTAAAGCAATTTGAACGGCAATGCACGTTTAATACTCTATTGTCAGGGTCATTGTGCCATAAATTGAGGAATAGATATGGAGGGTCTAAGGATCTCGAATGTAGAAACTGGACCGTGAATATAATAATAATAATAATAACATAGTTCTTATATAGCGCCCCATCCAAATAATTGTTCTGGGGTGCTTTACAATGGTTATTTCAATTAAATTGAACTAAGATAAAACATGCTTACATTGATGAAATATGCATTCATTCCTGCTAATAAAAACAAGTACACACTGTATTAAAATAATAACAATATATTAATGAAAATAATAAATAAATAAATACAGATAAATGGATGAACAGTTAACTAATTAACTATGATTGTCGAATGTCAAAATAATCTGTAAAAAGACGAGTCTTGTGTGCAACTTTAAATTGACCAACACTCATACATTTCATTGGCACACCGTAAGGAGCAGTTAGTTCCATGCTCTTGAAGCATGTAATACATGCTCTGATAGAGCTACTCACCGATGTAACAGGCAATTGAGAGACCAATGGCTGACCACAGAGAGTAGCGTCCACCTACCCACTGGACAAACAACCTCAGATCACAAGACAAAACATGGCAACACAACACTGGCAAGTTCTAGAAATGTCTTATTTATTAGTATTTCTATTTTAGCATTTTAGGGATTGTCAACACTAGTGAACTTAATTTTATTTTTAATAGTAGTGTATAATGGGAGTTACTAATATCATTATCAATATCACTTCCTTGACAAATACCACTCAAGTCAAGATGTATAATTTGTTTGTAACTTATTTATTCTTTTAGTCCATAAAAATGTCAATATCTTTGTGCAATTGTTACACTAGTAAAATATTGTAGAATTATTAATCAGATAGCCAGCACTGATCATAGAAACCTCCAAGCATACAAGCAAGCTATCCTTACAAGCCAGGTGTCATTGCACTGCCCTACATTACCCTGACTGGTTGTCTCCACAACAGAGTTGAACTAGAAAATTATAGCAACTGACTTCACCAGTCACTACTGTGTCAGCCGTGGCAACAGCGCAAATACCCGCCGCAATTTTAAGACAAGACACATGACAGGTGGGAATCCCAATATAATGACCCATTCACATCCGAAACACTGCATGTAACATGAGCAGCGTGTGGCTGAAATCACCCAAAATGATATCACATGACCAGAGGCCGACCACACTCCTTGTGAGCCATTTCATTGGCCGAGGCTAAAAGAGGAGTTTTGCAAAGGGATGTGCTGGGTTGGTGAACGATGTAATCAGCAGCAGCAACCCCTGGCACAAGAGGATGACACGAGCATAATTGTATTAAAGACATAAACATTTGTAACCAGCAGCATGAAGTAATGAAACTTACATCCCAGAATTCAAACATATTCTTCTCATCAATGCCAAAGTCTTTCACTTTCGGCTGCAATGTAAGACATGTAGCAGTTTGTACATAGACTAATCTCATACTCACAAAAACAATGTTAGTGCGTCCATCATATACATGTAGTAGAATTCAATTCAAACACCTGTGGCCCTCACGCACCCACGTGTCCATATCCAAGTGTGTCTGCTACATTGATATGTTATAATCAAACTTGGATCCTAAATTAAATGTTTTGCTCGTAAGTAATTTTGTGAAATAAATTACATATTTAATATCACACATAATGTTGGGTCATACATGCAGGTTTTTCAAACTATTAAAGGGAAAACAAAGTCAATGTTTGGATCATATGGGATTAACAGAGTTAATAAAAAGTAACAACTTCCAACAACAATCATATTTTTAACGTCAGTGGTTTCCCAGGAAAAAAATGTAAAACACATAGACATAGAAAGTCTACAGACTACGCCATTTTAGAAACAAAATGACGTCAGAGAGTCTTCTTGGTCGGCGTGAACTGTGCATGCATATTATTATCTGTTACTTTCTAACCTAACCACGAAAACGACCGCCAACAGCCGCCAAACTTCTCCCCACATTTCTTACATACATATACATACACTACATTACAAAAAAATCACTTGTATTCGTCTAACGAAGAAAATTCACAACAGAAACGCAAATCTTGGCGAACGGCAACTCGACAACTTCGACTACCGTAAACTCGCTATTATAAGTTAGCTTTACACAAAATACCGCTAGATGGCGCGCGAATATTTATTAACCTTACTGCATTCGCACGCGCGAATTAGTTTAATTAATTATAAATAATATAATAATAATTAGCTGCATCACTATGATCTGCAGAAAATGTTAAACGGCAAACTAAGGCAACGCTTTGGTGATATGGGTCTAATAGAGTTGATAAAAAATAACAATTTAATATATAAATATATAATTTTATTAGTTTATTTTATATAGCGCCAAATCCACAATTCTCTTATCTTCTATTCAACTGTTATTAAAGTATATGCAATAATAAGAATGCTACCCACAGGTAATATTTAAAAATAAATATTAAAAATACATGTGTCTGCATAATTATCCAAAATTGCCTAGTAGTTATAAAAGAAAAAGGAAATTACGTGTTTTTCAATGAAGTCACATTGTTTATTTTATCAATATTTCTATAAACATCCCGCGTGTACTGCGAGCATGCAAGCTTATATTACATAAGCGATGTTTTAACAATAATAACTAAAACAATAACATGTTAATATTACTGTTTTTAAATCCTTCTTTTTCTACCACCATAATATTTCCCATATATTCATATTCCTTTTTACATTTTAGCGATTTATTGTTCCGATAATTAATAAAGTGTCTTGTTCAAAAATAATAATTATTACATATCTGATGGTGGAAATGTCATTCATGAGTAGAACAAATAGCTTCAGTAATATGTTCTTATGCATAATGGTTGTGTATGTGCTGAATGAAAATTATTATTACGTCGTACTTATTTTACTACTTTAATTATTTATTACTATTAACCATACTTTTATATTCATTTATTACAATTGTTGTTATGTAATTTGTATGTTTATTTATGACTGATAAGTCAGCTTAGTTAATGATATAGAAACATGTATTTTCATTATTTATTTTTAAATAATATTATCTGTGGGTAGTTTTCTCTTTATTGTATTTTTAATAGCATTATTTTGTGAAGCGCCACAAACAATTATGGATGTGGCGCTACATAAATAAAATATTATATTATAATTAAAAAAATTGTTTGTTTATTTAATATAGCGCCACATCCAATTTAAACTTGTTCATGGCGTTTTACATACATTAAAATGCTAAACAAAAAATACACACCAGAAGAAAAAAAACATAAATATACTAGAAACATATATGAACAATTATAAAAATAAAATATCAATATAAAAATAATAAAACTTATAATTTCCTGCAAATACTAGTGATGATAATAATTAATTATTATTATTATATTATTTATAAGTAATTAAACTATTTCGCGCGTGTGAAGTAAAACAATTAAATATTTGCAGTCAGAAACGTGGCGTCTAGCGGTATTTTGTGTAAAGCTTTTAAAAGCGATTTTACGGTACCGCTGGGCGGCCGAACAAGTTGTACTCGAGGTCTGCGCGTTTTTGTGTGTGAATTTTCTTCGTTAGAGGAATGCAAGAGATTTTATTACATAACATAGTGTATGCATATGTATGTAAGATATGTGACGAGAAGTTTGGCGGCTGTTGGAGGTCGTTTTGATGGTTAGGTCAATCAAATCGGGTCGTCTAGGATCCGCGCTGTGTCTGTGACTGTCCAAACGAATCCACCGAACCACTGTTTCAGTTCTGCTCGATTCATAGGTTAACAAGAAGACATCTTACTGATAGTGTCTTTCACTGTACTATTACTATAAGCGTTTGAGGAACAGTGTGGCATATTGATGTCGCGATTTCGTTGTAAACCGACGTAAGGCAACTTTTAGCGTACCGCTTGGCTCTCTGTTATGACAGCTGAACCAGCAGAGACTCTCTGACGTATTATTTTTCCAAACTGCTGGGTTGTGATTGGTTGCAAGGTCCAAGATGGGCCGGTTCATGGTGTCGGTGATTTAGCTAGATTTTCCCACTTTAAGACCACTTTCTGAGGTAACCACTAAGGTGAAAAATTGGATTGTAGATGCAAATGATTAGCTAGTGTAAACTCTTTTAGGTGCATAACACTAAACTGTTGCCTTTTTTTTCACTTTAAATAGGTTTTGGCGTGATAACAAAAACAAAAAATGTGGTTATAACAAAATTAATTGAGAAAACAATATCAAACAGAATGCAATACAACCATTGTAATTACTCAACTGATTGGACGCATTAGATAATCTACAGACGTATGTATTTTTCACAAGTGTTAATTAGTAATAGTTGCTCCTCAGTGATTCCTACTAACAAAGAGTCCACACGTACCACATTAGTTGACAGAGCCACAAAGTGCTTCGCAACCGATGATTTCTGAAAGCAAACAATGCACAGACGTCACCACAGCTGATAGAGCGTAGTAGCTCAGGGGTAGAGTTTTGGACTCTCCACTAAGAGGACCCGGGTTTGAATTCTGTGCTACGGTGTTAAAACCTTGGGCAAGGTTTTTCACTCTACAATGCTCCAGTTCACCCAGTTATATAAAAAGTGCCTGGCTATAGACAATGGTGGATATGTGTACGAGCAGCCTTTGTGCAATAATTGTAGCATAAGGCTAGATGCTTCCCAGAGAATTTGAGATGGTGTCTGATTGAACAGGTGTGTCAGGGATTCGGAAGTAAAGTGTACATGGCTTTCAGCAGTCCTGAGGACTAGATACTGTGCTATATAAGAACTTACATTTTTTTATAGGTAAAAAATGCAAACGTAAGTTCCTACACTGCACGGTATCTGTAACCCAGTTTTTTTACTACACAGATACCTTTACACTTCATCCTGTGCTGGAAATGTTCCTTCCTACACCATCCTAACCTCTGTGGGAAGTTTTCAGCCACAATGTGATTACTGCATGAAACGTTTCATTCACAATTTTACATTGTTGGTAATTTTAATCTTCATTTGGATAAACATCTTTTGAGTCAGAGTATGACATCAGCCGCCTCAGTGTTAAATCTCGGAGTAACGTTTGATGACGACGATTTGTACAATATCCCATCAAGCCCTCTCATCAACATAATCACCATATCTGAATTTGATGCTCGCTCCAACAAGTATTTCCAGACAGCTATGATCAA
Organism: Oasisia sp. SBJ-2009; assembly: GCA_964017155.1. Taxonomy (NCBI): domain Eukaryota; kingdom Metazoa; phylum Annelida; class Polychaeta; order Sabellida; family Siboglinidae; genus Oasisia; species Oasisia sp. SBJ-2009. The sequence continues at coordinate 10,784,949 of OZ024862.1, forward strand.
TCAGTAGTAACCCTTTTTGCATTCCTCGGGTAAAAATAAAAGCCTGATCCTGCCAGTATTAAATTAGTTTCATTCCACTACAATCTAAACACCAACATCTTTAAAACTGCCTATCCTTCTTAGATTCCTAGCACCTTCATCCATCTGTCGTTGACTTGCGCATTTTTTACAACTACAAGATTGCTTAATCCCTTGGTTTTGTTGCGCCTCTGAACTCCATCTTTGAGGATATTGGCGCATAAGAAGTCATCATCATTACTATTATTAATATTGACAAAGCTTCAAAAAGGCAGCAAGAAGACTGATCTGAAACCGTGACTAGTGGAAACTGATATTCTATCCACTGGTATGAAACCACTGCACCTATAAATAAGTGCTTATGTTACATTACTGTGACCTTTCTCATTTCTTGTCTTCCTCTAAGTTTTAATTGTACAAAGTGTTCAATCCATATATTGTACTGTACAGGTAATGAGTCTGGCATAGTAGCAAGTTAGCTACATACGTCATTGGAGCGCTCCAGAAGCCATTCCTTGGCTGAAGTCGCATTGGTGATCGTCTCCTGGGTCGTGAAAGTCTGGGCAAGAGAAACACAAATATCTAAGTTACATATTTACGCAATAATACATGTTTAACCATTAATTTAGTTTAATAAACAACAAATGTGTGCTAAACACATCAATCTTGCAACAACTTGGCAAAACCATTTAGATAACACAGAACTGTCAAAACACTTCGGACAATACGTCACCATTTCACTAATGTTCTTAATACATTTTGATCCTTAATTGTGATCCTGAATACATGAAAAGTGTCAACACTACAACACGCCAGCGGGATATTGTCACTGGTGTGTCATGGAAATAGTGTCCCCGCTAATACGGCAATGAATATTTGTGTTTTGAAAAAATTCATTAAATTTAACAATGGATTTGGTTTAATTCTGAATTTTCCTTAAGAGCACTTTAGGTTAGTGAGGCAGTCACAACCCTTTCATTTGAAAACCATCTCAACTTTTCTAGAAATGCAACAATTACCACACACTAAAAACTACTTATTCACATATTATAACCTCCTCCACTCTCTAAACACGAGTTCTCATTTACGCACAGAGTGAATGACCTAAAGCACTGTGGACCGTTAAGAAACAAAATTACACTTAATGCACAACTTGAAAAATATTTGAATTTGTTCTGCATATTACGTTCTTCTTATCTGAAAATTACCAGAAAATACTACTACTTTGCACTGCAAATGGTCTTGACGATAAAAAATTAAAATGTAAATACTGCGAGGTAAAAATAATAACTACACAAGACATGTTGACAAGATGTTACCTTTGAGGCGATGATGAAGAGGGTGGTCTCTGCATCCAGCTTCTTCAGCGTCTCGGCCATGTGAGTGCCGTCAATGTTGGACACAAAGTGCACCTGGATGTCTCCTGCGTAATGCTTCAGCGCCTCTGTCACCATCACTGGACCCTGTGTGGACACAGCCAGCGTCACTAGGGTGATGTGACAACCTCATATTGTCACGCTGTATGGCATTGTATTTATGTCACAACAAAGCCACAACTTTGGTTGTGTGTGTGAAGTGTAGCAATATTTATGTTTTGTGTTGACGTAGCAATTGTTATGTTGTGTGTCTATGTAACACAGTTGTGCATGTGTAACAATATTTATGTTTTGTTGTATCAATGCAATGATCTTTATGTTTTGCTTCTGAGTAACACTATGCGTTGTGCACGTGTAACAATATTTCAATATTTATGTTTTGTTTCTGACTAATGATCCTTGTGTTTGTGTGTGGGTGTGTGCGTGCATGCATGTGTGTAACACAGCGTTGTGCATATGTAACAGTATTTGTTTTGTCTCTGTGTAATCTGCTTTGTGTTTTGTGTTTATGTGACACAGTGTTTTGTGTTTTGTGTCTGTATAACAATATATATTACATGTCCATGGAGCAACATTATCTATCTGTCTGTGAACAAATCTCTCTATGTCACATGATTCACATCTGCCTGTCGGCTGTCGTCACTTCTAATTGTTTCCTACTTCAATTATATCTACACTAACTACACATGCTACAGTGTACATCTTCTCCGAGATGCTAAAAAACAGCAACTTTTTTGGCTCATAATTAACTTGTCTAACCACTTTTTTTAATGTTCATGATGGATGGATGTACTAGTTGCACTCAGGAAAATTACTTGTACACATATTTACCCACATCACATTTCATTAATACGCACAGATTGTACCTGGTATGTTAAACTGTCACGATGAAGCATTCAGAATGACAAATTAGTCTGTGTTCCTTGGAACGTGTGAAACTAACACCTGTAGGTGTGATAAGGGATGACACCTACTGGTGTCATATGACACCTACTGGTGTCATATGACACCACTGGTTACACGCGTAGACTTGTACAGTGGATACCAAGCTATCTTTATAGTTTAGTAGTACAGCCGTGTAGCATCAAGTACATACACGTATTGAAAATTGAATGAACATTTGACTTTTTACTGCCACAATGCCAAACATTCATGGTACATTTTTAAATGTTATTTGGTTGTAAACCATCTGAATACCTGATATATGTTTGATTCATGGCAAAAAAATAAATACAAAACATGACAAGTAAAAAATGGAAGCATTTTAGAGTTACATACCAATATGAAGACAGTGTAGACTTACAAGATCAGAGCCCCCAATGCCAATGTTGACAGTGTAGACTTACAAGATCAGAGCCCCCAATGCCAATGTTGACAGTGTAGACTTACAAGATCAGAGCCCCCCAATGCCAATGTTGACAGTGTAGACTTACAAGATCAGAGCCCCCAATGCCAATGTTGACAGTGTAGACTTACACGATCAGAGCCCCCAATGCCTATGTTGACAATGTAGACTTACAAGATCAGAGCCCCCAATGCCAATGTTGACAGTGTAGACTTACAAGATCAGAGCCCCCAATGCCAATGTTGACAGTGTAGACTTACAAGATCAGAGCCCCCAATGCCAATGTTGACAGTGTAGACTTACCAGATCAGAGCCCCCAATGCCAATGTTGACAGTGTAGACTTACAAGATCAGAGCCCCCAATGCCTATGTTGACAGTGTAGACTTACAAGATCAGAGCCCCCAATGCCAATGTTGACAGTGTAGACTTACAAGATCAGAGCCCCCAATGCCAATGTTGACAGTGTAGACTTACAAGATCAGAGCCCCCAAAGCCTATGTTGACAGTGTAGACTTACAAGATCAGAGCCCCCAATGCCAATGTTGACAGTGTAGACTTACAAGGTCAGAGCCCCCAATGCCTATGTTGACAGTGTAGACTTACAAGATCAGAGCCCCCAATGCCTATGTTGACAGTGTAGACTTACAAGATCAGAGCCTCCAATGCCAATGTTGACAGTGTAGACTTACAAGATCAGAGCCCCCAATGCCAATGTTGACAGTGTAGACTTACAAGATCAGAGCCCCCAATGCCAATGTTGACAGTGTAGACTTACAAGATCAGAGCCCCCAATGCCAATGTTGACAGTGTAGACTTACAAGATCAGAGCCCCCAATGCCAATGTTGACAGTGTAGACTTACAAGATCAGAGCCCCCAATGCCTATGTTGACAGTGTAGACTTACAAGATCAGAGCCCCCAATGCCAATGTTGAAAGTGTAGACTTACAAGATCAGAGCCCCCAATGCCAATGTTGACAGTGTAGACTTACAAGATCAGAGCCCCCAATGCCTATGTTGACAGTGTAGACTTACAAGATCAGAGCCCCCAATGCCAATGTTGACAGTGTAGACTTACAAGATCAGAGCCCCCAATGCCAATGTTGACAGTGTAGACTTACAAGGTCAGAGCCCCCAATGCCTATGTTGACAGTGTAGACTTACAAGATCAGAGCCCCCAATGCCAATGTTGACAGTGTATACTTACAAGATCAGAGCCCCCAATGCCAATGTTGACAGTGTATACTTACAAGATCAGAGCCCCCAATGCCAATGTTGACAGTGTATACTTACAAGATCAGAGCCCCCAATGCCTATGTTGACAGTGTAGACTTACAAGATCAGAGCCCCCAATGCCAATGTTGACAGTGTAGACTTACAAGATCAGAGCCCCCAATGCCTATGTTGACAGTGTAGACTTACAAGATCAGAGCCCCCAATGCCAATGTTGACAGTGTAGACTTACAAGATCAGAGCCCCCAATGCCTATGTTGACAGTGTAGACTTACAAGATCAGAGTCCCCAATGCCAATGTTGACAGTGTAGACTTACAAGATCAGAGCCCCCAATGCCAATGTTGACAGTGTAGACTTACAAGATCAGAGCCCCCAATGCCAATGTTGACAGTGTAGACTTACAAGATCAGAGCCCCCAATGCCAATGTTGACAGTGTAGACTTACAAGATCAGAGCCCCCAATGCCTATGTTGACAGTGTAGACTTACAAGATCAGAGCCCCCAATGCCAATGTTGACAGTGTAGACTTACAAGATCAGAGCCCCCAATGCCTATGTTGACAGTGTAGACTTACAAGATCAGAGCCCCCAATGCCAATGTTGACAGTGTAGACTTACAAGATCAGAGCCCCCAATGCCTATGTTGACAGTGTAGACTTACAAGATCAGAGCCCCAAATGCTAATGTTGACAGTGTAGACTTACAAGATCAGAGCCCCCAATGCCTATGTTGACAGTGTAGACTTACAAGATCAGAGCCCCCAATGCCAATGTTGACAGTGTAGACTTACAAGATCAGAGCCCCCAATGCCAATGTTGACAGTGTAGACTTACAAGATCAGAGCCCCCAATGCCAATGTTGACAGTGTAGACTTACAAGATCAGAGCCCCCAATGCCAATGTTGACAGGGTAGACTTACAAGATCAGAGCCCCCAATGCCTATGTTGACAGTGTAGACTTACAAGATCAGAGCCCCCAATGCTAATGTTGACAGTGTAGACTTACAAGATCAGAGCCCCCAATGCCTATGTTGACAGTGTAGACTTACAAGATCAGAGCCCCCAATGCCAATGTTGACAGTGTAGACTTACAAGATCAGAGCCCCCAATGCCAATGTTGACAGTGTAGACTTACAAGATCAGAGCCCCCAATGCCAATGTTGACAGTGTAGACTTACAAGATCAGAGCCCCCAATGCCAATGTTGACAGTGTAGACTTACAAGATCAGAGCCCCCAATGCCAATGTTGACAGTGTAGACTTACAAGATCAGAGCCCCCAATGCCAATGTTGACAGTGTAGACTTACAAGATCAGAGCCCCCAATGCCAATGTTGACGACATCAGTGATACTGCGCCCTGTGTACCCCTTCCACACCCCTGTCCTCACATCATTCACAAACCCCCGCATCTGGACCAGGACTCGGTTCACATCCGGCATCACCTGCGCCAACAGAAACAGTACAGTAGCACACAGAGACGTCCACTCACCTACACAACATCAATTCCACTTTTCATGCCAACAGTCGTCACAAAAACTCAACATCATAAATGCCAATTCAACTTCCAGAATACCCATGCCATTAAATATCTTTGAAACATAATGTTCCATAAAGTTCCATTTAAAGTTTGAGAACATCTTAACAGGAGAATGTTTTGGAAACTACCCAGTAGTTTAGACATGTGAACGGCAGTTAGAAAGCAGCTTGTAAACGTTGTGAAAGCATGCTGGAAACCAGTATGGCAAGTGGAGCAGGCTTGCAGCTAGTGTGTCATCATAATGGTGACATATGAGATATAATTTGTAATTCTTGTACTTTATAACTGCAATTACACAACTTAGTACCACACATTAAAATTTAGCCAGTGAATCGTATAAAAATCTGAAATTGAAATCATGGTCTCCCACAAATCTTGACACTTACATTTTTGCCGTCCACTTTAATCTCCTGATTACACCTGTTCCTCAGGGCCACGTGGAGGACGGCCCTCTTCTCCGTCGAGTTGATCTTCTCCCCATTAAACATGGCATCTCGCATCTTCTCAACATTGCGCGCCTTTGCCTGGACAAACAAACACACAGTGTCCACTGTTGCTGATATCTCACACCGTCACGTCAAATGTGACTATTACAGATTTCATCTGTAAACCAAATATGGATTCTCATACAGCATAGCTTTATGCAGAGACCCGTCCACCCGTCCTTTGAACAGGTAAAAACGAATATGGACAGGTAGAAATATGGGTTGACGGGTAGTGGACAGGTAACAAAAATAAAGGAGCAAAAAAGGTCTTCCAAAACCATAGATATTGTTAGTTATGCCTTGAAAGTGAGTGTAAATGGTGGCATATGTGTTTGTAGTACTTTTACTTTTCAGGTCAAAAAATTCATTTAAAGTTTGTGACCTGGCTTAACAGTTAACATCCACATGTCCACCAAAACATGTGTGACCGGCAATAATTTGATCCTGCATAAAGCCCTGTCGTACAATCTTACTCTTACGGGTATAGGAGACCTTTCCTATGTTTTTGTAATGTCTTATAAATATTATTATTATTAAACAGGTCTTTTAGCTGTGAACAGTTGGCTATGCCAGTCTTGTGGGGTCTTATAAATATGTAGGTTTATACGTAGCAACTTTATGCAGAGACCCGTCCACCCATCATTTGGATGGGTAAAAACCGTTGTGGATGGGTAGAAATATATACCATAGATATTGTCAGTTATTCCTTACAAGTGAATGTAAATGGTGACACATGTGTGTTTGTAGTCCATTTCAGGTCATCAGACACATTTTAAAGTTTGTAAACTAGCTGTTAACATCCATGTGTCCACCAAAACATATGTGACTGGCAATAATTTGGTCCTGCATGAAGCCCTGCACAGTAGCAAACTAATGTTGATTATATACCGTCAGTTATTTGTGTAAGAATGAGAAAGACTCACAAGGGAGAAGAGCATGTTCATTATCTCGGCATTGATGAGGTTCTTTGAGTAGTCGACAAGGATGTCACCATCTTTGGTATTCAACACAAGACTGCAAAGAACACAGACTCTCATCAGCAAAGGTAAGTGCAGAATGTTTAATGTAAAATGAAAAGACAAGGTAATTGACATCATTCTGTGGAAATGAACTATACAGCTGCAAGTGTAGCAGTATGTGGGGAATGAAATACAGAAAAGACTATTGATGACATGCCATACACTCACTGATCTCCATGGGGGAAACCAGCAAGGCCCAAAGCTCTTTGTGGTGTGGCAAACACTAAGATAGGAAGAATATAATTTGTTAATGGAATTACATAACAGAATTACACTGTTCTTCTATGTCATTCTATGAACACAGAATGGCAGCACTGACCCAAGGAATACGACAAGATAGGCCAAATTATTTACCAAAGTTCAGTTGCAGAATGTTTTGATGAACTTCCAAATAAATTCTGCACAGTATATTCGCCTCCACATTTGGCAAGTGTAATGTCAAAGTGTCCTCCAAAGTTATATCAGATAAATAAAATATGACCACATCCAATGAATTTACCAAGTTAGCAGCCAGCATATTCCAGATTATTCTCTATGAACATATCAACTAAGCCAAGGTTGAATTAGAAATTCTAAAAGTTCAAATGGTGGAATGATATGAATCCAATTTTTGAGCAGGCGCAAAGAGTCACTGCATAACTTTATGTAAAGACCAGTCAATTGGACGAGTAACATTTTTTGTGGACGGGTAGAAATATCTGTGTGGATGGGTAACAAAATTAAGGAGCAAAGAAAGTCTTAACAAATCATAGATATTGTCAGTTATGCCTTAAAATGGGTGTCACATGTGTTTGTAGTTTATTTCAGGTCATAAAGCACATCTCAACTGGCTTATACATATGTGAGTTAACATCCATTTGTCCACCTAAAAAGTGTGACTGGCAAAATCGCAGTGGTTAGTTGGTTATACTGTTTGTCATTGATGTACAGAACCATGTCAAATCACAACCCACAAAGCACTCCTTCAAAGTAATAAAGCAATGAATATGATGAAGACGACAACAGTATGGATGTACAGTACAGGGCAATCAATCTTTAGTCGAGAGACTTAGTCAACAAATCTGGATTTAAAGTAGGTGGTTGTGTAAAAATACACAAACATTTGTGTCCCCATGCCCACGGTTATGAAGCTAAAAGATGTTTATGATATACTGGCTGCTTCAACTGATCAAGACTGTGATGTTAATATCCTCCCTGAACCACAGATGGACAAGTGACAATCAATAACTGCTTTTGACTGATCTTAAATTAAATATAACACTCATTTTTGTACTGTATTTAATTATTGGCCAGTACAATGGCTTTTTAATTAGAACATGGAGAATAATAAATAAGATATAATGTTGCAGAAGAGTAACAACAAGTATCGACTAGTATTTGATGTTTTATTCTAAAAATAACCAGACCTGAAATTTAATTACCACGGCAGGTATTTCTGTTATCAGGCAAAATCTGTTCAATAATAGAAAAGAACACAGTGTATATCATGAAAATAAGTCTATCCAAAACACACATACATATATATATTTATTAATGCTAGCTGTTGGCCCTAGTAGGTTGGACATTAAATTATGATCTGTCATGTTTATTTAGCAGTTAAAAATTGATGTTGGTCCCTGTGTAAAATACAGGTGAGGTGGTAGGGTGGGCTGAGTGAGCATTTCATAGCATAACGAACTGGAAAATGTTAATTATGTATGCCAAAAAGAATTAATTGTGTGACTTGTAATTCCATTACTGTGGAACTGCTCAACTTGCAACTGTGGCTGACTGACATTTCATGTAGACATGTTACATCACTGTACATCACTGTACATCACTGTACATCACTGTACATCACTGTACATCACTGTACATTATTGTACATAGCATGTGGGAATGTGGTCGGAATGCCCCAGTCGCAATGCCCCAATCTCACAGTCGCAATGCCCCAACTGCGAAGTCGCAATGCCCCACTTTTGGACGGAATGCCCCACTTTCTTGGTAGTCGTTTATATATATATATTTTATATAATACTAAAAATAATTGTTAGATTACTGAATGCGTTCCATTTGCACTTGTTTCTTGCGGCAATATATATATATATATATATATATAACATATTTTATATAATACTAACATATTTTTTTATTACATTATTGAATCTTGCGGCAATATATATATAACATATTTTATATAATACTAACATCTTTTTGTTACATTATTGAATGCGCTCCAGTTGTACTTGTTTCGTGCGGCAATATATATATATATATATATATATATATTATATATATGTATGTATAATATTATATAAAACATATTTTATATAATACTAACATCTTTTTTATTTCATTATTGAATGCGTTCCAGTTGTACTTGTTTCGTCCGACAATATATATATAACATTTTATATAATAGTAACATCTTTTTTGTTACATTATTGAATGCGTTCCAGTTGTACTTGCTTCGTGCTGCAATATATATATATATATATATTGAAAACAAAAGTGAATCAAAAAGTGACAATTACTTTTATTAAATCAACATATATACAATTAAAGTGATATATAGAAGTGGTGTTAGTGGGTGACAGGTGAAAAGAAAGAGGGATAAAGCAGCCCGCAACGTTCACACTGCTCCGGTTATTTGTTTATGTTTTTCGTTCCATCGCAGTGTTTCGATTACAGGGATTAGAAGTGGTTGGGATAAAGTCGGGAAAAAGGTGGATACTATAAATACTATTTGTTGTAATCGATATTAATTTTCATGATAGTTTGACAAATCGCACAAAGATGAAACATATACGGAGAAATATACGGAGACAAAACATAAATTCAGTTATAATTTCAATAATGTACAAATAATCAACGAAACGTATTTTTTATTCATTATACATTTACTTATGTAATGTTGTAATGTCTATTATTGTATTATATATTATATACATAAGTTTGACAATAATAAAATGTAAGGTTTTAACACTGGGGCATTCCGACCAAAAGTGGGGCATTGCGACTTCGCGGTTGGGGCATTGCGACTAGGTTTGGGGCATTCCGGTCGTGGGGCATTCAGGCAGTGGGGCATTGCGACTATAATTCAGCAGGTGTATATAAACCAGTACTAACAGCTATTACTCATGATGCAGATAAACTCAGGTCTGATTTGTACAATACAGTGAAGCTTAATGTTATAACATAAGCTAAGATGCAAATAGTTAGTTTGGAACAAATTCTAAGACCACATTAATTGTCTTTTTCATGTATTATCTTATGTCTATAATATCAAAATATAGTGGAAAAACAGGTACTGCTATATGGCATGTGGCTGAATGTAATGCTGAATAATTAGGTGACCTTTATAGTCGAGTACCTGCCAGTATGTAATATATCATATCACTAGTTGTCACACTATCAGTGTTACGTAAATTCATGTCAGATGGACTTGGCATACATATAACATATACGGAGGGGGGGGGGGTATAATAATATTAAATGTTTGTTATGTTGTCTAATGTTCTGATCATGTGACTAGAAATATGCATGTCTAAAATAAATGGAAGAACTAGATGTGAACTTGCCAAGAAATAGATAGATCTATTAATTGTTTACTAATTCTTTTTGCTCAAGTAGAATGGAATAAGTGATGCAGAGTTGGAATATATAAATCTGTTTCAAAAGTTCTTCTGATGTGTTGAACTGCAGAAGATTCTGTAAGTGAGTACTGTCTGAACACCCTGGCAGTTCTGGTTGTCTGTCCATGGGATCTGCTGGTTCTCTATGTATATGTAACTATGTCATAGATCGGTGGTTTCTTCTTGTAGTAACTGAGAGACCAGTGCACTGGCATGTATTTGCCCAGGGCCATTAGACAAGTTTGGTCAGATTCAAGTGACAAGTGGCCAGCTGAAGTGGGCATTTGACAATAAACAATACCGTCACCAGTAAACAAGGAACCAGTTCTGAACCAGTTGGAAGGTGTCATACTGGTTCATAATTGGTACCGCTCCACCAGTACGTGTTTTCACGTGTATTCACGTGAATACACGTGTTCTGCCTGCTGTCACGAGTTTGACACGAGTCGGACTGGGTCAGAACTGGTACGGATTGACTGGAACTGGTACGGATTGACTGGTACGTGTCATCACGTAAAAAAACTTGTGATTTCACGGGAAACACGTATTGACACACCAAATTTGTCAACAGAATCTGGTGAATTCCCGTGAATTGAACCAGTTGAACTCGTGAATTCACTTACGGAACACATGAAATCACGGGTCCTTGTTTGCTGGGCGCCACCAGTAAACATGAGTACTTCGATCTGAGTCCATTCCTGTGATGTCACTAACATACGATAAAAACAACATCAGCCGCCACCAACTGAGTTACGTACATTACATCCCACTAGAGGCAGTGCACTGGAATTTTTTTAATGAAATCTAGCATCTAAATTCCTTGACGCATAGCTCATTTTTAAATGTGAATAATTGTCTACCAAAAATATACTAGTAACGGTACAACTTCAATTACGCCATTGCATACACAAATTTGCAAGTATCATGGCTTTGAAATTATATGCATGTCATGGCTTTGTATGCATTTGCTTTGTATGAATAAGCATAATTATATATTAATTATTGTGTGAAATAGAGTAGGGGAAGTAGGGGCATATCCGCACACTGAGGCATGTCCGCACACCCTATTATTTGCGCATCGCGTAACATCTGGTTAGTGGAATCATGCTAAGCGGCATCATCTAACCCCCAAATCAACCACTTGCATATACTTTTTGATATAAGTGAATAAGTAAAAAGTTATGACATAAAATGTTATTTTCGTAAACACTGATGTAATTTTACTCATATGCTGTTTTGATGTGTATTACTTTAACTGTAAGACGTGCATATACATTTTTTTTCATAATTCCAAATTGCATTTTAATGTTTTATGATGTGTGAAATAATGGATACTTTCACAAGTGGCATTTTCGCGCAATTCAGAATTATTCACGTGTTGGATGCTTGGGGCATGTTCGCACAGGCCTGTGCGCCGCTGCTGAGTGTGCGGTCTTGCCCCACCCGCTGTGCAGACGTATTTCGTGCATCGGTGCTTATAATATATTATGTAGTCTATTTGTATACATATTTAGATACTTCAGTTGCTTACCACAAATATTATAGGAAACTTTGATGTGAGATAGTATATGATGATTATTATATAATTATTTAATATTATCAAATTTATTATATCATTCATCGCTTCGTCAATGTGTAATAGGCTATATCGTGCTGACATCACACTTTCCATGTTGTGTATCATTAGGTCCGTTAAAGAAATAAAGCTTAATTGCTAATTGCTCATAGACTAAAATAACCAAGATGACAAATTATGTATAATCTATAATATAGAACTTTGCCCGTATATGTTAGTCCATACAAAGCCATGCTCGCATAGCGGAAAAACTGAGTTTGTAGTTGACTTTGCGCTTTACGAGACTATGCTGTTTCAGCTAGAAGGCTTCAGACAAGCTGGGTTGCAAACTTTGACTTTTCCCGTTACAAATCATGCTGTTGTTTGCTTTGACTCTCAAGGAAGAATAAACGTCGACTATGATTCAAGGCCTCTGTATTTTCTAAACTTTACGTATATATGTGAAAACTTGAAACCGTTGATTTTTGTTCTCTGGTGTTTGTTGAGTAACGCACGTGTCAGTAGTGTACATATACCAATACATATTATTATTGCAGACCAGTTAATGGTCAGCTCTGTGAGACCAGCTGTTGCTTCGCCATTCCTGGGGCATAACCGCACATAGTGTGCGGCTATGCCCCGTACCTTGGGGCATGTCCGCACAAAGATATGCCTCTACATTTTACCAAATATTTAAATATCTGATGGGATATGCGATTTCTTAACTAACTAACAATAAAGTAATATGATTGCTCATTCTGAATACTAAATATCACCCTCTTAGCACACACAGTGCATTATCTATAGCTTGTTTCACCTTAAGTGTGCGGACATGCCCCTACTTCCCCTACATGCATGAACAATCTTATATAAGTTATAATGCATAATATATATATTGCATAGACATGCACAAATGCTATTTTTTTATGCAATATTTGATTTACTCAGCAAATCATAAATTTTAAGATAAAAAAATCCTGCAGTATATAATATATATTAACATAATTATACTTTATTATTTCAAAAAAATAATAATGATAATAGTTATCTCTCTGTAAATGTACCAAACTAAGTCGGATCCAATTATGTTAAAAACGCATTACTTATCTATAGACTAGATTGGGCTGTTTAGACTTATCTTGACTTAATTATGTCTGTCATATCCTATAGTTAATGTGTATCATACACTGCACTGTCTGCAGTGCATGCGTATTACTAGTCGACTAGTCTAATATTTGTATATAATATGCCATCCGGCATAAGGCTACTGATATCTGGATAACTTTAAACTGAGTGATGTGAAAATGCGCTATAGCTTTGTACAGTGTGACATCACTGTCAAAACGAACAGTTCCTTGCAAAATATTAGTCTAGCTGTAAAACCCTTCGTGGACTGTAAGCGGACGAAAGGGGCTGGGCAGTCTCGGGCCCAAGGGCAAGGCCATCGAAACGTCAGACGAGATGGAAAGGAGAAATGACCTTCGGCTTCGCAGCCTCGCGCAATGTTCAAGTTATACTGCATATGCGCTTACCTGAACATGTCAAATCTTTTCTCGTTTGCTTTGAACATTTCCGGCATCTTGAGCTTGTGTTCATTTTTCTCAAAGTAGTCTTTCAGAGCTTTATAAGGCAGCTCATCCACAAGGAATAATTGCTTCGAGTCGGCCATGTTGATGTTTTCGTTGAAGTGAACACCGTCAACGAAGTCTAAACGTCAAATGCAATATTTTAAGCTAAATCCATATAATTAAATAATAGAAAAGAAACTCATCGTAAAGAAAAGTGTCGTGAAATTTAAAACGATGTGTGCAAAGGTAATTCTGATGGATGTGTTGATTTTACGAGCATTTTCGGCATTTTCGTACATAGTTTGTATTGTGGTGGCGCCCCCTTGAGGAGTCTCATTATACTAATATAATAAAATACGTTCGATGTGTTGATGGGTTTTGTGCCAGGTACATGTCACGGAACAAGTAAGCCGACCAAGCTCAACACAGCAAAACTAAGTACCACCAGCCATAGGGAGAGTTTTGAGCAGGAGATGGACAGTGCTCTCGCCCAATGGGAGGAGAAGGAAAACTCAACACCAGACGAGAAATGGGCAGCTCTGCAGCAGGTCGTGTACAACACAGCCAAGACATATCTTGGCAAGCCAGACAGAAAACACCAGGACTGGTTCGACCCCAACGACCAGGAGCTACAAACTCTTATGAGCAGAAGAGACCAAGCCCACCAGAGAGTGTTGCAAACCAGGAGCACTAGATCCACCACTGCAGCATATAAAGATGCCTGCAGACTGCTACAAAAACACACCCGTGCACTGAAGTCAGACTGGTGGGAAAGGAAGGCAGTGGAGCTGCAGAGAGCTGCTGACAGTAACAACATGAAGGGCTTCTACAATGGACTGAAGGAAGTGTGGGGACCCAAAAAGAAAGGACCTGTTCAACTGAAATCAGCAGATGAAATGGAGACCTTCTATGACAGCAAGAGAGTTGTGGCAAGATGGAGTGAACACTTCCAGAAGCTACTCAACGTCCCTGGAGACATAGACCACGAAGCTTTGGACAACATCCCGCAGCGCATTATCAAGACAAGCCTAGATGAGATTCCAACTATAGATGAGATGGCTAAAGCAATCGCCGGCCTGAAAGATGGCAAAGCACCTGGAGGAGATGGAATTCCTGCAGAAGTATGGAAGCACGGAGGAGACAATCTGTTCAGCAGACTGCACCAACTAATCACCAATGCCTGGGAGGTGGGTTCTGTACCACAAGCATGGAAGGATGCCAGCATTGTAACCATCTACAAGAAAGGTGATCGAAAAGACTGTGGGAACTATAGAGGAATCTCTCTTCTTTCCATAGCAGGCAAGATCTTCGCCAGGATCCTACTCAACAGACTATCTACCCACCCACCCACCCACCCGCTCGCCCGCCCGCCCGCCCGCCCGCCCGCCCGCCCGCCCGCCCGCCCGCCCGCCCGCCCGCCCGCCCGCCCGCCCGCCCGCCCGCCCGCCCGCCCGCCCGCCCGCCCGCCACGCGGGCGGGCGGGCGGGCGGGCGGGCGGGCGGGCGGGCGGGCGGGCGGGCGGGCGGGCGGGCGGGCGGGCGGGCGGGCGGGCGGGCGGGCGGGCGGGCGGGCGGGCGGGCGGGCGGGCGGGCGGGCGGGCGGGCGGGCGGGCGGGCGGGCGGGCGGGCGGGCGGGCGGGCGGGCGGGCGGGCGGGCGGGCGGGCGGGCGGGCGGGCGGGCGGGCGGGCGGACGGACGGACGGACGGACGGACGGACGGACGGACGGACGGACGGACGGACGGACGGACGGACGGACGGACGGACGGACGGACGGACGGACGGACGGACGGACGGACGGACGGACGGACGGACGGACGGACGGACGGACGGACGGACGGACGGACGGACGGACGGACGGACGGACGGACGGACGGACGGACGGACGGACGGACGGACGGACGGACGGACGGCGGACGGACGGACGGACGGACGGACGGACGGACGGACGGACGGACGGACGGACGGACGGACAGAAACAGATGGGCGGGCGGGCGGACAGACATAACAACTTAAGTCTTCCTCACACTGTCACAGCTAACCTACGATGGACATATACTGTGACATATGACCTTTTGTGTACAACTACACTTCTGGACCACTCATTACATTACAATGAGTAGGTCTAAATCACCCTACTATATCATCATGGCTCTGCTTCGCGTACGAAGATTCAAGACGGAGGAAGTCGTTGTCTGGTGCAGGCATGCTGATGGCTGGTGAAACCTATCCGAGATAGGCAAGTTTTTCCACAGCGGCTACACGTCACGATCTGTTTAATGTTGATGCCAGAAGGTTCCCCGTTTTTCCGCCTTCTCCTTTTGTCTTCCATGTTTGCCCTTCGTGTGGTTTCAGGGGAAGTGGTGGCCTGGTAGACTGCGTCGCCAGTTCATGCGATTGGTTGCTTGTGTTATATTATGTATATATAATTGTTCACTGACGATGATCGATGTTGCAAGTGGCGAGGGACCTTTCCAAAGTGTCTTTGTGTCTTTTCCGAGGTGCCCCTTTGTCACGATGGCCATTAGACAATTCTCCATTATCAATAGTACGATCTTTGCCTTGGCTTTGGTAAGCGGTGGTCTTCCATCATGTCCAGCGAAGCTGTGTTTTGAGGAGCATAGCCTCGATGCTGGTAACCTTAGCCATTTCAAGAACCTCGGTGTTGGTGACGAAGTCATTGTTATGTATGTTTAGGATGGTACGTATACAGCCTCGATGAGGCGCAGATGGCGATTAGTATAAGTGACCCAGGGCAGGACTCAGCACCATGGGCATGGCACCACCCCACAGACGCCAAACAACGTTGGCGACATCTAGTGATTACTATGGGCGTGTTTCGTGAGTGGAGTCACGTAGCGGACGCTGCAGTCACCATGTGGCGTATGTCACAGGTTACGGTGGCCTACATGTTACAGTGACCTGCGCTAAAACGGGTCACTCAAAACATAAGTGTACCAAGATGGAACGTCACAGTTTCGAGCAGTCAAGAACGGTAACTCGAACCTGATCAACTATAATCATCGTGGTAGGTAAATCCCGTTAGAAGGTGGATGAAATGCTGCGAATATGCGTGATTTGTTCCGAGTGTGGTGTAGTGAGGGCGGGCCGCTGAACTTGAAGGTGGTGACTGACTGGTCGACGCCACGGCACGGGCACAGGCACAGCCCACGCTGAGTCTGCGATGAGCCAGGCTGCCTCTGGCTCTGAGACTCTGAATCAGTATCAGAGCATTGAGATGTAATAATGTGGGAGTGCGCAGGCCCGGGCTACATCGACATAAACGACGACATTGTCAATTGACAGATTTTTCAATCTTAGGAAACGTAAATATTTACGTATAAGGATTGTGAGACCTAGTCAGTGAGGCTAGTCTGATATGTCCATCGCCTGGACATGAGTCATGATCAACGAAGCAGCTTACAATACATACACTTTATTCTACAATATTTAATAATATAAAATATTTTATTTTAATTAAAATTATTATTGTAGAATAAAGTGTATGTAAGCTGTTCTTTGACTTTGCATTTGTGTGGAATATGGACCACTGATATGTAATGTTTTCTGTTACAACTATAATTTTGCCGAAATATGTGAGTTAATCAGAGTTATAAAAAATTATATATATATATATATAATATATATATATATATATGTTGATGTAGTTGCAGTTATTGGGCACATGAACAGATTTATAGTTAATGCTGCATCAGTGTTTTTCAAATCTAACTTCCGTACCCAGTGACAAAAGCTACTTGGCCTTAAACTCGACCAGTCCTACTGTAGTAGCCTTGCTCAACGTGAAGGCTAAAGATTTCAAGCAACATACACAGCTTAATGTATTGACTCAGAATAACAGCAGTAGGTCTATCAAGTACATAAATAAATAGTAGGCTAACCACTAACATAATATGTATCTAGCTGAATGCAAATGCAAGTCTAGCAAATGTTTCCGTGAGACATAATGATATTTTTATTTACTTGTTAATTTAAATATAACAAACATAAAAGAATTATTTAACTTAAATCACACCATCTCATTCTGTCTTGTATTCTTAAAACGGAGGATTTACTTAAGAGATTAGCGTGCACAGTAAATGCACTCTTGAATCAACAAAACTAATTTGTTTGTCTTCTTTCCTTTCCTCTACCATAAACACATTTGTAGACAGTTCTGAGATTAAGCTTTATTGTCAACCCTGAGTAAATATTTCACAGATTGTTCCCATATGCTTGTTAGCTGGGTGATGGTGCCTGGTTTCACAAACAAAACTTTTGACTGGGAGTTAACCCAGGTCCCTCTCATTAACCAAAAAAGTATAGCTATTTGTTGCCAAAAAAAAACTGTTTACACAATACTACAAATCAAGGTTAGCCTTGTCTTTCCAGTCTCCATATAAAATTAGTAATCGTCCAACCGGATTCTGATTGGTATACATTGTATTTAAAGTTTTTTAACTGATAATAATATTATAACTGTTTTGAGGTAAGAGTGCAGTGCTCAGCAGTAATGTTTTAGCAGTGATCAAACTTAGTGTTTACTAGTGCAAAATTATTTTGCACTATTTTTGACTGATCACATTAAATATTATTACTATTTTAAAACGTTCCTAACAGTATTGTAATTTTCTTAATAACTAGCAATACAATTTAAATGTATTTTTTGCTGTGGAAAACATGTAATTCTATTAGTTTTTCTACATAGCTTTATGTAGAGATCCGTCCACCCGTCTTTTTGAGGGGTAAAAACGAATATGGACGGGTAGAAATATGGTGGAAAATAATAAATGAGCAAAAGAAAAGGTCTTCCAATACCATAGATATTGTTAGTTATGCCTTGAAAGTGAGTGTAAATGGTGTCATGTGTGTTTTCAGGTCATCAGGCACAATTTCAAAATTTGTAAACTTGCTTAACAGTTAACATCCATGTATCCACCTAAACATGTGACTGGCAATAATTTTATCCTGCATACAGCCCTGTTTTCCTGGCAAATTATCCCAGGAGTCCTTTATATATAAAATAATTAATTATTAGGCTTACTAATTTACAAACTCCAACAGCCTATTGAAAGTGGAAAATTCACCATTCACTGGTTCAGTGAAACATTCTCCACCGTGACATCAGTTCTGTGTGACAGCCTTTGGACACATTATTTCTTATAATTTACAATCAATAGCAGAACGTAATGTAATCATTGCCAGCATTTATTCAGGACTGTTGTGCACCTGACTACCAGCAAGATCCTCACGGGAATCTACAGAACACATCACACACCTGTTGGCCACACACAGTAGGCTGCACATGGTCTGAGTGACGCGTTTGTAAAAGTCCAGGTGAATGACATTGTGAATCAAGCTTATGAATGACTCACTCACAACATGTGGTGAATCAGTCCGATTGTAACAAGTCAAGTGCTGTGGCGTAATCTACAGGTATCACAGAGTACACAGAACAAAGGCTTCTGTTATTCTTGAAGCTTTGGTGTCATATTCCTTTGTTGGTTTACCTAACAGTGGCCTGGTTTCCTGCGTACTCTACTTAAGGTTGGCTCACAGCGTTTGGAAGGAACCACATAATTGTGTACCATATAATAGTCCTTGCTGGTATTTATTATTTACTTCTGATTTACACAGTCATCTACATGTACTGAGGGACTTGCTGTACTTGATGTCCTTTTTGTTTTGATTTATTTAATATAAAATGTAAAACATTGTACACATGCATAATATATAAATACAAGGTACATTTAAATATTCGGATAACACAAAAAGTGCACGCACTTATTTCCATTGTGGTCCTTGACATACACATGACAGACATTGACAGAAATGACAAATATAACATACTAAAACAAACAATAATAAATAAAGTGATATAAATAATTACTAAAATATGTAAATGACATTGATAATTACAATATAGAAAATTATGGAAATAATCTCCTGATTAGAAACACTTTGTAAAACCTTGTTATTTATTACCAAAAAACATAAATAAATCTAATAAATAATAAAAAATAAAAAAATAAACTTACGTCATCAAGTATGATTAATAATAAATAAATGAGCTGGCTTCCTGATCATTAAGACAACTGAACAAAAACTGCTTCAGTAGACATTTAAATTGCCTCATGTTCTGAACACTTTGTATGGAAAATGGCAATTCGTTCCAGGCATGAATTCCTGTGTAGTAAAACGAGGTTTGGCCAAATGATTTAACAAACTTTACTTTACAAAAATCCAAGTCTATGGTGCCTGTATACCAGGTTCAAGGCAGGTCCAGTTGTCCTGTCTTGTACATGAGACCTTGTATGTTTTGTGAAATACAATTTACAGAGTAGACGTTCATTATAAATAATAATAAACTGACAATTTACATATGATATATGTGGATTGTGGAATACTGAGTCAACTGTAGTAAATATATTGTTCATGGCTCCAAGAATGGTAAGTAAATCATACTAAAATGAGTCAACTGTCTATTTTATTTTAAATATTTTTGACATATACGTACACATGTACTTGCTACCGCTGTACTTTATTGCTGTGTAAAGTAAACATGACAACAACTGCCGGGGTAGCTTCCTGTGAAGATAGTGCATTCATTTGTGTTATTAGTCAGAGCTAAGACAGTAGATATAGTGACAATACGTTATCACAGATATGTCACTTTACTTTCTCTGTTCCTAATTCATTTGCCCCGCTATATGAATATGTTTGTTCAAAGTTTGTTGTACTTTGGGGGAATGTTGTCAGCTGAAAGGTTTTGCACCAAACCACGGGTATGGAGACTAGAGGGATAAAGACACACTTAGTTATTCAGTAGATCATAGAATGGTAATTTTAAATCTGCTATGGCTTGCCAAAAGACATTGTCAGCTTCACTTCCCTGCATGCCAGCGTTGCTATGGCAACCAACCAACCAACCAACAAACAGATCAGAATCATGGTCCTGATATTGCTGGCTGTTCTAAGGAGGTTATATATATATATCTCCACCTGACTTGTGTTATTCGTGTAACATGTTATCTGGTTCGAGTAACTCCGGTGTTGTGTCAGAACTGTCCTGTGTGTTCTAGTAATAGATAATAGTTGAGACTCGGATAACAATAACATACTTGATAACTCTGGCTGGTTCTGTGTACAGCCAGATGGGATGGTTCTGTGTACAGCCAGATGGGATGGTTCTGTGTACAGCCAGATGGGATGGTTCTGTGTACAGCCAGATGGGATGGTTCTGTGTACAGCCAGATGGGATGGTTCTGTGTACAGCCAGATGGGATGGTTCTGTGTACAGCCAGATGGGATGGTTCTGTGTACAGCCAGATGGGATGGTTCTGTGTACAGCCAGATGGGATGGTTCTGTGTACAGCCAGATGGGATGGTTCTGTGTACAGCCAGATGGGATGGTTCTGTGTACAGCCAGATGGGATGGTTCTGTGTACAGCCAGATGGGATGACAGGTGGGAGACTGGTATAGTGATGGGCTGATGGAAAGTGGTGTGTGCATGCGTGTGTGTTACTGTACCCTGGTATTTGTCACCTAGTGTGTGTGCATGTATGTTACTTTCTATTCTCATTATATATGTATTTATAACCAGTACTGATATATTATATTATATCAGAGACATCAGAATTTGGTGGCTCTTAATATTACCGATGTACTTAATAATACCAGTTGAGAGCTGGGGTTCTGTAATGTAATTTAATATTTATTTGATATTTTTCATATTTTATATTTCATGTTTTTTTCTCTCAAAAAATGTGAGTTATAAAAAATAGCATCAGCATAATCTTATTTAAGGTTTCTTTTCAATTCCTGTAAATTGGTAAAGTCTCCAGTCACTGTAATTGTTGCGCCTTCAAAAAAGCCAGTAACTGCATAAAATGTGTATTTTCCAGATGGATTAGATGCTGACTACTGCGGTCATGTTGTCATGGAAACAAACGACATTTGGCTAACGAAATCAGGTGTGTGCTGTGTTTTCTGTGAACACTAAAGAGGTTGATGCAGTGAGACACAGCCCAGCACACAGGACTGTTGGACCTTGGAGCCGGCCTCCAAAGACGTTTCGTTCCTTCGACACTAGCCATTCGGTAGCATGGAGAACATCAGGAGACATTTCGGAGGCTCAAGCAGCAGTCGCCAGGCCGAGAATCACTCGGTGTTTCACACAGACATCCTTACAAGTTCACCTGCGGTAGACGTTCCCGTCACAGAGAGCAAGACAGCGGTCACAGCTGACCCCAACACACCAAACAAGGTGAGAGTTCGTTAAAGGGAAAAGAAAGAACTCTTCAGTTGTAAGAGCAGTTACTGCTTACATCCATGACTTTATGCAGGATAAACATTTTGCTAGTCAAATTTTGTTGTTGACACGTGGTAACTCACTTACATACAAGCCTAAAATAAACTACAAAGACATATAACACCCATTTTTAAAGTGTATCTGACAGTATCTATGATTTTGGAAGACACTTTTGCTCCTTAATTTTTACCCTGCCACCATCCATCCAGTGCTATTTCTACCTGTTCAAAACAGGTCTTACCTGTCCAAATGATGTGTGGACGGGTCTCTACATAAAAGCTATGGGTCCTGTAGTTACAACAGCAATATTTGCCATCTTGCATTTGGGTGGATACCGTAGTTACAGTAGTGACTGTTTTTGTTTGTCTTAGTAAAATAAGTATATCTTCCTTCCCACAGCAAACATTTGAGTTATGTTTACTAAATGAAATTATACAATGTGCATATATATTTTTTTTATTGTCTTGGTACATTTAATCTATAACCTTTATTTATTGTGGTTTTCTGTAATGTAATTAATATTATTTTGTAAGAGATTAACTTACTTCGGAGCATATTTTGTGTAACGTACAACATTTCGACCCATCAGCTATGAGCCTTGGTCACATACAGGTATCATGTGAGATGGCTCAGGTTTCGGTGGGATAATTTAGATGTACCGGGGTAGATACCCAAATCTTGGAGCCATGAACAATATATTCCATATAATAAATATTGTTTGTTAATGTCAAATTGTCAATATTTTATTTATCTATTTCAAGATGAATAAATTTCCTCTTGTTGTAGAATTGTTCCGAGTCATGCAATACCCCGGTGAGTGAGGCAAAGACACAAACCAATGCCCTCAGCGTTGGAAGCAAGGTCGCAGGGAACAGCCCAAAACCTATCCCCAAGGCGAGGTCAGTGGTCCGTCCCGACCCGTCCTTGACCCCGGTGACGTCAGGTCAGTCTCCGCCATGGCTGATGACCAGTCTACAGACGTACGTTGACAGTGTCAGTACCTTGTGTGCTGCGGCCACGCGACTGGCCGATGAGTTCGCTGGACACTCGAAGGACACTGGACACGGGTCAGTGGCCGGGCAGTTCTGGGAGATGTGGCAGCAGATAGAGACTGCAGCGGTCGGAGAGATGGCCCAGCTGACCAGCGATGTCCAGGCAAGCTGGCAGACTGGACAGCAGGGGTCACATGACAACAGTGCTGACCACGATGTGAGTCTGCATGTGTTATCAGTTTTTTAGTGGATGACTTAGTTACATTGTGCCTCATATAAATTTAGGAAAAGTATAAAAGTATGCTCTTATATAACAGTCTATCTATTCATTAGAAATGCTCAAAACACTTTACAGGTCACCATCTGGCAGACTTGTTGTTTTCTCGGCACTGGAAATGTCTGCAAAATGAGAAATTTTAAACACTCTTAAATAAAATTTTACCTTCATTGTGTCTGCTTCGTGAACAATGAGCAAACATATTTTATACATTGTTTCCATTGCCTCCAATGAAGGTGTCGTTAACTTTGATAAGCACCACTGATTCACCGCTGACAAATCATGGAGGTTATCAACAGCCATAACCAAAATTATATCAACGTAATTAAGGTTTGATGTTTGGTGAATTACTCAGTTCTCTAGTTGATTG
Organism: Oasisia sp. SBJ-2009; assembly: GCA_964017155.1. NCBI lineage: Eukaryota > Metazoa > Annelida > Polychaeta > Sabellida > Siboglinidae > Oasisia > Oasisia sp. SBJ-2009. The sequence continues at coordinate 10,808,646 of OZ024862.1, forward strand.
GTTTTGCCTGTTTTACGTTGTGTTGTGACTTGTGAGTACACCATTGAGTAAAGGCGTCGCTGGGCCACTGTTTCTACTCGGTATATGTTTCTTGCAGATTGTTGCCAGCAATCTCTTACGACTACTTCAGACACAGTGTCAGTTCTTCCATGTTGCATCGGAAAACATCACAGAGTTCACCCGTTGCCAAGCAACCAATGACCTGAAGAGTTCAGTAGATCACATGACTGCCACCAGCTCCCCCGTGCTTCCAGCCAGGGTGAAGAACGGCGTTAAGACAGAGGGTCTGAGCATCGACGCGAAGTCAGTTCCACCCCACTACGGGGAGGGGGTTAAATCCCCCGGGCTGTCGTCGTCTGTCGATTCCCCCGGCAGTCTGAGGAAACAGATATCGATGTTCTTCTCGAAGCTCAGTCCCAAAACAGTGGCGCCATCTAGTGAGGGCCAGAGTGTGTTTTTCGTGGGCCTGGAGGGTCAGCCGCAGCAACAACCACAGCAGTCAGAGCCGCAACCACAGCAAGAGCTGGTGCAACAACAACAGCAACAACAACAACAGCAGAAGCGCTTGCAACCAGAAATCAAACCCAAGCCACGGAAAATTTTGCAGCAACGAGGTGGCATGGAGAGTGAGAGGGAGGAAAAGTCACTGGTGACGAGGGAACATCAAGGCAGTGGTGGGTGTCACTGTCTGCTTAAAGCTGGACAATATTTAAAAGTTACTCCTCTTAATTTTTTTAGCTCACATTTTGTGAAAAGAATTGCCTCGTATGTTGATAGCATGCACAGTGTCTGTTTACTGGATAATGTGATGAAAAAAGAGTGAAGGTTTGGCCCATTATTTAAAATTACTTATTAACCTTTATTGATTTGCCTTTACTAAACGCAGAGTCCATTCTTTCTTAATTTAACATTATAAACGGACTGTTTACACACAGTATTTTAACAAAAGCCGATCACCATCATGGCATCAATGTGTGAAAATTATCTTACTGTTAAAGACACCTTTTATGTAAAGGAGAGAGAAGCAGGCCCTTGACAAATTGTGAACATCACCATGTTTAATATATATAAATTAAAAAAAATTATATCAAACTTGTATGAAAAATGATTCACCAGCATGCAATATTTTTCATTACCATAACCATTTCTCTGTTTTCTATGATATAGTGAAATACTACATATACAGTGTCCATTACACCATTTACTGGCTAACCAGAAATCAGTTAATAATATTACAAACACTTCTTGAAACATTATATTAAGTGGTAATAGGTGAGGAGAGAAGAACATTTATCATCAACACAAGCGTGTTTGTTTTAGACCTAGTGTATTGATGTGATAGTGATTAACCAAATGGTTGTAATTATTCTTGTGTTTGTAGAGTCTCAAACGACAAACGAGAAAGCTGCAGTGAAAAAGCCTGTTCAAAAAGGTAAACTCCATTTAACGCTGGTTTTGAACAATTCTGATAATTATCAAGACAGAAAGTACAGGTGAAACTCACCAGCCACGTGGATGTTATTATTTTGTCAACAATGTCTTGCTGTTGCGATATCTGTACTCAGCCCGTTTATCTAGTGTGGTTGCTAAGCCAGTCTACTCCAACCATGTATGTACTAGATCAAATTCGGACTTTGGAAAACTGAAGAATTAAGTCATGTCTGCTTTGTAAGACATCTCCCATTTAATTCATGAATTTATGTTAAGATTATTGTTTCGTATATAATATCGTTCTTAGTCTATTGTGATTTCCTTAATTCATTCTTATGAGACGAGTTTTTATGTTTTTTTACACTGCTGTATTGCCATATAAAATAACAAACTAAAGGTATTCAACAGTTCTCCATGCGTGACTGTTGCTGAAATTGTCACTCACTAAAAGTATTCAAGAGTTCTCCACGAATGACTGTTGCTGACACTGTCAGTTTGTGTCACTGTCACAGTGTCACTGTTGCCAGGTGACACGTGCATCGCCAGTCAGGAGGAGTTGGACACTGTCATCAACCTCCTCTCTTGTGGTGCCAACGTCACCCAGCCAGTTCCCGCACCACGCCACACCAACATCTCGAAGGCCGTCGGCAGTCAGCGCAGCCACGGCCCGCCAGGTGGCGCCCCCGTGTACCACCAGCACCGACGCTCCGACAGTCTGACGACGGCGGAGGCGGTGATGAACAGGAGCAAGACCAACACGTGGCCCACGAAACTGGGCCAGGGTCTCTCCCTGCAGGATACCATGAATCAGATGTACACCTACGAGAACCTGCCTGCAGATGTCGACTACCCCCCCATGGTGGGGTGGACACACATGCCCTTGGAGTACGACCAGGCCTACATGCACGCTGGACACAGTCCGTGGGCAGTGGACGATGGCAGTGGTCAGAGGAACTGGCCATACGTCACCGCAGCTGATGGGTGAGTGCCTCTAGCCTCAGTTACCCAGGCTCCGTGAGGGGGCAGTCTTTTACCCACTCACATCCGCCTGGGAAATTAATGCCCTACCAATGTTACCTACCACCAGGGCAGTCTTACCTAGGGATGGGACGATTAATCGCGGTTCACGGTATTCGCGGTTTTAAGGCTCACGGTTCGGTGCACCGTCGTCAGTTTGCGTACCGCGGTTTTTTTCGATTTTGATAAATGGCACATCGTCATCGCTTAATCGGTGTTTCCGCACACGTGAAGACAAGACATCATGCACATGGCGAACATGGCCACCGGCACCGTCGATGGTTACGCGTAGCTCTGTGATTACTGTAATATCCATATTGTGTATGATTAAAGTTCAGAAACTTTTGTATGATTAAAGTTTAGAAACTTAGGCTAAGTATTAGGTTAGTTTAGGATAAAACCGGAATCCAAATTTAGCGACCCCGCGATAAAATATCGACATAAGTCATAACGCCATGGTAATCTACGACTACGCCTACGCAACGGCCTTCGCGTAACAGTCGCCGTCGATGTCGACTTTAGTTTAGCAAGATTTTGATTTGTAAATTTTATTCGTCACAGCAATTTAAATGATTTAATTTTATGACCTAGCGTATGTATATGTAATATGAGTTATTAGAGAGGAAGTTTCGTGGCTTTAGGAGGTCGTTTTCATGATTATATCAGAAAGTAAAATATCGTTTTGTGGCGCTGAAAAGAAAAACAAAATGGCGACCGCGGTGCGATTACCCAGACGCCGTGAGGTGGCAGCACTTTTTAGCCCCTCAGACCGAATTTGAAATAAATTAACTGAGAATAGTATTTATATCAATTATTATTAAAAAACAATTCAAAATGAGGATACTCTTTATCAGATATTATTTATAAAAAAAACGATTTAAAAGTAAACTTATACTGAAACGTGTCACACTTAAAATAAACAGAATAAATAATTTTGTTGTTGTTAATATGTTGTCTCATTTATTATTTTCTACTTTTTATTTTGTGTATTTTACTACCTAGTGGTTGTAAGCGCCCCCTAGTGTTGATGTTAGTCATTGTAAGCGCCCCTTAGTGTTGAATGTTGCAAACCCTTCATGAGAGACCACCCCTCTTTTTTTTTTTTTTTTTTTTTAAGGTTTATTTCAGACAAGACGTCCATATATGTATACATAAAATACAATTAAAAAAAAATAAAAGTACAATACATACAATACAATCAAAGCAATGAGATCAACGTAAAAATATAAGTGTAAAATTTAAAAAGTTATGTCTAAATTTATGAGGAAATGAATTAAATAAGTTGTAAAAATAAATATAAATAAAATAAAAAAAATATAAAATGATTCAAAAATAAATACAATACTAATGACATGAGTACAATAAAGACCTCCAGTATGAGTACAAATGGCTCTTAAAATGAATGTCGGTATGAAGGTAATTAATAAAAAGGATATTATCTGACTGATGAAGACGACATAAAAGACTGAATATTGATGAACGAATGCGTTCATTGAAGGATTTAATATAGTTGGTGGCAAACATAAAACTTGCACTACATCTTGAGGGTAAGTTTAGTAAAATTCTGAGGCTATTATTGAATGCGACAGTAATGCTTTTGAGGCTATATTTTTTGAATGTGCACCAAAGACTAGAAGTATACATAGGAGCACAGTATGCTTGAAATAAAATAATTTTGGTAGAAATATTACAAAGACAAAATTTTCGAGCTAATACATTGGCTTGGGCATAAAGGCATCTTTTTTGTCTGGCTATGTCGTCATCATCAGTCAGGTTATTGTTGATTATATGACCAAGATATTTACATTTTGTAGTATAAGGTAATGGATGGTTATCGAGATGGATACAATGAAAATGTTTCCTGTCCTGGGATTGGTTGTCAATAACCATACAAAAGGACTTCTTGGCATTATAAGTAATATTGAACAATTCGCCATACTTGGCACAACAATCAGTAAGTTTTCTCAAACCAGCAACACTGGGAGAAAAAATACAGAGGTCATCAGCATACATCAAGTGGTTGATTAAGGTGCCAGCATAAAGACAACCAATATATAATTTGTTTAGATTAACGCTTAAGTCGTCCATGTACACATTGAAAAGATGGGGGGAAAGGATTCCACCCTGTTTAACACCATTGGAAACAGTAAAAAAGCTAGAAAATCCCTGACACCATCTGATGGTAAATTGTTGGGTACTGTACCAGTGGTATAGAATGCGTACAATAAAAGCTGGACAGCCACGATCAATTAATTTACCAAATAGCTTGCTGTGGTTAACTTTGTCGAAGGCTTTGGAGGCATCCAACATAGTAACATACATAGAAGACCCATTAGCAATATAGTTTCGAAAAAGTTCTTTTAACAGAAATATGAGCATCTCAGTAGAGTGATGCTTTTTAAATCCAAATTGATTGTCACATGTAATGAGAAATGGGATAGCCCTGGATAATATTAATGATTCAAATAGTTTGCTAGCTACTGTGGCAAGGGCAATGGGTCTATAGTTATTATTGTCTGACAAATCACCAGATTTATTTTTAATGATAGGAGCTATGATTGTTGTCATCATAGTATCAGGTAAAAAACCATGTATTAACAGACTGCTATACAACAAAGACATAAGAATATGTAGTTTTTCATTAGCATGCTTAAAATGTTCATTACTGATATGGTCATAGCCACAGGCTTTACCAACAGGCATAGCAATTATTAATTCTTGTAGTTCTTTAACTTTAACAACCATATTGTCGCTAAGTTGAATATTGCTACAATACATGTCAATCTTATGAATGTGAACAGTAGACTCGGGTACAGAGTTAAGCAGTGATTGGTAATGTTGAAGCCACATATTTCTGACGTTTTCAGCACCACAGGCACCTCCAACATTACTGGGGTTAGGTAACCTGGCATTGTTTGCTTGTTTGATGCCCTTCCAAAAGTTTTTTAAATCATGGCTGCTCAGATTGGAAGCTAGTCGCTCCGCTTTAAGAGATTCAGCATTTTTTTCGCAATGTCTTTTGTTGCGTTTAAACTGGGCACGTTTAATTTTCATTAAGTCATACAAAGAACCATGTCTCGGACTGCCAGCAGACCGCCAGATGAGAAAAGTTTCTCTGGCAGCTTGATGAGAGTCCCTGACTAGGTCGTTCCAACCAGGAACATTGAATTTTCGGGATGTGTTATACGTTTTAGTAGGAATGACATCGGAAGCATCCGTAAGAGAATGTATGATATCATTATAAAATTTGCACAAGAGCAGCTGATGGGCTACATCATGGCAGTTAGGATTGGTACAACTTAGAGCAGCATGTGGTACGTCAATGCCGGATAAAAGAGAACCAGAATTGTTGTAATAGTTGAGAAGGTCATGGGAGGAAGCACAATCCCACATGGGACTGGACTTACAAGTTTGTTGCGTAGTGGATGATTCAGAAGTGGGTAGTAATTTGATAGAAATGGTAAACGATAGAGGAAAATGATCCGAAGAGACACAGTCATAATTAATTACCATATCAGAGACAGATGAGTGACTGGAGTGGGTGCAAAGCACATGATCCAGCCAGCTCCTAGAGCCATGGGCGTCACTAACATATGTAAACGAATCGGGGGGAAGATACTTAATGTCACTTGGGATAAAGTGGCATTCACTAATAAAAGAATTTAGAAATGGTGAAAATAAGCTAGTCTTGATTAAATCAGCATTAAAGTCTCCAACAATAAAAATATTACTTGAATCAAATGAGTCAGTTATGGCTTGGATCTTGCCTAAAATAGCTTGATATTCATCAACATTATCATCGCTCTGATATGGTAGATATACATTAAGAACAAGAATTGTGGCATTAAAAGTAGTGATTTTTAGACCAAGAAGTCTTTTCTCATCGTCATAAACCAAAATTTCGATGGATGGGTCAAGTGATCTTCGCCATAAAAAACAAAGACCACCGTGAGGACGACCACTGAAGCCATCACCATAATCGATGGAGCTAATGCCCCTAGCACTGAAGTCAGAGTGCAAAGAATTAATATATGAAAGGCTCTGTTTGGGAAGCCAATGTTCTTGCACAGCAAGTATATCACATGCAGTTAAAATGTTAATCAAATCAAGTGAACTGTTCCGTATGCTTCTCGCATTAAAGGAAGCAATACGTATACGACAGTCTATAGGTGTGTCGAATTAGCTGTGTTGTGTTTCCTTGGAGGAAAGTATCGACCAATCTTAGTGCCAACTGGCCAAAGGTTGGCGTCATAGAGAGTGTTCGGTCTGCCAATGTCGACACACAGTTTGAAAGAGGCGTAGTAGTTGTGAGTTGATGGAATGCGTTCACAGGTGCACTTCATCTTCAAGTTAGAAGACACATACGTCGAGACGTCCACACATGATGTGTCGGTATGAAAACCGGTTAAAAAGTAATCCGCCGATACAAGTCGAGCGGGAGCACATTTGAGTCCACACTTGACGGACGATTTTCCAGTGGTCATTTGATGCGTTTTGTGTTGCTTTTAAGACTGCCCCACTCTGATTGGAGGGGGGGCGGTCTTAAATTAGGGGTTCGGGGGGGGGGGCGGTCTTAAATTAGGGGTTCCACTGTACTGCACTTTAAATTGTTCATTAAAAAATTTGTGTGATAGGTGGCGTGGTTGTAAAAAGTATCTTGAATATATCGAACCGTGGGTCACTCAAATATCGAAAATCGAACCGAAAATTTAAAATATGTATCGTCCCATCCCTAGTCTTACCCCAGAATTTGGTAGAGACACTGTTTGAGTCTCAGGCCAACTACGAAATAAAAACTAAAATAAGGATATCGTAGAGTGCAGTGGCTCAGGGGTAGAGCTTCGGACTCTCGACTAAGAGCACTCGAGTTTGAATCCTGTACTGTGGTGTTAAAACCGTGGGCAAATTTTTTTTATTTGTCATCTGCGTGTTGTCTTTACTGTCATCTGCGTGTTGTCTTTACTGTCATCTGCGTGTTGTCTTTACTGTTATCTGCGTGTTGTCTTTACTGTCATCTGCGTGTTGTCTTTACTGTCATCTGCGTGTTGTCTTTACTGCGGGAGAGATGCTACATGCAAGTGATTTAAGCACGTCAAATGTTGCTGACAGTCAACATTTATGATGATACATTGTACTTGCAAAACTGATAGGTGTTATGCTATATGTGATATTGTTTTTCAAAATATTATGATACTTATTTTAGAATGTACCTAATTAGTTAACTGTGCACAGTGGAAACTAGTTTGTGGAATATGTTTCACTACATGAAGATAAGATAGATGTTACATCGTTCAGCCACACATCATCCCAGTATGCTGACTGACTGACCCGTTTCTTGTACATCCAGGCAGGACTACAGAGGTCGCCACTGGTCAGCCATCTACGACTCGAGCAGCTGCAGTGATGAGTCGTCGTCTACGGGAGAAGTTCCCTGGATGATGACAGCAGACTACACCAATGCCATGCATGGGTGAGTATTCAGCCTTTTTTTATAGAATTTTCCATGCTGAATCACAGCATACATTTGATTGGTCAGTAAATCATGTACTACAGACAGTGTCATTTTGTATCGCATGAAAACTATCCTGCTTTGTTATTTCAGGAAATCGAAATTACATTGGTCAGGAACTGCAAAGTTTTGTCATCACGCAAAATATCATATTTTGTCTTATTAGAAAGGTGTGGTAAAAGTGCCAATGTTCCTTACACCGGTCAGAATGTATAGTAAATGTACCAGTGTCTATCCTATTGCTGTGGTCAGAACCTGTAGAAAATGTACTGATGCTAGTGTTCCGTTGCAGTGGTAAAGTTTCATTGCAGTGGTCAGAACGTGTAATATAATGTTGCAGTGGTCAGAACATGTAATATAATGTTGCAGTGGTCAGAAGTCAGTGGTTGATGAGAGAGCGACAGTCAGACCAGCTGTGACGGCCGTCAACGCAGGAACAACACTGGTAGGTGCAGCGTCTTCTGTCATCACCTGGCTGTGTGTCTGCTGTGTCTATAAGGGTTAAGGAGACCTGGACTACCAGTAAATAAAATGTGACTTTAAAAACGATATCATTTGAGAAATCATCAAATGATGACTTTACTGTGTTTGGCAAATGCAAATTAAGATTTCTGAAATTAGGCTGTCCAGTTTTAATCTAAAAACAGACCGGTACATCAATTTATAAAAATCATACTTAAAACAATTGTCCATAAGTACAAGTAGTTTAGTTTTTCACTTGTCAGTCTTGAGGTGTGCTAATGCCTCATAACAAATGGCTTTGGTGCCACATTTTGGGATTATTCAAATGGTGGAAACTGGAACGTTGTGTTAATTCATGCACACTGATGTTCACATGAAAAGTTAACAAATTTAATTACATTTATTACACATATATATTAGGCTCCTTCTGTGTTAGCCAGTGTGTACTCAGTTCTGAGCCGATAGTGATGATCCAGACTCTTGGTTTGAAGTGTGTAGACTACAAAATGTTGATCTAGACACTTGATAGAAGTACTAGCACATTAGATACACAGCACATAAGTAGACCCCTGTTTACATTTACACCGACAGTCTGAATGTTGCCGTATACGGTGTGAACTATCCCCAAATTGACACGTCCTCAGAATGGCGGTCCAGAGAAGGCGTGGTCTACGAAGCAGGTGTGGACACCGGCGCCCCCTGGCGGCAGTTGGGCTCCTGACACGACGACGGCGCCACCTGCTGGGCAACTAGTGCACCCTCCTCCTGCCATGACAGTTCCGTGGAGTGAAGCGGCACGAGTGAAGTCACTCTGGCAGCCAGGTGAGTGGGTGACGTGTTCCCGCAAGATTTAGTCAAAAGAAGCCATCTGGAATACCTTTATATAGTGTTATGTGAGCCATTGCTTACCCTGAAAAAGTTTTTGTCATTTAATCGCATTTTGAAATTTTTATTTTTAATATTTCTAACACAGTAAATGTACAACTCCAGGAAAGCTCATAACACACATTAAATGTTGTTAATTTGGATATATGTTTACATCAATAAAATATAGAGAAACAAAAGCCGTGGATGGGGATTTATGCATTTAAAATAAGAGTTATTAAAATCTACATTCAGAAATTGTTTGCCAGCAGTTTACTGGAAGTCTTTGTTAAAGACCCAACCTAAATTACCTCCAGCAAACTTGGCATCACCAACAATATTTTGATATGTCTAATGATGTCTGTTGTGTTACTAGTGCAGCATCACGTCAGCCTTTCCATGTGCAGTTCTCACTTTAACGCCTTCGCCAGAATGGTTGACTTCTATTCTGATGACTTGTTGGATCTTGTAGCCGAGAAATATGACATATGGTTATGCGTATTGGTTACACAAATCAAATTATTTTCCGTGTAATCAATGCACCAGAATCCTTCGTAGAACATCAAGATCATACTCCATACTCACAGTACATGATGTAGGTTTGTTGGACAGTGGTAAAAAAGAACAGTTAATAGTGTCATGTCAGCTGACACCTGTGTGTTGTGCTGTAGGAGCCGCCTGCCCTCGACCACCCCAGACTGTCCCAAAATGAAAGGTCACAGGTCAAGGTGCAACAACATGGTACTGCACTCAAAGGTCAAGGCAGGGTCGTGAATCGACTCAAATCTTGTATTGTGGAGATTTCTACCGTTTGTTATAATTTATGTTTTGTGCGTCGTGCAGTGAGTGCTTCCACTGTTTATTCAGACTGCAGTATGTCTTTGAACGTGGGTGCTTGGAATGTTTTTTCTCACATCTGGTATATTTTTAATGTAGATGTTTCCATTGTTTGTTTTGAATGCAGTACATCTTGGAACAAGAGTGCTTTGACAGTTTATTTTGGATTCTGTATATTTTTATCGAGTTGTTTTCGTTGTTTTGAATGTGGTACTTTGTGGAATCAGGATTGAGGTTAGGTATTTTATTTGACTACGTTTTTTTCAATTCTGATACATGTGAGACAGCAAGGCTGGGGTCAATTCCAAAAGGAATTGGGATTGATGAATTCGATTCCACACCAATTCCGGAGTGGAAACGGGAATTGAAATATTTGGAGAGAAAAATAATTGGAGTGAGAATAGCAAATGAAACCATTTGAAATGGAATTGGAGTGGGAATTTAAGAAAAAGTAATTGAGCATTTGATATTGTTGCAATACTGGTTTGCAGGTAATGTTTAGTGACCATTTAGTGACGGATTATAAGATGAAGTTGCTGGTGAAAGTCAAACCCTTCAGTTAATCCGTGGATGAATGGGAAGCCAAGTTGGCCTGTCCTATTTTCTTGTGTGGAAATGAGTGCTGGCTGGGGACTGCTTGAAGGAACCTTTGAGTCCCTTTGTCTAGGCAACAGTCACACTCTCAGGATCATATACTATGAAAATACTAGGGCTAGCAGAACAGACGCCAGGATACGTCCAAAGTGTAACCAGCAAAGGGTTACCAATACAAACATTAGCCCAGTGAAGACTGAAGAGGCTTCATCCCTAAAATATGGAAGTACAAGTAATCTTTAAAATGTGCTTTGTTACATACCAGTGTCAGGTAGAATATGCACGTTAATTTTTACATGGCGAACTTTATGTGGAATTGTAGCTGGAATGGGAGCAGGAATTAAATGTTATGAATAAAGGAGAAATTGGAATACAAAAATTTATAATTATTGAAAAAGAAGAATTTTAATTGAATGAAAAGGAATTGGAGTAGGAATTTCAATTGATTTAAATGATTTGACCCCAGCCCTGTGTGGCCGATAAAAGGAAATTGTGGAGTTTTGTTTTGTTTGAAAATGTTCGACTGTGCACTACGAATGTGACAATGCATCACTGTTCCAGTGAAGCCAATCTGCTGTAATGTTTATATTTCTCACAAGTTGCTTCAGTGTGCAATGCAGAATCTTATAGTTTCTTGATGTGGCATTGTATATCGAGTAGCTTTATGCAGTGTTTGGTCAGTTTATTATCAAGAATTGTGTAAAACTTATTTTTCTACTTTTACACGCTGTTGTGGAGTGTGGTTATGATTCAATGTAACATGTTTCATTTGACACCGGTAGCTATTTTGCATGTTATATGTGAACAAAACAACTGATCACAGACGATCCCACGGGTGGCCAGAAGATATTATGTATAGTAATAACATATATACCATACCACCAAATGTTTTCATTAAATTATCAGTCATGCTGGCATCTTCTGCAGATATACAGTAAAACTTGGTTGCATGCTGGGAGTAGCCAAACCCTATTGCATGCTGGGAATGATAAAAACCCTGTTATATCCTGGGAGCAGGTTTCCCAGTTAGTTGTCACTGCTGATAATTGGTCTTTTAAGCAATCATTTGTATTGATATGTGGGAAAGAAAGATATGCAACATTGTTATGTGCATGTGTATACTTGCAGTTCAAGTTTTATTTTGGTTTTTTCAACAGATGCGGTTCACGTTGTAGTATAAACCATTAATGCACCGTTGAGTAAGGATTGAAATACATATGCTATACGATGCTATGCGTTTGATACATGGCATCAGGGAATGTAAGCAAACACAGGGGGGTACGCAGGGGTTACGTAGAATAGGGGCTTCCACTTTGTGCATGCTTGCTTGCTGGGTAGGTGACTGCATGTGAAAGTTATCACGAGACGTAATAAATTAGTAGTCAGACTGCCAAAAAGCTGTGCTGGTCACAGCTAGTTACAAACTGCTGATTTTAATTGTTTTATATTTTCCCGGACTGTTTTAATGTGGAAACACTGGTCGTGTATACTATGTGCTTAATTAATAACCATGTTAAAATAGGTTTAGTATCTTTTATCATTTGGGATAGATTAGTTTTGTGCCTGGACAGGATCTAGTTGTGCTGTATACATAAAAACAATGTTGTGTTTTTGAATATGTCACGGCATCTTTGAAAGACGGTCAACTGAGTTGTTCAAAAAATCCTATTAGGATATTTAAAGTATACCACTAATAACGATAATTGCGTAAAAAAAAAAGTTTAATACTTAGAATACTACCAGTAGGTAGGTGCTCATTCTCAAGAATGTTTTTCTCAACCAAAACAAAAAAATTCTCTGAAATATGGGTACTGTATAACCAACAGGTCATGGACTTTTTGTTGTATCAAAAATGTAAATTAAGTAGATGTATTAAGCACAATGCTTGTAAAGATTTATTCAACCTATGCAGATACATGTGGACACAAGTCTGCCTCCAGTTGGAATGTTTAACAAGTCTTATTTTGTAAGATCCTTGTTTTCTGAAACTTGACAAAAAAATCCACAAGTAAATTTGACGTCATTTTAAGCATTTTTATGACTTGCTAAGTTTTTCACTGGGTGATAGAAATGGATAGACATGTCTGAAAAGACATCTCATTTGCGTTATCTTAAATTCGAGTACAGTTGTTTCAGTCAGTCTATTACTTCCGGTAGATCTGGATGTATTGTTGAAATAAACATGTTTACCACAAGGTGGTTGTATTTGTATTTATTTGTTCCTCTCATGTAATTCTATACTGGTTTAAGCAATGTATTCATCATATTGTAGTTGATTCACTAGGGTACAAATCACATATTACTTGGATTAAATTTAGACATCACAATGAGTGGATGGCCCATGGTTTGTTGGAATATTGTGAATCATAGTTTCTGTTGCCGAGTCAAAACAGGGAAACATTTACATATCAACATTTTATTCTATAAACACCTACTTACACAGTACATATGTAGCAATGTGTATATCAACAAATAGTGTGCTATGCTACTCACAGAATATCAACAACATTTCAGTTGCTATTTCCAATCACGTTACATTCTTCTTTGTATACATATCATTTCTATCCAGACCTCAAAAAAGGTAATTTCACAAATTTCCCATTATGGGACAATAATAAAGTATCATTGTATTATAATAGTGTTCAACACTAGTTAGAGGAAAATATTCAAACAGTTCTGACTCAAAGTCGACAGAAATAGATATGTAATGTTTCAAGAGAATTCATGTACTTTTAGTGACACTTGCATTTGTTGCTTTTAGTCTTGATAACATGTTATTCTACTGCAGAGAACCTATTGTCTATGAAGGTTAATTTTACTGATGTCATACACATAGCAAAATACCTTCCCCAGCATCTAACAGCAGTAAACCATTGCTGGCCTGTCACCAACTAAGGCAGCTCGTCAAATCACATCTCTAATTGAACCATAAGTGTCAACATAGTCTCCCGGTGGGTTATGTCAATCTTTCTCCCCATCTCAGTAATTATTTCTTTTCTATCATTAATTAATGTTCCACTTTAAATTTCATTATTTTGTACTGCAAAACCAATGTACTTAGTTGCACTGTGCCATTTTAGGCATCTGATCGCATTTGGTCCAGCTAAGGTTCTCAGCATGAACAATAAAAACATCTCATACAAGTGGTAAATACATGTAAGAAATTAATGGTTTTCCATGAAACAATGTTGACATCTAAATTGTGCATGATTCCTTAAAATGTTTTTATGTTATGTTGTCTCCAGACCAATAATTATTAACACTTCAGAATTAACCAGTATACAGCAAATTGCATATTTTGTTTGGGTTATACATTCCCCAATTTATTAAATTTTATAAATAATATACATATAACTATATAATAACTAATATATGCATGGACAACTACAGATTATAATTATATATTACACACATTGGGTATTGCAGAATATAAATGCTATGATGTGCGTGTGCAGAAAATATGATATATCAATGTAAACGTGAACTTAAAAAACATAGTTGCATAGATTCACCAGCGTTGTGTTATTAAATAATTGTAACAAGAATGATCCTATGTGGTGATTGACAACAAATTACTGTATAACAATTCCACTGCTATGTAATGAAATGATGGAAAAAAATTGACAACTGTTCAGTCATACTTGTTACCACTTGCAAAGCAATGGTCAAGTATGGCTGAAAGTTTATCAGATTATTATACCATGTTATATATGTAACAGTTTCATACTGCACAGTATATGGACCTCAAGACCGTTTCAAAAATCTTAATATAAAACATCATTAATTTCCAGTCACGTAAAGGTGCTAAACTTTAAAAAACTGTTTGCAAAATCTTGTATGCTAACTGTCCGACTACCAACAAAATGATACCATCAACAAGCATTATCACATTTGCATTAAGACAAAGTCAGACTTCAAACATATATGAATCATCTATACAATATCATAGTGATATAGGACTAAAAGCAACTTAGGCTTCCTGAAACCACAAGTGAGACCGTCCAGTTAGTGAGAAATAGTGGTATGCAGGTACCACCACATCACGTGAGATGATCGTCATTGTTACTGTCTGTGTTACTGTCATCGTCTGTCTGTGTCTGTCGTGTCTCTCTCTGTCACTTTGTCTGTCTCTCTGTCTCTCTCCATCTCACTCCTCACATTCATCTCAGGTATAAACAAAAACACATTTTTGATGACATTTGCAGTATTTTTGCAGCTTTGGCTCACACCCACTGATTCAACCACCAAAACAATCGCCAACAAGACACTTAAATAAAAGCAATAAAATAACTCTTTATGTTGAGGCCCAAGTAATGTTACATATTATATATGTAACTTATAAAAATGCTTTGCTGCAATTTCAGCTAGGTTTAACCAGTGACGGACTAGACTATGCGGATAAGTGCAAAGCTAAAACGTACTAGTACGCCCATGTATAAGAATTAGCAACTGTTAATTTATTGTTAATTACGAACCATATGATCGCAAGTATGCAAATGTGACAATTTAATCACATGACCCATGTGTGTGTGTACAGAAGGCATACACGGTGAGGTATGACCACTGTAAGCAATCATTTTAGTGGTTAGATTAGGTTGTAAGTCATGACTGCAAAACTACCACAGATAACTCATGTCTTAACTCTCGCACCTATGTGCCATTATCTTCCACCTCAATTTCATCCTCATCGTCATCTCCATCATCCTCCTCCTCCTCAGTGTGTGTGTTTGTGTCAGCCTCCTCATCGTCTTCATCTTCAACAGACGTCGCCGAGCACTTGAGACAGAGTGCCTCCCCCTTGCCGAAGTCGAGACAGGTGCTGCCGATGCACTCGCAGCAGCCGTACTCGTGGAACCAGCGATAGCGGGCTGCACCCATCGACTTGCACGACATGCGACACTTGTCGAGTGACATGCAGTGTGTCATGTAAGCGACGCTGCAGTTCATCGAGTTTGACGTCGAGTCGACGATGACGTGATGGCCGTTGTGTCGCATGCGGTGGCCTTCGGTGGAACCTGCAAATGCACATTACATGAGGACACATTGCAGGCGACAGTCTTTGGAAACGTGTATAAAGTCTAAAACATGGAATAATGTTTTCCATAACATAATACATATGCCCATCCTGTTTTTGATCTAAACAAACAAGTGCTTTTAATCTCTCCCCAAAACAAAGGTAATGTGATATCAGCAAAATACACCTCGTTTCAAAACAGCAGCAGGTGGAATCGAACCCATCCCCTGCAATAGACTCCGTGACGTTCTACTACGAGCTTAGCTTTTGCCTTTAAACCAAGCTCAATATTGGCAAATGTGTGTTCTCTGTAGCTAAACAATAGGGAATCAACTTCCTAATTACAATTAAATCTTCTGAAACTATAGCCAGCAATTAGCCATGTTTTCGTAAAAACTCAAAAACATATTTGTTTGAAACTGCTTTTCCTCCATATATTTACGGCAGTTCCATGCTTCAATGACGACTTTTGCATGACCCCATTTATGAATACACCAAAAGGTTTTGTTTGTTGTGCCTCTGAACTTGAATTGTCAAGGGCATAGGCACTATAGAAGTTACACAATTCTATTCTAGGCTAGCGCTGTGCCTAAAATCTGTTTAGCCAATTTGGCTAAAGGTCAGAAATTTGCTTAGCCAAATGAGATTTTTTTAGCCACCTTTTAGATCAATTAAAATACCCAGTATAAAAATGCAAAACAAGACATAATATAATATAAAATACTCTATAATATTCACCAGAAAAAATGCCCAATTTTAATTAACTAAACATTTCTTATATTTAGCTAAATATTATAATGCAAATAAACAGCCAGTATAATTTAACAGAACATTGTTTAACCATAAAAGAAAGATATATATATATATAATTATATGTGAGAATGCTCCTCACCACCCCACAGCACTCACCCATGTCGGTGGGCAGGTTGAGGTCGGCCCCGCGGGGCTTGAAGTAGAGCAGGTCGAGGTGGGCGGGGTAGGTGTAAGTGGTCCACCGCAAGTACGGGTCCTCCTCCTCCGTCAGCACGTTGAACAGCTCCGGGATGGGGTCGGACAGCTCCTCCACGGAGCTGGTGCGGTACGTGTTGTCCTTGAGGTTGTTCTCAGGACACATCCCTGCAACACAGAGAGCGTGTCACAACCAGATCTGGTCACAACACAGAGAGGGTGTCACAACACAGAGAGGGTGTCACAACACAGAGAGGGTGTCACAACACAGAGAGGGTGTCACAACACAGAGAGGGTGTCACAACACAGAAAGGGTGTCACAACACAGAGAGCGTGTCACAACACAGAGAGCGTGTCACAACACAGAGAGCGTGTCACAACACAGAGAGGGTGTCACAACACAGAGAGGGTGTCACAACACAGAGAGCGTGTCACAACACAGAGAGCGTGTCACAACACAGAGAGCGTGTCACAACACAGAGAGCGTGTCACAACACAGAGAGCGTGTCACAACACAGAGAGCGTGTCACAACACAGAGAGCGTGTCACAACACAGAGAGCGTGTCACAACACAGAGAGTGTGTCACAACACAGAGAGTGTGTCAGACCAGCTGGGTCACGTCTTGCATAGCTGTATGTAGACCCGTCCACCTGTCATTTGGACGGGTAAAAACAAATATGGGTGGACGGGTAAAAAATGAAGGAGCAAAAAAGGTCTTCCAAAACCATAGATATTGTTAGTTATGCCTTGAAATATGCCTTGAAAGTGAGTGGAAATGGTTTCATATGTGTGTTTGTAGGTCATTTCAGGTCATCATGCACATTTGAAAGTTTGTAAATTAGCTTAACAGTTAACATCCATGTGTCCACCTAAACATATGTGAATGGCAATAATTTTTTCCTGCATAAAGTCCTGATGTCCTGATTGTTATAGTGAAGACAACTTTTTTCTAGTATTCAGCTACAAGTAAAAGGTACGAAAAATTATTTGTTTTTATACAGAACACTATCCATTCCTCAGGATTGCTCAAAGCGAGGTACATTTTACTCACTGGCAGACCTGGTCAATCAAACTCCATCTCAGCTTTTCTAGGAAGCAGCCAGCCATGCTGCAGTTAATGCACAAAGTCTATTCGTGCATATATATCCATCTATGCCTATATCCAGGTACTCATTTATACAGGTGAGTGAACAGGAGCAATGTAGAGTGAAAAACTTGCCCACGGTTTGCATGGCAGCACAGAATTCGAACCCGGGTTCTCTTAGTTGAGAATCCAAAGCTCTAGCCACTGCACTACTGCTATTAGTATTAGTACGAGTGCAGTGGCTAGAGTTGGCAGTGGCAGTCATCCCAATACATAATACCAAACTGACAACGAATCATGACGAGTGATGGGAGGAGAAAGAAAAACACTCAGGACCATGAATTGATCGGTCAATTCTAATACCAAAAAAGTAGCAGTTAAATACTGAATGAGACAAATCATGTGACGTATGTATCATGTGACTTACCGACACAGGAGCAGCACTCGGTGTAGAGCTTGGCGAGGCAGCGATGGCAGTCGCGACAACAGGTGCAGTTCTTCTTGTCCATCAGGTTACACTCACACGACTTGAGCAGCATACACTTGCTCACCAGACTGGCACACACCGCCTCGTTACACGCCTGCGTGCTCGGCACACACGCCGAGAGCACGCACAGGAAGGCAACGGCGCATGCTGCCGACACCAGGGCCTGGCTGGACCGCCACATTGTCTGAAACACACCACGAGTTGTATTGTTACAAGGTTTTCTGCAGGATAAAAATTATTGTCAGTCACCCATGTTTTGGTGAACAGATGGGTGTTAACTGTTAAGACAGTTTACAAACTTTCAAATGTGCCTGGTGACCTGAAATGGACTACAAACACACGTGACACCATTTACACTCACTTTCAAGGGCATAACTAGCAATATCTATGGTTTTGGAAGACCTTTTTTGCTCCATCATTTTTTACTTGTCTACCACCTGTCCACCCATATTTCTACCCTTCCAAATTCATTTTTACCTGTCCAAATGACGGGTAGACGGGTCTCTGCATAAAGCTATGTATTGTTATCAATTAGCAAAAGTCGCTTGATAGGTCTTCATAGTGTGGTCAGATGCTAACTACACATGTACTTGGATTGTGTCAGTCGGGCCTTGTGCCAATGGATGTGATATCCATGTGATACAGAAATGTGATAACATCACTTGTCAGTGTAGGAAATTGGGACAGAACAAACCAATTAGCAGATCAACCTTTGTAAAACTGGATGCCCTATTTAAGCTACCAGCCCACATACAGAGTATTAAAAACCTTGCTTGAATCGTCTTTTTAGCATGAATTGTTATATTTAATTTAATGTGTTTTGTAAAACTAATTTGTGGAGGAAATTAGCCAGTCCTACAAACTAACAAAATAGCGGCCTGTGCCCAAAACGACACACCTGGCCTGTCTGTCTCAGCCTCAAACCACATAAATAGCTTACGATACCACTGACTTGTGACTTGCCACTATCAGCTGCCTCCTATCTGTGTGTCTTGTCAAACAATATGTATTGTCAATGACAACACTCACACAGACTGTTGGTGTCACGCTCAGTTGAGTTATCCGAGCATCAATGCAAGAGGAAATGCATGTCTATCATCAGTGTTCGCCCATGCGTGACCCGCCAGGTGCAACAGCACTCACTTACTCATTCATGGCTCAGTAAACCGATAACTGATGCTCTGCGGTTGGCGTGACATCTGATTTGTCAATTCTGTACTCACTGCACCTTTGTGAGAGACTGGCCCAGAGAATACTCAATAATGGATTGGGTGTGTCTCACTGAGGCTTTGTCTTCCTGAGCTCATGGGCCAAGTCTAAATGTGAACTGACGTAGTGCTACCGAGACATACGTCTGTTTACTGAATTATTTAATTTATATCAAGTAAACTTGACATGACAGTTATACAATAAATTCCACCATTGCGGTTACTGTATTTGTTACTTATCCTCATTACTTGACGACAACATTACATATCAAATGTAAGGAAATTACTTTGAAGCTACATCCCTCATGACAGGATTCCCAGTATCGTGTAATGGAAGATTGCCATTGTCTTCACTGTTCCGGTCATCCTCCATGAAATGGCAAATCAATAACCGTCTACCTTGTGTAGCCAATGGTGATACTTTTGTGCAACCACCTACAGAAAGAGGTGTCTCTTAACCAATGTACTGTTTTTTTTAAATAGTGGTTGTCAGAATATAATCACAAATAAGATTGTTCTTGTTTTAGATGGATATACACAGTTAAAATAGTTTAGTAACTGGTTGGTGTCATGGTTATAAATATAATTATACTATACAAATACTACAATATAGAAATGGAACTTTTAGTTTCCCACTATTGTGTAATATTAAAACATGACTTACATGTGCAGAAATTACATTTTGTTTGAACATGTATGGCTTGATTTGTAGTTTACTACTATCTGACCCATCCACAGCATCCTCGCAAACCATGGGTGGTTGCCACAGCTCTATGCAGAGACCCACCCACCCATCATTTGGGTAAAACCCGGTGGATGGCAAAAAAGATGGAGCAAGTTTGTAGTTTATTTCAGGTCATAGAGCACCTCTGAACCAGGGCAATTAAAAAGAATTGGAATCGATCAATTCAATTCCGAAGTTGGAGCGGGAATTTGAATTGAAAGATTTGGAATAAGATGAACTGAATTAGAATCAAAAGATTTTGAACTGGAGTGGAATTGAATTAAAAGGAATTGAGCATCTGATATTTGTGTGATGCTGTGAAAGATTATTTTTCACGCTGTTGGGATTATTGCTGTGCAGGCAATGGTGCTTAGTGACCACAAAAGTTGTACAATGAAGCTGCTGGTCAAACATTACCCAGCAATTAATCAGTGGATGAAACTGATGAATGGGAAGTCAGTTAGGCATGTCCTACTGCCTTGTGTGAAATATCTGCTGGCAGGGGACTGATTCAAAGAACCACTGAAATTGCCCAGATAACAATCACACTTTCCCAGTATCACATGCTATTGCTAAGCAAAAACTAGGGCTAGCACAAATGAAACCAGGATACTTCCATTCCTCCAAACAACAGTGAAAGTCCAGTGAAAACTGAAGAGGTTTGTAGATTGTAATAAGAATGTGACAACTGCAATTATGGTAATTGCTAAGTAGTTTATGCCAGAATGTTTAGTTATGCAGTGATGCCTGGATTAAAATGGTTTTCCTGCAATAAAATGTCCTTGCATAAATTCTTTTCGTTTCATGTACCAGGTATGCGTGATTATGTGTGTATATAACAATGATTATATAATCACATAAATACATGACACACTGTATCACCCCTGTATGCACATTAATCATATCATTTTATGGTTAACTTTTATTATACAGAATTGGAACTGAATAAAAAGTATTGCAAGGACTGGGAGCAGGAAGTGGAATTGATTGAATGGAATTGACCCAGCCCTGAATTCTCAACTTGCATCCACAAGTTGTACAATGCCAACAAATCCAAAAAAAATCCGTTTTTAATGCGATTGTCTATTGCCTATTTTCCAAAAGGCACCAAGAAGACGTGAAAAGACAAACTACTGCAATATATATATATATATATATTATATATAATCATAAAGCTAAGAAACTCTATATTTTTGTACACTGTACCTATTTTCTTGCATAGTACAAAAACCGTGCAATAAACAACAGGAACATGAAGTTTATTCACCTTCTAATCATCGATTTGGCATTTCATCCCAAATAGTTTCAAGCCCATGATGTGAACACAGCATTAATTGGTCGCTCTGACACTATATATGTCTATGTCACTTAACGTGATGCGTGCACAACTGCCACAAGCGCGAACATTTTTGAGGCGAACCCCCAATCCGACCATGGCACTGAGACTAGAAAATCTGTGACAACTTTTGACCTGTTTTTTGGCGACATAATTCCAAATCCAATGGTACCACCTAGCAGCCTCTCATGGACAGCAGTGTTAACTTTTCTGAGATAAAAAACTTGAATTTATACTTTATAGTTCACCAAGTTATCCAAATGTTATGTATCTGGTCAAATAGCCACGGCTAATAATTTCGACCAGTTAAGTAAGATTTCTAGCCAAACTAAGGCTAAGCCAAGCCTGGGTCCAAACATTTAGTGTTGAGGCACTTCAAAATCCATGCACAAAATCTAAATTGCTGGCCTAAGACCACATTTGCATTTTCCATAGGCGACCATTATAACGTTTCCTTCATTTCCTATTAATCTTGATCAGCTCTCTTATTGACAATTTCACAGCATGTTTACCCTCCACAGACAGAGGTTCAGTGAAAAATTCGTGAACTTTTAATACCTCAGGCTCCCACAAAGTTCATTCAAACCTTACACCCCTCCATTTCTGCTTGAGCCACCCACGGATTGCCCCTGATTACATCACCAAGCAAAATGACAAATGTATTAATACGCAGAAATGCACCGAATGACAGCGGTCGTAATTTGACAGCTCTGATGTCACGCTGCACAAAAACGTCATTTATAATCACTCCACACTACATATGTGCTCACAGAAATCCAGACAACGTGCATAATGCTGCTTTTTTAAGGTACTCTGCGGTCGGGTAATGGCGGACGTGCACATTTTGGTGGTCTTACGTCAAATAGATTGGCCGAAAACGTCAAAAGTTCACAAAAATTAGTCATACATCAAGAATGACATATAGCTAGATTAACTGTCTAGGGAAATTGACACCATCTCGATAATAATTATAATATGCGTCTTCAAAAGTTGCACCCCTCCCAGATAAATAGCACCGTGCGTGGGTTGAAACACGTTTATTCAGAAAGCGATAATAGATCAGACGTTTGCCTGAAACTAATGGCACTGTACACAACAAACAGTCCACCACAGTCTCTTAACGATCTGACAGTAACATATAGAGAATATAGAAGATATATATTTTTTGACAATTTTTTTATTAAATGTTGTCAATTTCACCATAAAAATGCAAAAATCATATTTTTGAACAGCATTTTTTCGGACACGCAAAGTGCTAAATTTCACGAATTTCTGTATATCGTAATGCTCACCAACTTTGCTTAATTGTATGATGCAATTATGAACTGTGCGTCGTATATATACGTCCCCAGGAGGGCTCAGAATCACAGGCCAGTTTCTCATAAATTGTCGCAGTATTGAAAGGCCAGGCAGCGTCTTTCGATGGTAATTTCAATTAAATTGTATGTAGAACGCTGAAATGTGGGACATACATTCAGGAATATACACGTCACATGATGGAAGCATATTCGTGATACACAGTAGAACGTATCTCTTGCGTCAAACAAATTATCACCCTACCCCCCTAGCAATAAGCCGCACTTTACTCGGGCGCAACCCATTATATTAGACAGAGACACTTCCATAACCATCACACGTCGATTTTTATGCCACCAATTATTTCGCTGGTGTACATACACTATTGAACACATCAGATACAGCTGGTAGATTAGTTACTGTCAGAAAAAAATGTTGGCCAGTGACACCATAGACACGTGGCAAATGTTGAATAGACAGTTGCGCCACCCTCTGCCGCAACTTGATCGCTGTAAACGCATTCATTGTGGTAATAATGTTGTTACTAAAACATATCCACATTGCTTTTAGTGCATTAAAGAGCATCTTAGATGTTGACAATTCGGATAGAACATACAAATTACCAGTGATTTATATAGTTTCTTATCAGACTATATATCACTTATGTATGTGATTAGTTTAAGCTGACATGTCATATGCAAATATCTGTATAATTCGGTTATGTTACAGCTGAAAAGTGCAAGACTGTCGACAGGGATGGTGTGATAGTTCTTGTAGACAATTTCAACACACTGACACTTCTGTTAGGTGCCCAATTTTAGTTTGTATGAGCATCAATGAACCTAATCGGATTACGGCAGTCGGGGCATACTTGGATAAAATGCGCTGCTTTCTTATTCTCAGTCACATCTGGGGTATATTTAAATATATTCTCAATTGTGTTCGGTGTTTCAGTTAGGGTATATATGTCGCTAAAATGAGCAGGTGAAAGATAGTACATTTTTAGACGCGCGTGGACAATCTGCTTCATTCGGCGACCAACAATTGACTAAAATAGAGGCTGCGTTTAAGGGGTGGGGGTGTAATCAAATGTCCTTTGCTCGCCCGTTGATGCTTATTTTGTGTTCTAAATACGACACAAGCAAGCATCACATAATTAGGATTAACAAATAGGAAGCTATCGGATGTTCATTTTAGTATTTGCTATTAAGAAACACGCATTTGTAGATGTCGCATACACAGTATAAGTAATGTAATTGCAGCTAAACTCATCGTACTGGAAATATGTCGTTAATGTGGCGCATTTTTTTAAATACGAAACAAATTATTCACGCTCTTGAACAGGGACATTTGAAGCACAAACTCATGCTGTCTTCAATATAGGATATTACGCATGGTGTGTAAATTGCAGCGTGTAACTTCCACATAACCAATATTATCAGTGTATTTTCCTTGCATATCACGCGGTAACTAGCTTGCTAATTGCTTTTAATAACTCTCCTAGATGGAGCATTATCAGTAAATAATGACTCCATTGTATTACAGTCAATAGCAACTTCAAATGAAGCAAAACAACAACCTCACGCATCGCTCAAACTACGTTTTCGTGCCTCTTATGTCAAAACGGCCGTTTTTCAATTAGGCCTAAGACCACATTTGCATTTTCCATAGGCGACCATTATAACGTTTCCTTCATTTCCTATTAATCTTGATCAGCTCTCTTATTGACAATTTCACAGCATGTTTACCCTCCACAGACAGAGGTTCAGTGAAAAATTCGTGAACTTTTAATACCTCAGGCTCCCACAAAGTTCATTCAAACCTTACACCCCTCCATTTCTGCTTGAGCCACCCACGGATTGCCCCTGATTACATCACCAAGCAAAATGACAAATGTATTAATACGCAGAAATGCACCGAATGACAGCGGTCGTAATTTGACAGCTCTGATGTCACGCTGCACAAAAACGTCATTTATAATCACTCCACACTACATATGTGCTCACAGAAATCCAGACAACGTGCATAATGCTGCTTTTTTAAGGTACTCTGCGGTCGGGTAATGGCGGACGTGCACATTTTGGTGGTCTTACGTCTGCTATGACTATGTCCAGCCTAGACTGACTAGCAGTACAGTAGTGAGTAGAGAGTAGTACTAGTAGTGTCGAGTAGTGGCACTGGTCAGTTCGTTGAAACACGCCAACGCACAGTAAACTTTCCTACGCCCTCTGCTGTGGTGTGATTCTGGTACTGAACGACAAGCATAGTCAGGTAAAATACACATGTCCGAATTTTGTTTTTACAAATGAAAACAAAAACTTACGGAAACAAAAACACTCACCAAAATTAGAAACCTCGTTTTCGAATGATTATATCATCTAACCCAGGAACGGTGCCGGACTACCAACAATAATTTGGTCTATTTCAAGAATTGTACTATGATTATTATTCTATTTCAACATTCGTACTATGATTATTATACAATATTTATATCACTGAATCTATGAAAAAGTTATATAATGCGGTTGACGATTTTTATAAATCTAATTGTGCAAGTTTTCAACGACTGGCAAATCGTACGCTCCGATTGCGTTCCGTAATCATAGTTGTAAATCTGACATATGATCGTAAACAGAAACTAAACTGAAACATTCAAGCAGTGCGAAGTAACGCATTAGTAGCAGAATGGCCAGCCGAAGTGACGGAAATGACTTAAGTGCATATAGTTGTCCAATATGTATGGATATATTTGAAGAACCGGTCAGATTGACGTGCCGTCATGTGTAAGTTCTACAAGATTGGCGCACAACATCACCAACCCAGGCCCAGCTAGTCTAGGCTGGGGCCAGGAAGTTGGATCTAAATAAGATTGGGGTAAAATAAAAAGAGATACTAAATTATTCACAGCCTTTCACTGGATGTTTCGGTAATCTTCCAAACAATAGCACAGTGGAACAGACTTCCATCTAATGTATTTATCCTCAACAACATCGATGCCTTCAAGCCTCAAGGACAAGCCGTCAAGCGGGATCACTTCACTTCAGCTTGCGCCTTTCACTGGGGCGCACAGCTTATCTCGACCAGTCTACTTTTATAACATAGCCATAGGGTTCCTACTGTGTAAATGACCTATTGGTTGATTACCCTGCAGGCTGGACTCATGTAGCATGGCTGCATGCTGCATTATGCTATGTATTTACACACAATAGACAACACACACCACCACCCCTGTCCCCCTCCACAATCACATGCACCCCCCCCCCATCATTGACCTATACTTTTCCCGGTACAAGTCATATTATTTTTTTAAATTGTGTTTTAGATCAGGTTTATGCCGTCTAGTTGATGTAAACAAGCAAATATCACAGGGTACAAGCAGTTAGCGCATCACAGATGCATCAAGATTGCAAAGGTTGGAAATAGCTGTCACAATGTCAAATGCTGATGAAAAGTTGTATGCATAGTAATAGGGGATGCACATGCACTATGTAGAAAATAGATTGAATATGTATTTTATATATATATATATATATATATATTATAATATTGCAATGTAATCAAGCTTGCATATCTATACAGTGTGTATACATACGAATGTTGATGTTTTCCTCTTCTTTTCCCACTAGACACAGAACTTTCAGACTTTGCCACCATCACTCCATGACGACCTATAATGACATAATTAAATGACAAAAGATTATCTTTTCAAAATAACCATTGCAATGTCAAGATTGTTACCTTTTTATGGGTTAGACAGTTGTTCAGTATGTAAATTGTAATATGCACCTGATACATAAAATGTAACCTAACAACCGCAAGAACTAGAGCGCAGTGAATCAGGGGTAGAGCTTCGGACTCTCGACTAAGAAGACCCGGGTTCAAATTGTGTGCTGTGGTGTTAAAACCTTGGGCAAGTTTTTCACTCTATATTGCTCCAGTTCATTCAGCTGTATAAATGAGTACCTGGCTATAGACAGTGGTGGATGTGTGTACAAGCATTAAGTGTAGTGTATGGCTGGATGCTTCCCAGAGCAGTTGAGATGGCGTCTGATTGAACAGGCTTATCAAGGAAGTATAGCGCTTTAAGCAATCCTGAGGATTAGATACTGCGCTATATAAGAATTTACTCATAGCAGATCATTAATTCAGGAAAATGGTCCCTGCATCATGGATATGACAACACGAAGTACATACTGATAGAGTAATGCTTATGTCTGCACTCATACCAGTACTTAGTGTAGCAATGTGAATATTATTTGACATTTCTACACCATCACAACCAGGGCCAGTAGATGGACATATACTTCACATCCTCTCCAACATTATCGTTTTTAACAAGCGATATGAGCATAACATCTTTTATCAGATTATGGTGTTTATGCAATGGCGCCATGTGTTTTATTACATTTAAAATATTACCATCATGAATGTCAAATACCCAGGCATCCTGTCTGGTGATGAGTATTTTTTGCTAGTGTATAATCACTATAATATGAAAGCCATATGCAGCCCTGTAAGAGAAAAAAATATCAAGTTTTAACAGCTTCATTGATATTTGTTGTAGATTCTGCTCCAAGTGTATAGAAGGGTTGAGCACAGCGGAAGATGAACCTGCCTGTCCTGTGTGTAGAAACACTTACCAAGTGTCTGAAATTGAGCAGGCGAAGGACGTGGCCAACATCATAGCAACACAGAAGGCTCACTGCAGTGAGTGTTCTCAGTTGGTAAGTTTAATGTCTAGAAGGTATTGAAGTAGTTTTTTCTTGTACATGTTATGTACAACACATACACCCTCACACACCCTCACACACCCTCACACACCTTCACACACCTTCACACGCACGCACGCACGCACGCACGCACGCACGCACACACACACACACACACACACAGACACAGACACAGACACAGACACACCTTCACACACACACACACACACACACACACACACACACACACACACACACACACACACACACACACACACACACACACACACACACACATACACACACACTAATAATACAAATCTTACGCTAATGATATGTGACGCTAATGTCGCTTCGATTAATATTTTTTCCACAAGACCTGACTACATAATGCTTTAATTATGCTTTAATTTGTCAGATGTTGATGCTGCATGATCCTGTTGTCTTGTGACAAACCAACACGGCAGATGTAGTATTTAACACAGTGTAACACCAATAACACAAATGTGGTGACATGATTTTACATGTTTAAAATAAAAACACTTTCTTTACCAACTCATGTGCATATATTAATAGGAGTGTTACTGTCCGGTAATTTATAGTTATATGCTTAATCTGTACATGTAAACAGAATAATAGTTGGTAACTTCACCTCTATGTCATTGGTGACATGCACATTTAGTAGGGGGATCCTGCTAGTGAGTAGTGATCACACTTTAATGAATTTACAAAAACACAAAACCAACCAATGATATTCAATTCAATAACTTTATTCCGGAACATTACATCCATATGAAAACCTAAAGTATGACTAATAACTATATACATAAAGCATTTTCCGCCAATGGCGACACAGTGGTGAATTATACGGAGCATCACTATTAGTCACATCACAAGTAGACATGTGGGAATGTGTACAATGTGTCATTTTACGTCTATATATTCAGGACTTCAATTAAAAAATTGAATGCTGGCGACATTGTCCAGTTGTCACATGTTAACCCATTTATATATACAATATGTGTGTGTATATATATATATATATATATATATATATATATATATATATATATATATATATATATATATACACACATATTGTATATATAAATGGGTTAACATGTGACAACTGGACAATGTCGCCAGCATTCAATTTTATATATATATATATATATATATATATATATATTAATACATCTCAGAATGCTCTGTATAAAGACTTGTCTAAACAAAAACTTGTAATTTTATCACACCAGACTCAATGGCGTTCTCTTGTAGATCCGACTTGCACGCATGAATGCTCACATGGCTAAGTGTCCCAAAAAGTCTGCAAAACCACGACCCGTGTTCAAGCCAGTTGCTGAAACATCACAGCCTGTGCCCAGGTAATATGCAAAATTTCAGACACATTTGTCTCTGGAATAACATCTAATATCTCAGACCGCTTATACGACTATTACTATCATTGTTTTTGAAATGTGTAATTTATGGAAATTGTTATCAGACACATTATTATGAACATAATAATAATGCATAATAATAATTGTAACACTTCTAATATTGGCATATTCATGCAGAATGTTTAACAATCCAGTATCAATAAAAAAATTATAGCGTTAATTCCAACACTGGTTCCCATTGGTTGGTGTCTTTCTCTGTTATGTGTCAACTCTTTTGATGTTGTCCCCTCTTAGTAATCAGTCAGATGAAAACATTATACAATTTTGCTGTCAGTTAAAAACTTACCTTTACTATGTCATACCTTGCATATCCACCACTGTTCCCTGGCCTGTCTGGCTATCTATTGACAGCTTGAATATGTTTATCAATTTTGACTTTTTCAGACTGACTGACCATTTTGTTTTATCAGCCTTGGTTTCCAAGGAGTTAGATGCATAAGAAGTTACCATTTTATTATTATTATTGATTGTTTTTTATTATGAACACATAAAAGTTTGTCTTCACTTACTCCATAGAGAATTTGGGTTAAATCCAACATAGACTCAAACAACATAATATTTATGATGACAATAATCTGGAAAAAATTCTGCACCATAAATCTAGCAGCTATAACCATTCAGAGGTGCATTACATCACCATAATGATTTCATTTAAAGAGTTAAAATAGAAGTGCACTTTGAAAGCTGTCACAGTCTGTGGCATAAAGAACTGTGACAGTCTGTGACACAAATAACTGTGACAGTCTGTGGCACAAAGAACTGTGACAGTCTGTGGCAAAAAGTACTGTGACAGTCTGTGACACGAAGAACTGTGACAGTCTGTGGCAAAAAGAACTGTGACAGTCTGTAACACAAAGAACTGTGACAGTCTGTAACACAAAGAACTGTGACAGTCTGGCACAGAGAACTGTGACAGTCTGTGTCACAATGAACTGTGACAGTCTGTGGCACAAAGAACTGTGACAGTCTGTGGCACAAAGAACTGTGACAGTCTGTGGCACAAAGAACTGTGACAGTCTGTGACACAAAGAACTGTGAGTCTGTGACACAAAGAACTGTGAGTCTGTGACATGAAGAACTGTGACAGTCTGTGGCAAAAAGAACTGTGACAGTCTGTAACACAAAGAACTGTGACATTCTGGCACAGAGAACTGTGACAGTCTGTGTCACAATGAACTGTGACAGTCTGTGTCACAATGAACTGTGATAGTCTGTGGCACAAAGAACTGTGACAGTGTGTGACACAAAGAACTGTGACAGTCTGTGACACACAGAACTGTGACAGTCTGTGACACACAGAACTGTGACATTCTGGCACAGAGAACTGTGACAGTCTGTGTCACAATGAACTGTGACAGTCTGTGTCACAATGAACTGTGACAGTCTGTGTCACAATGAACTGTGATAGTCTGTGTCACAATGAACTGTGACAGTCTGTGGCACAAAGAACTGTGACAGTCTGTGACACACAGAACTGTGACAGTCTGTGACACACAGAACTGTGACAGTCTGTGACAAACAGGACTGTGACATGCACGACAAGGATGTATATTTCTGCTTTTTGTTGACAGTGAGTTGCCAAATCGCTCTACTTTCACCTGTCCGTACTGCAGCCAGTCGAACCTGGGCCTGGAGGCTTTGCGCAAACACTGCACAGAGGAACATCGCAGAAACCCAGATAAAGTGGTAAGGCACTTGGACATTAATATACTTTTGCCACATGTATGATGACATCATTCGTCATTAGCACTGAAGAAATTGATATGTTCAGAAACACATAATTCCAGTTTCACAATGTTGTAATTTATTACCTGTTTAGTTGTGTTTGTTACCTACAGCCTTTCATATCTGTTCAAATCACCTCAGTCTCACCAGTATACAGTGTGGACAAAACGGTTTCTGTCACCAGAGTTCTCATTGCCAGTACAGTGTCTGTGTGCATTAATATACATTCCTCTCAGTAGATGGCGACACTGTTAAGTCATGACATTGAACAGGCGCGTGTAATAAATATTGACATAGTAATTTCAGACAGCTTGTTGAAATTACAGTGGCTAAATACTGTGACATTGATATTTAATTAGTGTATGTTGTCACATTTTTATAATAATTATCTCTACAAAGCGTGGTACACTGTACTATAATAATATGTTCTGTCCTTACACACGGTATATAAAACTAAATATTGTGTTAAAATTAAATAACCTTGTTTTACAATATATGACCCAATGACCAATGAAAATGAGTGTTGTTAATTCTGACGAATCGCACCCCCCCCCCTGCAGGTGTGTCCTGTGTGTGCGTCCATGCCCTGGGGTGACCCGACCATGCAGAGCGCCAACTTCCTCTCCCATCTCAACCTGCGACACAAGTTTGAATACGACACATACGTGGTAAGTCTCCTTGTTCTGTGTGGCAGTCTGTGTCAAGGAAGTAAGCTTCAAACAGTTAATCATTTTAAGGATTTGTGACAAAGTTACCAGGTGGGTTATGAAGAATGGAGCTTTTGCCTAGCTGAATGTATATATATATATAGTAAGTACCCCTGGGTAGACAATTTAGTGATACACACAGAATGTGGAGCTGTGATCAGTTTATCGTCTTGTCCTTATAAAAGTCACAAATTACGAGTCTCCCTTTATTGCTGCAGTGGTGTTGACCCACATACAGTGGTGTTGACCCACATACAGTGGTGTTGTCCCACATACAGTGGTGTTGACCCACATACAGTGGTGTTAACCAACATACAGTGGTGTTGACCCACACACAGTGGTGTTGACCCACATACAGTGGTGTTGACCCACACACAGTGGTGTTGACCCACACACAGTGGTGTTGACCCACATACAGTGGTGTTGACCCACATACAGTGGTGTTGACCAACATACAGTGGTGTTGACCCACATACAGTGGTGTTGACCCACACACAGTGGTGTTGACCCACATACAGTGGTGTTGACCCACACACAGTGGTGTTGACCCACATACAGTGGTGTTGACACACACACACACACACACACACATACACACACACACACACACACAGTGGTGTTGACCCACATACAGTGATGTTGACACACATACAGTGGTGTTGACCCACATACAGTGGCGTTGACCCACATACAGTGGCGTTGACCCACATACAGTGGCGTTGACCCACATACAGTGGTGTTGACCCATATACAGTGGTGTTGACCCATATACAGTGGTGTTGACCCATATACAGTGGCATTGACCCATATACAGTGGCGTTGACCCATATACAGTGGTGTTGACCCATATACAGTGGTGTTGACCTACATACAGTGGTGTTGACCCACATAGTGTTGTTGACCCACACACAGTGGTGTTGACCCACACACAGTGGTGTTGACCCACACACAGTGGTGTTGACCCACATACAGTGGTGTTGTCACAAATAAGATGGTGACAGTAGTGTCCCATTCAGTGGTGTTGACCACATACAGTAGTGTAGATTGACACATGAAGCGTGGTGTTGTCTCACTTTTGCTTACTGTACTTGGCATGTCTATTTATATTATGCTTAGGGTTATTCATACTTTTCTGTACGGTGGCTTTAGTGTCCCTTTTAGGATTAATAAAGTGTACTTGATGTGATTTACTGTGTTGCAGGACTATGCCCAGGATGATGACATCATGCTGAAGGCAGCCATCCAAGCCTCGCTAGAGTCCAACTGACCAGTGGTCAACAACGGTCATTGCCTCTGTTTTCGACACAACATCATCAATGTACATGGTTGTTAGTTTGGCAAAATTCATACTAAATAATCTGAAAAGTGATGGGAAGTTTCTCCTGATACAATGGTTGTGAAACAACATGCTGTATATAGTTTACCCGCTGCGTGAGACGTTTGACCTTCCTAGCAGATACACCGGTAGAACAAACTCGACATTTAATGCATCATTTAGTGATTTTGTCACTAGTTAGTTGTAGTGTATACATGCCTGTAGAAATGTGGATGAAACCATTTGTGTGGATTATTTTCTGGCGACCATGTCATCTCTAAGGTTCTTCCACACAAGAATGCCAACTGAGTCATTACAATGACCACATCTACACCTACACATCTATGCACATATATCACGTATCCTATAACATTTTGGTGTGTTTCTTTCACTACCACACGTAATGCAAGCGTATAGTTTTCAACGAAAACAATGTTCTATATATTTGTTCTTGTTATGAAGAGTTGTATCTTATTGTTTGGTTTGATGTTTATTAAATAAATATTTATGACAGAACAACTCAAACAGATTTGTTATGGTATAAGCATTATTTATTACTTTGGCAAAAATGGGACAGCCCGGCCGTATCTCTCTGGGGCAAGCTGTGACACTGAGAGGACTGGTTGCGAGGCCTGGATATGATCGCGTGACCAGTCCTGGGTCAGTTACTGGTCTTGGACTTTCGCATAACCGGTCAGGACCTGGGTCAGTTACAGGTCTTGGACACTGTATGAGATGAGTTATGAATGATGTATTCAGCACCATCTAAACGATGACCAGATATTTTTAATTATGAATACTTTGGAAGACAGACCAGCACTTGTTGCCAAAATAAGTTGCATAAAAGGATGTATACTGAACATGTTTTAATGATAATAGAATATGCATTCAACAAAGAATGGCAGTGTTTCAAAATTTGCCAGTATTCCCTATAATGGCGCATATTTAGTTTGTTACCGCGGAAACGGAGGGATCTGGCTGAAAATTGTGTTTTACACTGAAAAGAATGGAATGAACTATTTGCATAAATTAAAAATATTCCTATCACCCTGCTGCGTCTGGCATTCATTTTCATAAGACCCTGAAGTCACTGTCACATGACCCAAAGTGAACGTATTTAAATATACATATATTATATACATGTAATAAAAATATATCCTTACATACGTTATTCTTTCTGTAGTTCAGTGAAACAGTGCAACATTTTACTCTTGACCATGAGATGGCCGCCATTTTGAACGTTGAGCAAGTATGTTCACCCCGGTCTAATTCAGTTAATGCATATCTGGCAATAGACAGTGGTGGATATTTGCAGGCAAATAGTCTTTGTGTAATAATTGCTGTATGGCTGAATTCTTCCCAATGAAAGTGAGATAGAGATTAAGCAGGTCAGCCAGGCAGGGAAGTGTACGGGACATTGAGCAAGGACTGGGTCTTGTGCTATAGTTACCTTTTATATACACACTAGTCGAGTTTCCAAACAATGCTTCGGAGAAAAGGTATTTACCAATGCCAAAATGTTTGCCTTATAATTATTTTAGTTTGTCCTAAATTTAGGTTATGTGCTCACGTGAAAGATGCAACAAAATGCTTTGTGTGGGACACTCCACATAACAGCATTTTTAAATACTGAGCCCCTAAATTCTCCAACCCCTATGGAAAAAAAAATTAAATATCTACAAACCACCCCAAAGCCCATGTTAGATCTCATGCAAAATGTCAGCTTAATATGAGCAAAACTGACAAGAGATGTGTGTCCCCATAAGTCCGTCCGTCCGTCCGTCCGTCCGTCCGTCCGTCCGTCCGTCCGTCCGTCCGTCCGTCCGTCCGTCCGTCCGTCCGTCCGTCCGTCCGTCCGTCCGTCCGTCCGTCTGAATTGCCACTTCCAGCCAGATCTCACACATGAGACAAACACCAAATGCCTTACATGAGACAAACACCAAATGCCTTACAGGATTTTAATCAAGTATTAAGGACGTCGATAAAAACTATCAACAAATAACGGCGTGAAACAAAATATACATAATAAAATAAGTACCGGTATTAAAACACGACTCGCGTCATTTCACCGAGTTGCAGAACTGAATAAAACTACCCCAGCGTGTGGACGCAGTTAAAACAACGGTTCTCCAATCAAGACCAGGTGCGCTACACATATTAAACAGATCAACATCCGCCACCAAAAAGAGAACGTGTGCAAAATGAACATCGTATGCGAGACAACCATACTGTCGGTTATTAAAACAATAAAATGTTTTGTATGTTCTGATACAACCCGTTGTTACACGACAAGTTAAGAACTCTAAGTACTGATGCTACTGTCAGTGCAAGTATTGACTTTGTAGCTAAGACTACGCTACTACTGCACAGGCCACGAAAGACAACTTGGCAGTATTACCTGCACAACATATGACGCAAACAAAACATTTTGTGACGAAAATCACATCATTTTGCAAAACAAAAAACATCACAGATTTTGTCAAAACGTAGATTTCTGGAGGTCTATTTACAATTTCCTAATTGTTCACCATCAAACCTACCGGATAAACCATCTGAACCCATGTAGTACTATCTTCTTGTAGCTAATCACTGGACAAAATAAGTTTTGTAACAGAAAGTTGTTGAAAATATAAAAAATGATGAAGGAAACTAACAGGAACTTAAAAACAGTTATAAGCTGAATTTTGTTATTTGTAGAAAAATCAAAGTTATCTATTCATCGTAATGATTAATGCTATGTCCAACAGTGACCACTATGGAAAGGTTTGTCACATTTTCATCATCCAATTCAGGAATGATCTTTGATGCCATTGATCATTTTACATCCTGTTCTCAATACTATGACCAAGAATGGTCGTTGGAGAAAGGTAGTCTCTGTTGTGAGCACTTCTTGTATTTAAACAAGTTCTATAAAGGTAACATGTAAACATTGCTACAGAAAAGCGAAAGCTGTGGAACTATATTACTTGCCTGGTGTTAATAGCTTACTTAAATTTCTTTTCCTTAACTGTATTTTATTAATGAAGGCAATACTTTGTTTTAGAGCGATGACTGGTTTAGTAAATTTTCTACGAGAAGGCATTTTTTCTAAGCATATCTCACTGCAGATGTTCGAATGTTAGTTAAATACATTTCACATACATAAGTTATTATGTCTTGCTAGATGCACACAAATGTTGCATTAAGAGATTCAAGTTTTATAATAACATTATTCATGTTTGCGAAAACATTACTCATGTAACATAATTACTGAATAGTACTGGTATACTGTATTTTTTGGTTTTCGTTGATGACAACATCCACGCAACTCTAACTTTCTGTGCCTCAAGATCACGCTAACATAAATAATTTCTGACTGTTCATCTGTGATGGATAATAATGTTTCTTTGCCAGATTGCGATCTTCTCGAATAACCTTGTTACATGTGCATAAATAGTTCTCTTGTCCGTCAGGTGACACTGGTTTTTCATCTTTTTGCAACAAACTTGTTCATTCTTTCTTACAAGTGTCACATGTGTATGATCATATGTAACGTTGGAGGAAGAAATGACCACAATGCACAATTCGTGGAGATGGTTTTTAAGTGAATCTGTCGGGTACATTGACGAGATGAATGAATACGCCGTGGCAATTTATGCATCCACTTCAGAAGTGGGTTCCATGGTGATGCTGGTGGCGCCATCGTGTGGTGCTGCTCCAGGTGCTACTCCGTCGTCAAGGATTGGGTCGAGAAGATCTGGAACGCTATCGAGGAGCCACTGTGCGACTCGCGAGTAAAAGTCCATCTGGTCAGTGTCAAGGTCGTCAAGAAGGAAATCGCCATTTCCGTTAGTGTCCATCATGTGGGACATGTCCATCACCGACGGGATCTGCATTGGCTCCGAATGCTTCGATTCCGCTTCGCTCAGCATGAAACTCTTCATAGACGACAATTGCGGACACATACTGTCGAGTTCGTGCACGAGCGAAGTCGGTTCGTCGCTGTTCTGACGCCACGGTAGTGGTGGGATCGCTTCCATGCATTCGTCGACATCACTGGCAGCGCCATCTACATTATCACAGCTATCATGTAACAGGGACGGCACACTGACAACATTCATCTCTTCAGTCCGATACATGTCATGCGCGAGGACCGGCTCGGTGTTTTCATCTGAATCGCGTTGCCATGGCAACTGACTAGAGGCACCCTCGCTTTCCGATGGTGCCTCCTTCAGCTCGATCATGCCGGCATCGGCATCGGTGTCTTTTTTAAGATAGTTGTCTGCAAGAATCGTGTTTTCATTTCTTGCCGCTTCCGCACTCCGATTTGGCCACATTGGTTCATCTGCAGCACTGACTTCAAGTGGGGCCATCTTCTGCACTTCGCCAAGCTCCACCGGCAGAACTCGTGTGTCAGCCTCGACCCAAGGGGGAGCTTCACCAACAGCTGGCTCGTCGGAATGCATCGAGTGTGTATACATGGCAGACACGGGTTCCCGCCCCGTGTTACGCTTCCACGGTAATGAACTCTCGGCAGATGTCACTCCTTCGTCTTCGCGTGATTCTGAAAATGAGGCAGAAATTCTCAGATAAGTTTAAAAAGGCTGTTAACAACAGACAACTAGAATTAACCAGTAGTGCCTCTGGTGTATAATATAACAATACAAATTAAATCAATGTATGTTGTCATTATTGTATTAAGATATTAATATTACTTGACTCTCCAAAGTACTCATGTTGTTTAGCAGTTTGCTATTATTCATGAAATGTTTCATATTATCTACTAATTCTCATCAAATTTCCCATTTCTGGTATGCAGAATTCAATAAAAAATATAGGTTATGTGGACCATCGTATCAAGTGTTAAAAAAAAATGGGGTAGTACTGCTATAAATTAAATGCAATGTTAACTGACAGTTTTGTGAATTGCTACAATTAAATAATTTCTAAAAAAATATTTAAAATAAGAAAATTTATAAATAATGAAAATTAACACATTTATAAATCAATTTATATATTTTTTATTTTATAAGCACCACTCACCCACTTGGGTCTTGGCCGTGACACTAAATGTTATCCCCACTTCATCATCAGAGTCACTCAAATTGATTGTGTTTTCATCCTCTTCTTCACTTGCATTGTCACCTATAAAAGTAACAATGCAAACGAATTACAGAAATATTGTCATGACGATAGTCTCGTCTCACTAGAGCTACTTCAATGCAAAATAGGCTTAGTGCAGGCTAAGTTTGTCATGCAAATAACATTTTCTTTAATATTCTGAATGTATTCTCTAGCTTAAATTTGACAAATGTGAAAATAACTGAAGACTTCGCAATTTAAATTTGCACAATGATTGCCATGACAATAGCCTCGAAGCAGTACTACAATGGATGCTTGACATGAAAGGGACATCAAGACAAATATGCAGAGTAAAGGTACTTCAGCCTTATATTTTAAACTAAAAATGTGTTCATACATGTTCAAGAATCGCACATTTAAAGCTTTGCCTTGTATAAGAATAAAATATATACTTAATTGCAGGTGGCTAAAAGAAGAAACTTCTAAACAACTAACTATGCCTGGCTGATCATGATCATCTACAAGCTTTGATATGAATCATGCACTATGGCATTAAGAAATGCCTCACACCATTTTTATTCTCACCTGCAGCAAAGTTAACATTTTTGCGAGGTTTCTCAGTTTGTATTTCTGGTTCATCCATGACTTTCACCCTCTTAGTTGCTTTGGTGGTGCCATTCTCTCGTTCAGTGTGTCGTGATTTGCCATGTCTGTGACGCAGTAATGGCCGTGTCTTGTAGACATTGGCGTAATGCTCACTCTCTTCACCTGTCGGCGGCAGCATGTGATGGCTCGCCGTGTGATTGTGCTGCAAACAGAATTGCCGTATTTAAAGACATGTACAATTTACCTTCTTGATAAAGCTGAAACACTGTAGTAAAAAATACTGACAAATATATGAATGTCACCATTAATCAAACATGTTTTGGTCAGCATACTAGGCATATAAGTTATTTGCTTCAGAATATGTTGTCTTGTTGATTTAATAGGTTTGCCTTAGAGAGCAGCAACCTGCAAGTGGCAGATGGATAATGTTGTCATTAGCTTGTTGTGAGTTCAATTATTTTGGGGATGTTTTTTCTGTAAACAACCTTCATTATCAGATATGTTAATTTTTTTTTTTAAATCAGTTAATGTAAAGATGGCAAATAGGTAACATAGAACACTTATTTACTGTCTCACGTGAGAATGAATACACTGTTGCTTAGTTATAAGTTATATGATTTACTGCTGTTTAGTATCCTCAGGTTCAATTACCTTTCGTAAGTTCAAAGAAAACATCTTCGCAATACTTCCATAACCATTTGTTAAATATATACTGGTTAAATCAAACATTCTGATGATGGTTTGTTAATTACATGTCCCCAATGAAATATGTAACCATTCAGTTAAGATTATTTGTACTTGATACATAAGTGTCTACAACATATTGTTGCTGGGAAACACACAAGAACCTCACCCTTCTCCTAGGCTTGAACAAGGTGTCGTCACTAATGTGATGGGCCCTTGAGTCATCTCGCATCTTCCGTGAATTCTGCGCATCCATCGAAGCGATGTCAAGACACGTGTCGCCATCTGAGAGACCTAGGTTGGTGACGTCCTCACTGCTACTGAGTCTGTCACAGAGAAGGTGTCACATAAAGCACTGCATTGATAAATGACATAACATTAATAATAATAAAAACATTTATATAGCGCCATAAATCCAAGTTACCTTGTTTGAAGGCGCTGTTACAACAAATCATAGATAGAAACTAAAAGTAAAAAATCATAAAAACATGGCATCAAACATCGAAATAAATTATCATAAAAATACACACTTACAGTAATTAAAAAAATACTTATAATAATAATACATATTATGAATGTAAAAGTATTAAAAACAGCTCAGAATAATAAATAAATAAGTAAATCCTAAAAACGTAAAACGTCCGTCAGTGTTCATGAGTAAAAAGCTCTTTTGAATAAATAAGTTTTAAGGAGTCTTTTGAACTGGTATAACTATATACTATTAAACATAATGACATGCTGTAAATCTAAGCTGCTTTCCGCCAGAAACATGACCTGATCTATACAAATGTTTTGGCAAATATATTCTATCATATCAAATGTGTTTGCAAAACTACACAAGGGGGCGCCACTTAAATAGATGGACAACTGTGGACACTTTTTTAAATGTTGGCAGACTTCAGAACAAGTGGGGCTTAAAACACAATGTATCAGAGCATCTGCCATAACAAAGCAGCACTGATGATCTGCACAATTACCTCGCAATCAGACAAGCTTCATGTTTGAGGTGCACTTGCAAATACATCAAATAACAACATGAATCTTCCTTCTTGAAAATGTATGTACGAAATGAACAATATTTACTTTTAAACAACAATTATGCAATCAAATAGTCAGCAAATCTCACATATATCTCATGGCATAACTGCCTGACCAGAGAGATAAGACCGATCTATCATGTAACTTGGCAATTTCTATAAACTCATATGTGATCATACTTGCTACTTGTAATCGCGTCATACTGGCATGACGTTATTTGATCAATTATGCTTTTGCAAAATCAACAGGTTCCAGGCCAGACCTGTAGAATAATTAACATATGGCATCTAGAGGTAATGTGTCTTTTACCTTACGTTTTACTTTAAAATTGCACATTTTGTGAAAAACGTAATATGCAATTGAGGAAAGTGATGTAATATTTATCACATATGGTGCATGTTGGTTCACTGGAAATGTTGTCCCTTGAGAAATTCAAGGTTGTAAGTGACACTTCAAAACGTCTAACATATTCAATAAAAAACCTTTGAGGCTAATAAAAAATACCTGTTTTGGTAAATTCTGCTACATGGATATCATCACACCAGGATTAACAAAAACCTAGTTTTATAAATTAACCCAAACAATTTTTTTACCGAAAATGTTGGAAATTTGAAAATATGCACTTACGACCTTGCGTCTCTCATGGGCGACTGATTGTTAAAACATGGCCAATCTGAGACTGAAATCTCACTATAGTAGGAGTTTTGTGCCTGTCGCCATTAGAATGTTGAATGCTAAATGAGTCATATTGTTGTCAACCGGCTGAATTGTTCTTGTAGTGGATACATCTGGAAATTCACTTGCATTTTGTTGTGACCATCCCATATATTTTATATGTGATCATGAGTTGTACAATGCATATCCTTTTTAAGGACAATAAAGTGAAAGTGAAATGAAAGTGCATCAAAGAGAACATTACTTCTGCCTTAAATGACCGTGTGTATTTATGTTTTTTTAGCCTTCTATATTTATAATGTTTTTATTAGTCTGTCTTTCTGTACTTTTATATAATGTAGAGTTAATTTGTTTTAGTTATACATATGAGTAATTATTTTAAGAACTTGTTATCATGTACATGTAAAGCGCCCTGAATAGTTTTTAAGCTAGATTTGGCGCTATATAAGTTTATTTATTTATAAAGTGAAAGTGAAAGCCTCCCCCACGTACGTACCTGGCCTTGGAGTTGGAGCGCTGGGCAAAGAACTGGGCCATGGAGGGGGTGGAGCCCGGCGACACCTGCATCTGGGAGAGGACGGTGTAGGAGCTGGAGTGGACGAGCTCCCGCATCTCCTGCTCCGCCAGCTTCTGGTACACGTTCATGATGGAGCGACCCCGGCCCATGTGACCCTTGCGGAGTAGGGCGGGCTTCAGGTACAACTTGCTGATGTACTGGAACCTGTGGGGGGAAGTGACAGGTGACGACGGAGAGAGGGGATGAGTGTGAGGGGTTGGGGGATGAGGATGGGGGATGAGGGTGGGGGATGGGGGTGGGGCAACCTCAAGAACTTGGGCACAGGTACATTTACAGAAACACTAGTTAAGTGACACAGTTTAGTCAGCGAAAAAGACTTAGAAAGGCAAATTGTAGTAGATATGACCTTGACACTTGAATTTGTAGCTATCCATTGGGATAGCTACTACAATGACAATGTGACACAAGTTTTGTTCAAAACATTTACTATTAGCATGACTTTGAACACTGAACATTTATCCACCTCCAATACTTACACCATATCACACCCAACAACACCCAACAAATATAGAAAGTTAAATACCACCAACACCATCTATAAGGACGTTTATATGAGTACCACTGATTCCATTTTTTAAATATGGTTATTTGCACTGCCAATGGTCAATCCGATGCCAAAGGTCCAAGGAAGTGAAATACCAGACACAGGAGTGATGGGACCGTGGCATTTCCAATGAGATTAACTTACAACGATCCAATTTAGCTTACTACCACAGCTGTATACAGATAGAAATATAGGAGAGAATAAA
The DNA here is from genome assembly GCA_964017155.1 of Oasisia sp. SBJ-2009. Classification (NCBI taxonomy): domain Eukaryota; kingdom Metazoa; phylum Annelida; class Polychaeta; order Sabellida; family Siboglinidae; genus Oasisia; species Oasisia sp. SBJ-2009. The sequence goes on from OZ024862.1 coordinate 10,850,764, forward strand.
TTGTAAGAGAATCATTCCATGGATTATAGATAAAACCTGGGCAAAGTGTGATTCTAGTTTGAAACCTACTTTTCTCGTATGAGGTTGTGTCCGAAGTGTCCAGTGATGTCTTCAATGCCCCCCATCAAGTGGTCAATCATCTGAAAGGAAAAGTCTCCTACGGTCAGTTACGCAACTAGAAAAATTACTGACCATTGGTCAGATTCACAAAATATTACCTGAATATTACTGCATCACCTTCAGGAGGGCAGCGCGCTCTTGACTTTTCTTATTATTTCAATTGTACAACACAGCGTATGTCCAAACCGATTTAAACAATTGCAAGTTCTGATTTTGTACTGATAATGTACATGAAACTCCTCTTTGGTATTAGCCCTATCTTGAGCCAGACATAAAACTGCATTATCCCATTGGCGTTTGCTGGACTATTTCAGAAAGACAGTCAAGTTTTGCTGTATCCATTGACAGTTTTCCACATAGTCAAGTTAATAAAGGTTACACTGCCTGAACCCCCACAAACCCAAGGTGTGAATTGGAACATTTCGACCTACCCGCACGTGGATTCGCTCATTCATGGTAGGTTTGCGCCTCAAATCCTTCTTGACCTTGAGGAACTTCACAAGGGGTTTGATTGAGGCCCCCTACAACATGAATAAAAGAACACAGTGAACATATGGTCAATGGTGTCATTGGTGCCTTTTTAGTTGGTTGGTAAATCATCTCATAAACAGAACTGATGGGATAATGTTGCCATCAATGTGATCACAACTACTGTATTCATAAAATGTATAATTTTTAAAGGAAGCCGTCTGGATCAGAAAGACAAAGACACCTATGAACAGAGCTGAGGGCAATTACGAGCTACCCCACATGTACGACGACGTTATTCGTCAGTAGTACTGAAGAAGTCGACGGGTAACATCAGACGAAAGTCTCTATAGATAAAAAGAAATATCTTGATTTTGGATATGAAAACTTTTAATTAAGTGTGATTTGTGTTTTATAAATATGCACAAGGAACTAGTAATCATAACTAAAATCATTTAAAAACATCTATGACTACCTAGTTTGAAATATGTACATTTTAATAACTCCATCAATAACAAATTGTGTCCGGTCTAGTGAAATACTCTCTAAATATTTGATAACATTTATTTTAAATGCATAGACAGAAAAATTTGAAGATTTGAAACATCTTTCCTGAAAAATACTTTATGTATATATTCAAACTAATCAAATCCTCAACCATCTAAATACAAACAGCAGAAAAAATATACATTTCTGGTGCCTGCAAACAAACAGTCATTACATACTGTGTGCATTTGGACAAATAAACACAGCAAGTTGCCAAAACATACAACAGATCAATATAACTCATACTCTTTGTGGACACATACGATTGTTCCATTTCTTAAGTTTATTTCAGACAAGACGTCATCCATATATATACATAAAATACAATTAAAAAAATATGAAAATTACAATACAAATAATACAATCAAAGCAATGATGTGATCAACGTAAAAATATAAGTGTAAAGTTAAATAAATTATAAATAAATATATCAGGAAATTAATTAAATAACTTGTAAAAATAAATATTAAAAATTTGATTAAATAAAATACAATACAAATGTCATGTGTATAATAGCGACCTTTAACACAGGTGCGTTTCAATGACTTCCCATAAGATACCACCTGTGACGTACCTGTACGAAGACACTACCACCTGTGACGTACCTGTACGAAGACACTACCACCTGTGACGTACCTGTACGAAGACACTACCACCTGTGACGTACCTGTACGAAGACACTACCACCTGTGGCGTACCTGTACGAAGACACTACCACCTGTGACGTACCTGTACGAAGACACTACCACCTGTGGCGTACCTGTACGAAGACACTACCACCTGTGACGTACCTGTACAAAGACGGTGAAGTAGATGACAACGAGGGTGGTGGTGATGTAGAGGTTGCGGTGGGGGAACAACTCTTCCTCGAGCAGCATGGCGAGGGAGAATGCGATGGCCCCGCGCAGCCCCCCGTACGCCATGATGAACTGGTCCACCTTGCTGAGGGGGTCGACGCGAATCAGGTTGGCGAGGTACGAGAAGACGAGGACACCTGCAGACAACACGACCTCGGTGACATCTACCTCGTCGTTTATTTAACGCTGGTGTATATATTGTTAATATATTTAATTAATGACATACTGTGTATTAATCAGTATCATTGTTTAAAGGTGGTGTTTCCAGACTCTTGTATTTCTTCCAAATGCTCTCTTCCACAGTTCCAAGAATCCTGTGGCCCAAAGCCCAAATCTTTGACAATAACATTATTGTTAAATATATATAAAATTATTATTAAGTAGCTTAATAGCAGTATTTTCAAATTTTACAATATATGTAATAATTTATGCAATAATAATATATTTAATATAATATGTGTAATACTAATATATTTATTATAATATATTTAATAGTAATGAATAAAATGGTGTTTAATTGTTAAGTAGAAAATACATAGTTTGAAAGATTAATCTACAAAATAGTGTTATTATCACTATTATTATGTATTTAAGATACAGCAAACTTATATTTTGTATTATATTATATTAATACAATAATAATTTAATTACAACAAATATGTTTTAACACTTTCTAAATAACTACCGGGGTACACACATAAACAAATATATTAAATAGTCAAATACATTGTAAAATAGTGCAAACAATTGTGAATACAATTATGGAAAATAATAATTATTATAGTACGTGTACTTTGACCAGAGAAAGCATCACATAGAAAGAGGGTCTAGAGTTTAGATATGCAAAGCGACCAACATCAGGAGGGAGACAGCAAGAGTGACAGAGGAGACAATGCCAAGTGACAGCGTGTCAACACTACAGGGTCACGTGAACGAACACACCAAGGGGAAGGTACTGGTGCACTAAATGACGCACTAAGCCAACTCGCATCTACCCAGCGTACAAATAGCTGGGTGGCTCAGCTAAATTGAAACTGAAAGCACTCGGTGATGTAACACTTATACAGTGGAATCACTACACACCCAGGTATGATTTATGATGTTTATCTCCGAACACCCCCATCCAGGGCTAACACTGACATAGTTTATTTCCAGTGTTACTTTATCCAGAGTTAGTGAGTTCACAACCGATTACACATTTACCCGTGTGGGACCTTTTACTTTGTAGAATAGAAGGACCTATCACTACTCCCATGTAGAATAGAAGGACCTATCACTACTCCCATGTAGAATAGAAGGACCTATCACTACTCCCATGTAGAATAGAAGGACCTATCACTACTCCAATGTAGAATAGAAGGACCTATCACTACTCCCATGTAGAATAGAAGGACCTATCACTACTCCCATGTAGAATAGAAGGACCTATCACTACTCCCATGTAGAATAGAAGGACCTATCACTACTCCCATGTAGAATAGAAGGACCTATCACTACTCCCATGTAGAATAGAAGGACCTATCACTACTCCAATGTAGAATAGAAGGACCTATCACTACTCCCATGTAGAATAGAAGGACCTATCACTACTCCCATGTAGAATAGAAGGACCTATCACTACTCCCATGTAGAATAGAAGGACCTATCACTACTCCCATGTAGAATAGAAGGACCTATCACTACTCCCATGTAGAATAGAAGGACCTATCACTACTCCCATGTAGAATAGAAGGACCTATCACTACTCCCATGTAGAATAGAAGGACCTATCACTACTCCAATGTAGAATAGAAGGACCTATCACTACTCCCATGTAGAATAGAAGGACCTATCACTACTCCCATGTAGAATAGAAGGACCTATCACTACTCCAATGTAGAATAGAAGGACCTATCACTACTCCCATGTAGAATAGAAGGACCTATCACTACTCCCATGTAGAATAGAAGGACCTATCACTACTCCCATGTAGAATAGAAGGACCTATCACTACTCCCATGTAGAATAGAAGGACCTATCACTACTCCCATGTAGAATAGAAGGACCTATCACTACTCCCATGTAGAATAGAAGGACCTATCACTACTCCCATGTAGAATAGAAGGACCTATCACTATTCCCATGTAGAATAGAAGGACCTATCACTACTCCCATGTAGCGTCTCCTCCGAGAGACACATGGGAAAGAAGGTGGACAATGGTCAATAGTGGGATTTGAATGCTGGTCCACTTGACCGGTGGTCTGGCTCTTTACAGCTTGACCACAACTCCCCACTTCAACACTGCCCTGATTAGAATAGTCGGTCAGGTAGGTAATCCGTTGGGTCATCACAACCAACCACTGTGTCCACTACTGTGCAGCCACTAGTGATCTCTCCACTAGATGGATGACCATCTAGGTAATGAAACACCATAATGTACACTGTCTACAGCTAAATATGAGTCTAAACATTATCTGACAATAACCATAAAGTTTCTTTAATTTTTAAATAGATTTTCATCAATCACTCACTATATATAATTTTAAAAGGTCATTGTTTGTTGTGGTCTTATCAATAAAAAATGCACCAATATTTCATGAGCATTTCCTAAAAGATGTAGTCTTAACTCTGATGGGTGACGTGGTATTGAGGCCTCAAATGATATCACAGAAACAGGTGTTATCATGTTGTCACAATTACCGGGTAGTCATTAATTGTGTCAACAACAGAAGCTACATATCTACATTCAGCCAGTAACTTCTGCTGTAATTGCACGACACAGTAACAGATACCTGCATCATGATGAAAGTACTCCCAAGAAAACATCATCTCTCTTCAGTATCTCCGAGTCCGACTACTCAAACTGCGATAGACTCGCCTCAAAACGTTCACGTTCCGCTGCCAAATATTTAAATATTTGACAATCCACTGCCCAATTATACATATCGAGGTGAAGTGAACATGACATCGTCTGTGACCAGTGGCATTGGGTCATGTCAAGTGCTCTCCAAACTTCCAAAGTTCGGTCGCCATTCCGTACAAGTGTAAGTGGTGGTAGAAGGGCGGAGGCCAACGCACTGCACTTTATGAATTATTTATAACATTTTACAACGACTTGACCTACCCCCACAGACGGCACTTGATTTACATAATTGTTCTTTGGCTGCCAGTTTATTACGTGACTATTCACGGACCAAGGAACTCTGACGATGGGTCCAAGATAAGACTAAATTGGTCATACTTTTATTTACTTGTACTCGGAACAGACATTTTCTTTAAAAAACTATAAATATATACATGTAAATTACATGTTTATGTACTAAGAAATATTTTCACAGCGTCTGCACAATCAAACTTGCTTAATTTTCTGGCACTTCAGAAGCAATGCTAATTTAAATTATATTAAAAACCATACCAACAATACCTACTCTTAAACCTACCATAGACTTTATATATTATACCGTTGCGTCATTGTCCTGACTGAATCTGACTTCTTCTAGTTTTGCCAGCCCTGGAAATTGTTCCGTAACTGACTAGTTTGTATGAACCGTGGTTTCTTTTCAGAAAATTTTCGCCAACCCGACCTTTCTATCCGGGCACTGAGAGGTCACTGCCACACACCAAGTGCTTGCCCAGTGCAGGTTAATAAGCCTGGCGGATTTTTTAACCACTACACTATCGCGCTACTGATATGTAAATGTATATTTTACAAAACAACATGTTACACAGTTATAGATTGCGAGGCGTATTCACAATACAGGCTTTAGAATAGGTGCACTTGATCTTGCAACATATAGAATCCGGTCGGACAAAACACCTGACTATATAGGTACAGCCTCTCCAGAAAAACATTGAGAGATCATAAACAAAATTCTTCAGTCGGTGTGTGTACGTGATCAACACATAAAGGGCCTCGACGCGGTCCCCATACGCTGGACACAGTGAATCAGCAGTCTGTTTTGTCTAAGTGGACCAGGAGGTCAAGGGCAAGGTCAAAGTTCAAGCACCTCTTGAAAAAATAGCACTCTCAGTTGCATCAAAGTGTTTGCTGTCTATTTGCTGATTATTGCAGTTGTATCTAGGGGTTGTGTACACAGAACTAAATTGTGGCGGTGTGCGAGGCTATGGCTACCATCTTTATCATCTTCCCTGGGGCTGCGGGGCATTGTTGTCAAAACCAGACTAGTAGACAAGGAAGGACTGAGGTATGACCCAGGGGTCAGGAGAGCAGCAGACAAGACAGGACAGTGGTGTCACCTAGGGTGTCCAGAGTAGTAGACAAGACAGGACAGTGGTGTCACCTAGGGTGTCCATAGAGCAGTAGACAAGACAGGACAGTGGTGTCACCTAGGGTGTCCATAGAACAGTAGACAAGACAGGACAGTGGTGTCACCTAGGGTGTCCATAGAGCAGTAGACAAGACAGGACAGTGGTGTCACCTAGGGTGTCCATAGAGCAGTAGACAAGACAGGACAGTGGTGTCACCTAGGGTGTCCATAGAGCAGTAGACAAGACAGGACAGTGGTGTCACCTAGGGTGTCCATAGAACAGTAGACAAGACAGGACAGTGGTGTCACCTAGGGTGTCCATAGAGCAGTAGACAAGACAGACAGTGGTGTCACCTAGGGTGTCCATAGAGCAGTAGACAAGACAGGACAGTGGTGTCACCTAGGGTGTCCATACAGCAGTAGACAAGACAGGACAGTGGTGTCACCTAGGGTGTCCATAGAACAGTAGACAAGACAGGACAGTGGTGTCACCTAGGGTGTCCATAGAACAGTAGACAAGACATGACAGTGGTGTCACCTAGGGTGTCCATAGAGCAGTAGACAAGACAGGACAGTGGTGTCACCTAGGGTGTCCAGAGTAGTAGACAAGACAGGACAGTGGTGTCACCTAGGGTGTCCAGAGTAGTAGACAAGACAGACAGTGGTGTCACCTAGGGTGTCCAGAGTAGTAGACAAGACAGACAGTGGTGTCACCTAGGGTGTCCAGAGTAGTAGGCAAGACAGGACAGTGGTGTCACCTAGGGTGTCCAGAGTAGTAGACAAGACAGGACAGTGGTGTCACCTAGGGTGTCCAGAGTAGTAGACAAGACAGGACAGTGGTGTCACCTAGGGTGTCCATAGAGCAGTAGACAAGACAGGACAGTGGTGTCACCTAGGGTGTCCAGGGTAGTAGACAAGACAGGACAGTGGTGTCACCTAGGGTGTCCAGAGTAGTAGACAAGACAGACAGTGGTGTCACCTAGGGTGTCCAGAGTAGTAGACAAGACAGACAGTGGAGAGGAGAGGAGAGGAGAGGAGAGGAGAGGAGAGGAGAGGAGAGGAGAGGAGAGGAGAGGAGAGGAGAGGAGAGGAGAGGAGAGGAGAGGAGAGGAGAGGAGAGGAGAGGAGAGGAGAGGAGAGGAGAGGAGAGGAGAGGAGAGGAGAGGAGAGGAGAGGAGAGGAGAGGAGAGGAGAGGAGAGGAGAGGAGAGGAGAGGAGAGGAGAGGAGAGGAGAGGAGAGGAGAGGAGAGGAGAGGAGAGGAGAGGAGAGGAGAGGAGAGGAGAGGAGAGGAGAGGAGAGGAGAGGAGAGGAGAGGAGAGGAGAGGAGAGGAGAGGAGAGGAGAGGAGAGGAGAGGAGAGGAGAGGAGAGGAGAGGAGAGGAGAGGAGAGGAGAGGAGAGGAGAGGAGAGGAGAGGAGAGGAGAGGAGAGGAGAGGAGAGGAGAGGAGAGGAGAGGAGAGGAGAGGAGAGGAGAGGAGAGGAGAGGAGAGGAGAGGAGAGGAGAGGAGAGGAGAGGAGAGGAGAGGAGAGGAGAGGAGAGGAGAGGAGAGGAGAGGAGAGGAGAGGAGAGGAGAGGAGAGGAGAGGAGAGGAGAGGAGAGGAGAGGAGAGGAGAGGAGAGGAGAGGAGAGGAGAGGAGAGGAGAGGAGAGGAGAGGAGAGGAGAGGAGAGGAGAGGAGAGGAGAGGAGAGGAGAGGAGAGGAGAGGAGAGGAGAGGAGAGGAGAGGAGAGGAGAGGAGAGGAGAGGAGAGGAGAGGAGAGGAGAGGAGAGGAGAGGAGAGGAGAGGAGAGGAGAGGAGAGGAGAGGAGAGGAGAGGAGAGGAGAGGAGAGGAGAGGAGAGGAGAGGAGAGGAGAGGAGAGGAGAGGAGAGGAGAGGAGAGGAGAGGAGAGGAGAGGAGAGGAGAGGAGAGGAGAGGAGAGGAGAGGAGAGGAGAGGAGAGGAGAGGAGAGGAGAGGAGAGGAGAGGAGAGGAGAGGAGAGGAGAGGAGAGGAGAGGAGAGGAGAGGAGAGGAGAGGAGAGGAGAGGAGAGGAGAGGAGAGGAGAGGAGAGGTCAAAGGTTTCATCTATGGTGAGGCAGACATGACAGGATAGGGCAAGACAGGACATGGACTGGTAGACAGGGCCAATTTGTCACCTACCGTTTGGCCGAGAGGACAGGTAAAAGTCTCACCTATGGAGCGGTAGAAAAGGCAGAAGAGAAGCACAAGGAGCACAAAGCTAGTGTCCCACTGATGGTGGTCCACCACGGTGGAGATGCCAAGCAGCATGAAGATGATGGTCTCGCATACGGATGCCAGCATCTTCATGAAGTACTTGATGGTCGTGTGAGATTTCTGCGAGACATTTGCCTCTACATACTGCTTCATCGTGATGCCACAGAAAGTACATCTGCAAGCATTCAAAACATCAACAGTTGCAATGTGGGGCAAACGCTGACACGGCAATCTTGCTGACATGTTAACCCACGTAAAGGTAGATTAACGTAACAAAGTAAAGCCACAAAGCAGCTTCAAAGGTGGGTAGAATTATTAAGAAAGATGGATATACACTTAATACTGTACATAAATCATCAAGTACACCCTGTTTTAAAAATACGTAAGTCTCTAATCAACCGAGGGATCTCATTTGTTTAGTTTGAATACTTCTAAGAGATCAAGAGTGGCTACTTACGAGAGAATGCCGGACAGATGAAAGAGTTCGGCTGTGAGGTAGGAGAGGTACCCAATCACAAAGACGACCAGCGGCTCGATGACCCGCACCTCATTCGTGAAGCGTGAGATGAATCCAGCGAGGAGGCCATGAACGACCCCTATGAAGGTCGCGCCAATGGCGACAAGAAGGAACGACCCTAGCCCAGCAAGTATGTCAACCGTGATGATGTTTTCGCCTCCAATCTCGCTGTACGACTCAAACATGTGATACAGCACCTGTGGGTGAAAAAACACACGGCCCATGTATTGACGATGCAGAAAGTGACGCACGCTCTCATTCAGAAGCCGTAAAGCAAGCTAATGTTCTCACAAATCACAAAAACGCAACATATGTCCTACTTAATGACAGTTCCAGTTAAAACTCAACTAAATAACAACTAACGACGACTTTCGAAGTAAAACCGCTCAAAATGGAAACAAATATTTCACCAGGTATATAAATTTAACTGCGTGTAGGCTATTTCGTGCTCACCAACGTCACACCAATGATATTGGAATGGCCACCACACAACATAAGAGTGGCAATAAAGCAGCCTCACTTAGAGGGTTGGGTTTAAATATGTATTTGCATTTGTATTTGAATACAGAAATTTGGTGAGAGTGAGAGTCTAGTCAACCTGCCTGCCAATTAGTCTACTGCAGTCAATCAAGCAAAAGACAAAATTCTACCCACTATGATACACTTGAACTTAATGGAAACACAGGCCAGTATTTGAATTATATTTAAATAACATTTCAAAAATGAGTACCAGATAAACACCTGGTGAATGAACAAATAACTACCACAGACACCTGGTGAGTAAACATATAACTACCACAAACACCAGGTGAGTAAGCAAATAACTACCGATTCAATGTATTTGAATCGTATCTGAATAAAAAATAGCAGTGTATTTGAACTGGAAATTTGTAGTTGTATTTGAATTGAAATCTGGAAAAGCAATGTATTTGTATTTGATTTGGCCGAGTTGTATTTGTATTTGACTCCGAAATGGGTATTTGAACCAGCCCTGCTCACTCACCACGCTGACTCCGTCATTGAGCAGGGACTCGCCAAACAGCACAATGTTGAGGACCTCGTTGACGTGGATCTCCTCAAAGACGGCGAGGACTGCGACGGGATCGACGGCAGCCAGGAGAGATGCGAACACGAGGCAGTGCAGGAACTTGATGGCCCCGATGGCTGGGAAGAAACCTGCCAGGGAGCAACCCCAGATCGACACCCCAATCATGATCGTGTTGTAGATGGTCGCGACGAAGGCAAACAGCAGGATCGTGCCCAGGTTGTCGAAGAACGCCCGATTGGGCATGAAGTAGCCCGAGTCGAGGATGATCGGCGGGAGAAGGTAGAAGAAGAAGGTCTGCGCGTTGAGGGTGTAGCCCTCCACCTTGCTGATGTAGAGGATCATGCCGAGGATGACGCCTAGGATGATGAGGAGGCAGCTCTCGGGGAAGATTGACGACAGGCGGTTGTTTAGGTGAAATCCTGCGGGAGACAAACGTGTGGAAACGTTGAGAGTTACACGCAATAATGGCAGCGTGGTTGTATGCCTGGTTTGATTTTCGTGTTCAAAGATAATTGTGTTGTCGGCGTAACTGGTCAGTTGTGTCACGGAGTCAGGTACTGATATTAATTTATAAAGTTCTAGAGCATGGATAGTTGTTTAGTTAAGTGACAAGTGATGGGAGACGGTTTACACGGGGAATTGTAGCAAAGGAAGAGCGTTGACAGACCCACACAGAGTGCAGGGAGTGCAGCGGGACAGTTTCCCTCCATCCAGCTGGGATATAAGGCTGAACTGCCTGCGTGTCACAGTTGGGCTGGACGGGCACTGTCAGGGTGTAGAGCAGGCACAGGGTTAATAAAGACTATGATTGCAGGTATTATTTATTAGGTGGTTCGCAGGGCTTTATGCAGGACCAAACTATTGCCAGTCACACATGTATGTTTTGGTAGACACATGGATGTTAACTGTTAAGTCAGTTTACAAACTTTGAAATGTCGATGACCTGAAATGGACTAAAGCACACATGTGACACCATTTACACTCACTTCTGAGGCATAACTGACAATATCTATGGTTTTGGAAGACCTTTTTTGCTCCTTCATTTTTTTACCCATCCACCCATATTTCTATCCATCCACAATGGTTTTTACCTGTCCAAATAACGGGTGGACGGGTCTCTGCATAAAGTTATGGTGGTTTGTATTATGATTTCTATCTAATACCCTTCATACCACATCCGGTGTCACGGTACCAGAGAGTGCAGCTTTAACAGATGCACAGTAAGAACAGTAAATCATTTAACACAGCCACCATCAAAGGCTCAAAGCTACATTCTACTCTCAGCATTTCAACATGTTATTATTCTTTCATCATTATCTGTCGAATGGGAACACAACGATGTACGGAATATGACAAAATAATGCATGAAATCGGCTGCAATTAGATCCATTGTGACTTTTATCTCAGGCATCATCAAGTTCACGAGTGGAGGCACCAAGTGCACGTCATCAATGACACACCACACACCAGTGGGGAACTCAGTCACTGTTTATCAACAGGATATAAACGTATCAACCAAATCCACTTGCACAGGAGTAAATGATACTGGTAGTTGTTATAATTAATTCTAGCACTGCCCAGAATAGAACACTGCTAGCTCTTGATTTAATCTGTGGGCATTGAATAAAAAAGGTTTGCAGGTCTGAGTGAGGAAGCAGTTATTTTTGGACATGGTGCCACTGTTTCCTATGAAAAGCAAATTTTAATACCTAATGATCGAACACTTCTGTGTCCAAATGTCATCCAAAAAGACATGATCTTGATAGCTCAAGACATATTAATAATATTAATAATAATAAATAAAAGTAAACTTATATGGGCCCAACAAATATACAATAATTAGTGAAATGAACTGTAGTGTCCACAATTATTGATTTATTTAAATGACACCTTTAAGGAGTGCTTATATTGGCAGATGAACATGCTAATACACGCGTAGCGGTACATCTAATTAACACTGAAACATTGCACTAGGTAAAGGTCTACTGTGAGTATCTCTCACTACCAGAATCTATATATAGCTTAGTTTCCTAGTATAAGGAGCGGTTGTGAAATAATGATATACGTATGACTGACAAATTGTACTTTATGTCCGTAAATGATTCCCTGCTGGGCACACGTGTGACATGTATGGAGATCTTTGACTAGTGTCTAGTCTAATTTTGGTATATCTTATAATGCCATAAATATATTTTTATGGTAATTCAATAAGCAAATGTGGAGTGGCACGCTGTTGGGCCATATGGTGTCTCGTAACTTACGACATAATTATGTGCTGCTAAAATTGGTTATTTGAAAACACGCTTCTAGTTTTTCTTTGTATCTGTTTCTCATTCAGAAAAAACAAACACTGACATGGGAAAAGTAGAAGCCGTTTGTTAATACTGCTTTCTAAAAAAGTCACACTCTGGCTGTCATCAGTTACAGAGTCCACAATCTACTATGACATCACACGTGAATTTTTTAATCTCTCAATTACACTGAAATGAGATACCACCACACGCTATATTATATAAAACGACAGCAGGGAATTTTAACGAAGGCAAAACGTTAGTCTGCTTTTCTGAACAAATATCAAACTGGTAAAAAAACTGGCATTTACAGAGTATTAATAAAACAAGTGTGGAACTTGTAACAGCATCACATCCCAGGTGCCCAGTTCACCCGCTCCTTTTTGTGTGTTCATTGGTTCCCCGTGATCACTGGTCAGTTGGTGATATTCATAGCTTTTTGTAGAGACCCGTCCACCCGTCATTTGGACGGATAAAAACGAATATGGACGGGTAGAAATATGGGTGGACGGATAAAAAAATAAAGGAGCAAAATAAAAAAGGTCTTCCAAAACCATAGATATCGTAAGTTATGCCTTGAAAGTGAGTGTCAATGGTGTCTCATGTGTGTTTGTAGCCCATTTCAGGTCATTAGACACATTTGAAAGTTTGTAAACTGGCTTAACAGTTAACATCCATGTGTCCACCAAAACATGTGTGACTGGCAATAATTTTATCCTACATAAAACCCTGGTGATATTTATATAAAAATACACAATTATGAGGTTTTTACTTTTTATGTGTTGTCAGTCAATATCCAGAGGGCGCCACTGGAGTCTTGTTAAATTTACTACTTATTACGTGCAATTCTGTCATTGGCGACTACAGAAAGTAGACCAATTTAAGTTAAAAATACTTTAATTCTGCCAACGGTTACCCCTGGTTTGTTAGTTCCAGGGTAGGTGCATATGGGGTCAAGAGCAGACCAATGACAGGCTTGTGACATAAAAACACACTGTATCATCAAACGTCTGACATGGCTAAAGACCCAAAGGCTGACTGGTTTTATCATAAAATCATGCTAGAATGTATCAACTTTATCCAAGCTAACATCTTAAACACTCGATGAAATGTGACTTAATGAACCGCAAAAGACTGATATCTTTTTCATTCAAAGGCTTCGCTCTGAATATCCTGCTTACAATGTATGAAGGGAAATGTAGTTTATGGGTGCCCCCTCCGTGATCCCATGAATATCTGAATCAGATAATCAGTGGTAACTACAGCACAGCCTGTATACAAATGTGCTGGTTTCACACCTTTGTATAACTCTAATAATAAAGTTTATAATGATACAGTTTGAGCACTATTCAGCTAGAAGTAATGTCTACTTTTAGACATTATTTGGTTAAAATACAAGTCTGGTGGTCTGAGAGAGAACTAAACAAGGCATAGCAAGACAATCTGAACAAATAGGATGTACCCAGTATGTTTCATGAAGACCATTAAACTAAATACACACATATACCCTAGGTATGTATACTATATAGTTAACCAAGGAGGCAACATTATTCCCAGATATGGTAATGTTAATTTATTATTATTATTAACACATAATTTATAACTCAACAAAAAATCTATAAATACAAGTAAAAAAATTATGTACACACAAATCTATACTTAAAACTGTTATGAAAACGTATGTAGATTATTACAAATAACTGTGCTGGAATAAACGGGAAGGTTGGCACAGTTGAAGATTCTCACAGGAAATGTTTGAGTAAGATAAGGGCCTCTGCTTGTGTCACAGCCTAGTGGCCAAGATATCTCAGAGAGGAGATCTCTCCAGCACAGCAGAGGGCCAGTGACAGACAATGGTGACATCCTATTGACACAGAGTGATGTAGGTGACTTCTTGATTACACAACAGTCTCTATTCCCTCCAGGCTCTAGGTTGCTGGCAGATAACAGCTATCTGTCTAGGTGACATTCATGTACAGCCATGTAAGGAGCCCACAGATAAGACACTACAGGTAAGGATGTGTCTTGTGATAGAGTCCAGCCCAGGCAGCAGACTGTATTGTAACGCTTGACACAGGGAGCAGTTATCAGGCACAGTTAAGATTCTTAAGAAATAACAACGTGACTTACCACTGTATCAAGAGAGGGACATGCATCACATGTACAATTTACTGAGTCTTGGATGGCTGTCTACTGTCTAGACACGCCCACTGTGACAGAATGTTAACGGACATGCGATATATCTAAGCAAGTAAAGCAATCCAGTTTACATAACCCCCTCCTCTACTATGCAACCTTCTGAATGTGCCCCACACAACTGTATGTGTTTATGCCCCCCCCCCCCAACCATCATCCATTATTTGTATTCTGTATACTCATTCGTTTAAAATCTGAATAATTTCAAGCACGCATCTGACATCAATTCCATTTTACCAAACAACATTCTGTCTTAAATTTCAATAAAACAATTGTTTTTAATCAGAATTAGAATGTCTTTAATCATTATTTCATTAAATCCCATGGTCACTTTCAATGAAAATGCACTACTGGGGTAATCAACAGCTATCATTACAAATGTAGCCCCAAGGAACATCCGAATGTATACAAATGCCACGTTCACGGTTATGCACACAGCACATACAAAACTAGTCTTGTCCACTGTTCGTACTGGACATGGGTCAGGAAATACGTCACATGGACGTGACGTGGCATGCACTGGTCATTTCCCCCTCGCACTAAATGTCCTCAAAAATCCTCCATATTTACGAGGGAACATGTTAAACTACGTCAGCTGAACGATACCTTCTGGCCTTGGGCCATGGCAATAAATGCAAGTTGTCAGGCCATTATAACAGTCACGCCCCACATCTGTTTATTGTAGTCCACTTTATAGTTTATATTGCTGTACTGATGCGTTCCTCTTTAGTTCTGCTGGAGGACATAATTATAATATAATGACCGAGTATTTGGACACCGTGTATTCAGGCGTTTTACAGAAGTTCATTCTGTGTACTTATATCTTCGTCAAACCTCAATGCAACAAAATATGTGTGCTAAGTAAATGTTTGACGGTACTACATGTTTTGGACATCTAATAATTTAATCAGTTTATCTTAATAAAGTATCTGTTTTATCTTGTTGAATTACTGCATCATTTGATATGGGCAAGTCTGTGAGCAAATATTATTTTAAAATTCTTTGGGATTGATATTATCAGTAATCCTACTTCCAACATATGACAACACGATTTAGTTACTTTCTTTTGTTTTTATGTTGTAAACACATTTTAAGCTTCACTGTAGAAGTGTTATTATTGAGTTGTTAAACAAGGATAGTAATTCAGCTCAGTCAGTTTATTACCAAATAACAAGTAATGTGACACAATCACATCTACTTCATGTGTTGTAGCATAGAATTTTGGGTTTTGGGAACCATACATATCCTGAAGCTGTTGTCAGTAGGTTATGACAATGGCCTGCCGGTGGTGGCGGCTCCGGGACACAATGGTCGGAGCAGGCGAATCACCTCCAGGCAGTTTTACTCATCAGAAAACAGAACTTTGAACTGCCTGACATCAAGGCACTGATATGACGTGACGTGATGTGATGACGTGACATGACGTTACGTGATATGATGACGTGACATGACGTTACGTGATGAAATGACATTATGTTACGTGATGTACACATACAATGAGACAAGAGTCAGAATAATTATATTTTGGCTTTCTAATAAATTTGCTTTTAATGAATTTTTTAATCAGTGACTGTCGTGATAAGTTCCCAAAGCAAAAGATGGCACATCAAAGAACTGTTGTTGTTGTTATAATTTATGAGTAAGTTTTGTTCCAGTCACAAGTGGACAGGACAACTTTATTCTGGCACAACTGCATCCATGCTGATGTATCTCGCAGTCGACCCAATAAAACACATCACATGGTTGGGTTGTTATTGTTGGGAGCCTTCACACGTCCTATTTTTGACTCTGGTGACACACTGCCCTCGTCGTGTCCTACTGCGGCCGTCTTTCAAATGACACACCGTGTCTACGTGCTCCACAGATGCATACCAACGCAGGACACTGTCTCCTTGCCTGACATGCATCTACTACATCATTGTGCGGCCACGCGTGACCAACATGTCAGAGGTGACTGCCTTTAATTCACTGTCTAAGAATGGTCATTGGGGATTTGCCATTAGTCACCCTGACCCACTGACCACAGAGTAGCATGGAGGGTCAAAGCAACACTGTATCACAGGGGAAACTAAAACCAACCAACTGCGCCATTTCAAAGACTTTCATTTAACATACCTGTATACGGGATTACGTGCATATGTGTGTGTAGTGTAATATATGTATGCCTACCTAGATGTGTTTTTACCTATTATTTATGCTTCTCAAAATAGTGTCATTGTGGATGGTTTTCTATCGTTTTTAAAATAGCCTATCCTCTTTTAACCTTAGCTTCTTAAATTAATGGACATTGTGCCTTAGAATTTAGAAATTTTCTTTCATTATAATACATATATATCATATGTTTTATATGTATACATTTACACTTTACAGACAGATGCATATGGCACCATTACACCGACTACAGAAACAAATCAACACAGTCTTGGGTCATCATGACTTGACAAGGAAATCATGACTGAACCTATCAAAGCCCCTTTCACAGCGAATTGTTCCAGAATAACAAAACCAGAATAAGTCGTTTTGCTGGGACCACAGCGAAATCGATTTAGTCCAGAAAAACAATTCCACTAAAATACTCAAATTAGTATTTTGGGAGTTGGGAGATAGGTTATGCTGGCATAACTGCACTGAGAGGTGGACGTGTCTTTGTGTCACGACTGACCAAACATGAAGGTGTCACGACTGACCAATCATGAAGGTGTCATGACTGACCAATCACGAAGGTGTCACGACTGACCAACCATGAAGGTGTCACGACTGACCAAACATGAAGGTGTCACGACTGACCAATCATGAAGGTGTCACGACTGACCAATCATGAAGGTGTCACGACTGACCAATCATGAAGGTGTCACGACTGACCAATCAGGAAGGTGTCACAACTGACCAAACACGAAGGTGTCACGACTGACCAAATACGAAGGTGTCACGACTGACCAAACATGAAGGTGTCACGACTGACCAAGCATGAAGGTGTCATAACTGACCAAACATGAAGGTGTCACGACTTACCAAACATGAAGGTGTCACGACTGACCAAACATGAAGGTGTCACGACTTACCAAACATGAAGGTGTCACGACCGACCAAACATGAAGGTGTCACAACTGACCAAACATGAAGGTGTCACGACTGACCAAACATGAAGGTGTCACGACTGACCAATCATGAAGGTGTCACAACTGACCAAACATGAAGGTGTCACAACTGACCAAACATGAAGGTGTCACGACTGACCAAACATGAAGGTGTCACGACTGACCAAACATGAAGGTGTCACGACTGACCAAACATGAAGGTGTCACAACTGACCAAACATGAAGGTGTCACAACTGACCAAACATGAAGGTGTCACAACTGACCAAACATGAAGGTGTCACGACTGACCAAACATGAAGGTGTCACGACTGACCAAACATGAAGGTGTCACAACTGACCAAACATGAAGGTGTCACAACTGACCAAACATGAAGGTGTCACGACTGACCAAACATGAAGGTGTCATGACTGACCAAACATGAAGGTGTCACGACTGACCAAACACGAAGGTGTCATGACTGACCAAACACGAAGGTGTCATGACTGACCAAACACGAAGGTGTCATGACTGACCAAACACGAAGGTGTCACGACTGACCAAATATGGAGGTGTCACGACTGACCAAACATGAAACTGATGAAAGCTTATTGTTATGCGTCAGACACAAGCTGCTATCTCTTTGTTGTATCAACTATCATTATTACAAATACTAATGTATATTACCATCACATTGATCTGTGCAATGCATCGTGAGTTCCATGCACTGTCATATCCTCACCTACATATCAAGTTATATTTGTAGTGTGTAAAGAATTAGGTATTGAGGGCAAAGAAGCTATGCCAGAGAGAAATGATATGTTGGAATAAAGATTACTACAAACAAACAGCAACCTTTACATTTGTACTATGTGTCCACATGTTTTACTTATCTTACAAGCTTAACCTACTTAATCAAACAGGGCAACTATTTGCCCTTCGGTGACTGGTTAAGCTCTCCATTGGTCACTGTGACAATTCTTACTTTAGTTACATAATCCTATTTATTATGATTACCTAGGCAGGTGGCATAGATAATAATTTCAAGTGTAAGCCCACTAAACAGTTTACTGACAATTAGTCTGGTGTGGATTTGCTGAAAGATATATATTCTCTTGGCATCCATTTTTGTTTTGTGCATTTTTTAACATTGCACTTATATGTATAACTAGCTTTTAATGTATACACTGTCATAGGTTACCTTTACAGATGTGTGACAGACACCAACATGTGACAGAGTGCGTGAATACATTTAAATTGTGCCCTAAGATTCATCATATCAAATCTGGTTACGTCTAGTTATTTGGGTGTTTATTATTACACTACTATATGATTTTAATAATTATTTACTTAATAACATGTTATTATATGTATTAATTTGTTTAAATTTCACATTTTATTTTATTTATTTGATTTACAATTTTGCGATCTTAGTGTCATTTTATTTATTTATATTTTTATACAAGATTTTGTAGTAACAATTGATAAACAAATTCTATCAGGATGAATTAAAATTGATAGCACTAAATTATATTTTACTTGTGTATATGTAACTTATATTGTTTTATAAAAGACTATGCAAACGCTATAAATAGAGTGATAATTTGGAGACTAGTGTTTAAATAAAGTTAGATATAAGAATAAAGTGTTCAAATGCAATTATCTGGTTTCTTGGTTCATTGTTAATTATAGGGGTAGTAAATGTTTTACCTCTCCAGAAACTTTTTTCTTTTTGTCTCTGTATAGTTCAGCTGTCTCTCACAGCCTTCTTCAGCGGACTGAATTTTACGGTCGAGCGTGAAATTTAGTCTGCTGAAGAAGGCTGTGAAAGACAGCCGAAATATATGGAAAAAAGGTTTTTGAGAGGTAAAACATTTACTAATTAAGAATAAAGTGTGTCCCAAATACAATCCAGGCGTGACATTTATACTGTTATATGCATACCAAAGTATATAGGGTTCATATGCAAGATTAATATTACCCATATTTTGCTCTTTTTTATATACCAACAATAGGATAGATAACACAACTCTGTATCATTTTTAATAAACATAGGCTAGAATGACATGATTGTATATTGTAGGTTAGTGGTGACACAGATTAACTACATGGCAGGTATTTAGGTGACCTGTAGTTCATCCACGTCACAGTTTAAACAGTTCTCATGTTTATGACTGCAATTGTTTCACCTTCTGGCCATTGAGTTAACTGACCAATTCTCTCTCTTACTCACACATTTGCTGGGTGTTTCAGCTAATAAAATACTCCCTCAGGTTGCTATTTTGTAGTACCATGGTGGTATATAGTACAGTATATACGAACTGCTATTGCTAACAAACACAACTCACTACTTGAAACACCCAGCAGTGCAATAGATTTTGCCAATCCCGAATAAAGTTGATTAAATTTAAAAGTTCATCAAAGAATATTCTAGTAATAATAAGATTCATGAGTGGTTTAATAAAATAATACAGCAGTTAAAAATAATATTTGTCAATTAAATTTACTTTGTTTTTGTACTCATAATAATGTTGTTAGATGCAGTAAGATGTTAGTGTGAGTTGCTGAATATAATTAGTAATTATTCTGTCAAAAATAATGTATATTTTATCATTTCAATGTAAGTATTACTGTAAAATTTTGTACAAATGTGCTAGCAACGATGAACACTGATAGTTATATTCAGCCACAGGGTCATGCATAATTTAGTTAATTTTACAGAAACACTTTTTTATTTAGGTTTTTACTTACTCAAGATTCCAAGGTAAAAACAGCTATAAAGTATCTTTATACCTTCAAAATATAATGATTTAAATAATTTAGCCACAAGATGCTGCACCATAACAGAAATGAAAAACATTTGTAGTTGGACCTCAGATGTAGTCATGTTGCCTGGAAATAAGACGCTTATTAGAAAATGTCCGAAATAGACATGAACAGTCACTACCCTTGAAGAGACCTTTTTGCTAATCACGATTTCCTTACAATCTGATACAGTACGCCTCAAAACATGTACACCTAATACAAATGATATTTAATCAATGCATGGTAGAGGTTGTTTGCGTTCTTTGACAAGTAACAAACGCAATGTCAGTGTAGATCATAAATGTAATCAATAGATCAGCTGCACTTGGCTCTTAAATGCTCGCTGAATGCGGAAAACGATAACTAGTTGTTTACGCAGCAAACAACATCCTCGGGTTACGTTTCAATGTGAAGTTCAATGGCAAATGTCCCCGGGTGACGTAGGCCCAAAGTGTAAAGTCACACTTGTGTATCAGACCGTGACCAGGCCACTAGTTGACGAGGGCAGACTCTCAAAATGGGTCACCTTGGATGTGTCCACTGATGACCCACAAGATTGAACCGAGGGGGTAAACTGTTCAACTGCAGGTACTGGAGATGTAGACAGATAAAGCAAATCGACCAATAAATCAACTCGGGCTGGTCGGATGTGGTTGGGATCGTGTGCCTCACACTGCCAGCATCTGTACGGATCGTCTCTAGAGAGTCGAGTGCATTCGTTGTTACCACATCTCATCTCCTATTTAACGGCTGCTATAAATGTGTTGCAGTTCTATAAATATTTAAAAAATGGACTCCTTGTTCGCACTAAAAACCTATATATCAATCTACAGTTCTATTTATGGCTACAGCAAAATGTAGCCCAATTGGCCTTTCCTCTCCCGATCCATCCAAATCTCTCAACACAATTTAATCGAAGTTAGGTAATCCTCTCTTATTTTTCCCTCCACTCTCCATACAACTGTTTCATTTGCCAACCTTTTACGACGTGGTTGCTATACAGCTCAATGTATCACCCCACACTGTGGGCACAGCTTCATGCAGAACCTGTCCACCCATCATTTGAACAGGCAAACCTGTTGTGGATGGGTATAAAAACCATAAATATTTAAATAGATGGGTGGTGGAGAGCTAAACAGGAGCAAAACATCTTCCAAAATTGTCGTCAATTACGCTTTGAAAATGGATGTGACGCATATATTTGTACTTGATTTTAGTTCATAATCACACAGCTAAACTGGTGTGTACAGTCACTGTGTACACATGAATTAACATGCATGTGTCTACTAAAAAATGTGTTACTAAAAAAAAGTATCCTGCATCAAGCCTCAAAGTTCTATGGGATTATATTTTACACATATTTAGCATTTAATTTCTTTCCAGTGGATATCGGCATTGCCGCATATTCTGCGATGACATACCCGCTCATTTTCTGTGATGCCAATACAGTTGATATCAATGCATATAAATAATAAACCAACACCACCTAGCAAGGATTATATACGAGTCCCGCTGAAGAAATATCCACTGAACATTACACTGCCACCACAGCAAGGGACACTATTGGAAAGTCACAAGGCTTTATGCATGAAACATTTTGCTAGTCAAATTTTTTCATAAAACACATTATGCATGTTAGCTCACATACACTTGTAAGTGATGACACTAATTATGACTTAAAATAAAGTATAAACACATATGTGACACCCCTTTTAATTGGCTGAAATATCTATGATTTTGGAATATATTTTATTACTCCCAGGTTTGTTATCCATCCAACGATATTTCTACTTTTCTAGTAATTCTACCCATAACCCATCTATGGTGGGTTCAAATAACACGTGGACTAGTCTCTACATAATGGATACATACACAGTGGGTCTCTATAACAGGTAGATGGGTCTCTATATAATGGATACATACTCAATGGGTCCAAATAACAGGTGGATGGGTCTCTCTCTCTCTCTCTCTCTCTCTCTCTCTCTCTCTCTCTCTCTATATATATATATATATATATATATGTATATATATATATATATAGATATATATTTTTTTTATATAATGGATACATATACAATTGGTCCAAATAGCAGATGGAATGGTCTCTATATAATGGATATATAGTATTATATACGCTACATGGATAGAGATACCTGCTGAAGAACCAACAATGACCATTCACTGAACAAAATATATATATACACAATTGGTCCAAATAACAGATGGGCTGGTCTCTACATAATGGATACATACACAATGGGTCAAAATAACAGGTGAACCAGCCTCTATATATATTGGATACATACATAACAGGTCCAAATAACAGGTGGACTGGTCTCTACATAATGGATACATACACAATAGGTCCAAATAACAGGTGGATGGGTCTCTACATAATGGATACAAGGAGTATGGATAGAGATACCTGCTGAAAAACCAACAGTGACCATTGACTGAACAAAACGTCCTATGCCTCCATGCTGGCAGGGCCTGTCAGTGGGAGATGGCAGAAGAAGATATAATTGTTACCAACATATATATCTTCACCTGGCATCACTGACCATTGTTGCGTGTTAAAAAACAAAACTCACATCATAATAAACACTTCACTGCAACTGTTTTTTACTTATTCATCTACATAGAGATTCTTCTGATAACTTTACTATCTAGCCAGAAGTTAATGGATGTGTGTAAGTCACTGTAACTTTCTCATGAAGCCATGTCCTACAGCAGACACATGTACGTAACACGTGTATAATTATATACAATGTCACCTACAAAATAAAAATATTGTCAAGAGACACTGAACACTTCTCATTAATGGACTCCGCTCATTAATATGTACAGTTATTGTACACATATACCAATTATCAAAATGTCTAACTTCCCAGTAGGTCACAGTGTAATACATACTGTAACTACTAGAAAAAAAAATGTAGGCAAGCCTTTCAAATGCTAATGTGTGGGTCTGTTATCTGTAATCATGTATCACAGATCAACTCGACTATATCGCACAGGTTTCTGGTGTTTCTTAACTTTCTTTCATTTCCCATAAAACTTTCCCCTCTCTCCCAATGAGCTGACAAAGGACGGCCCATCTCACAAAATGAGCAGAATCAAGTAACCAACCATGCACAACTAACAATTACTCCGTTCCACTCATTTATCAATGCTTCACCTTGACACTCCTCGGTGACATTGCTTGGCTGACAAAACCAATAAAAACTCGTTGACATCACCTAGGACATGTAGATCACTTTTTAGGTATAAAGTCATATTTCAAACCTTGGCTGGCTCACAGGATCTCACCAATCACAGGTGCAGGCCAAACCATGTGACTTGGACATAATGCCACCTACAACTACAAGTGTCATGTGACCAGGTCACAGAATTGGTGGCGTGTTATAGATGCAATCAGGAAGTTATATAAAATTCCAAAATCGTGCCGTACCAAGGCAGGCTTTCCTGGTCGCCCTTCAGGCACTGAGAATGTCAAGCCTGACATGTGTTTGGCTGAATGGACGGGTCAGAAAGACCCTAGTGGAGCAGTACTTGGGTTATCTGCTCATGGGTACATAGTAATAGAAGGTATGCCTGTCGGCCGGCACGGTCTAGGGTCACACAGCAGCAAGACAATCCACATGCCTCGGAGTCATTTTTAGGCACATTATCTGCTAATTATACAGTTCTCAAAGGACTGGCTGAACAGACTCGATAACATCCAAAACTTGGTAATTGGTGATTCAACACTCAAACAAACTTAAATGTGCCATTAGCTGCCTTTCCTGCTGATCATACATGATCTGTGTGTTTCTCAAGGGATATGTCACTTTGGTGACGTGACCGAAATTAGGTGCCACTTTACATGCTTAGTTACTACCCAGTATTTAGTGATTTTAGTCGATTGTATAACAGCAGCAACATTGTCACTGACGGCAGACTGTGACACACACAATAATTATCTGTTTTGCCATCTCTATTTTCTAAGCACTTTGGTACTTATTATAGTTTTGTTCATTGGAGTTTCTGTTACTGGGTCTGTTATAACTATGCACTGTATAATCTTTGTTGAATTTTCCATGACTGACTATCTTGTAACACCATAATTACTTACATATTGTGGTATCAACAATTACTTTACCTAAGTATAGGTGTAAAATCGCATGGATTTTGGCACTGCGGGGTCATTTCTTATACGACTGCACTGCTGAATGCAAATCTAATTTTAGCTACTTTTGGTTTGTGCTGTTGAACTTAGTACTTACTGACTCAGAAAAGCACATCAGAAGTTACACTAATTGTCAAAGAAAGTCATTACAATATCAGATCATTTTATTACAAAATTGTCAAAACAAGCCAAATAATAATAATACTACGTATTACATCAATAAACTTGGTCATTTATAGAATCTACAATTTACCACTGTTTATAAATGGATATCAAGTCCCTTTGAACTTGAAACATGCATTACAACATAATATTTTGGATGAGCTATAAAATTTAATAAATATAATTATATATACATAAAAAATGTAATACGGTTATTCCTTAGATATATTTCATTTTAATAAATAAATAAATTTAAAACTAACTTCTTTGTTATACAGATTTAAACAATGCAAAGGCAAAGGTGTTAAGTACTAAAAAAAATCACAAATATGCATGCATGCGTGTGCATATGTACTAAATTAACATAAAACAACTGAAAGCATAACATAAGTGTTCATCATAATTCCATATTTTTATGCTGCTATGGAAAAACTTGTTTGTCAAGGATAAGCTTAGATTTTACTCATTTTAGAAAAGGATTTGAAAGACACACAATCATTAGGAGCTGTTTGGAGATGTTTGAAAAATGCAGCAGGAGTTCTTGAGACTATAAAATAGGTTGACTGATGATAAGTGAATATCTTACCTTTGATTCAATATATGCCTAACCGAAAACTAATGTAACTGTTTTAGAAGTGACTTGGGTACTAATGGTGAGAAACAAAACGCCCTGACTACGATGTTCAGCACAAACCACTGGATATCAATATATATATATATATATATATATATATATTATATATGTGTGTGTGTTTAACTGTTTATATATATATACACACATATATATATAATATATATATATATATATTAAAAAATAGATACATATATATATACACACACATACAGTATACACACACCATAATACATCCTAGTAGCTTGGTGTGGGAAATGGAAATTATTCACATGAACACATCCCTGACACCTTTAGAATGATTAAACATTTTCACATCCTTTTTAACAATTTACATGAATTTCCTTTAGATTCTTAGACTGCTCAACAATGCTGAAGCTTATCATGTCTATATACGTTTCTATATTTAGGATTTTTGTGTCTTGAGAGTTGAGATCATAATATGCATATATGATAAGCTGAATTGATCAAAATCTAGTAATATACAAACTGTATGTATTACTATTTGGGGGAGCCAACTAACAAATAAATATTAAAAAAAACACTCACAGCGACACAGGTCTACCAATGTTATGATGTGAGGGATCTGGCTCCATAAATGTGTGCCTCGTATATTTGCCAGGAAGATTGTGGGAGCTAGGAGATACTCCATTTTTGGAATTGTTTTAACATTAATATCCAAATAATATTATATATTTTGTTTTATGTATTTAAATATATTTCCTCAACTGAAAAAAGTTGTATTAATCATTATCATCTTGTATGGTACTAACCTTTTGAACTTGTGTAATAATTTAGTTTTTCAGTCTCAGATCTGTCCATTCAGAGTTAGCTGTTCCCCTGGCAATGTATTCATTTAGCGGATATAAAAATTGTGGTTTGGCAGAAAATTATTTTTCAATATTATCAATAAATGACCATAATATTGTATTATATTAACTGTTTCTATCAAACTTGTAGAAATAGAGCAAATCTTTGTAAATGATCCACCCAAAGTGGTGGGAGTCTTGATTGGAGTTGATGCATTTGTCTGATTTGACGTTTTCTTTTCAAATTTTTGTAAAAATGTGTTATGTTGTAAAACAAGTGTCCAAAAAAAGATACATAATTAATGTCAACTGTCTGTTGTGTTTCATAAATTAGATTTACCATCAAACAAGTGGGAACCCAAACAAGTGATCACTGAGAGTAAGACCAGAGGCAGAGCTTCGGCTGCGATGTAATAACATATCGCAGTGTTTATTCTGATTCGCACATATGAACCCTATGATTATGTCTATGAAAGGTAGCGTAGTGTCCAGGCTTACCAATTTTCGCGATACTCGCCAAGAGTATCCAGCCAGTGATGATGAACGGGTCAGCGACACGGCCGAAATCCACCATGGCAACATGATAGCGGTGAACTTCATGTTCCTTTTCAACTTCTGTGTCATTCTCACTCTCAGCTTCGGTTGTGGGATGGATGGGGTTGCAGTCTACCAGACGGAAGGCGGAATGAATGAGAAAACATGATATGAGCACGGATCGAGCAACGAGAGAGGATGTTGACATTTTCCTACTACTCGCGTCGTTACTGTTTATGTGCCTTCGTTACATAGAGGCTAACCATAAGTCTAACGCGACAACCAGTCCGCAACACCTTCCTCGCTGGTACTCCACGGCCGTTTGGGCCCATTCTCAAGTGAATCACGCAAACCTAACAAAAGATTCAGACCATGACCGTATACACTGAATATCCCCACGAGGATGAACCGTTGAACTTTTACCTGACCTTATTTATGTGGCCCACACTAAAAGGCGGACCACGAACGAGCAGACCAGCCGGACCACATTCACAAGGATGCGTAGAGACGGGATTGTAGGAGAGAGATGTCATTTTTCCGAATTTGATACATGACATGTGAATGCAGGCTAATTAATGTCTGAAATATTCAATAGCTTGGATTAAACAACCTAGTGGGAAATCAAAGAAACGTTGCAATGGCCGCCTATGGGAAATCTATTGGTGGTATATAATATACCCACATGTTCTTATTCCGTATGTTTTGGATGCTTTAGCATTTTGAGGGTGTTCTTGTGTTATTTACGAATACGAATATGAATACAATTATTTCAGGTAAAAAAACATATACAATTGGTACACACATTAGCACATCTAAGTAGCCTATAAAAGTTCAAATATGTAAAACAAATGAATAGATAAAAAATAAATAAGGTTATAAGTTAGATAAATGTAAAATTGTAGAAAAACAGATAAAATAATGAGCAATATGTGATTGTATAATAAATATGCAATAAATTCATATAAATAAACACCTTTTAAAAAGTAAGCTATATAAACAACTTACTGACTTTAAAAATATATATAATAATAAATAAATAATAATAAAGTTATATGCGAGATATCAATACTATCTTACAGATTTACTGTGTACAATGAATTGGCCCAGCTAATCCACATTGGGCCATTTACTATTTCAAAGCAAGTGTACAATACCCTAATCAAGTCATTATTTATGTTTAAAATGCGTCTTTTAAAACCATAAATATTCTTACGCAATGGGGCGTCAAATGTGTCAATAGCATTATTAGTAAACATGCCACTCGCGCTGTCCCGTCGGCTATATCCCAAGATCCGTCTATGCATATTGTTATAGGCAACTTTAGCTTTTAAATAAGAGCCCTTATTCAAGTTAACCCATAATTGGCAACAATAAGTTGTACAAAAATATGCATGAAACATATGTAGTTTAACACTTCTGATAATGCTATTTGATCTACCATAAAAATTACGTAGATGTCTCAAAATATCTGCGTCATCTTTCAGGTTGTTGCATATTATCACACCTAAATATTTTGCTTCTTTGACATATGCAAGCTTGTTTATGTTCATATATATATATCTGAACATTTCAGGTTAAAACAACGTGGTTTGAAGACCATACATAACGACTTGATAGGGTTATATTCAATATCATTTTTAAAGCCAAACTTCGCACATATGTTTAGCAAACCCTGAAGCCCACTAAGACTGGGAGCAATAACACATATGTCATCAGCATAGAACACATGGTTAGTGCAGCAGTTGTGTATGTGACAACCTATTCGAGCAATATTTAGCATATTGCTCAGATCATCAATGTATACGATAAATAAATATGGGGAAAAAATCCCACCTTGTCGAACACCATTCGAAACATTAAAAAAGTCTGACGTTGTAGAACCCCATTTGATACAGAATGTTTGGGTTCTGTACCAGCACAACAGAATACGGATAAGTACAACAGGCACACCTCGATTAAGCAATTTTCTAAAAAGCGTCCAATGATTGATATTTAGATGTTTTTCCTTAATACTATGCGTGGAATGACAATACACTGATGTTTAAGAAACTGAACACAAAACGTATCTATGTCGCATGACACATAATAAATGTAATATCATTATATATATATATATATATATATATATATATATATATATATATATATATATATATATTATAAATCATTATATATTTCAATTTCAAAATTATATACAATATGCATATATACATACATAACTACATACATACATGCATGTATACATATATACATACAAACAAACATACATACATACCCACGAACATACATTATATCAAATCAAAACGTACGTAACAGTTGCTAACATTTATACGTCTTAATTAGCATGCATATGACTGCATATGGACTACAGTTAGATTAATATTTTTATATTATTAAAATATTAATTAACTGAAAGTCAAATTAATGATATTATAGATCCAGCTCATTTCAGTCGGGTGATACGAGTGCAATTAACATAACCACTAGTATTAACTAAGCCAACAAAGTAAATTTGTGAAAAGATACTGCCCACTCTCTGTTAATGAGAACATTCAATTAAACAACAGCATGAACTAGTCATACACTCACTAACAATATACAGGTAGCAGTGCAATCCAACTTAGATCAAAACATGCATGTCCTTACACAAATAGCATCGAAAGACTGCTGGAGCTTCATAATTCCTCACCTCCCATATCAGGTGGCCGTTTCAATAACGTGAGTATTCAATAGAAGGTAATAGTGTCATGTGAAAACATGTACCGTTAGGTGAGTGATTACATTAAACGACTTGAATAAACTGACTGCATGAAGCAGCTGTCTGTATCACTCTCTCGGAGTTTTGTTTACAACTGATCTAATATACATTTTATAGTTAAGGTAAAAAGTAGTGCTTAAACTGAACATTTTGTAAACAAAATTAAATGCAAGTAACAACAATCAAGGATTACATTTAAAATTGCCAGTATAATACAACAATAAAATACACTCAAATATTTACGAACGAACGCGCAACCAAGAACAAGGCTTGTAAAGATGGGACAAAGTTCGGCAGCAATCTTGTGAATGTGATCCGCCCGATCGTTGTCCGCATTTTAGTGCGTTCCTATATTTCGGTTCAGTGACCTCGTGGAGCAGTTATTATTCCAATCAGCGCGTCTCCTATGGAGTCGACGTACGTAGGTGGGGTACGGCTAATTTGTTTCTGTACAGAGAAAATGGAACAAACCAATACATACAGAAAAAACCGTGGATGTGTTTTTTAATATTACACGTTGTTGGTTTCGTTAGTTTTGTAATGATGCGTCTATGGGGCGCCCGTGGGCAGAGCTTGGGCTTGGGCCTTGGCGTAAAAACATGTTCTGAAAAATGTCAAGTTCAATGCCACCTTTATAAGTAATACAATGATATAACATTGTAATCACAATATATGGGGAACTATACGCGTATTCGACCGAATCAATACGGACAAATAGCCCGAGATCGAATATACGCTATTTGGCCGGTTACGGACAAATATCACATTTCATTATTTGCGTATGCGCTATTTGACCGGATAAATACGGACAAATAAGCCGCAGTGCATCGTGGGTAATGTCATAGGTCAATCGACATAAACAAATCACACGTGCCTGTATAAGGGATACAGAAGTTCGAGTTTCTCATTGTATTTCTTGATTTATGTAAAGAGCTTTTTATCCTTTCCGATATGACCGATTTTATTGAGAACCTTTCGTTTGTGGAAGTCTGAGGCCCTCCATGAACATCAATCACAATCCCATCAAGTATGGGAGCTAGTGAATCAGGAAGGACATTACACATTTTGGGAAGATTGTCAGCAGTTACAGCACTTGTTTTGTCGGCTATGTACTGTATACATACTGCATATTGTAGTTGTTAGAAATTACTACAATGATTGACAGACCAACGTTACGTTACCACATGGAGAAAATAATTCACGTTTAGGGTTAGTATTAGCTCGGTTTATTTAGGGTTAAGTTAGATATTCGATTATGTTCAGTCAGGGGCGTCGATCCGGTTTTAAAAGTGGGGGGGGGGGGACGGGGGACCAATTTATATATATATATATATAAATATATATATATAATATATATATTATGTATGTATATAATATATATATAATATATATATTATATACATACATAAAATATATACACATATATATATATACATACACACATATATATATATATATATATATTGGTCCCCGTCCCCCCCACTTTTAAAACCGGATCGACGCCCCTGACTGAATCTAATCGAATATCTAACTTAACCCTAAATAAACCTAATAATATATATATATATATATATATATATATATATATATATATATATATATATATATATATATATCCTAAAGAACAACCCGTAGTATTTATACCATAAAAGCATTGTCCTTTCGCTGCACATTAGTTATTTTACATTTATCGCGCATGCGCAGAAACTTCAATCGGAACGTTTATAACGCCGAAAAAATGTAAGCGCTACACCGACATGATGATTATTTACTAAAGTAAGATCAAGTTGCGCGCTGTGGCCAGCCAAGCAATTTATCTAGTCGATTTTCTAATGGGTGGTCGGAACTTCATATTGCGAGTTTATTGTCTAGCTACTAGTCCTATGTAGTTAACGTCGTTATCTATAGATGCAACTTGGAAGACACATGCACGTCAATACCTTCTCATGAACGCATGTTAGCCAATGATAATAATAATAACCGTTGTGTTTCGCAAAAAATCGACCTTTTAAGCCATACATTTGCACAAACTGAATCAGATAATCTAAGTGCTATTCAGTAGATTAAGAAAGTATGTTTAAATTGTGAAATACGGCAAATTGTTATTCATGTATTCGACCAGTATACGTCACTCACGCAACACGAGTATTTATTTGGTGCAGCTGAAAGCCACATTTACGTTTGTACCTTGTTTTATTTTACTTGTACATTAATTTTTTTGGTTCAAATATGGCATAATACCACAACAGCACGTAATTTTCGTTTGCTGTTATGCAAAAGAAAAGCCCAGTGGACACAAATTGCAACCGACCTAACGTCGCGCCCCTAGCGAATTTGCAGGTCCCTATTAATGACCGGATAGGGGAAGAGTGGCGTATGACGCGCAAACTGTGGTCGCTACTCGGGGAAGCGGAATATGAAATAAAATAAGGATAAACTTTTATAAGATAACACTATTAAAAATATTAATTAAACTTATATTCACACAAAAATAAACAGAAAAACAAATGTGCAGTTGTTTATGAAGTAGTTTTATGGCAGGATTATAAGCCTCAATTACCCAGGCTACGTGAGGTCGCAGCACTTTTTAGAAAAAATAAAAAAGCCGGCTAAGTGACCAGGCTGTCTTCTCCCCTATCTTCTTGGCGAATTAGTTATGCAGCTGAGCAAGAGTCGATTGAGCGAGACTAGTTTTAGGGCGTACAAGTGTGTCACGGACATGATATATGGCGAGATTCTGCCATACTGGAGCTGATTGGATACTAGCCTCGATTACACATGGACTTATATACGTATATATAAGTCCGGACGGACGGACGGACGGACGGACGGACGGACGGACGGACGGACGGACGGACGGACGGACGGACGGACGGACGGACGGACGGACGGACGGACGGACGGACGGACGGACGGACGGACGGACGGACGGACGGACGGACGGACGACGGCGCTCTCATGCGAGTCACCTGTTACAACAGACAACGACGAGCAAGAAGTTAGACAATTTACCCAGACACTTTCAATGGCCATGGGAAGTTTAGGAACTGATTCATAGAGTGACAAAGTAAAGATGGAATAGGGATGCCTGTGTAAGACTTCCCGGTACTTTTGCAGTTTAGGCCCGCACCTAGAAAAAACCCAACAAAATGATCATCTACGGTGACCAAGCTTCGCATGGTGTATCTACTACACCTGTACTACGCGTTTTTCACAATTCAAATATAATTAAATTACCCAAAGTGGAGGAATCCTGTACTTCTGTCGAAAGCAATACATATTCAGGTGGCTGCAGCACAATAGGTGACAGGGAAACGAAAATGTCATTATTCTCAATGTGCGTGATGGCTATTAATATATCAACATAACGATTGAAAACAATAGTTGCCAGGCTACTAGACGTATATCTACATTTACTAGACTAAGGCCAAACTGCATGTTGTTGTTATTCTCTTTTTGGCATCCCTTTCTTCAGACGTCTGTGGTGAGGCTGACTATGGTTTCCGTTTCCGTCGTCTTTTTCTTCTTCTTCTCTTTCCTAACTTTTCTCACACTACGTTCTCTATCAACAGTCTCCAGTTCCTTCTATCTTTTGCTCTTCTCCATTTTTCTCCCACTCCATATATCTCTTAATGCAGTTCCCTCATCGCAATGTCGGTCTTCCTCACCTCCTCTTCTCCTCCACTTTCTGGGCATCTTCTCTGTTTGCTGCCAGTTGTCCATCTCCCATTCTTCCCACATTACCGACCCATTTCAATCTACTCCTCACCAATTTTGTCTTAACATTTTCCTTCCCTCCAATCGCCATTTTCAGTTCCTCCATTCTTCACTTACCACCCTTAACTCCCTTTATTCTTCTTAACTAGTTGTTTTCGTAAACCCTACTTTCTCTAGTTGTTTATCTGTTAGTGCCATCATGCTTAGGCCAAGCATATATGCCGCGGTAACACAAGAACTGTGCAATTTCCTCTCAAGTTTACGTGATATGCGCCTATCTTCCATCACTCTTTCGACTTCCCTCCAAGCGCTTGCCTCTGATGTAATCCTCATTATAACCAAAACAATTGATATTATAGGTGATTTTGCGCTTGGTAATTGGCATTTCCTATCGATCGTGAGTTTATAAATGTTAATAATAAGCAATGTTACATGTTGTGAAGTTAATGGTTTAAATAATCATCCACGTTAAGGTACGGATGTTTGAACTACAAAATAAAAATTACACTAAATATACGTGCAAACAAGGCTTTACGTTGTTCGTTACGTTTTTACACCCGGAAAATAAACAAATCGCACTAAGTAAAACCGTTGTCAAATGTCCAGCGTTAATTTTTATTGATGACAGACCAACATGTTGTCACGAACAAGCTAATGACACGGGTAAAGTTTCATCTTCGACAAGTTTCTGAAGCCCGGGACGAGAGGAGAGATGGCAAGGGGCAGAAGTTCACCCAGTTGCTTGTTCGTCAGCCGGCCCCGGAATGCTTTCTTGATATGATTCACAACCGAGAATAGATTCACATGACCACGTACTACCGAAGAGAATCGGGAATTGTTGCGCTGCCTCGCGTAGCCCTATAAGTCGAACCGGTACTTTCATTGCCTAGGACAGTTCCAAGTCGTTACTTTCATTGA
The DNA here is from genome assembly GCA_964017155.1 of Oasisia sp. SBJ-2009. Taxonomy (NCBI): domain Eukaryota; kingdom Metazoa; phylum Annelida; class Polychaeta; order Sabellida; family Siboglinidae; genus Oasisia; species Oasisia sp. SBJ-2009. Next base: position 10,884,847 of record OZ024862.1, read on the forward strand.
CGAAATCTTGTTTCAAATTCGGCATAATCTTGAAATAAATTAAATCGTCATGTAATGCAGCTTTAACGACACCGATCGAACCCCTGCGACCACGTTTGACTTACGTCAGGATGGACAGTGAAAAACGGCAACAGGCGTGTCATCGACAGATGCGAAGTTTACGAATCGCTCGTCGATAGACATCAGTGGTACCAGGTTATATGCAATGAAAGAACATTGTCAGTACATCGGCGATATTTCAATTTCCAGTCACATGACTTCAGTTTTAACCACATTTTGTAGTCTTGGCATGCACAATGTTTTTTTGCAACGATATTGTTTTGTGCACATTAATCACATCAGCCTAGACTCCGACGTTGAAACTTCATGTACTCAATTCGAAGAAATTTTACATACGTATACATTATGAACATCGCAACAAAATTGAGTTACACACTGTTTATTCATGCAAGCTATGCGTAAAGTAACAATGACCTTGCATGTTGTATCGAAAGTGTACAATGGCTTTTTTCAACACGGAAATTGGAAATGTAAAAAGCATAACCCAGTATAACTTTACAAATGTTGATGACGAAACGTTAACGCAGCAATTCGATTGCACCCAGGTGGGCTGTCTTCCAGCGGGTCTGGCGAATTTGTCTCCATCCTGGTGACGGTTGTTCACCTGAAACACGACAGCGCTTAAGTTTTTGGAACCAGCTAAGGTTACGTTTTAAGTAAGACCTCAAGTATGATGCTATCGAGTGTGTGGATAAGGAAACGAAAAACAGAGATCAAGGTCACTCCATGGTACGTGGTCCCCCGGCCTCAAGCCAATGCACACGAGGATTGTATTAGTTTATACACGTATTAACCCTGTCACTAAACATATATTGCTCAGTTTCCTAGCTACTGCTAGTCTTGGCCTACATCTCTTCCTTTTTTGTCAATCACTATAGACGGGAAGATCTGTCGCCCTCGCGAATAATGCTGTCTTCGTGTATGCCTGGGGATCATCATGTTATATGTAATCGTCCAGGGTTTGCTGTCGGGCCCCGCGTGTCGCCTGTAGTGGGCAGTGCTGCAGTAGAAGTTCACTGGTCATCGGACCGTTTTCACAGGAGCACATCCCGGACTGGACGATCTTCCTATTTACACATAACGCTTCGTCGATCTTCACTTAAATCACGTTCCTCGTCTTCGCTGTTGCCTTGATTCTAGTTACCACACATCGTAACTTCTCTTCACTGTACTCATATAATTATATACGCATCAAATGAGATGTGAAATTACCACCGTACGAACACACCTATATACATATAAAGCACGGCTCCAGTAACAACTATCATACAAACCCTAAACAGTTGAACATTACATAAAACAAAATGACTAATTGCTATTTATTAAATATATATACTTATTTTAAAATTACCTCTCAAATTTAGATAGAAGCTCGTGTGCAACGGCGAGAAACCGTATTATCTGCTCAGACTGGGTACTGGCCAAACATAGACTCGCTTTCGATTTATCTTTAAGCTGAGACTACCGTTAGCTTCACATACGAAGTTAGAAATTCTAAGCTAAGAGCCCGGAAGCGAGTCTATGCGAGGTAGTTACGGCAGGGGTTTCTTCTGCACCACCAGAGTCTCTGTGGCCACTTCTGAAGTGACCCCAGTTGATCCCCAGCTAGCCCATTCATCTGGAAATTTAGATTATAACCACCCGACATACCAGAATGAAGTATTAACCGCACAGGTGAATGGATGGATGCGTAGGTGAATGGATGGATGGATGCATGGGTGATTTCATGCAACACTTCAACCAACCAACCAACCAACCAACCAACCAACCAACCAACCAACCAACCAACCAACCAACCAACCAAACAAACAAACAAACAAACAAACAAACAAACAAACAAACAAACAAGCAACAAACTAGCCAGCCAGCCAGCCAGCCAGCCAGCCGGCCAGCCAGCCAGCCAGCCAATCAACCAATCGGTCAGTTAAACAATCACATAATCATCCAACCAACCATCTGGTCAATCATTCAAATTAATCACACCTACGTAAGTCGTCAACTTGACGAGAAAAAGTACTCCTCACTAGCATCAACTGCAAACATTACTACACTTTCCCAAAGACAAGCTGAGGGATTGTCTGTGTAGATGGATGGGTGGGTTTGGGTGGGTGGACCATTGGATGCGGATGGGTGATGTATTGGGAAGTGAGTCAATAATGACCCAGACCTTCCATGCTGCTCCGTAAACACAGTGTTTTGGGCTAACTCTACCCCTTTATGGGGGTCTCCTTATAACTGGCTAATCAATTGTCCTAATAATTAACCCTGTCTACTTATAACTTATTCTACTATTCCAGTAGAACATCAAGACTGAACTGACGCAAACATTAAATAAGTTGTAAATGAATAGCTGAATGTATCACTTAAATGACTTAATACATGTTCGCATAACCTCTTGCAAATGTTCTCCGTTGTCGTTGGCGTTGGTGTTGTTGGTTTGATTCTCCAATTGCCTCCAATTGCTTAATGAGCTCCAAACTGTTCTAGGTCGAATATCGAAGCTAAACTGACACAAAAGTTAAATAAACAATGAATCCTAAGCTGAGCTTATCTGTTAGTCGTGTAACTTCTTGCAAATATTCTCCTTTGTTGGTTGGACTTTCCGATTGTTTATCTGGCTGAGCCTGGCTCCGTATTTGCGTATGTTGTTCCGTGTGAAACGTCGAAGCTAAACTGATAAAACGTTAAATAAACATTATAAATATTAAGCTGAACTCATCTGCGAAATGTTCGTGCGACTTCGTGCAACTGCTGTCTCTGAATTGCTTAATTCCCCGCCTCGATGAAGATCGATTAACTTGACGGTTTGTTGGTGCACGCTCTGTCGTTGTCGGGATTGTTTATGACGTCACATCTTCGCAGTCTCGTGACTCGTGTGTTCTGACTTTACGCAACTCAAGTTAAAGAACAATTTTGTTTTACTAAATATCAATTCAATGTTTAATTTTTATATGATTCTTTAAGGTCCTTCTGGCGATGGGTAATGTCCAGTATTTACAGGAATCAGGCTAGCTCGTTATTATGAAGTGACGTCGTCATCCCGAACGTGGTGTAAGTGTGTCACGATACATGGCGAGTAATGACAGTTGTAATTTCAGACTGATGAAAATAAACTAAAGCGATTGGAGAGGTTTTGTTATATTATAGTAATCGTTTTCGCAGAATAGGCACATGTCGACAATAGGCTATATGTCGCTAGTTACCAGTAATACATCTCGGGTAGCATATTTACGTAAAGAAAAAGGCTGACAAAGTACGGATTATTTCATCAGCTCGGTTTTCTGTTACGTCATACAGAAAAAATCAGGTCAAAAATATCTTGTGTTATAACTTTCTTATCTCAACTGTCCGATTTAAAATTAAGTTGACCACACTACCTCTGTCATATATATAGCAATTTACGTAGCGCAGATAGTATTAACGCTTTTAGGCCATACCTTGGCGTATGCGCCTTTACGGGATTTGCATTTTAGTTGTTTAGGATAATAAAAAATTAATTTTAATATTAAATTAAATTTTAGTCTGTCATATGTGTTACATAATAGCCACTGCTTACGAGCTTCGATAAATTAGGTTAATAATTAAATCGAAGGACTGATCGAGGCACATAACATGATCATGATGTAAAACGTACAGTATGTGCATAGGAAATTATGCAGAGAAAATGACAATAAGTGTGAACTGTTGTAAATAATACTTCCTAGAATGGCTAGATATGAACAATAAAGCAAAAGAGGGCAGGGCAGCGCAGGGCAGGGCAGGGCAGGGCAGGGCAGGGCAGGGCAGGGCAGGGCAGGGCAGGGCAGGGCAGGGCAGGGCAGGGCAGGGCAGGGCAGGGCAGGGCAGGGCAGGGCAGGGCAGGGCAGGGCAGGGCAGGGCAGGGCAGGGCAGGGCAGGGCAGGGCAGGGCAGGGCAGGGCAGGGCAGGGCAGGGCAGGGCAGGGCAGGGCAGGGCAGGGCAGGGCAGGGCAGGGCAGGGCAGGGCAGGGCAGGGCAGGGCAGGGCAGGGCAGGGCAGGGCAGGGCAGGGCAGGGCAGGGCCTGGTCACACGAAGTTAGGAACAGTCGCGTACGGGAATGTGTAAGAGAGATGGGGATGGGAGTTGGATATGTTGATGTTGTTTGAATCCAATGTAAAGACATCGCAGACGAGAGTAGAGACTAATATGCTTCTTCTATCCTATCTTTCCAGACGCAGTTCGATCATTTGTTCTCTGTGAATAAACGGATGTACACAAAATAGACGAGTTCTTATCTATGACGGAACTGCGTAGCCTGCAAGATGCCTGAAATCGCCTGCCCCATCGAAGGATGCCCGTACAAAACTCCAGACGTGGAAGGTGTCGTCGCTGCTGCACTGATTACCACCCACGCTACGACTCACACGTCACATGCTGGTGACGGTACCTCGGCCAATGTCGAGAAAGTCAAGCGCCCCACGATATCGTCTGCTGGAACAAGTAAGGAATGGGCATACTTTACCTCCAGATGGACCGACTATGTCGAAGCCACCCATATCACAGGCAAGGACAAGGTCATCCAGCTCCTCGAGTGTTGTGATGAACAATTGCGCAAGGACCTATCTCGCAATGCCGGAGGCTCACTCACTCACCTTGCCGTAGAAGACGTCCTCAAAGCCATCAAACGTCTCGCTGTGCGTGAAGAAAATATCATGGTGGCACGCGTTACACTGCATGACATGCGGCAGGATCACGACGAGCCAGTTCGAGCATTCGGTGCAAGACTCCGTGGACAAGCTGGAGTATGTAAATTCATCATCGAATGTCCACACTGCAAACACGATGTGAACTACACCGAACTAGTCCTCTGTGACAGTGTTACCCGCGGGCTCGCAGACCAGGACATACAACTGGACATAATGGGGGACCGCAACCAGAACATTAAGCTCGAGGAAATATTCCAGTTTGTGGAAGCAAAGGAATCCGGCAAGCGCTCTGCCTCACGGCTCCTTCACGCCCTGAGGCGAGGCTGCTAGCAGCTCATACAGGCGGAAAGCCTAATCAGCAAACACGACAACGCCGCTGGTTCTATCGAGAAGCCCGACCTATACACCTACTGTGGCAAGAAAGGACACGGAGCGAGGTCCCACGTGAAACTCCGCCAGAAGGAATGCACTGCCTACGGTCACACCTGTAAACGCTGTGGCAAGAATAATCACTTCGAGCATGTCTGCCTTGCCAGCAAGAGGAACACTTCAAGGTCGGCCAGTGATGAACATGAAGGAGCGGTATTCGATTCTCTCTGCACCGCGTCAGATGAAGTCAGCTTTCCCAAAGTCATCAGCTTGGACCACCACCTCTACAGTCGTCTATCTGACACATGGACCAGGACACATTCCAAACCACAGCCATTCGCCGATCTGACTGTCAGCACATCGCCGGACGACTACAGCGATCTTGGGTTCAATGTCAACATCAAGCCAAAGTCGGCCATTGTCTCCTGCATGGCTGACACAGGCTGTCAAAGTTGTCTCTCTGGCATGAAGACCATCTCGCGCCTCGGAATCGGCACTAACAAACTCATCCCGGTAACACTTAAGATGCATGCTGCCAACAACAAAGGGATCAGAATTCTAGGAGCAGTCATCCTCAGAATCTCAGGCAAGGACAACGATGGGAACAAATTGGAGACACGACAGGTCACGTATGTATAACAATACCGAGATTGACAGCAGCCTCACGTCAGACTGCGACTGCCTGCGGCGCGAGACGCCTCCACCACTACCCATAACCTTGCCATTCCCAGCTACAACAGCCAACCGCGAGAAGCTACGCCAATTCATCCTGGAGGCTTACGGCTCGAGCACGTTCAACACATGTGAACACCAGCCATTGCCAATGATGGACGGACCACCACTGCACCTCATGATAGACCCAGACGCGAAGCCCGTGGCACATCATACGCCAATTCCAGTTCCAATCCACTGGCAGGAGGACGTCAAAGCAGGACTCGACCGTGATGTCAGGCAGGGCGTACTCGAACCAGTACCTGTAGGAGAGCCGGTGACATGGTGCCATCGCATGGTTGTATGCGCGAAGAAAAATGGGAAACCTCGGCGGACGGTTGATATGCAACCCCTCAACCAGCATGCAATCAGGGAAACCCACCACACACAGTCACCTTTCCACCAGGCACGGTCAGTACCACCAGGTACACTCAAAACCGTGTTTGACGCATGGAACGGGTACCACAGCGTCCCACTGAAAAGAGAGGACCAGCACCTCACAACATTCATCACACCATGGGGAAGATACAGATACCGCACAGCGCCCCAAGGATACATCGCCTCAGGGGATGGCTACTCAAGGCGTTTCTACGAAATCGTATCGGACTTCCCCAACTAGACCAAGTGCATCGATGACACACTACTGTGGTCAGACAATCTGGACGATAGTTTCTTCCAAGCATGCAAATGGCTTGACATATGTGGACGGCACGGAATCACCATCAACCCAGAGAAATTCGTATTCGGTCAGGACATTGTTGAATTCGCCGGCTTCAAAATCACATCAGATAGTGTACAACTATGCAATCGATTCCTGAGAGCCATCATGGAATTCCCTGTTCCGCGTAACATCACCGATATCCGCTCCTGGTTCGGACTCGTCAACCAGGTGTCATATGCATTCAGCATGACTGACCGTATGCTACCCTTTAGATCTCTCCTCAAACCTGGCACGTCATTTGAATGGGATGACACAAAGACCCAACTTTTCGAAGAATCCAAGGGAATCATCGTCAATGAGATAGAACAGGGCGTCAAGATATTTGACAAGACCAGACCGACCTGCCTCGTGACAGACTGGTCCAAGACTGGCATCGGATTCTGGCTCTTTCAAAAACACTGCTCATGCACAAAAGTTGCTCTGTTCTGCTGCTCCTCGGGATGGAAAATTACACTGGTCGGCAGCCGATTCACTCATGCAGCTGAATCACGCTATGCACCCATAGAAGGGGAAGCTCTAGCCGTCGCCGACGCCCTGGACAAGGCAAGGTATTTCGTCCTGGGATGCAAGGACCTGATCATAGCAGTTGATCACAAACCACTGCTGAAAATGTTCGGTGATCGCGCACTGGATGACATCTCGAACAACCGACCCAGGAACCTGAAAGAGAAGACGTTGCATTACAAGTTCACGATGATCCATATCCCAGGCGCGAAGAACAAAGTCGCTGATACTGTATCACGACACCCCACAGGAGACACCCAGCCCGAAAGGTTTCATCTTACTGATGACATATCGTCTGCTATGTCTCAACATCAAGAAGACAGTCTGTCAGATTCTGCAGTGAGACATCACTTCCTCGCTGGCATTCGTTGCAACGATGATCACATCACACAAAGTGTTGACACCTCATCAGAAAACGGCATGTTGTCCACAGTCACATGGGACAAGGTACGCCAGGCCACTAGCAGCGATGACAACATGAACCACCTGCTAACATTGATCGAATCAGGTATGCCGATGTCTCGACACGACCTGCCAGTCAAACTACAAGAATATCACCAACATCAAGATAACCTCCATGTTGTCGACGGAGTCATCATCTACCGCAATCGCATCATGATTCCACCCGCCCTACGACAGACATGCCTGAATGCCCTTCATGCAGCTCACCAGAGCGTCTCATCGATGATCTCTAGAGCTGAATCATCCATCTTTTGGCCTGGCAACACCCCCGCCATCACATCCCTCAGAACAAACTGTAGCCACTGCAATCGAATGGCACCATCACAGCCCAGCGCCCCTCCGATGCCACTCACCATGCCAGACTACCCGTTCCAGTGCATCTGTGCGGATTACTTCTCGTACAAGGGTGTCAACTACCTCGCCATCGTTGATCGATCCTCAAACTGGCCTATTGTGGGAGGGCCTCTGGAGGTTCCCACGGACTGGTGGCTGTCCTCCGTCACTGCTTTGTCACATATGGCATTCCCGATGAGCTGTCCTCCGATGGAGGACCGGAATTCACTGCAAGTCACATTCGAGAATTTCTCAAACAATGGGGAGTCCACCATCGCCTGTCATCAGTCGCGTTCCCTCACAACAACTGTCGCGCAGAGATAGGAGTAAAGACTGTCAAACGCATGATCACCGACAACACTGCACCCAATGGCGACCTGGATGTCGACCCATTCCAACGTGCTATCCTGCAATATAGAAACTGTCCAGATAGAGACACCAAGTTATCCCCAGCAATGTGTGTCTTTGGTCGGCCCATCAAGGACCTGATTCCTATTCTCCCCGGTAGATACAGACCACACGAAACATGGAGAGATACTCTCGCCACTCGTGAAGGTGCTCTGTGCATTCGGCACACGAAATCAGCAGAAAGATGGTCTGAACACACGAAGAAGTTGCCACCACTCATTGTAGGAGACCATGTGAGAATTCAGAACCAGATCGGCCCTAACCCCCGCAAGTGGGATAAAACCTGATTGGTCATCGAAGTCCGCCACTATGATCAATACATGATACGCGTTGATGGCTCAGGACGAGTGACACTGAGAAACCGACGATTCATCAGGAAATAAACTCTCGTCCAAACTCGTGTACCTCGACATGATATACTGCACGACCTGCGCAATCACATCCCACCACCCGAACATCTTGAACAACCAGACACTGCAACCTCAGGACACGGCGATCCACCAGCAGCTGGACCTGATGGAAAAACACCAACGAGCCCGACAAAGTCTGCATCCGACTCACCCGATCCGGCTGCTGGCCCACCCCTTGGCAAAATATTCTATAGAAAACTATACATTTTCTATAGAATTCTGTAGCATTCTATGGAATTTTGCAGTTTTCTATAGCATTCTACAGAATTTTCTATAGATTTTGTGTGTCCTAAAGTTTCCTGTATAATTTTATAGATTTTTCTATGGTTTTCTAAAAAATTCTATAGATGTTTCTATAGAAAACTATTGGCAAAAATCCTATAGAAAACTATTGGCAAAAATCCTATAGAAAACCATAAGCAAAAATCCTATAGAATATTCTATAGAAAATTTAAAGTTTTTTTTGCCAAGGGACCTGTAACTCCTCCAAGCGTACCAGTGTCCCCAGCCACGCCGAGTAGGTCTACACCGCCTGCTAGAGAAAGACGCGTCCGTCTGCGTCCTGCATGGCAGACATCAGGTGACTATGACATGTCCAGTGTTGTGTTTGGGGCAGAATAATCATCTCACAAGTTGGGTAGTCCACCCCGCGAGACTGTGATTGTGTAACGAAGCATATCAATGTCCATCAGTCACTACTTCTAATCCGACGAGGTGTCTTATCACAATGACTTGGGGGGAGATAGAGACTAATATGCTTCTTCTATCCTATCTTTCCAGACGCAGTTCTATCATTTGTTCTCTGTGAATAAACGGATGTACACAAAATAGACGAGTTCTTTTCTAGGCAGGGAGGTATATTAAGCTCGTGTGCATTGGGTTGAGGCCGGGGACCATGTATCATCGAGAAAATCTGGACCTTTAAGGCTTATGGAAGTAATAAGTTGGGGAGGGAAATGGGGTTTGAACTCTATTATGAGTGATGTACAACGACTCAAGTACATACCCAAATTGTGCTCATTGTGAGGCACAGAATTGGTCTTTGACCAATGGCTAATCATTTCTTTCTGTCCGTCTCCTAGTGTCATGCACACTCTCCTGTCCTTCCCCTCTCTGGTACATGTACGTGTACGTGTACGTGTACGTGTACGTGTACGTGTACGTGTACGTGTACGTGTACGTGTACGTGTACGTGCGTAAAGGTTGACTGATGGCACGGAATTAGGATACATCTTGTTAAATGTATATTAATTGGGTGATGCCACGAAATACATATGGAGTGATGTGGAGTTCGGGTGACGACATGGCCAGGTGATATGAAAAGACCTAGAGCAAGGCCAGTGAGATGGTGGAGAAACAAACTAGACGACTACTGGAACCTTACTTTGTGTTCGATCAAAAGAAAGGTGGTGTCATGATACGATGTGTGTGTGTGTGTGTGTGTGTTTGTGTGTGTGTGTGTGTGTGTGTGTGTGTGTGTGTGCGTGTTTGTGTGTGTGTTTGTGTGTGTTTGTGTGTGTGTGATAAGTGCGTTACTTCCAGTAGGTGGACATCAGCAGAGAGTAACGCATGGGTCGGCTGGTGTCGAATTAGCAGGTTGGTCAAGTACGACGCAACTGGGTCATGAAGATTGGGAAAATGTCAACAGCAATAGTTCTCAATACGTTCTTTGACTGGCAGCCAATGAGAAGAGCAGTGATGTGATCAATACGTACAGATAGTAGGTCCATGATGTGAGAAATGAGTGAAAGGAGCTGCCAATTCGGTATGCTGTTGGTTTAGTTAATACATCTATTTGTAAATTGGTAGAGTGCAATGGCTCAGGGGTAGAGCTTCGAACTCTCGACAACGAGAACCCGGGTTCGAATCCTGTGCTGCAGTGTTAAAGCCTTGGACAAGTTTTTTTACTTGACATTGCTCCAGTTCACTCAGCTATATAAATTAGTACCTGGCTATAGACAGTGGTGGATATGTGTATGAGCAGCCTTCACGCATTAATTATAGCATATGGCTGGATGCTTCCCAGAGAAGCCGAGATGATGTCTGAGTGAATCGGTCTGTCAGAGAAGTAAAGTGCTTTGAACGGTCCTGAGGACTGGATACTGCACTAAATAAGAAATTGCCTTAACTTTTTTTTAAATAGCTCTACTTTTATTTGGCGAAAATAATCTAAAACTCCATATGACTTCCATACACCAGTTGTGTGGTATGGAAAGCTTTTTAAAGTTTAGCTCACACATGAAAGCTGATTGTCCAAATTCATGAAACGCTGTAAACTGGAATAAGCATTTAATGCCATGAACAGTAATGTTTTCTTTTATTTCACATTACCATTTAATCTTACCTCAAGATCTTACCTCAAGATCGGTCAGTAATTGCCCAAAACTGAGCATTGAGACCGTCTCAAGTGATAGTTTTCTGATGGTGTAGTTCTCTATTGATGTATATTTTCATGTATTTTTTATCCGTTTGTTTATAAAAAAATGTTTTTTTTATTTTTTTTATCTGGTTTGTCAAGGCTGGTTAATTTGTAAAATTATAATTGTACAGGTCTGGGTGACCTCTCCAATCTTTTCGGAGGCGTGACTTCAGTTCATTTACTGTGATGGCCTGAACTGTATCGTCTGAAAGGGAGTTCCACATTTTAACCACTCTGGTCGTGAAGAAGTGGTGTCTGTAGCCAGTTGCTCTGTGTTTGGAGTTTTTCGCTGTGCCCTCTTGTTGTACCACTGGCTTTTTTGAACATCAGCTTTGATGGGCACTGTGGACATCTGCAGTTCTGGTTGACCGAGTCAATTTTTTTGATAATTTTGAATGTCTGGATGATGTCTGTTCTCTGTCTTCTATAGTTCAAGGTAGGAAGTTGTAGTTCTATTAGTCTGCTGTTGTATGGTAATCCTTTTGTTTCTGGCACAAGTCGTGTTGTCCGCCACTGAACTTGTTCAATGAGGTCTGTCTTTTTTCAGATGAGGGCACCAGACACTGCCTACCCCGTCTAATACTCTATATAGACAGTTTTTATGTTTCCCTCTGATCAAAAAAGTCAGACATTCCTTGAATTCCTCAAGTTTATGTGGGGCAGAACCCTGATCGGAACAGTTTGGTAGGGTTGATAAAAGATTTAAATAACTAGTGTCACTAGCCCCCATTTATTTCAGTAGTTGCTGGGCGGCTACTGCGATGAGGACTAGATATAGAAGTACTAGACCAACCAGTGATCATAAGTAGTTTGTTGACAAAAGAACAACACAAGAATTAAGTTGTTAGAGTTTTATTAAGACAAATACATAGAATCACATACTTGTGGTGTAAACAGTCAACCTCCAAGGTTAACACCACCTGACAAACATTTTACATAATAATATCTGCAAATATGTCAGAAAAGGTGGGAGAAACAGCTAGAAAAATTGAACTAAAAAGTAAACAAGTACAGCTAAATGTTACAAGTAAAAGTTATATAATAAAATGTAATTCGCTACATGTACATTAAAACAAATCTACTTCAGAATGAAAAGTATTTTGTTACATGTCAGCACTGCAGATAACAGCTGTTTCTTTGCATCAAATAAATACATTAAACGTTTCACTTCTTACTATGATTACATAGTTATACAGACATCACACATTGATCTAGAATGAGTAATTAAGAAATTATGGTAATGTTAAGGTGTTTGCTTGAAAGTTGCCCATTACACCAATCAACAGGCAAGATAAGTAACTTTCTCCAGTAGATAATTATTATCAATTAAATAATTTATATTCTGTTTGGAAGGAGTTTGGGGTTTCTTCTGCAGCTTATCTTTGGCAATGTCTATGCCTAGCCTGATTGGGCAAGAGTGGAATGGTAAAGGGAAATATCACCTTAAAACACAATATTAGTTTTTCTGCAAATGACATAATAGTTTTAATGTTTGTCATTACGCACACACTATGCAACATAATACACTGTACATGCTATTTTTCATCTTACATCTGTAGATACATCACATGGAAAGAAATACCAGCAATGAACCCCACCACAGATGACATTGTCCTTGAAACTGCCCGTTGTACAGTAAACTTGGAATCCCTAAATGGAGGAGTAACATATGGTGCGAGAAGTGACACTGAAGGCAGTTGATCAAAACAGCGTGTAACCGTCCAGGTGTGACACAACCAGTGATTTTAAGTGAAATCACCTACACCATTAATGACATCAACAAAAAGTACTTCTCCATGAACAGGCCATAACAAGAAATTCTACAAGACACCCAGCAGACTTAATGTGAGAAAACAACTTGTCTTCCAAGACTGGAACAACCTTCGTCTGCAAATAGTTAACACTGAAAACATTCTCACCTTCAAAACAAAAATGACAATGATTTTAAGATGGACAGCTATAAATTCTTATAAATGCATAACAATCACAAGACAAGCTGTATATGTTCTCAAACACATAAATGTAATGCATATTATACCGAGTGCATTTACATTCGTAATAATAATAATGTTACCGTTGAGGCATTGCAGAAATTTACATTTCACTTATACCTGGCATACTCCAGATGTCACCAAACAGTAATGTTAGTCAAACATTAGCAACAGTGTAAAACTAGAAGCATCATACATTGTGTACTTTACATATATTACCTTTCACAACTTTGGAACATAAACCAAACATCACATGTAATTGGTCTATCACCTATACACACTATTTACATTTAAAATGTAAACAATATTACATTTTGATTAGTCCTAGGTCCACACACAGCACCGCTGACACTTCCGTGAGAGACACTCATTCATTATGTGTGTATGTTGTCAAAACACGACCACAGTTATAAGTATAACTATATATATTTTAGATTTGTTTCCACAAATCATCTTTGCATCATTTGCATCACTGGGTATTTAAGGAAATTGCTTTGCTTGGTTAGGTACTCTCTTACACCGTTCACACTAGCAAATTTAATCTGGTGTGAAATCGTTTTCGCTCCCGTTGAGCATTCACACTACAAAATCTAAACCGGTTCAGTGAGTTGAACGGGATTAAACTAATCCACCTCCTTGAGGCAGTTTCGAACCAGTTTCATTTTGAACCGGTTCAGATTGCTTGTGTGAACGCAACGGGGATTAGCACCAAGTCATACTAACTTTGATCTAATTAATGCCACATGTTGAGCCTGTCGATGGTTGGCCAGTCTGGGCTCTTAGCATAATTTTACCTAATTAATACCCCACTCAGTTGCACCTCTAAGTCATTCATCCAAAGAAACCGATTAGTGGATGGAAACTACCTCCACTCAGGCTTCTGTAGTGTGAACGCATTAACTAAACCGGTTCGAAGCCTGTTTGTAGTGTGAATGGGGTATCTGATACCAAGCATTGTTTCTTTGCTTTGTTTTTTTGATGAACACTTTCTACAGTCTGATAATGTGTATGATTTTATTTACAAATTTAATGTATTATGGGGAATTACAACACTCCCTCTTTTCCTCCTTCCATGATCACACCCTTACCCTCTTTTGTCCTCCCTACTTCCCACATTCTCATTATCTATCTAATTCCTTCCCTCCCTCTTGCTCTGCCCTCCCTCCTGATACGCCTACCTCCCTACCTGCCTGTCCGTCCGTCTGCCCTAGTTTTGACATAAAGTCCAGCTGATGAGGATATCAACAGTGACTGCAGTAGCAGGACCTTGTCGCGCTGGTGAGCTCTGATTGGGGTTGACTTCTTTGATATTGATCCGATAACCTATTTGATGCAAACTATTGTTCATTCGCTCTAATTTCCAGTCAGTGCTTGTTCCAGTACATGTATGAACTTAAGCAACTGGAGCAAATGACAGTGGCTTGTTTCTCTTCATGTACTGCAGGTTCATTATGAACTGTCTGAGTCCACTTCAGGTTTTCTGCAATATTAGAACCCTGTTATAGTGTACACAAAGCCCTTCAACTTGTTACACAGTTATCTTTGGCACTATAGTGGGTCTGTCATTCTCTCAGTTGTTCCTTCTGGTTTGTGGTAACACTTCTTTTTAGGTCCATGTCTCTTTGTATTTTATGTTAATGACGTCTGTTACATTAGATTACCGATGCATAATGTAACATCTGTTACATTACATTACAGATGCATAAATTGTTACCACAAATCAGAAGGAACAACTGAGAGAATGACAGACCTACAAAAGAGAACAATATAACAAGTTGGAGTGACATTACATAATATAGAATCCGTGCTTACACATACTCTGGTTATCCATTTGTTATTTACACACATATTAACATAACATATGTGTGTAAATAACAAATGGCTAACCAAAGTATATGTAAGCAAATTTTTGGGAGTATTTATTGAAGACCAACTAAACTGGTCATCACGCATTAATCTGGCTAGGACAAAACTGTTGAACATAGCAGGAGTCATTCACAAAATGAGATGCTTAATTGATCAGGATGTGATGAATATATTGTATTTTCCCCCATTTTTGCCGTATATTAGCTATTGCAGCAAAATATGGCATAAAACCTACGCCTCAAACATCAGGTCTATTACCGTGCTGCAGAAATGAGTAGTTCATTTCATCTGTCATGTTTTGGCAATAGTTGTTCAAGCAACAGATGACATAACACACAGCAAAGGAGAACGGAGCCAGATGAGCTAACAAAGATGAGAGAAGGAGACAGATGACATAACAAAGATGAGAGAGAAGGAGACAGATGACATAATAAAGATGAGAGAGAATGAGACAGATGACATAATAAAGATGAGAGAGAATGAGGCAGATGACATAACACAGATGAGAGAGAATGAGACAGATGACATAACACAGATGAGAGAGAATGAGACAGATGACATAACAAAGATGAGAGAGAAGGAGACAGATGACATAACACAGATGAGAGAGAATGAGACAGATGACATAATAAAGATGAGAGAGAATGAGACAGATGACATAACACAGATGAGAGAGAATGAGAGAGATGACATAACACAGATGAGAGAGAAGGAGACAGATGACATAACACAGATGAGAGAGAAGGAGACAGATGACATAACAAAGATGAGAGAGAAGGAAACAGATGACATAATAAAGATGAGAGAGAATGAGACAGATGACATAACACAGATGAGAGAGAAGGAGACAGATGACATAACAAAGATGAGAGAGAATGAGACAGATGACATAACACAGATGAGAGAGAATGAGACAGATGACATAACACAGATGAGAGAGAATGAGACAGATGACATAACACAGATGAGAGAGAATGAGACAGATGACATAACACAGATGAGAGAGAAGGAGACAGATGACATAAAACAGATGAGAGAAAATGAGACAGATGACATAACAAAGATGAGAGAGAAGGAGACAGATGACATAACACAGATGAGAGAGAATGAGACAGATGACATAACACAGATGAGAGAGAAGGAGACAGATGACATAATAAAGATGAGAGAGAATGAGACAGATGACATAACACAGATGAGAGAGAAGGAGACAGATGACATAACACAGATGAGAGAGAAGGAGACAGATGACATAACAAAGATGAGAGAGAAGGAAACAGATGACATAATAAATATGAGAGAGAATGAGACAGATGACATAACACAGATGAGAGAGAAGGAGACAGATGACATAACAAAGATGAGAGAGAAGGAGACAGATGACATAATAAAGATGAGAGAGAAGGAGACAGATGACATAATAAAGATGAGAGAGAATGAGACAGATGACATAACACAGATGAGAGAGAATGAGACAGATGACATAACAAAGATGAGAGAGAAGGAGACAGATGATATAACAAAGATGAGAGAGAAGGAGACAGATGACATAACAAAGATGAGAGAGAATGAGACAGATGACATAACAAAGATGAGAGAGAAGGAGACAGATGACATAATAAAGATGAGAGAGAAGGAGACAGATGACATAACACAGATGAGAGAGAATGAGACAGATGACATAACACAGATGAGAGAGAATGAGACAGATGACATAACAAAGATGAGAGAGAAGGAGACAGATGATATAACAAAGATGACAGAGAATGAGACAGATGACATAACACAGATGAGAGAGAAGGAGACAGATGACATAACACAGATGAGAGAGAAGGAGACAGATGACATAATAAAGATGAGAGAGAATGAGACAGATGACATAATAAAGATGAGAGAGAATGAGACAGATGACATAACACAGATGAGAGAGAATGAGACAGATGACATAACACAGATGAGAGAGAAGGAAACAGATGACATAACACAGATGAGAGAGAATGAGACAGATGACATAACACAGATGAGAGAGAAGGAGACAGATGACATAACACAGATGAGAGAGAATGAGACAGATGACATAACACAGATGAGAGAGAATGAGACAGATGACATAACACAGATGAGAGAATGAGACAGATGACATAACACAGATGAGAGAGAAGGAAACAGATGACATAACAAAGATGAGAGAGAATGAGACAGATGACATAACACAGATGAGAGAGAATGAGACAGATGACATAACACAGATGAGAGAGAATGAGACAGATGACATAATACAGATGAGAGAGAATGAGACAGATGACATAACAAAGATGAGAGAGAATGAGACAGATGACATAACACAGATGAGAGAGAATGAGACAGATGGCATAACAAAGATGAGCGAGAAGGAAACAGATGACATAAAACAGATGAGACAGAATGAGACAGATGACATAAAACAGATGAGAGAGAATGAGACAGATGACATAACACAGATGAGAGAGAATGAGACAGATGACATAACACAGATGAGAGAGAATGAGACAGATGACATAACACAGATGAGAGAGAATGAGACAGATGACATAACACAGATGAGAGAGGAGACAGATGACAACACAGATGAGAGAGAATGAGACAGTTGACAACACAGATGAGAGAGAATGAGACAGATGACATAACAAAGATGAGAGAGAATGAGACAGATGACATAACACAGATGAGAGAGAATGAGACAGATGACATAACACAGATGAGAGAGAATGAGACAGATGACATAACACAGATGAGAGAGAATGAGAGAGATGACATAACACAGATGAGAGAGGAGACAGATGACAACACAGATGAGAGAGAATGAAACAGATGACATAATAAAGATGAGCGAGAATGAGACAGTTGACAACACAGATGAGAGAGAATGAAACAGATGACATAATAAAGATGAGCGAGAATGAGACAGTTGACAACACAGATGAGAGAGAATGAGACAGTTGACATAATAAAGATGAGAGAGAATGAGACAGATGACAACACAGATGAGAGAGAATGAGACAGGTGACATAACACAGATGAGAGAGAATGAGACAGATGACATAACACAGATGAGAGAGAATGAGACAGATGACATAACACAGATGAGAGAGAATGAGACAGATGACATAACAAAGACGAGAGAGAATGAGACAGATGACATAACACAGATGAGAGAGAATGAGACAGATGACATAACACAGATGAGAGAGAATGAGACAGATGACATAACACAGATGAGAGAGAATGAGACAGATGACATAACACAGATGAGAGAGAATGAGACAGATGACATAACACAGATGAGAGAGAATGAGACAGATGACATAACACAGACGAGAGAGAATGAGACAGATGACATAACACAGACGAGAGAGAATGAGACAGATGACATAACACAGATGAGAGAGAATGAGACAGATGACATAACACATATGAGAGAGAATGAGACAGATGACATAACAAAGACGAGAGAGAATGAGACAGATGACATAACACAGATGAGAGAGAATGAGACAGATGACATAACACAGATGAGAGAGAATGAGACAGATGACATAACACAGATGAGAGAGAATGAGACAGATGACATAACAAAGACGAGAGAGAATGAGACAGATGACATAACACAGATGAGAGAGAATGAGACAGATGACATAACACAGATGAGAGACAATGAGACAGATGACATAACACAGATGAGAGAGAAGGAGACAGATGACATAACACAGATGAGAGAGAAGGAGACAGATGTTATAACACAGATGAGAGAGAAGGAGACAGATGACATAACACAGATGAGAGAGAAGGAGACAGATGACATAACAAAGATGAGAGAGAAGGAAACAGATGACATAACAAAGATGAGAGAGAATGAGACAGATGACATAACACAGATGAGAGAGAAGGAGACAGATGACATAACACAGATGAGAGAGAAGGAGACATATGTTATAACACAGATGAGAGAGAATGAGACAGATGACATAACACAGATGAGAGAGAAGGAGACAGATGACATAACACAGATGAGAGAGAAGGAAACAGATGACATAACAAAGATGAGAGAGAAGGAGACAGATGACATAACAAAGATGAGAGAGAAGGAAACAGATGACATAACAAAGATGAGAGAGAAGGAGACAGATGACATAACACAGATGAGAGAGAAGGAGACAGATGTTATAACACAGATGAGAGAGAATGAGACAGATGACATAACACAGATGAGAGAGAAGGAGACAGATGACATAACACAGATGAGAGAGAAGGAGACAGATGACATAACACAGATGAGAGAGAATGAGACAGATGTTATAACACAGATGAGAGAGAATGAGACAGATGACATAACACAGATGAGAGAGAAGGAGACAGATGTTATAACACAGATGAGAGAGAATGAGACAGATGACATAACACAGATGAGAGAGAAGGAGACAGATGACATAACAAAGATGAGAGAGAAGGAAACAGATGACATAACACAGATGAGAGAGAATGAGACAGATGACATAACACAAATTAGTTACAATTGCGATTCACAGATACTTCATGCTTGGAAATTGGATAAATAGGCTGCATCTCATTAGAAAACAACAGTATAATTCTATAGACTGAAATGGCATCGCAAATGTTATGCCGAACTCTTCGCCAAGCAATGAATTTATACTCACTTGTATGCTGTGCATTCATTTGTATTTGGTGACCAGAATAAATAAAGTTCAATTCACTTCAATTCAACCAAAGCACTTACCTATCCCTACAGCTATTTTTAATTCAACGACGAATCCGGTAAATGCCATAGCCCAAGGCCAGCACCAGAACCACACCAACAGCTCCACCAATCATTGGTAGGATTTGACCTGAAAGCAGACATGTTTTCCAAAATAACAAACTATTTTCTAAAATGTTTTCTTGTAAATTAACCTGTAGATATAAATTACAAGAAAGGTTCAACTACACAATATACAATAAAATCACCTTGGGCATTTTTATATTTTCAACACAACTCTTCAAATCCGAATAAAAAATGCTTAGAATGAGCCATGGCTCATGTTATGTCACAGTACTTTTCCAAGATACAGCTGTGGACAGACATTGTAGACTACAGCTGTATTCACTTCGGGATGTAATTTGGAAGTCAGTTAAATTGGCTGATTTGTACACATTAAAGTCACGTACATATCAACTACTTAACTGGTCAAGGATAATACACCTTTCTAAATATCATCATATTTAACAAGAGATTTAACAAGATTGCCACCTAGAGAATCAACTCTAGATGGCAGGTGGACAAGGAAGCCGTTTGGCTTATCGAGAGTCCAACCTATCTATCTAAGTATACCCTGCCCGTCTTAGGTATATGTCAATTTTATTTTTAAACATATTAACACTTCTAGCACCTACACAATCAGCTGATAATTTGTTCCATTCGTTTACTATTCTTTGGGAAAATGAAAATTTTCTAATATCTAGTCTACACTGCTTCTTTGCTAATGCAACTCCATGTCCTCTAGTCCTTCTCTCTTCCTTGACCGTGAAAAAAATATTTCTGTCAATATTTTCATACCCATTCAATATTTTAAAAACCTCAATCTGATCTCCTCTCAATCTTCTGGTTTCTAGTGTTGTTAGACCACATTCTTTTAGACGCATTTCATAACTAATATTCCTGAGTTTTGGTATCATTTTTGTTGCTCTCCTTTGTACTCTTTCTAGCATATCAATATCCTTCTTGCGATATGGCCTCCATGCTTGTATACAATATTCTAAATGAGGCCTAACTATTGTTTTATAAAGCGGTATTATTAGTTCTTTTTCTTTGTATACTATATTTCGCCTAATTAATCCAAGAATTTGGTTTGCCTTCGCTGCTGCAATTCCACACTGCTCTGATACCTTCATGTCAGCACTAATGGTTAAACCTAAGTCCTTTTCCTTTACAGTAGTATTTAGTACAGTACCACCCATTGTATATTGTGCATTTTCATTCCCATGTCCTGTGTGGAGGCACTTAAACTTTCCAAAGTTAAACAGCATTTGCCATTTCTCAGACCATTCTATCAACTTATTTAGATCATCTTGTAAATGCTGTCTATCTGCATCACTTTTTATTTTCCTAAACACTTTTGTGTCGTCCGCAAACTTCAACACCTTGCTTGTTATGTCATCATCCAAATCATTGATATATATTAAGAATAAAATAGGTCCCAATACTGATCCTTGCGGTACTCCACTCAAAACAGATTTCCAATTTGAAACCTCCCCATCAACTACTACTCTTTGTCTTCTATCAATAAGCCATTTTTCTATCCAGTTAATCATACTATTTCCTATGCCATGGGCCTTTAGTTTAAGTAGTAATCTTTGGTGTGGCACTTTGTCAAAGGCTTTTTTTAAATCTAAGTAGATTATATCTACTGGTGATCCCTCATCTACCCACTTTGTGACATCTTCCAAAAAACATAACATATTTGTTAAGCATGACCTCGCTTTTAAAAACCCATGTTGAGATGTGTTTATCAATTTATTTTTAACAAGAAAATCAACCAAGTGATCTTTAATTGGTCTTTCTAATAGTTTACAAATCACCGATGTTAAACTCACTGGTCTATAGTTCTCTGACTTGCTTCTTGATCCTTTTTTAAATAATGGTATGATGTTTGCTTCTTTCCATTCTACCGGAACCACTCCTTCCTCTAATACCAAATTGAACACTGTTGCAAGTGGTATGCTAATTTGTTCTACAATTTCCAGTAGTAATTTGGGAGGAATCCCATCCACTCCTGGTGATTTATTATCCTTCATATCTCTTATTTTCATAGCTACCATTTTTGGGGTTACAGTTAGTTGTCCTAAATAGTCACACTCTCTCCCTTCGAACTTAGTCTCTAGTACTGGTAATGTACTAATATCTTCCCTGGTAAACACCGAACTAAAGTATTCATTTAGGTTTTCTGCCATTAAGAATCCCTCCGTTATTATGTTTCCATCACTACCTTCTAGTGGCCCGACCTTATCTTGAACTTTCTGTTTACTTCGAACATACGCATAAAAACTCTTGCTGTCATGTTTTATGTTGAAAGCTATTTTTTGTTCATAGCTTCTCTTCGAATTTCTAATTTCAGCTGTAGCTTGATTAAGTGCTTCTTTATAAATGGCATAGTCTTCTTCACTTCCAGTATGTCTATATGTCTTCCACATCATTTGCTTGTACTTGATTTTTCTAATGGCTTCCTTCGATAAGTGTTTCTTCTTTGACCTTTTCCCCTGTTTTTTCAAGGGGACAAATTTGTCAACGACGCAGTCAATTTCCCTCTTTAAGATATTCCAGCATTTTGTTGCTGTCTTATTCTTCAGTGTGTTATTCCAGTCTATCTTCGCTAAATATTCCCTCATGTCCTTATATCTTCCTTTGTGAAAATTTTTCCTGTACCGTATTTTTCTGTTCCGTTCTCCTTTTACTTTGATGATAAAATGTATCTGGTTATGATCACTACATCCCAGTGGCTCACATATATTGACATTATCAACAAATTCCTTCTGTGAGCTCAAAACTATGTCCAACACGTTCTTGTCCCTGGTTGGTTCTAACACATGTTGAAAAAGGAAACTATCTTGTACTAAATTTAAAAACTCTTGATCCTCTCTCCCAGGACTCTGTAGAGATGTCCACTTTATATGCCCATGGTTAAAATCCCCCATAATAATACAGTCCCGTTTACTCACTTCTTTTATAGCGTTGTGCATTTTTTCATTCTCTTCTATGCTTATGTTTGGACTACGATAAACTAACCCAACAGTTAATGTTGAGTTTCCTGTAACTGTTACACCAGACAGCTTCACATTCTGCTTCTTTTTCTAATTTTATTTCGTAAGCCTGGATGGATTCTTTAATATATAAAATAACTCCGCCTCCCCTTCTTCCTAATCTATCTTTCCTAAACATTACATATCCTGTCATTCCTAATTCGGCATCTGATATATCGGGGGTGGCCCAAGATTCAGTTATACCTATTATGTGAGGGTCAATATCTTCTACCATAATGTTTAGTTCATTTCTTTTGTTTACTATGCTCCTTGCATTTAAACAAACACATTTATAACCAAATTTCGTAGGGCTTTCCAGGCTGTTTTTTGCTGATTTCTTTTTGCTGTCTTTAGCTATGCCTCTAGTATTTGGCTTCTCTGTGTATCCCCCCTGCGAAACTAGTTTAAAAAATTGCAACCTGTTCCTCTGTCCATAGATTGAAGCAGGTTCTTGGAGAACACTGCTGCGCCCTTTCCGCTTAGATGGAGGCCATCTCTCACGTACATATCTTCCTTCCCAACAAAGTATCCCCACAAATCTACAAATCCAACTCCTTCTCCTTCACACATCTGCTCCACCAGAGCATTGATTGCCATCCTCTTACAGTTTCTATAGGTTGCTCCCCTTCCTCCGATTACTGGCAAGATTCCTGAGAGAATGATCTGTTCAACTCTTGTCTTCTTCAGTTTCCCTACCAACTGTCTGTATCTTTGCACTATTCTAGTTGTCCCCTCCCTGTCTGCATTGTTCGTCCCTACATGTACTAATATAGATCCTCCCTGGCCATGCCCCAACACGTTCTCTACCCTATCTGTCACATGCTCAATCCGAGCGCCCGGAAGACAAACAACAACATCTTCTCCTTTGTTTAACGTCTTGTCCGTCTTTCGCAAAATTGAGTCGCCCATAAAAACCCTTTCTGTTCTCAATGCACCCTCGATCACTGCTTCAGAGTAGCTCCTCCGTTTTGCATCTCCCTGGTTGCTGACTTTCCCCCCTGCCGCTTTCTCTGTTGGTCCTTTCTTTCCTGTCTCTTTTCTTCCTGACATTTTCCTTGTTATTGACTTCCGTCTGGTCACATCTACTCTCAGTTCCTTTCTTCCCTTCGTCTTTCCTCCTGTCGCATCTACTTCTATCATCTCCTGTCCCCTTGTCCCCCCCTCCTTCTCTACTGTCACTATATTAGTATGTTCTTTACTTGGTTTAGATATACATTTATGTTCATGTCACCTTTAAGGCCCTAGAACACATGCCAGTTGTAATGGTGAACTATGACGATGTAGCGCGCATGCTACAATGTTTATTTTGGGGCATTATGAAAAGTGATAGTAGATAATGGCATGTCTGCAGTTATCCCACATGGATCTTATGTTAGGTTTGTCTTCCATACTAATTATTAGGTAGGTGTATAGCTCATTGAACAAAAAAGAACTACCCTAGTCGCTCTATTAAGTATACATGCCCTAATAATAATAATAATAATGGCAATTTATATAGCTCCGTTATCTACCTCGTGGAGGCGCTAATGGTGCTAATTAGCATACACCCCATTTTCAGCAGTGTTTGACATAAATCTATGACAAAATATATGATATCAGACTCATAATTTATTTAATTACTTCTCTGTCAACTCTTGAACCAGTGACAACATCAGAAAGTCCCACCTGCATCTGCCACCTCGATCTGCATCCCTTGACCACATAACTACACACATCTGGATGAATGTATAATTCTAGACAGTGTATTGCCCTATGCCATGTTAGTATGAATGTTGCTCGACATAAATGGAACCTTGTTAATTTACAATGGAAGCAGCACATTTGGTATCTTCACTGGTGGAAATAGTAAAACTACAGTTGTGCCATTAGGTGGGGTCACCATTTTGTCACTGTCAAGGAAACATGTTTAATTAAGAATTGTGCTTAAGCATACTGTACACTGAATAGAATGAATGTGGTACACCTAATTTGATTTTTTTTGGGGTGTACACTTACATTACAGGTATGTCTTGGAAACATGTTGGGTTAAACATAACTATATCAGTACCAACAAATAGGAGTGGAAAAGAAACAGGCATTTCTGACAACACAGATAACAGAACTGAGATGGCTATAGCAGGCTGGGTCACATGAAATATTCCTTGGCTACACAGCTGCACCCTGGATAGTTAGTGGCAGCAGCATGCTAAGGAAACATAACACGGAACAGTAGAGAAAGACACAACAGCATACAGCTCACTCAAAACTGGTTGACAGCTGTGGTGTTCTCTTATGTAGTTATACAGTGAAGAGTGAATGAGAAATTGAGTAAATTGACATCGAGGTAATTGAGTAAGTTTGAAATCAAAGGTTACGTGAACAATGTTTATTTTTGTGGCAAGGGTTATAAGTTATTGTTAAGTGGAACTCTCTTAAAGCTTGTTAATAAGTCCCGCTGACATTGTTGGGTTATTGGTTTGATATCACAGTATCTTTTATGAAATAGATTACGTATTTGGGCTTTTACTTTAATCCCTTTGGAGTATTTCGCTGGTCCTGTGTTGTTACTCTACAAAAATATATGTAAAACATATGCAGACTGAAATACACCATACGTGCAAGTATATAATATATAAACCATACAAATAAAATGCATACAAATTTAACCCATTTTCATGTTTTCGCAAGTCTCTGAATAACATGCAAAAATGTGATTAACTTACTTCTACCAGGTGCTTCTTCACAATTGCTTCCCCCAAAGTCACCAGCGCAGTCACACTTGTAGGAGTCAATGTTATTGGAGCAAGAGCCTCCGTTCATACAGGGGTGGCTGCGGCAGGTGTCAACATCTGTGAAATATAGTTTCACTCGTTTCAAACAAAAGCTGGCAGCATTACATGTGTACACATGTAATACGCACACATACGCACACACGTATGCACGCACACACGTATGCGCGCACGCACGCATGCACGCACGCACGCACGCACGCACGCACACACACACACACACAGACTGGCAAATAAGCATGCATGCATACACATATAAATTCACATAAACACACAAAAACATATGCATGCATGCAAACATCTAGGCAAATATATGCCAGCATGCATACAAGCAAAACATACACACATGCAGACAGGGCAGACAGGCAGTTAATACACGAAGACTATTCGTACACAAATATCCACCAATATCTATAGCCAGGTACTCATTCATACAGCAGAGCGAACTGGAGAGTACAGTAAAAGCACAGGATTCAAACCCGGGTTCTCTTAGTTGAGAGTCTGAAGCTCTAGCTACTACAGTTTTCACTAATAAGTAGGATCCCTATAATCATTTTCCATTGTCATGTCTAAAATGTATCTTGTTATTAAAAATAGAAATTAACATCTGATGTAAAAAACCTACACTTTTAAATTTCCTGTTTATTTCTGAGGATTATACAATACAAAGCATAGTACTTGTGGCATTGCAAAAACATGTATTTGTTTTACATAATACTCACCAGATTGACAGTTTGATCCCAGGTTGTTTGTCTTACAGAAGCAAATGTAGTGTTCGTCAGAGTTCGAGCAAGTTCCATTGTTGAAGCACGGGTTACTGACACAATGGTCATCTGCCAACAGGAAGTGTGATGGAATTAAAGATACTACAAGTGACAACTGTGTTTACAATAACAAACACTGACAGAAACAACAATACCACTGAATGTTAGGTGTTCACTGAGTAGGGCCTAGTAAACATTTTCAAATAGTACAAATCTCTCCAATACATTGTAGTATGAATTAATATTAGGATGTAAAAATTGGTGCAATAGTAAATTTAGACAAATTTATAGTCAATATATTAATGACTCAATTTGTGAAACAATCTACTTGTCCAGTGGATATGTAGAATCTATCTTGTCTCTACAGCAATTCACTTTTCCCATGGAAAAACTAACAAAACATTCTAAATTCCACAATGAAAGGATTGAGCTATTGGTTGTTCTGAAGCACAAAACCCAGATTGTAGCTTAATTGTCTTGTAACTTAACAGATTTTGAAACACACTAACAGACACTTCTAAACATCTTAATGTGGAATTGATGGCCATTTACTATATACCCAGAAATATATTAGATATACGGATATTATTAAAATTGTAATCAACTAATTTGGGACATATAACATTTCAAAAAGAATCTCCGTAAGTTTGATATCTGATGAACCCAAAGGGCACACACATATTTGTTTCCAGTTTGTTCCCTGGAAATGGGAAATTTAATATAAAAAGGAGAACAAGTAAACCAATTTCTATTTACCATTTTTACAGTTGTGTCCAGTGTAGCCTACAATGCACTCACAAGTGTGCATGTTCAAGTGAGGAGTGGTACATCGCCCACCATGTTGACAGGGGCTGCTTGCACACTCATCAATGTCTACAACATGCATGCATGCTGGTCTTTATCTATAATAGACCACATTGTGTGTTCAGTATCTATAACATGCCATATTGGTATTCAGTTTCCATTATGTGTACAGTATCTGTAATAGACCACTGTGTGTACAGTATCTATAATAGACCACTGTGTGTACAGTATCTATAATAGACCATTGCGTACAGTATCTATAAACTGCCATGTTTGTGTATTCAGTATCTACAATAGATCACATTATGTGTTCAGTATCTACAATGGACCACATTATGTGTTCATTACCTACAATGGATCACATTATGTGTTCAGTATCTACAATAGACCACATTATGTGTTCAGTATCTACAATAGACCACATTATGTGTTCAGTATCTACAATAGACCACATTATGTGTTCAGTATCTACAATAGACCACATTATGTGTTCAGTATCTACAATATACCACATTATGTGTTCAGTATCTACAATAGACCACATTATGTGTTCAGTATCTACAATAGACCACATTATGTGTTCAGTATCTACAATAGACCACATTATGTGTTCAGTATCTACAATAGACCACATTATGTGTTCAGTATCTACAATAGACCACATTATGTGTTCAGTATTTACAATGGACCATATTGTGTGTTCAGTATCTACAATAGACCACCTTATGTGTTCAGTATCTACAACAGACCACATTATGTATTCAGTATCTACAATGGACCATATTGTGTGTTCAGTATCTACCATAGATCATATTATGTGCTCAGTATCTACAATAGACCATATTATATATTCAGTATCTACAATGGACCACATTATGTGTTCAGTATCTACAATAGACCACATTATATATTCAGTATCTACAATAGACCAAATTATGTGTTCAGTATCAACAATAGACCACATTTTGTGTTCAGTATCTATGTAATTTCTTATTTCGAAGTTTAGATATACACCTACATTTATTTCATTGTAATAGCACGGGATATTTTATTATACTGCAGTAGCATTTTATTTTGGTAGGGCTTATAATAATTTCAAACTCTACAAGGTCCTTTCTCCTGCAATAAAGTTTGACGGATGTCCTGTTTAATTTTAGCTGGGCTAAAGAGAAATTGCGCACTTGGTGAAAAGTTTTTGCAATTTGGCATGGTATTAGGTATAGGCATAAGGTTTTCAAAAACCACAGCAAACAACTTGGGGTAGCCCCCTGGTGGCCGGTATGCGCAAAATCCAATATGGCCGCTGAAGCCCGTGATCTGAAATAGATAATGGCTTATCTTTGGTTCTACCAGCACTACATCAACGTGTAATACCACAATTTGTATGTTGATTGGGGCGAGGAATCCATTTCTGAAGTTATTTTCCTGTTTTCTAGTCATTTACAAAGTGAACAGATGTTTAATGGTCACTTTTAAGGGAAATCAGACCTAATTTGGAAGCTAAGCCAGAGAAATTGCGCAGTTTGTGACAAGTTTTTGCAATTTGGCATGGTGTTAGGTATGGGCATAATGTTTTCAAAAACCACCGCAAACAAGTTGGGGTAGCCCCCTGGTGGCCGGTATGTGCAAAATCCAATATGGCCGCTTAAGCCCGTGATCTGAAATAGACAATGGCTTATCTTTGGTTCTACCAGCACTACATCAACGTGTAATACCACAATTTTTATGTTTATTGGGGCGAGGAATCCATTTCTGAAGTTATTTTCCTGTTTTCAAGTAATTTAGAAAGTGAACCGATGTTTAATGGTCACTTTTAGGGAAATCAGACCTAATTTAGAAGCTAAGCCATATGTGAATATCATGCCTGGCTGTACACATATGTTTACGGCAGCAATGTTTTACTTTTATTGTTGAAAATATATTTGTACCAAAAGTCCAGGGATGTAATAAGTAAATATAATTAATTTAATCAGCTTAATGTCTGCACCATAGTACTCGGCGCACATCATTGCCATGATCAACTCAGCCTTCTTTGTCATTATTTGTGCAAACTCCTTCGCACTTGCACAGATTGCTACATCGGAGTACAGCTCGGTGGCAGTTACAGTTTCCCTTACAGGCAACACTACAGCCACAGTGGATGAGCAGCGAGCATGCCTGGCTGACGTCCGACATATCTGTCCAATATGGTACCCACTCTTTTGTCCTGGTGTTCCATTCCCAGTCCCATTCAATGGGTTTTGGGATCTCTGGAGTCTTGGAGAGGGATTGCTTCCAGATAAAAGCTGCGACTAGCAGGGCACGCTTGATATGCTGGAATAAGGCATTTTTGGTTGGCGGGATGGAGTCCAGGGACCTTAAGCTGTGAGAGAACATGAGCTTCCTTGCATCATTTACTAACTCTGCATTACAGTTCTTACTATACATGAGTACAGTCCAGCGCTCGAGATGTCGCGAGTCAAGTGTGAAGCTGTTCGGATCCTGGGTGATGGCGATCGGCATAGGCTATACATGCATTTCTTGCCGTCTTCTTACCGATTCCAAACATCGCTGATACTACGTCGCACCCTGTGGTGGTATGGAAGACACTTTGCAACGTTGAGGTCCCAGCAATTACGAGATGTGATGGATTGGAATATCTTTGTATGATTTCCCTGTTTCGAATCCGACCCACAGTTCGGAGAGACCTAGTTCGTGGAAGATGTTGATGGTCAAAACAACCACGTCACTATCTACCGTCTTGACGTAGGCCTTAATGTGACCCTGCATTGTAGCATGACGTAAGTGGAGCATCATCCTCGTGTCTGCTTCTTCTTGCTGGCATGGGGATATATACGGCTGTTATGTCAGTTGCTTTGTTACTGAGTACAATGTCAGCCTTTGTTGTGAGCAGGTGGTATGTTGATTCAACTGTGCTCCTCTGAAGTTCCTGACCGATGAATTGGCATAGTTCATCTTTATTTTGCTTATCTTTGAGGAACTTCTGCCATTCGACTCCATTGGGGTTAGGTATCTTGGCAGAGACTCGTGTTCGACGACTTGAAGTCTCACCCCGCTTGGCACGAGTTTGTGATTTGAGACTCGCCTCTTGGTATGTGTCCCAGAATGCGTCCACTCTTGATGTGTTTTCCGTCATCTGACTCTGCATGTATAGCAACAATTGCATCTGCGTGTATTCCCAAAGATTCGGGCACGCTGGGGTTTGATGATGTGTATGACTGCGGCCATATCAAGAATAACCACTGTAGCTTCTTTTACTGCTTTAGAGCGGCCCGGAGCAAGCATGCCTGTTGACAAGCAATACTATCTTACTTGGTTCCTTGACGCAGCTTACCTCGATCTGATAAAGACGGTGGTTCTCGTTGATTCTCGTGGTTAAAGAATGCATCTATGTATGTGCCACAGGACGTGCTTGTAAGGACAAGAACAACTTGGTGACGAGAGCTGCATTCGCCTTAGCAGACCCCAGCTTGTCAGCACCCTTCTTTAGATCCGCTGGTGGTCTGTTTGAGAATGTGTACATGTTTTTTTTTTATTACGTCGGACAAGGGGGCTTAGAAGCTTTTTCGATTCTGTCAGTGACAAACTCTGTGAACATGTTTTTGCCGATGGTTGGAGGATTATTGAGACAATCAACAATAGCGGGGTTCATGACCTCGCCAGTGTCCACAGTGATTACCTCCGAACTCGTCTCACTGAATGGGTTTACTACTGTGCCCTCCTTCACAAGATCAGATAGAGCATTCAAGTGTTTGATGACATTTTTCTGTTCAGCAACTGATGACTCTGGATGCTCCAAACTTTCGTTGGGTGTTGAGGCAGAGAAACAGGCATATTCAAACTCATCAATGGCCCTAAGTATTTCAGGTTTGGAGAGCTCGATGACCTCCTTAGATTCCTGCTGGTCATATAGGCCCTTTGCTCCACTATCTTCCTTCAGAAACTGGATGCTGTGCTCTTGGCCCTGGTCAAGTGCCATCAGTGAAGACTTCTTGTCGCCACGTTGCACGATGAACTTCCCTGCCATAAACGCCTCATGGACTTTCCGGTGGTACCAAACATAGCGCCATAGGAAACATTTTAATTGGATTATTCCTGAAGAGAAAGTGGGTAATTTGTTGTGTCTAAAACAATCACACTCTTTAAACGACGTTTGATAGGTGTCAAAACACACACAGATAAACATATTTAAACATTAGTTATGACATGTAGACAACTTACATATGTTAGATTGTACTATTTGGCAACGATTGCCGCTGGAAAGTCATTTTCAAAAAAGAAATCATTTTTATCCTACAGATATCACGAATAATAACTTCAGAAATGGATTCCGCGTCCCAAAAAACATACAAATTGTGGTATTACACGTTGATGTAGTACTGGTAGAACCAAAGATAAGCCATTATCTATTTCAGATCACGGGATTCAGTGGCCATATTGGATTTTGCGCATACCGGCCACCAGGGGGCTACCCCAACTTGTTTGCGGTGGTTTTTGAAAACCTTATGCCCATACCTAACACCATGCCAAATTGCAAAAACTTGTCACCAACTGCACAATTTCTCTGGCTTAGCTTCCAAATTAGGTCTGCTTTCCCTAAAAGTGACAATTAAAAATCGGTTCACTTTCTAAATGACCTAAAAACAGAAAAATTACTTCAGAAATGGATTCCTCGTCCCAAATAATTTACAAATTGTGGTATTACAAGTTGATGTAGTGTTGATAGAACCAAAGATAAGCCATTATCTATTTCATATCACGGGCTTCAGTGGCCATATTGGATTTTGCGCATACCGGCCACCAGGGGGCTATCACAACTTGTTTGCGGTGGTTTTTGAAAACCTTATACCCATACCTACCACCATGTCAAATTGCAAAAACTTGTCACCAAGTGCACAATTTGCCTGAAAATCTGGATATTCCTACCCCGCTATTTCGTGTAACTTTAAAAGTACCCATCAAAATTGGATAATGTTTTCTGTATAACTAACAAACACAGCTACATTTGCATCACAGGACTTTATAAGGTAATTGCAACAGTTATTATGTTATGCCATCATAAAATGAATGTGGTTTTCATGCAAGTAATGAATTTCAACTTTAAAACTCACTGTTTTCCTTAAGTGGGAATATTTTAATACAGTACAGGATATGTAAATAGTGTACCTTTCCATTTCTTAAATAAAAATGCATATGTTTTTTTGTCAATGTGACTGGTTTTCCTAGGCCGCCACACAAATAATAATGGTTCATCTGACAAATAAAGACGTCTTTGCAACTAAGTTTAAGGGACATTTCAAAACATACAAATATTGATTAATATGAACCAGTTGATCAAGTCAACATGTTCAGGGATCATCTCAAGGCATTATCACAGCTTTCTCAAAATACATTATTGTGTTGTTTCACAAAAAGGAAACGCACAATAAAAACAATTAACTACTCATCACAACAAATTCAAAAAATAGCAACTTTAAATGGTCATCTCATAAAATAAAGGGGCTTTCTCAAAAAGTTTCCGGAACATTGCCATAATATAATAGTTTATAAAAATGACTGATCATCTCAACACATTAAGGAATAATTGTAAATTCTATATATTCATTTATCAAAAAGGGTTCTCTAATACTATTATATCATTACTAGAAATGTAATGGCAATCTTGAAATAACAATAATAATAATATTAACAATGGAAATAATCAACTGAAACAAAAGGTCTCATAGACCTATCACAAAAATGAGGAATATTTTATTGAGTAGCTATTTAAATGAGCAGCTTCAAACTTAATAAAACAAACAGGTATGTGTAATTAGTGAAGCATTGGAAGCCGACATTAAGCACTCACCTATTTCACAATTGCGTCCTGTGTATCCAGCCACACATGCACAAGTATACATGCCAAGTTTAGGGGTGGAACATGTCGCCCCATGTTCACATGGACTGTTTGCACATTCATCAAAGTCTACAGAAACAACACATCAATGTCCAAAGATGGCAACAAATGCTGGCAGTGGTTAATTGTACAATGATATGACACTGTCAGTTGTCTGTTGTTGTGACAGGTGCTGCAGTCACCACTAAATTGTACAATGATACGACACTGTCAGTTGTCTGTTGTTGTGACAGGTGCTGCAGTCACCACTAAATTGTACAATGATACGACACTGTCAGTTGTCTGTTGTTGTGACAGGTGTTGCAGTCACACTAAATTGTACAATGATATGACACTGTCAGTTGTCTGTTGTTGTGACAGGTGTTGCAGTCACACTAAATTGTACAATGATATGACACTGTCAGTTGTCTGTTGTTGTGACAGGTGTTGCAGTCACACTAAATTGTACAATGATATGACACTGTCAGTTGTCTGTTGTTGTGACAGATGCTGCAGTCACACTAAATTGTACAATGATATGACACTGTCAGTTGTCTGTTGTTGTGACAGGTGTTGTAGTCACCACTAAATTGTACAATGATATGACACTGTCAGTTGTCTGTTGTTGTGACAGGTGCTGCAGTCACCACTAAATTGTACAATGATATGACACTGTCAGTTGTCTGTTGTTGTGACAGGTGTTGCAGTCACACTAAATTGTACAATGATATGACACTGTCAGTTGTCTGTTGTTGTGACAGGTGCTGTAGTCACCACTAAATTGTACAATGATATGACACTGTCAGTTGTCTGTTGTTGTGACAGGTGTTGCAGTCACACTAAATTGTACAATGATATGACACTGTCAGTTGTCTGTTGTTGTGACAGGTGCTGTAGTCACCACTAAATTGTACAATGATATGACACTGTCAGTTGTCTGTTGTTGTGACATGTGCTGCAGTCACCACTAAATTGTACAATGATATGACACTGCCAGTTGTCTGTTGTTGTGACAGGTGCTGTAGTCACCACTAAATTGTACAATGATATGACACTGTCAGTTGTCTGTTGTTGTGACAGGTGTTGCAGTCACACTAAATTGTACAATGATATGACACTGTCAGTTGTCTGTTGTTGTGACAGGTGTTGCAGTCACACTAAATTGTACAATGATATGACACTGTCAGTTGTCTATTGTTGTGACAGGTGCTGCAGTCACCACTAAATTGTACAATGATACGACACTGTCAGTTGTCTGTTGTTGTGACAGGTGCTGCAGTCACCACTAAATTGTACAATGATACGACACTGTCAGTTGTCTGTTGTTGTGACAGGTGTTGCAGTCACACTAAATTGTACAATGATATGACACTGTCAGTTGTCTGTTGTTGTGACAGGTGCTGCAGTCACCAATAAATTGTACAATGATATGACACTGTCAGTTGTCTGTTGTTGTGACAGGTGTTGCAGTCACACTAAATTGTACAATGATATGACACTGTCAGTTGTCTGTTGTTGTGACAGGTGTTGCAGTCACACTAAATTGTACAATGATATGACACTGTCAGTTGTCTGTTGTTGTGACAGATGCTGCAGTCACACTAAATTGTACAATGATATGACACTGTCAGTTGTCTGTTGTTGTGACAGGTGTTGTAGTCACCACTAAATTGTACAATGATATGACACTGTCAGTTGTCTGTTGTTGTGACAGGTGCTGCAGTCTCCACTAAATTGTACAATGATATGACACTGTCAGTTGTCTGTTGTTGTGACAGGTGTTGCAGTCACACTAAATTGTACAATGATATGACACTGTCAGTTGTCTGTTGTTGTGACAGGTGCTGTAGTCACCACTAAATTGTACAATGATATGACACTGTCAGTTGTCTGTTGTTGTGACAGGTGTTGCAGTCACACTAAATTGTACAATGATATGACACTGTCAGTTGTCTGTTGTTGTGACAGGTGCTGTAGTCACCACTAAATTGTACAATGATATGACACTGTCAGTTGTCTGTTGTTGTGACATGTGCTGCAGTCACCACTAAATTGTACAATGATATGACACTGCCAGTTGTCTGTTGTTGTGACAGGTGCTGTAGTCACCACTAAATTGTACAATGATATGACACTGTCAGTTGTCTGTTGTTGTGACAGGTGTTGCAGTCACACTAAATTGTACAATGATATGACACTGTCAGTTGTCTGTTGTTGTGACAGGTGTTGCAGTCACCACTAAATTGTACAATGATATGACACTGTCAGTTGTCTGTTGTTGTGACAGGTGTTGCAGTCACCACTAAATTGTACAATGATACGACACTGTCAGTTGTCTGTTGTTGTGACAGGTGCTGCAGTCACCACTAAATTGTACAATGATACGACACTGTCAGTTGTCTGTTGTTGTGACAGGTGTTGCAGTCACCACTAAATTGTACAATGATATGACACTGTCAGGTGTCTGTTGTTGTGACAGGTGTTGCAGTCACACTAAATTGTACAATGATATGACACTGTCAGTTGTCTGTTGTTGTGACAGGTGTTGCAGTCACACTAAATTGTACAATGATATGACACTGTCAGTTGTCTGTTGTTGTGACAGGTGCTGCAGTCACCACTAAATTGTACAATGATACGACACTGTCAGTTGTCTGTTGTTGTGACAGGTGCTGCAGTCACCACTAAATTGTACAATGATACGACACTGTCAGTTGTCTGTTGTTGTGACAGGTGTTGCAGTCACACTAAATTGTACAATGATATGACACTGTCAGTTGTCTGTTGTTGTGACAGGTGCTGCAGTCACCACTAAATTGTACAATGATATGACACTGTCAGTTGTCTGTTGTTGTGACAGGTGTTGCAGTCACACTAAATTGTACAATGATATGACACTGTCAGTTGTCTGTTGTTGTGACAGGTGTTGCAGTCACACTAAATTGTACAATGATATGACACTGTCAGTTGTCTGTTGTTGTGACAGATGCTGCAGTCACACTAAATTGTACAATGATATGACACTGTCAGTTGTCTGTTGTTGTGACAGGTGTTGTAGTCACCACTAAATTGTACAATGATATGACACTGTCAGTTGTCTGTTGTTGTGACAGGTGCTGCAGTCACCACTAAATTGTACAATGATATGACACTGTCAGTTGTCTGTTGTTGTGACAGGTGTTGCAGTCACACTAAATTGTACAATGATATGACACTGTCAGTTGTCTGTTGTTGTGACAGGTGCTGTAGTCACCACTAAATTGTACAATGATATGACACTGTCAGTTGTCTGTTGTTGTGACAGGTGTTGCAGTCACACTAAATTGTACAATGATATGACACTGTCAGTTGTCTGTTGTTGTGACAGGTGCTGTAGTCACCACTAAATTGTACAATGATATGACACTGTCAGTTGTCTGTTGTTGTGACATGTGCTGCAGTCACCACTAAATTGTACAATGATATGACACTGCCAGTTGTCTGTTGTTGTGACAGGTGCTGTAGTCACCACTAAATTGTACAATGATATGACACTGTCAGTTGTCTGTTGTTGTGACAGGTGTTGCAGTCACACTAAATTGTACAATGATATGACACTGTCAGTTGTCTGTTGTTGTGACAGGTGTTGCAGTCACCACTAAATTGTACAATGATATGACACTGTCAGTTGTCTGTTGTTGTGACAGGTGTTGCAGTCACCACTAAATTGTACAATGATACGACACTGTCAGTTGTCTGTTGTTGTGACAGGTGCTGCAGTCACCACTAAATTGTACAATGATACGACACTGTCAGTTGTCTGTTGTTGTGACAGGTGTTGCAGTCACCACTAAATTGTACAATGATATGACACTGTCAGGTATCTGTTGTTGTGACAGGTGTTGCAGTCACACTAAATTGTACAATGATATGACACTGTCAGTTGTCTG
The DNA here is from genome assembly GCA_964017155.1 of Oasisia sp. SBJ-2009. Taxonomy (NCBI): domain Eukaryota; kingdom Metazoa; phylum Annelida; class Polychaeta; order Sabellida; family Siboglinidae; genus Oasisia; species Oasisia sp. SBJ-2009. The sequence goes on from OZ024862.1 coordinate 10,921,735, forward strand.
TTGTTGTGACAGGTGTTGCAGTCACACTAAATTGTACAATGATATGACACTGTCAGTTGTCTGTTGTTGTGACAGGTGCTGCAGTCACCACTAAATTGTACAATGATACGACACTGTCAGTTGTCTGTTGTTGTGACAGGTGCTGCAGTCACCACTAAATTGTACAATGATACGACACTGTCAGTTGTCTGTTGTTGTGACAGGTGTTGCAGTCACACTAAATTGTACAATGATATGACACTGTCAGTTGTCTGTTGTTGTGACAGGTGCTGCAGTCACCACTAAATTGTACAATGATATGACACTGTCAGTTGTCTGTTGTTGTGACAGGTGTTGCAGTCACACTAAATTGTACAATGATATGACACTGTCAGTTGTCTGTTGTTGTGACAGGTGTTGCAGTCACACTAAATTGTACAATGATATGACACTGTCAGTTGTCTGTTGTTGTGACAGGTGCTGCAGTCACCACTAAATTGTACAATGATACGACACTGTCAGTTGTCTGTTGTTGTGACAGGTGCTGCAGTCACCACTAAATTGTACAATGATACGACACTGTCAGTTGTCTGTTGTTGTGACAGGTGTTGCAGTCACACTAAATTGTACAATGATATGACACTGTCAGTTGTCTGTTGTTGTGACAGGTGCTGCAGTCACCACTAAATTGTACAATGATATGACACTGTCAGTTGTCTGTTGTTGTGACAGGTGTTGCAGTCACACTAAATTGTACAATGATATGACACTGTCAGTTGTCTGTTGTTGTGACAGGTGTTGCAGTCACACTAAATTGTACAATGATATGACACTGTCAGTTGTCTGTTGTTGTGACAGATGCTGCAGTCACACTAAATTGTACAATGATATGACACTGTCAGTTGTCTGTTGTTGTGACAGGTGTTGTAGTCACCACTAAATTGTACAATGATATGACACTGTCAGTTGTCTGTTGTTGTGACAGGTGCTGCAGTCACCACTAAATTGTACAATGATATGACACTGTCAGTTGTCTGTTGTTGTGACAGGTGTTGCAGTCACACTAAATTGTACAATGATATGACACTGTCAGTTGTCTGTTGTTGTGACAGGTGCTGTAGTCACCACTAAATTGTACAATGATATGACACTGTCAGTTGTCTGTTGTTGTGACAGGTGCTGCAGTCACCACTAAATTGTACAATATGACACTGCCAGTTGTCTATTATTGTGACAGGTGTTGCAGTCAACACTAAATTGTACAATATGACACTGCCAGTTGTCTGTTGTTGTGACAGGTGTTGCAGTCAACACTAAATTGTACAATATGACACTGCCAGTTGTCTGTTGTTATGACATGTGCTACAGTCACACTAAATTGTACAATGATATGACACTGTCAGTTGTCTGTTGTTGTGACAGATGCTGCAGTCACCACTAAATTGTACAATGATATGACATTGTCAGTTGTCTGTTGTTGTGACAGGTGTTGCAGTCACCACTAAATTGTACAATGATATGACACTGTCAGTTGTCTGTTGTTGTGACAGGTGCTGTAGTCACCACTAAATTGTACAATATGACACTGCCAGTTGTCTGTTATTGTGACAGGTGTTGCAGTCAACACTAAATTGTACAATATGACACTGCCAGTTGTCTGTTGTTGTGACAGGTGTTGCAGTCAACACTAAATTGTACAATATGACACTGCCAGTTGTCTGTTGTTATGACATGTGCTACAGTCACACTAAATTGTACAATGATATGACACTGTCAGTTGTCTGTTGTTGTGACAGATGCTGCAGTCACCACTAAATTGTACAATGATATGACATTGTCAGTTGTCTGTTGTTGTGACAGGTGTTGCAGTCACCACTAAATTGTACAATGATATGACACTGTCAGTTGTCTGTTGTTGTGACAGGTGCTACAGTCACACTAAATTGTACAATGATATGACACTGTCAGTTGTCTGTTGTTGTGACAGGTGTTGCAGTCACCACTAAATTGTACAATGATATGACACTGTCAGTTGTCTGTTGTTGTGACAGGTGTTGCAGTCACCACTAAATTGTACAATGATACGACACTGTCAGTTGTCTGTTGTTGTGACAGGTGTTGCAGTCACCACTAAATTGTACAATGATATGACACTGTCAGGTGTCTGTTGTTGTGACAGGTGTTGCAGTCACACTAAATTGTACAATGATATGACACTGTCAGTTGTCTGTTGTTGTGACAGGTGTTGCAGTCACACTAAATTGTACAATGATATGACACTGTCAGTTGTCTGTTGTTGTGACAGGTGCTGCAGTCACCACTAAATTGTACAATGATACGACACTGTCAGTTGTCTGTTGTTGTGACAGGTGCTGCAGTCACCACTAAATTGTACAATGATACGACACTGTCAGTTGTCTGTTGTTGTGACAGGTGTTGCAGTCACACTAAATTGTACAATGATATGACACTGTCAGTTGTCTGTTGTTGTGACAGGTGCTGCAGTCACCACTAAATTGTACAATGATATGACACTGTCAGTTGTCTGTTGTTGTGACAGGTGTTGCAGTCACACTAAATTGTACAATGATATGACACTGTCAGTTGTCTGTTGTTGTGACAGATGCTGCAGTCACACTAAATTGTACAATGATATGACACTGTCAGTTGTCTGTTGTTGTGACAGGTGTTGTAGTCACCACTAAATTGTACAATGATATGACACTGTCAGTTGTCTGTTGTTGTGACAGGTGCTGCAGTCACCACTAAATTGTACAATGATATGACACTGTCAGTTGTCTGTTGTTGTGACAGGTGTTGCAGTCACACTAAATTGTACAATGATATGACACTGTCAGTTGTCTGTTGTTGTGACAGGTGCTGTAGTCACCACTAAATTGTACAATGATATGACACTGTCAGTTGTCTGTTGTTGTGACAGGTGTTGCAGTCACACTAAATTGTACAATGATATGACACTGTCAGTTGTCTGTTGTTGTGACAGGTGCTGTAGTCACCACTAAATTGTACAATGATATGACACTGTCAGTTGTCTGTTGTTGTGACATGTGCTGCAGTCACCACTAAATTGTACAATGATATGACACTGCCAGTTGTCTGTTGTTGTGACAGGTGCTGTAGTCACCACTAAATTGTACAATGATATGACACTGTCAGTTGTCTGTTGTTGTGACAGGTGTTGCAGTCACACTAAATTGTACAATGATATGACACTGTCAGTTGTCTGTTGTTGTGACAGGTGTTGCAGTCACCACTAAATTGTACAATGATATGACACTGTCAGTTGTCTGTTGTTGTGACAGGTGTTGCAGTCACCACTAAATTGTACAATGATACGACACTGTCAGTTGTCTGTTGTTGTGACAGGTGCTGCAGTCACCACTAAATTGTACAATGATACGACACTGTCAGTTGTCTGTTGTTGTGACAGGTGTTGCAGTCACCACTAAATTGTACAATGATATGACACTGTCAGGTATCTGTTGTTGTGACAGGTGTTGCAGTCACACTAAATTGTACAATGATATGACACTGTCAGTTGTCTGTTGTTGTGACAGGTGTTGCAGTCACACTAAATTGTACAATGATATGACACTGTCAGTTGTCTGTTGTTGTGACAGGTGCTGCAGTCACCACTAAATTGTACAATGATACGACACTGTCAGTTGTCTGTTGTTGTGACAGGTGCTGCAGTCACCACTAAATTGTACAATGATACGACACTGTCAGTTGTCTGTTGTTGTGACAGGTGTTGCAGTCACACTAAATTGTACAATGATATGACACTGTCAGTTGTCTGTTGTTGTGACAGGTGCTGCAGTCACCACTAAATTGTACAATGATATGACACTGTCAGTTGTCTGTTGTTGTGACAGGTGTTGCAGTCACACTAAATTGTACAATGATATGACACTGTCAGTTGTCTGTTGTTGTGACAGGTGTTGCAGTCACACTAAATTGTACAATGATATGACACTGTCAGTTGTCTGTTGTTGTGACAGGTGCTGCAGTCACCACTAAATTGTACAATGATACGACACTGTCAGTTGTCTGTTGTTGTGACAGGTGCTGCAGTCACCACTAAATTGTACAATGATACGACACTGTCAGTTGTCTGTTGTTGTGACAGGTGTTGCAGTCACACTAAATTGTACAATGATATGACACTGTCAGTTGTCTGTTGTTGTGACAGGTGCTGCAGTCACCACTAAATTGTACAATGATATGACACTGTCAGTTGTCTGTTGTTGTGACAGGTGTTGCAGTCACACTAAATTGTACAATGATATGACACTGTCAGTTGTCTGTTGTTGTGACAGGTGTTGCAGTCACACTAAATTGTACAATGATATGACACTGTCAGTTGTCTGTTGTTGTGACAGATGCTGCAGTCACACTAAATTGTACAATGATATGACACTGTCAGTTGTCTGTTGTTGTGACAGGTGTTGTAGTCACCACTAAATTGTACAATGATATGACACTGTCAGTTGTCTGTTGTTGTGACAGGTGCTGCAGTCACCACTAAATTGTACAATGATATGACACTGTCAGTTGTCTGTTGTTGTGACAGGTGTTGCAGTCACACTAAATTGTACAATGATATGACACTGTCAGTTGTCTGTTGTTGTGACAGGTGCTGTAGTCACCACTAAATTGTACAATGATATGACACTGTCAGTTGTCTGTTGTTGTGACAGGTGCTGCAGTCACCACTAAATTGTACAATATGACACTGCCAGTTGTCTATTATTGTGACAGGTGTTGCAGTCAACACTAAATTGTACAATATGACACTGCCAGTTGTCTGTTGTTGTGACAGGTGTTGCAGTCAACACTAAATTGTACAATATGACACTGCCAGTTGTCTGTTGTTATGACATGTGCTACAGTCACACTAAATTGTACAATGATATGACACTGTCAGTTGTCTGTTGTTGTGACAGATGCTGCAGTCACCACTAAATTGTACAATGATATGACATTGTCAGTTGTCTGTTGTTGTGACAGGTGTTGCAGTCACCACTAAATTGTACAATGATATGACACTGTCAGTTGTCTGTTGTTGTGACAGGTGCTGTAGTCACCACTAAATTGTACAATATGACACTGCCAGTTGTCTGTTATTGTGACAGGTGTTGCAGTCAACACTAAATTGTACAATATGACACTGCCAGTTGTCTGTTGTTATGACATGTGCTACAGTCACACTAAATTGTACAATGATATGACACTGTCAGTTGTCTGTTGTTGTGACAGATGCTGCAGTCACCACTAAATTGTACAATGATATGACATTGTCAGTTGTCTGTTCTTGTGACAGGTGTTGCAGTCACCACTAAATTGTACAATGATATGACACTGTCAGTTGTCTGTTGTTGTGACAGGTGCTACAGTCACACTAAATTGTACAATGATATGACACTGTCAGTTGTCTGTTGTTGTGACAGATGCTGCAGTCACACTAAATTGTACAATGATATGACACTGTCAGTTGTCTGTTGTTGTGACAGGTGTTGTAGTCACCACTAAATTGTACAATGATATGACACTGTCAGTTGTCTGTTGTTGTGACAGGTGCTGCAGTCACCACTAAATTGTACAATGATATGACACTGTCAGTTGTCTGTTGTTGTGACAGGTGTTGCAGTCACACTAAATTGTACAATGATATGACACTGTCAGTTGTCTGTTGTTGTGACAGGTGCTGTAGTCACCACTAAATTGTACAATGATATGACACTGTCAGTTGTCTGTTGTTGTGACAGGTGTTGCAGTCACACTAAATTGTACAATGATATGACACTGTCAGTTGTCTGTTGTTGTGACAGGTGCTGTAGTCACCACTAAATTGTACAATGATATGACACTGTCAGTTGTCTGTTGTTGTGACATGTGCTGCAGTCACCACTAAATTGTACAATGATATGACACTGCCAGTTGTCTGTTGTTGTGACAGGTGCTGTAGTCACCACTAAATTGTACAATGATATGACACTGTCAGTTGTCTGTTGTTGTGACAGGTGTTGCAGTCACACTAAATTGTACAATGATATGACACTGTCAGTTGTCTGTTGTTGTGACAGGTGTTGCAGTCACCACTAAATTGTACAATGATATGACACTGTCAGTTGTCTGTTGTTGTGACAGGTGTTGCAGTCACCACTAAATTGTACAATGATACGACACTGTCAGTTGTCTGTTGTTGTGACAGGTGCTGCAGTCACCACTAAATTGTACAATGATACGACACTGTCAGTTGTCTGTTGTTGTGACAGGTGTTGCAGTCACCACTAAATTGTACAATGATATGACACTGTCAGGTATCTGTTGTTGTGACAGGTGTTGCAGTCACACTAAATTGTACAATGATATGACACTGTCAGTTGTCTGTTGTTGTGACAGGTGTTGCAGTCACACTAAATTGTACAATGATATGACACTGTCAGTTGTCTGTTGTTGTGACAGGTGCTGCAGTCACCACTAAATTGTACAATGATACGACACTGTCAGTTGTCTGTTGTTGTGACAGGTGCTGCAGTCACCACTAAATTGTACAATGATACGACACTGTCAGTTGTCTGTTGTTGTGACAGGTGTTGCAGTCACACTAAATTGTACAATGATATGACACTGTCAGTTGTCTGTTGTTGTGACAGGTGCTGCAGTCACCACTAAATTGTACAATGATATGACACTGTCAGTTGTCTGTTGTTGTGACAGGTGTTGCAGTCACACTAAATTGTACAATGATATGACACTGTCAGTTGTCTGTTGTTGTGACAGGTGTTGCAGTCACACTAAATTGTACAATGATATGACACTGTCAGTTGTCTGTTGTTGTGACAGGTGCTGCAGTCACCACTAAATTGTACAATGATACGACACTGTCAGTTGTCTGTTGTTGTGACAGGTGCTGCAGTCACCACTAAATTGTACAATGATACGACACTGTCAGTTGTCTGTTGTTGTGACAGGTGTTGCAGTCACACTAAATTGTACAATGATATGACACTGTCAGTTGTCTGTTGTTGTGACAGGTGCTGCAGTCACCACTAAATTGTACAATGATATGACACTGTCAGTTGTCTGTTGTTGTGACAGGTGTTGCAGTCACACTAAATTGTACAATGATATGACACTGTCAGTTGTCTGTTGTTGTGACAGGTGTTGCAGTCACACTAAATTGTACAATGATATGACACTGTCAGTTGTCTGTTGTTGTGACAGATGCTGCAGTCACACTAAATTGTACAATGATATGACACTGTCAGTTGTCTGTTGTTGTGACAGGTGTTGTAGTCACCACTAAATTGTACAATGATATGACACTGTCAGTTGTCTGTTGTTGTGACAGGTGCTGCAGTCACCACTAAATTGTACAATGATATGACACTGTCAGTTGTCTGTTGTTGTGACAGGTGTTGCAGTCACACTAAATTGTACAATGATATGACACTGTCAGTTGTCTGTTGTTGTGACAGGTGCTGTAGTCACCACTAAATTGTACAATGATATGACACTGTCAGTTGTCTGTTGTTGTGACAGGTGCTGCAGTCACCACTAAATTGTACAATATGACACTGCCAGTTGTCTATTATTGTGACAGGTGTTGCAGTCAACACTAAATTGTACAATATGACACTGCCAGTTGTCTGTTGTTGTGACAGGTGTTGCAGTCAACACTAAATTGTACAATATGACACTGCCAGTTGTCTGTTGTTATGACATGTGCTACAGTCACACTAAATTGTACAATGATATGACACTGTCAGTTGTCTGTTGTTGTGACAGATGCTGCAGTCACCACTAAATTGTACAATGATATGACATTGTCAGTTGTCTGTTGTTGTGACAGGTGTTGCAGTCACCACTAAATTGTACAATGATATGACACTGTCAGTTGTCTGTTGTTGTGACAGGTGCTGTAGTCACCACTAAATTGTACAATATGACACTGCCAGTTGTCTGTTATTGTGACAGGTGTTGCAGTCAACACTAAATTGTACAATATGACACTGCCAGTTGTCTGTTGTTGTGACAGGTGTTGCAGTCAACACTAAATTGTACAATATGACACTGCCAGTTGTCTGTTGTTATGACATGTGCTACAGTCACACTAAATTGTACAATGATATGACACTGTCAGTTGTCTGTTGTTGTGACAGATGCTGCAGTCACCACTAAATTGTACAATGATATGACATTGTCAGTTGTCTGTTGTTGTGACAGGTGTTGCAGTCACCACTAAATTGTACAATGATATGACACTGTCAGTTGTCTGTTGTTGTGACAGGTGCTACAGTCACACTAAATTGTACAATGATATGACACTGTCAGTTGTCTGTTGTTGTGACAGGTGTTGCAGTCACCACTAAATTGTACAATGATATGACACTGTCAGTTGTCTGTTGTTGTGACAGGTGTTGCAGTCACCACTAAATTGTACAATGATACGACACTGTCAGTTGTCTGTTGTTGTGACAGGTGCTGCAGTCACCACTAAATTGTACAATGATACGACACTGTCAGTTGTCTGTTGTTGTGACAGGTGTTGCAGTCACCACTAAATTGTACAATGATATGACACTGTCAGGTGTCTGTTGTTGTGACAGGTGTTGCAGTCACACTAAATTGTACAATGATATGACACTGTCAGTTGTCTGTTGTTGTGACAGGTGTTGCAGTCACACTAAATTGTACAATGATATGACACTGTCAGTTGTCTGTTGTTGTGACAGGTGCTGCAGTCACCACTAAATTGTACAATGATACGACACTGTCAGTTGTCTGTTGTTGTGACAGGTGCTGCAGTCACCACTAAATTGTACAATGATACGACACTGTCAGTTGTCTGTTGTTGTGACAGGTGTTGCAGTCACACTAAATTGTACAATGATATGACACTGTCAGTTGTCTGTTGTTGTGACAGGTGCTGCAGTCACCACTAAATTGTACAATGATATGACACTGTCAGTTGTCTGTTGTTGTGACAGGTGTTGCAGTCACACTAAATTGTACAATGATATGACACTGTCAGTTGTCTGTTGTTGTGACAGATGCTGCAGTCACACTAAATTGTACAATGATATGACACTGTCAGTTGTCTGTTGTTGTGACAGGTGTTGTAGTCACCACTAAATTGTACAATGATATGACACTGTCAGTTGTCTGTTGTTGTGACAGGTGCTGCAGTCACCACTAAATTGTACAATGATATGACACTGTCAGTTGTCTGTTGTTGTGACAGGTGTTGCAGTCACACTAAATTGTACAATGATATGACACTGTCAGTTGTCTGTTGTTGTGACAGGTGCTGTAGTCACCACTAAATTGTACAATGATATGACACTGTCAGTTGTCTGTTGTTGTGACAGGTGTTGCAGTCACACTAAATTGTACAATGATATGACACTGTCAGTTGTCTGTTGTTGTGACAGGTGCTGTAGTCACCACTAAATTGTACAATGATATGACACTGTCAGTTGTCTGTTGTTGTGACATGTGCTGCAGTCACCACTAAATTGTACAATGATATGACACTGCCAGTTGTCTGTTGTTGTGACAGGTGCTGTAGTCACCACTAAATTGTACAATGATATGACACTGTCAGTTGTCTGTTGTTGTGACAGGTGTTGCAGTCACACTAAATTGTACAATGATATGACACTGTCAGTTGTCTGTTGTTGTGACAGGTGTTGCAGTCACCACTAAATTGTACAATGATATGACACTGTCAGTTGTCTGTTGTTGTGACAGGTGTTGCAGTCACCACTAAATTGTACAATGATACGACACTGTCAGTTGTCTGTTGTTGTGACAGGTGCTGCAGTCACCACTAAATTGTACAATGATACGACACTGTCAGTTGTCTGTTGTTGTGACAGGTGTTGCAGTCACCACTAAATTGTACAATGATATGACACTGTCAGGTATCTGTTGTTGTGACAGGTGTTGCAGTCACACTAAATTGTACAATGATATGACACTGTCAGTTGTCTGTTGTTGTGACAGGTGTTGCAGTCACACTAAATTGTACAATGATATGACACTGTCAGTTGTCTGTTGTTGTGACAGGTGCTGCAGTCACCACTAAATTGTACAATGATACGACACTGTCAGTTGTCTGTTGTTGTGACAGGTGCTGCAGTCACCACTAAATTGTACAATGATACGACACTGTCAGTTGTCTGTTGTTGTGACAGGTGTTGCAGTCACACTAAATTGTACAATGATATGACACTGTCAGTTGTCTGTTGTTGTGACAGGTGCTGCAGTCACCACTAAATTGTACAATGATATGACACTGTCAGTTGTCTGTTGTTGTGACAGGTGTTGCAGTCACACTAAATTGTACAATGATATGACACTGTCAGTTGTCTGTTGTTGTGACAGGTGTTGCAGTCACACTAAATTGTACAATGATATGACACTGTCAGTTGTCTGTTGTTGTGACAGGTGCTGCAGTCACCACTAAATTGTACAATGATACGACACTGTCAGTTGTCTGTTGTTGTGACAGGTGCTGCAGTCACCACTAAATTGTACAATGATACGACACTGTCAGTTGTCTGTTGTTGTGACAGGTGTTGCAGTCACACTAAATTGTACAATGATATGACACTGTCAGTTGTCTGTTGTTGTGACAGGTGCTGCAGTCACCACTAAATTGTACAATGATATGACACTGTCAGTTGTCTGTTGTTGTGACAGGTGTTGCAGTCACACTAAATTGTACAATGATATGACACTGTCAGTTGTCTGTTGTTGTGACAGGTGTTGCAGTCACACTAAATTGTACAATGATATGACACTGTCAGTTGTCTGTTGTTGTGACAGATGCTGCAGTCACACTAAATTGTACAATGATATGACACTGTCAGTTGTCTGTTGTTGTGACAGGTGTTGTAGTCACCACTAAATTGTACAATGATATGACACTGTCAGTTGTCTGTTGTTGTGACAGGTGCTGCAGTCACCACTAAATTGTACAATGATATGACACTGTCAGTTGTCTGTTGTTGTGACAGGTGTTGCAGTCACACTAAATTGTACAATGATATGACACTGTCAGTTGTCTGTTGTTGTGACAGGTGCTGTAGTCACCACTAAATTGTACAATGATATGACACTGTCAGTTGTCTGTTGTTGTGACAGGTGCTGCAGTCACCACTAAATTGTACAATATGACACTGCCAGTTGTCTATTATTGTGACAGGTGTTGCAGTCAACACTAAATTGTACAATATGACACTGCCAGTTGTCTGTTGTTGTGACAGGTGTTGCAGTCAACACTAAATTGTACAATATGACACTGCCAGTTGTCTGTTGTTATGACATGTGCTACAGTCACACTAAATTGTACAATGATATGACACTGTCAGTTGTCTGTTGTTGTGACAGATGCTGCAGTCACCACTAAATTGTACAATGATATGACATTGTCAGTTGTCTGTTGTTGTGACAGGTGTTGCAGTCACCACTAAATTGTACAATGATATGACACTGTCAGTTGTCTGTTGTTGTGACAGGTGCTGTAGTCACCACTAAATTGTACAATATGACACTGCCAGTTGTCTGTTATTGTGACAGGTGTTGCAGTCAACACTAAATTGTACAATATGACACTGCCAGTTGTCTGTTGTTATGACATGTGCTACAGTCACACTAAATTGTACAATGATATGACACTGTCAGTTGTCTGTTGTTGTGACAGATGCTGCAGTCACCACTAAATTGTACAATGATATGACATTGTCAGTTGTCTGTTCTTGTGACAGGTGTTGCAGTCACCACTAAATTGTACAATGATATGACACTGTCAGTTGTCTGTTGTTGTGACAGGTGCTACAGTCACACTAAATTGTACAATGATATGACACTGTCAGTTGTCTGTTGTTGTGACAGATGCTGCAGTCACCACTAAATTGTACAATGATATGACATTGTCAGTTGTCTGCTGTTGTGACAGGTGTTGCAGTCACCACTAAATTGTACAATGATATGACATTGTCAGTTGTCTGCTGTTGTGACAGGTGCTACAGTCACACTAAATTGTACAATGATATGACACCGTCAGTTGTCTGTTGTTGTGACAGGTGTTGCAGTCACCACTAAATTGTACAATGATATGACATTGTCAGTTGTCTGTTGTTGTGACAGGTGTTGCAGTCACCACTAAATTGTACAATGATACGACACTGTCAGTTGTCTGTTGTTGTGACACGTGCTGCAGTCACCACTAAATTGTACAATGATACGACACTGTCAGTTGTCTTTTGGTCTGGTCAGATGCTCCTTACTATGAAAATTCAGAAACCAGTTTATTATTGATTCAAAGCTGCCAGTTAACATGTGATGTAGGATTTGAGATGACACCCATGATACATATGGATAGGTGGAATATATAAATAGGTATGACATGTTACAAAAAGTAGGAAATCTCTAAATAGGTAAAAACATTAATCAGCAAATTTTAAACATTTATAAAACAATATTTTTTTTAAATAATTTATGTCAAAGCAGATTATAAAGCCACCATTTTACAAAACTATAGTAAGAATATCTGTATAATTACACATACATTTATTTCGTATTACTATCAATCTTATGCCCCCGTTTATAAAATTTTAAACAAATGTGTCAATAGCATCCTTGACAAACATGCTACCTGCACTGTCCAACAATTTTATCCATCCTAAGATTCATTCATGCATATTATTGCAAGCGATTTTATAGGTATCCTTTAAAAATCTACTGTTAGAAACAAGTGACACAAATCACAAGAGGTTCAGGAGTAAGTCCAACACTGTAGAACACTACTAGTGTGTGTAGTTTTGTACGATGGGGAACTTACTGTGACTTAAAATGACTAACTAAACAGTATGGCATATTTCCATTGATACAAAACACTTACCGTCTTCACAAGCATCTCCTGACGATCCAGGCAGACAATCACACCAAACTCCAGCAGGGATTTGATAACATGTTCCCCCATTGTGACACGTCAAGGATGCACAGTGATCAACTGAAGCAATGGGAATCACCAGCAGCTTAAGTGTGAAGACAATCCACACAAAATAGTACACATTATATAACTAGTTACAGAAAAATGATTCACACAAATTTCACCGAAGAGTTACATTGATTAGATACAAGCTAGTCAAACCACATGTAGCTGGAGAGTAATGCCGGCGACCAGCACAAGAGATGTAAAAGTTGTAAAAATTATTTAAACTAGACCATGGCTCAGTGCTCCTCAAAGCATGGTCACATACTCTGTAAATGGTATGTTGTTATGTTTTTGCAATGGCAGTTCAAGCGTTTCTGTTTGCCTTTAAGGCCAAGATGACTGTCACAGTAAAATCTTGCTGACATCACTTTCCTGTCAGTTTCATCTACAAGTCAACGTGCCCCACCTTGCCGACATTGCTTTCATGTTGTTCCTAGTCTACAAAGACACCTCATGGTGACCCACATTGCCGACATTGCTTTACTGTTGTTCCTTGTCTACAAAGACACCTCATGGTGAACCACCTTGCCGACATTGCTTTCCTGTTGTTCCTTGTCTACAAAGACACCTCATAGTGACCCACCTTGCTGACATTGCTTTCATGTTGTTCCTAGTCTACAAAGACACCTCGTGGTGACCCACCTTGCCGACATTGCTTTCATGTTGTTCCTAGTCTACAAAGACACCTCATGGTGACCCACATTGCCGACATTGCTTTCCTGTTGTTCCTTGTCTACAAAGACACCTCATAGTGACCCACCTTGCTGACATTGCTATCCTGTTGTTCCTTGTCTACAAAGATACCTCATAGTGACCCACCTTGCTGACATTGCTATCCTGTTGTTCCTTGTCTACAAAGACACCTCATAGTGACCCACCTTGCTGACATTGCTATCCTGTTGTTCCTTGTCTACAAAGACACCTCATAGTGACCCACCTTGCTGACATTGCTTTACTGTTGTTCCATGTCTACAAAGATACCTCATAGTGACCCACCTTGCTGACATTGCTTTCCTGTTGTTCCATGTCTACAAAGATACCTCATAGTGACCCACCTTGCTGACATTGCTATCCTGTTGTTCCTTGTCTACAAAGACACCTCACGGTGACCCACATTGCCGACATTGCTTTACTGTTGTTCCTTGTCTACAAAGACACCTCGTGGTGACCCACCTTGCTGACATTGCTTTCCTGTTGTTCCTTGTCTACAAAGACACCTCACGGTGACCCACATTGCCGACATTGCTTTACTGTTGTTCCTTGTCTACAAAGACACCTCATGGTGACCCACCTTGCCGACATTGCTTTCCTGTTGTTCCTTGTCTACAAAGACACCTCATGGTGACCCACCTTGCCGACATTGCTTTCCTGTTGTTCCTTGTCTACAAAGACACCTCATGGTGACCCACCTTGCCGACATTGCTTTCTTGTTGTTCCTTGTCTACAAAACACCTCATAGTGACCCACCTTGCTGACATTGCTTTCCTGTTGTTCCTTGTCTACAAAGATACCTCATAGTGACCCACCTTGCTGACATTGCTATCCTGTTGTTCCTTGTCTACAAAGACACCTCACGGTGACCCACATTGCCGACATTGCTTTACTGTTGTTCCTTGTCTACAAAGACACCTCGTGGTGACCCACCTTGCCGACATTGCTTTCCTGTTGTTCCTTGGCTACAAAGACACCTCATGGTGACCCACCTTGCCGACATTGCTTTCCTGTTGTTCCTTGTCTACAAAGACACCTCACGGTGACCCACATTGCCGACATTGCTTTACTGTTGTTCCTTCTCTACAAAGACACCTCGTGGTGACCCACCTTGCTGACATTGCTTTCCTGTTGTTCCTTGTCTACAAAGACACCTCACGGTGACCCACATTGCCGACATTGCTTTACTGTTGTTCCTTGTCTACAAAGACACATCATGGTGACCCACCTTGCTGACATTGCTTTCCTGTTTTTCCTTGTCTACAAAGACACCTCACGGTGACCCACATTGCCGACATTGCTTTACTGTTGTTCCTTGTCTACAAAGACACCTCGTGGTGACCCACCTTGCTGACATTGCTTTCCTGTTGTTCCTTGTCTACAAAGACACCTCATGGTGACCCACCTTGCCGACATTGCTTTCCTGTTGTTCCTTGTCTACAAAGACACCTCATGGTGAACCACCTTGCCGACATTGCTTTCTTGTTGTTCCTTGTCTACAAAACACCTCATAGTGACCCACCTTGCTGACATTGCTTTCCTGTTGTTCCTTGTCTACAAAGATACCTCATAGTGACCCACCTTGCTGACATTGCTATCCTGTTGTTCCTTGTCTACAAAGACACCTCACGGTGACCCACATTGCCGACATTGCTTTACTGTTGTTCCTTGTCTACAAAGACACCTCGTGGTGACCCACCTTGCCGACATTGCTTTCCTGTTGTTCCTTGGCTACAAAGACACCTCATGGTGACCCACCTTGCCGACATTGCTTTCCTGTTGTTCCTTGTCTACAAAGACACCTCACGGTGACCCACATTGCCGACATTGCTTTACTGTTGTTCCTTCTCTACAAAGACACCTTGTGGTGACCCACCTTGCTGACATTGCTTTCCTGTTGTTCCTTGTCTACAAAGACACCTCACGGTGACCCACATTGCCGACATTGCTTTACTGTTGTTCCTTGTCTACAAAGACACATCATGGTGACCCACCTTGCCGACATTGCTTTCCTGTTGTTCCTTGTCTACAAAGACACCTCATGGTGACCCACCTTGCCGACATTGCTTTCCTGTTGTTCCTTGTCTACAAAGACACCTCATGGTGACCCACCTTGCTGACATTGCTTTCATGTTGTTCCTTGTCTACAAAGACACCTCATAGTGACCCACCTTGCTGACATTGCTTTCCTGTTGTTCCTTGTCTACAAAGACATCTGTATCCGGTTCGGTATTTCTCACACTGGCCTCCATTGTGACACGGCAAGGAATAACAAGGGTTGATCTCAACTGTGCAAACATATAACAATGGAACAATCAACTTTTGCCATTTCACAATTTGAGTTTCAGTCACTTTGCTGATCAACAAATATATATATTTTATATATATATATTATATATATATATATAATATATATTATATATACAAATGTTAAATTTATAATATTATGTAATTATATTATATTTATAACAGTATGTAATCAAACTGAATGTTGATGTAATTAATAATAAGTAATTTTGGCAGAGCTGACATAGAATAACTTTTTATATCCAGACAATTTTGTTTACGATTGATTGATCATGCAATAACATCTTGCAAAACACCACAACAGATCAAATTTCACAGATTAACGGTACCCATTCTACAAATAGGTTATTTTATGTCATCTTCCTTGCTTTTAACATTATTTCCAAAACACTAAGATAATTACCGTGTTCACATCTGCTGCCTACGAAATTGTCAGGACAAACACAAAACTCTTCGTTGACACAAGTTCCACCATTGAGACAACGACTGTCATTGCCACATTGTGTCACTGCAAATACATTCAAAAACATAGTGCACAGACCCATTATATGAATCACTATTGACTAGATTAATGCCAAGTGTGACGGACATCAACCCATGGATGCTCTGGACAACAGCAACTGCAAGTCAGGCAAACCAAGCAAAGCCAGGAAACAGTGCCTTTAGACGACAATGGTGATGATGGTTAAGAACAGGACTGACATTTATGCAAACTCCTGTAAAACAGAGCAGTAACGTAGGGCTCTTGTACAGTCAACAAAATCAGTTTACATCTAGCTGTAACAGATACGACATACCGTATGACTACATATAGTGTGACACGTGAAGTCTAATTTTTCTCCAAGACTAACTAATGTTGAGACTTGTGGATTAACACACTGAACCAAATGGATTTGATCTAGAATACTCTAAATTGCAGAAACCTCATCAAACCAACCCAAGACAGCATGGCATACCTTGATATATCTGATAGATGATTGAGAAGCCTCGCTTCACAACAGAGCTGTCGGTGACAAACAGCCAGCGGGAGTCTCTGTCATTTGGGGTGACACGCACTGCAGACGAGAAAAGTTACACATCCTACCTGTTTACTCTCCAATATCCCAGTCTTCGAAATTTGATGTTACCACCCACCTCCCACTACCAATATCTCAGCTATATACCTAATATACAGAACTTATTTTATTGTAATAAATAAAGATTAAGGAATCCTGGCTCCATGACAATTATTACTACAATCAAAATGTTAGGTAACAAACAAAAGAAAAATGTACTGGTTTATTTCTTTTGGGCTGAATTGTTTCAAAAATTATAACTGCCATTCAAAATAAAAAGTTTGTAACACCTTATATTTGCAAACATAAAAACTGTATGAACCTACTGTATGTGTGTGTGTGTGTGTGTGTGTGTGTGTGTGTGTGTGTGTGTGTGTGTGTGTGTGTGTGTGTGTTTGTGTGTGTGTGTGTGTGTGTGTGTGTATACATCTATAAGATGTTACAAACTTGTATACATGTCTATATATATGTCTATGTGTATATATGTGTATATATGTGTATATATGTGTATATATATATATATATATGTTTCTGTGTTGGTTGTTGCATTGTGCCACATAATTTATTGATAAAGAATTAATGAATTAATAATAAAATAAATAAAATAAAACATTTAAATTACCTGTAAAATAAAAATAGCATGAAAATGTTGATAAAGTTGCACTACTTTGTACCAGTATACTCTGGACATTTAATTATTGTAGTGTTAAATTGCTATAATTGCAAGGAGCACTGGTGAAGGAACAATACAGATTAGATATAATAATGGCAGAATATGCATACATCTTGTACAAAAAACATTGGACTCCCGATAAGTAACAAAAGGCTTCCTTGTCCACTTGTCATCTGGCAGTCTTGTTAATATTTCAAAATTAACGCTACACTGACCTAGATGCACATTATTGATAGAGTGGACAAATGCTGTAAAATTCACCTGTGTAATTGTCGTTTCTGTACAGTTCCATTGGCTTTCCATCAATCAGCAGGAAATCGTGGCCTTGTTCGAGATCAAACTCTTCAACCTCGAGAAAGATGCGCCATTCTTTGAATGGTCGATTTTCAACTCGCACTACAATTTCACAGTGTGTGTTGTTCCTATAGGTAGGGTAGCCAGGACTCTGAATGCGCCCTCTTTGTCCCCGGTATTCTTGTGGGCAGGAGTCTGAAGGAGAGAGAGAACTACCTGGGGTAATAAGAACACCGCTGTAGGTTGACACATTCATTCTACCAACGAACACATGCGTACAGCAGGGTGGATGCTAGGTTCTTGACCAAGTTGGGGTAGAATGAAGGTTCCAGATACTGGTAATCACATCTGTTTATCTATCATTGAGCTGGTGTATTCTTAAATTAAAGTTCCTCCAAACGGCCTGAACCACGGGCACTAAACTCTCAGCAATTAATCTATGATCCTATATACGTTTAGTAAGGCCTCTATCTTTTCGAAATACCTCATATAACTTATCACTGATTAGATTGCTGGTAATATGAAATTGTAGAGGTTGACACAATCAGCTTGTGTCTATCCTCATGTCATTACCATAGTAATGGCTATAGGGTGGACTACTGGTGGATATCAATCTCCCTTTCTATCTGATGTTTGTCATTTTAAACATAAGCGTATAGTCACGTGTTCATAATGCAGTCGTTGACATTTTGACAAGCCAGTTATAGTGTTCATGTAATGATGCTGTTTTTCTGATAAGTGATGCCATGGTATTGACACAACTGACAAACTATTCTGTCAGGACGGTGGACATTTTCCTTTTGAAAAACTCCTCATTTAATGTCAGCCAATGAAATCGCCAATAAGGAGTGTGGTCAGCCTCCGGTCATGTAAAAGAATTCTGGGTGATTTCAAACACACCCTGCTCGTGTTATGTGCTTCCCACCAGTCTGTATCCGTCTTCACATCAGGACAGTTATTTGACCTGTTCCCACGGTTGATGCAGTCGTGACTGGCAAAATCAACTGCTATAATTTTATAGTTCAACTTTGTTGACTTCCACAGAGATGATCAGCCAGGGATACTACGGTAGTGCACCGCAATGACCCCTGGCTAGTTGTTCTAGTTGTTTCCAGCACTCAGCAACATTCTTTTAACTGACTAGTCTGTATATGTTGTGGTTACAACGTATGATCTTATGAGGTCTCATTTAATTAGTCAGCCTTTTTCAGAATATCACACCAAGCCGACCTTTCTATGCTGGCACTGAGGATGGTCACTGCCAGGGTGCTTGTCGTCCTCAGTTGTTCTTTTACGTCCCAAATTGAGACGGGACCGACATTAACGTGATTCTCCGATTCACGAGGGATACACAGTCCCCAATGTTGAGAGCCAGATTTTTATATCAAATATATCACAACTGCCGGCACCGGGGATCGAACCCGCGCCGACGGCGTGACAGGCGGATGTGGTAACCACTACACCACCCACGCCTCTCATAGTGAGGATGTAATTATCCACAAAACCAGTCTTTTTAAAGATTAAAAATGTTGGCTACTGTAACGAAACATGCTTACTAAGTCGGGCACGAAATACCATGGAAATGTTATCATGGTGTGACAGTAGTTTATTATAAGACATTACTGTTAATAAAAAAATTGATAGTTCATGACTTAGGAGCCTGTGTGATTTTTATCTTCTTTATAGCTACGACTGTGCAGAGATAAAACACTTCGGCTGTATAGGTCACAGTCTGCATCCTAAGAAAACATCACAACCATCAGATGTAATATATGCCACCTGCTATATAGTGCTGAATAAATTGCAAATAACATGGACAGACACTTCTGCACTGCACAGCACTTACATGTGGCAAATGAACATTTTCCATCACTGACGTGATTAAATCCATCGGGACAAGCGCAGCGAGGTCCCATTGGTGTGGGAACACAGACATGGTCACATCCACCTTTCTGTTGGCTACAAGATGTCACCAACCGAGGATCTGCAAACAAAGTAAAACAAACATTACTAGCTAACTTCTCCATACAACACATAAGCATCATAAGCTAGCTTCTCTATACAACACATAAGCATCATAAGCTAACTTCTCTATACAACACATAAGCATCATAGGCTAACTTCTCTATACAACACATAAGCATCATAAGCTAGCTTCTCTATACAACACATAAGCATCATAAGCTAGCTTCCCTAAAATCCATTACATTACATATAAGCATTACCAGTGAGCTTCTTTACACCGCAATAACCACCAACATCACTAGTCAGCTTCTTTACACAGAACACAATGTTAGCAAAGATACACTGGATGCCGTAACACTTACTGCACAACTGCACAAATACACTGACCACACATACACACTGACAGATATATTGACCAACTGATTCATTGGCCACATAGACATAGAATAAGAGATGGTGACCTTGTTGGAACTTCAAGCAAGTTATACTCAGTGGTTATAGCTTTATGCACTTAGAAGGATAATTGTAACACAGATGAATTTGGTGACGCGGGTAGTATTCTCACCTTCGATGGTGCTGAACGAAGACATGCTGGGGACAAAACTGTCCAGTGCAGACGGCACTTGCTTGGCAGCTTCAGTTGTTTTCGTCACATCGAATTTGATGATGTAACTGCACATAAAAGCTAATAATCATGAATATGCTAACAGATGAAATTATCAGTAATATATTTTTGTTGTAATAATTCTACTGCCATTTTAATACCATCTCTTATTACACAGGCAGCCATGTTCTGTGATACAAAATTAATATAAACAACTACAACAACGTTAATGATACAGGTACAGTTGTTGACAGAAACAGGCAGTAACTGCAGCAACAACATTAATGATCAAAGATTTGCACTATTATTGACTGGGTTAGATAAAAACTGCAACAACACTAATGAATCATTGTCCAGGTATTGTTTTTTCACTGCAAAACAACAAGAGCTGCAAAATATCAATGTTTCTTCATGTCCATCTATTGACAGCAGACAACAACTGCAGCAACAATGTTCATGCTCCAGGTAATGGTGCTGAATGAGACTGACAACAACTACAACAACACAGGAATGATCCCAACAACACTTATAATCATCCTAGTTGGGAATGTTTGACAAACGTCCTGGCAACATGTAATTAAGTAGGAAATATATATAATGTGGACCAGTAAAGTACCTCCGTGTATTGTTGACCAGTTCATAGTAGAATAAGTTATCTCCAAGGAAAGTCATTCCGCCTTCAGGAGTTTTGGAGGTTGTCAAGACTCGTGGTGTCCAAGTGCTGCCGTTAACGACCCAAGTAGAGGAGTTGAGTGGAGCCGATAGAATTGTGTGACTGTCACTGTCCGACTGGCTCTGTCTCCAGTATAGCACTTCACCTGACAGTCACAAAGTCAACATTTATTATAAGTTCATTATTTCTCACATTTCCTTATGTTATTTTGTCAGCAGAGAACAGAGGGAAACATAGCTTAACTATCTATGCCAAAGAACTGATTACATAGTTACTGACACAAATAATGACTATTAAAAATTGCTAATTAAGTTTTTTCATTGAAAATGCATCTCTATTTTGAAATGTAACATTTATAACATAAACATACAAAACTAAATTTGTAATTTAAGAAAGGTAGATAATACTACGTGTACATTTAATCATTTAAGGTATATGAATGCTTTAGTACCGAACGGTGTATTCAGTGTGAACA
Organism: Oasisia sp. SBJ-2009; assembly: GCA_964017155.1. NCBI lineage: Eukaryota > Metazoa > Annelida > Polychaeta > Sabellida > Siboglinidae > Oasisia > Oasisia sp. SBJ-2009. The sequence continues at coordinate 10,943,504 of OZ024862.1, forward strand.
ACCATAAAACACTTTGCAGCATATACATATTGATACGCACCTGAGATATCTATTGCGAGATTCTCAATGGACCCAGTTGTGTTGATAAACACACCAGGGTTTTCCCCGTCCATTGCCACATTACTGATGCCATCCATTCCACTCCAGTAGATCAGTCTGTGGAAAACACTTTCTAATCAGCTGCCACTAACTACGAAGCACCAAGTTATATTCAGTATCATGATTGTTTCATGATATCTAACCAATGATACAAGGGGTTTATATGTGTACAATGGAAAAATCTAAATATGGCCTAGAGCAAGCTTTTCCCGAAAACAAGCCAGAAGACAGTGAATACATTCTGAAACTAAGGAATCCTGAGATAATAATCATTTACTCAAGCCTTTCGGGGAAAGAGAGCCAGAAAATTACAGTAGTTGAGGATAACACACACATGCACGCACGCACGCACGCACGCACGCACGCACGCATGCACACACACATAAATATATATAATATATATACAATCACCAACACACAAACATAACCAGTCTACATATAACCGCCAACATTCTTCCTAAAACCACAAACATTCTACCACCAACATTCTACATTTAACCACCAACATTCTACATTTAACCACCGACAGTGTACACAAAACCACGAACATTTTGCATATAACCACCGACATTCTACGTAATAGCTACTGACATTCTACTTATAACCACGGACAAGGTAATTATTAACACGGAACATATAATCACAGGAACTACACTTTGTTATTCAGCAGTCCTTTTCAGCAAAAAGCAGTAAAGGGAAACACCTTACACAACTTATGAAGCTAGCTGCTGATATTGTAAAGTTACACTGCCTTGACTGAAAAACATATTTACAAAACATTAAAAGAAAGGCCGACTCACCCATGAGCAGGATCCAATGCTACGTCCGTCATAAACTCTGAGGAGGTGACAATGGGGAACTGGTGGCTGCCATCCATTGTCATCAAAGTAATCATTGTCACACCCGCATATTCCATGCGATAGAGAAGACGAGAGACATAGTCCAACTTAATGACAGGACAGTGACTCATAGTGTCTAAAATGAGAATAAATTGGCACTGATATGGGGAGGGAGAGTCGTATAGGTAAAGAAAGGATGACAGGAATGGAGGGAGCAAGAGGAAGGTGAGGGCAAACGGGAAGGAGAGGAAAGGTGACAGGGAGGGATTGAAGGGAGACAGGGAGAGGGGTGGACTAGGAAAAATAGGGAGGTAGAAAAGGCAGGAGGAATGGTGGGAGGGAGGGAGGGAAGGCAAGAGGGAAGGAGAGAGGGGGAGGGAGGTAGGGAAGAAAGGAGAGAAAGGGAGGGGAGACACGGGGGAGGGCAAATGAAAGGCGAGGAGATTTGAGTAGGATTAAAGAGACATAGGGAATTAAGGAGGAAGAGAGATTGAGAAGAGAGAGAGAGGGGTGAGTGAAAATGCAATGAGAGGGATGAGAAATTGTAAGCGAGGAAGGGTGAAAGAAAGACAGAAGGAGTTGAAATTTCGAGAAGGAAAGAGAGGGATAGAGTATGGGATCAGGGACTGACAGGGAGAGAGAGAGAGAAACACGGAGAGATGGAGAGTTAGCTTGGTCTGATGAACCAATGGACTAGCAGTCATGGCCACAAAATGAGACAAAACAAGAACTATGATAATAAGTAATCTATAAAAACCCGCTTCTGTACTTTCAGATTATATCTGTACTTAACATGGGAAGTTGCACTGAGCAAAGTTGGGACTCGACTGGACTTATGTTTGCCTTACAAGAACATACAAAGACTGAGCCTTGACAATACCTGTAATGTTCAATCTCGCTACGAGACCTGATGATAATGACAATACTTACACCACTGACCAACAATTTCTTCATTGGTGCCATTCAAGTTTCGTCTTTTAATTCTCTTTCCATCTGTGAAGTAGGCTTTGTTTTCCCTCGGATCATAGGCCACAGACTGGATAATCCCTGGGTACTTCAGTTGGATGTTGTTCATGGATTCACTAGTCATGTTCAGTTGATAAAGGATTCCTCCACGTTCAGTAGTTCCAAATAGAAGGAAGTTGTCATCGGTAAAACCTGACAAAAAACAACAGGTAAGGTTGGACTGTATAATATTATTATGTTAGTAATTCCCACATTATTTTATTTATGCCAACAAAACTGGCAGTACTAAAAATGAAGTGCTAGATTAAGTTACTAATGGTCACATATTGTCAATCTAAATATTAAGTAATCCCCTACTGAACTGCAACACTTCTGCAAAGGTACTTTGGATGTAAAAAGAATCAGATAAAATGTTATTAATCCTCAGAGGAAATTGTGTTTCTGCCAGTGTGACACAATTACACATTTACAACATAAATATATGTCTATAACAAAATACACAACAAATATACAAATCACATTAAGACTCCCATATATTCTTACTCTCATTTATTTGTGCTTTGATTCCTAGTTCTTTCACTCTTCTGGTTAAAGTCACTGATTGCTGAAGACACAAACAAACAAATGCATCTTGTCATTTTGGCCCTAACTAGTACTAGAGCTAGGAAAGGTCCCCTATATTCAATGACCTGTAAAGGTCCATCATGGGTGGGTGTCATCATGAAGTATGTCTATCGTGAGTTTGGTGGGTGTCATCATGAAGTATCTCTATCGTGAGTGGATGGGTGTCATCATGAAGTATGTCTATCGTGAGTTTGGTGGGTGTCATCATGAAGTATGTCTATCGTGAGTTTGGTGGGTGTCATCATGAAGTATCTCTATCGTGAGTGGATGGGTGTCATCATGAAGTATGTCTATCGTGAGTTTGGTGGGTGTCATCATGAAGTATGTCTATCGTGAGTTTGGTGGGTGTCATCATGAAGTATCTCTATCGTGAGTGGATGGGTGTCATCATGAAGTATGTCTATCGTGAGTTTGGTGGGTGTCATCATGAAGTATCTCTATCGTGAGTGGATGGGTGTCATCATGAAGTATGTCTATCGTGAGTTTGGTGGGTGTCATCATGAAGTATGTCTATCGTGAGTTTGGTGGGTGTCATCATGAAGTATCTCTATCGTGAGTGGATGGGTGTCATCATGAAGTATCTCTATCGTGAGTTTGGTGGGTGTCATCATGAAGTATGTCTATCGTGAGTTTGGTGGGTGTCATCATGAAGTATCTCTATCGTGAGTGGATGGGTGTCATCATGAAGTATGTCTATCGTGAGTTTGGTGGGTGTCATCATGAAGTATGTCTATCGTGAGTTTGGTGGGTGTCATCATGAAGTATCTCTATCGTGAGTGGATGGGTGTCATCATGAAGTATCTCTATCGTGAATTTGGTGGGTGTCATCATGAAGTATGTCTATCGTGAGTTTGGTGGGTGTCATCATGAAGTATCTCTATCGTGAGTGGATGGGTGTCATCATGAAGTATGTCTATCGTGAGTTTGGTGGGTGTCATCATGAAGTATGTCTATCGTGAGTTTGGTGGGTGTCATCATGAAGTATCTCTATCGTGAGTGGATGGGTGTCATCATGAAGTATCTCTATCGTGAGCGGGCGGGTGTCATCATGAAGTACATCTGTCTATCATGAGTGGGCTGGTGTCATCATGAAGTATGTCTGTCTATCATGAGTGGGTGGGTGTCATGAAGTATGTCTGTCCATCATGAGTGGGTGGGTGTCATCATGAAGTATGTCTGTCCATCATTAGTGGGTGGGTAACGTCATGAAGTATGTCTGTCCATCATGAGTGGGTTGGTGTCATCATGAAGTATGTCTGTCCATCATTAGTGGGTGGGTAACGTCATGAAGTATGTCTGTCCATCATGAGTGGGTTGGTGTCGTCATGAAGTATGTCTGTCCATCATGAGTGGGTGGGTAACGTCATGAAGTATGTCTGTCCATCATGAGTGGGTTGGTGTCATCATGAAGTATGTCTGTCCATCATGAGTGGGTGGGTAACGTCATGAAGTATGTCTGTCCATCATGAGTGGGTTGGTGTCATCATGAAGTATGTCTGTCCATCATGGGTGGGTGGGTGTCATCATGAAGTATGTCTGTCCATCATGAGTGGGTGGGTGTTGTCATGAAGTATGCCTGTCCATCATGAGTGGGTGGGTATCATCATGAAGTATGTCTGTCCATCATGAGTGGGTGGGTAACGCCATGAAGTATGTCTGTCCATCATGAGTGGGTTGGTGTCATCATGAAGTATTTCTGTCCATCATGAGTGGGCGGGTAACGTCATGAAGTATGTCTGTCCATCATGAGTGGGTTGGTGTCATCATGAAGTATGTCTGTCCATCATGAGTTGGTGGGTATCATCATGAAGTATGTCTGTCCATCATGAGTGGGTTGGTGTCATCATGAAGTATGTCTGTCCATCATGAGTGGGTGGGTAACGTCATGAAGTATGTCTGTCCATCATGAGTGGGTGGGTAACGTCATGAAGTATGTCTGTCCATCAAGAGTGGGTTGGTGTCATCATGAAGTATGTCTGTCCATCATGAGTGGGTGGGTAACGTCATGAAGTATGTCTGTCCATCATGAGTGGGTTGGTGTCATCATGAAGTATGTCTGTCCATCATGAGTGGATGGGTAACGTCATGAAGTATGTCTGTCCATCATGAGTGGGTGGGTGTCATCATGAAGTATGTCTGTCCATCATGAGTGGGTGGGTAACGTCATGAAGTATGTCTGTCCATCATGAGTGGGTTGGTGTCATCATGAAGTATGTCTGTCCATCATGAGTGGGTGGGTAACGTCATGAAGTATGTCTGTCCATCATGAGTGGGTGGGTGTCGTCATGAAGTATGTCTGTCCATCATGAGTGGGTTGGTGTCATCATGAAGTATGTCTGTCCATCATGAGTGGGTGGGTAACGTCATGAAGTATGTCTGTCCATCATGAGTGGGTGGGTGTCATCATGAAGTATGTCTGTCCATCATGAGTGGGTGGGTGTTGTCATGAAGTATGTCTGTCCATCATGAGTGGGTGGGTATCATCATGAAGTATGTCTGTCCATCATGAGTGGGTGGGTGTCATCATGAAGTATGTCTGTCCATCATGAGTGGGTTGGTGTCGTCATGAAGTACGTCTGTCCATCATGAGTGGGTTGGTGTCATCATGAAGTATGTCTGTCCATCATGAGTGGGTGGGTAACGTCATGAAGTATGTCTGTCCATCATGAGTGGGTGGGTGTCATCATGAAGTATGTCTGTCCATCATGAGTGGGTGGGTGTTGTCATGAAGTATGTCTGTTCATCATGAGTGGGTGGGTATCATCATGAAGTATGTCTGTCCATCATGAGTGAGTGGGTGTCATCATGAAGTATGTCTGTCCATCATGAGTGGGTTGGTGTCGTCATGAAGTACGTCTGTCCATCATGAGTGGGTTGGTGTCATCATGAAGTATGTCTGTCCGTCATGAGTGGGTGGGTAACGTCATGAAGTATGTCTGTCCATCATGAGTGGGTTGGTGTCATCATGAAGTATGTCTGTCCATCATGAGTGGGTTGGTGTCATCATGAAGTATGTCTGTCCATCGTGAGTGGGTAGGTAACGTCATGAAGTATGTCTGTCCATCATGAGTGGGTGGGTGTCATCATGAAGTATGTCTGTCCATCATGAGTGGGTGGGTAACGTCATGAAGTATGTCTGTCCATCATGAGTGGGTTGGTGTCATCATGAAGTATGTCTGTCCATCATGAGTGGGCGGGTAACGTCATGAAGTATGTCTGTCCATCATGAGTGGGTTGGTGTCATCATGAAGTATGTCTGTCCATCATGAGTGGGCGGGTAACGTCATGAAGTATGTCTGTCCATCATGAGTGGGTTGGTGTCATCATGAAGTATGTCTGTCCATCATGAGTGGGTGGGTAACGTCATGAAGTATGTCTGTCCATCATGAGTGGGTGGGTGTCATCATGAAGTATGTCTGTCCATCATGAGTGGGTGGGTATCATCATGAAATATGTCTGTCCATCATGAGTGGGTTGGTGTCGTCATGAAGTACGTCTGTCCATCATGAGTGGGTGGGTGTCGTTTTTTTTATATTTTTTTTATTTAATAGTACATTCTTATGACAATATACATTTAGAACAATTTTACTGCCTGCCAAATTGGGTTTGGTTACTTTAATATGCTCAGAACAATATTCGCCATTTGAAACATTGCACCCTTAAGGCCGCAACATATGTTCAAAACATGCAGCAGCCAGTTTTAAAACAAGACTGATTGGCAACAAAGCTGAGGTGAGCAGCGTTAACTGTGATACCATTTGATATTTAACTTTCCTACGTTCAAGACAGTAGATTTCTTGTTACAAAGTACTGCTCTGACAATTCTGGGTAGAGGAGCAGGCAACCTCCCTTTAAGTACTACAAAATGATGTAGCTGCACTGTGTGTACCATTAGTTAACATGTACCTATTCAATCTGTCATTATGTTCGTGAAATTAACTTACATTTAAAGTTTGCCAACATGATTCATCTGGAAGGGTATATTATAAAACAAATATATGATTGAATAAGAAAACAAATTTAAGAACAAAGTTACATGAAAACATTAGGTCATTGTTAATGTTTATCACATTCACTAAAGACGCTGTGAGAATGTGTAGAAAGCAGAAAGACTTACCAAGGACACTTGTTCCAAGGAAGAGAATGCAACAGAGCGTGACGGGCCACATGACTCACTAGATGGAAGGGAACGTATACATCAGACATGTATCATCTCATATACTCATGTCATTTTGGATGATTAGAAGAACAACTACCACAATGTCTATGACTCTCTGTGCACAAGAGTCACCTTTCACCACTAACCACATTTATTTGGACAATTAATTAAGATCGTAATGTTGCCGACTGATGGATGCTAAAAAGCTAAGGACTAATGCAATATTTAAGTGACACGTTTTTAGGTAAAATTTAACTAATTTAATACTAACAGTAACACTGTTATTGTGTTAACAGTGTGAGTTCAATTACCTGGTGTGTTTTATGAATATTTGTATAACAAAAACAATTACACTTATCAATGTGGCACCAGCATATCTGGCACAGCTTTGAGCTGTTTTTTGTGCCTAACTAACCAACCATAACAATAGGGAAAACTGCTTTTCAGCCGCAATGCCCAGTTCATGTGGTGCCCACACCTCCACCACAGTGTTCTAGGGCCTTTGCTGTTCACTCTCTACACTACACCAATAAGCTCTGTCATCAAACGTCTTAACTTGGATCATCACTTTAATGCAGGTGACACACAGATCTACATTTCTTTGGCTACCCCAAGTAAAAATATTCCATATTGTTTGGCTACACCAGATATAAACTGTTTCTTAAACCAGCTTGGTGATTGTTTACATGGTATCTTCCACTAGACAACTGACAACAAACTAAAGTTAAATAAAACAGAAAATAATTCACTGTAATTTAGTGCAGTAATACAATACAATACAATACAATACAATACAATACAATACAATACAATACAATACAATACAATACAATACAATACAATACAATACAATACAATACAATACAATACAATACAATACAATACAATAAAACTTTATTGTCCCGAACCGGGAAATTCATTTTGCAGCGTTCGTCGTCATAAAAATATAAAATACAGAGTAGAGAAATAAAAAAAATGCTAATAAATTCATTATTAAAACAGTAAGTGAACATCAATCATAATAAAATACAAGATAAATTCTATAATATAATTTTAAAGTTAAATTGTAATTGTGGTCTTCCTTTTACAAATAAAAAAATAAAATACAACATACACACATAACGCCAGAGGTGATTATCGTTTTGAATTTAGGAGTCGTACTGACATTGGGATGAATGAATCTCGCTTTCTGTTTGTTTTGGATGTTATTGTTCTGAACCTTCTGGACGAGGGCAGAAGGACGTACTCGTTATATAGGATGTGTGTGCTGTCGTTAATTATTTTATTGGCTTTACGGAGAACCTGCTTTTCGTACAAAGCAGTGACAGAGGTTTGTTTGAGGCCGGTTATTTTGCTACTAATATTTACAACGCGCTGCAATTTATTCTTGTCTTTCTGGCTAACGTTCCCAAACCAACATATAAAAGAAAATGTCAAAACACTCTGTATACAAGATTTGTAAAACATGGATAAAATGTTGTTATCAATATTAAAGGATCGAAGTTTTCTAAGGCAGTAAAGACGCTGCTGGCATTTCTTGTACGTGACACTACAGTGGCGGTCCCATTTCAACTTATTGTCAATTGTTGTGCCGAGGTATTTATACTCGTCAACTACCTCTACCTTGTTATCGTGGATGACAGTATCAGACTGGGATGGAGGGTATTTCCTAAAATCAATGCACACGTCTTTGGTTTTTGTTGCATTCAGACACAAATACGATCTATCACACCATGCAACAAAGTCGTTTAACACAGGACCATGGCCAACTTCATCGTTAGACAACAGACTGAGTAAAGCTGTATCATCTGAGAATTTAATAAAGTACCTATTTGGACGGATGCTCCTGCAGTCATTTGTGTATAAAATGAATAAAAGAGGGGATAAGACACATCCTTGGGGTGAGCCAGTGGAAACAACCTTCACGCTAGAAGTTGTGTTATTCACTCGAACCTGTTGGGGTCTCCCCACCAAAAAATCAAGCACCCATAGCGCCAATTCAGATTCAAGCTTAAATTCGGAAATTAATTTCTTAAACAACAAGTGAGGCTGCAGCGTATTGAAGGCAGAACTCATATCCAGATAGAGAACTCTGGCATGGGTAATGGAATCGCTATATCAGAAATGCAGCCTCAGAATGGAATCTAAAAATGAATGTTAACACCAACGTCAAAGTTAATGTATCACCACGTACCAATGAAACAGCTGAATTGGCTAATATTTCTAAATACATATTGTACTGTTAACAGCATAGCAAGTACTGGGCCAATACTTACCATAATGAAATCTACCCTAAAGGCACAGTGCAGTATACAGGTTGTAATTTTGTCTATCTGACTCTAGCATACGGCATTTAAAGTACCAGCCCAATTTTGGACAACTATATTATGGCATGACACCAGTACTGGGTCAGTATGGTATATACTAGTACTAGGCTACTAACATACTGGCCCAGTACTGGGTCAGTATGGTATATACTAGTACTAGTCTACTAACATACTGGCACCAGTACTGGGTCAGTATGGTATATACTAGTACTAGTCTACTAACATACTGGCACCAGTACTGGGTCAGTATGGTATATACTAGTACTAGTCTACTAACATACTGGCACCAGTACTGGGTCAGTATGGTATATACTAGTACTAGTCTACTAACATACTGGCACCAGTACTGGGTCAGTATGGTATATACTAGTACTAGTCTACTACTGTTGGCATATGGGTGTAAATAACATACAACTCACTGTCTGCTGTCCATCTATTGCCTGTCCACCTACCCATCTGCCTGTCACTCCAGCAAGAAAGCCCACACAGCTTTGATTACCTAGTTCTAGTTTACTTTCTGTTCTTATAGGGTTTGTTAAGAGAATATTTAATGCTGGAACTCAATCTGGGGTTCTCAGTGTCTGTGGATTGTAATTTTTTGGAATACTGTGTCAGCTTCAACAGAAAACTCAGCAGCATATTTCTCTATTAATAAAGCTGGAATGCTTTGATGTCAGTCATTACATTCTTGAACCTGTGTACAGGTTTTGACAGAAAGCATTTGACATTTTTTTCTTTAATACATGACACAACAATGTTACCAATATATTTAAGAATAAATTAAAGGTCACATGCATTGTGAACTTAGCCAGCAAAATATCTGGCCTTGACCAGAGACAGTTGTCTGGTTTGTAAAATGTCACTAAAGAGGAAAGCCTCTAAAATATTACATAATCAGGTACATCCCCTAAATGCATCTTTTCAGATATTGTCAGAGAGACGTTTGAAAGTGCCACTCGTTCATTGCCTCTGTCACTCATATCTAGCTTTAAATGAGCACTAGTCTTAAGTGAACTGTTTAGAAGAGAACAAATATGAAATATTGTGTAATGCTATATATATATATATATAAAATACTGTGCATGTCATATACACACATGTATGTGTGTATAATATATATATATAATATTATATATATATATATATTATACACACATACATGTGTGTATGACATGCACAGTTGCTACCTATTGTTTGTTGAAGTAACTTAACTTACTAACCTGCTATTTTGCAACTGCTGCATCGAAACATCCACTGCAGAATGACTAAGCACGGTCAACATTTCTCAAAGTAACTATGAACCTATGAACCTGCTCAATCACCATTTATCTGTGATCTACATTGCACTGAGCAGTCTGTTCAGGCTGTCTGGGTAATCACAATGGTGAGCAGCCACTTCCACCCAGGGCAAATGTCCTTAATTAAGATCTTTATCTCCAAGTGCTGCTAGCAGGAAGAATTACTCCTTTTCCTTATTTAATCATGTGGGTGGCATTAGTTTTTCAGGAAAACCTAATGAATACAAAACTCAGCCAAAATAACGAAACAGGAAAAACCAAAATATTTGAGTCAATGAGACTGAAACCATATTGCTTGTATTATGTGACAGTTATCATATAGCTTCCATCTGTGATAATTCATAGCTGTGCTTTAACAGTCAACTTTATAGGGAGGGTGCCTGCCCCTCTACAAATTTCAAATGTTACATGCCAAAGTAAGTTAACTGCTTCCAAAACAACCATATCTTGCAGCCATGAATAATAGTTATTTTCCATAACTCCTTATTTAAATAAATTTTATTTAGATTTGCCCATAGCTAAGTCTTACCTAAACAATAGTTCCCTGTTAGCTAAGGAAGAGATCAAGCTGTAATCTGACAGCTTTATCATTATTAAGGCTTATCAGATTATAAATAAAATGTCATTACACAGTTTGACAAACTGTAACATCAGTTATGGTAACCACAATATGCTGCCCTGTGTTTTTTCTTGTACTTTTCAAACATATATATTAGAAATTATTCAGTGTAATGTCTCTAATACAGTCTAAATAGATCATGTGATGTTCAATGTTAAACTTCAGGAGAATGTTGCAACAAAAATTAGCCAAATATTTCCATTTCTTTTTTCATGACATCAGAAGGCAGAGCTAAACCTAGATCCAAGATGATGGCAGACGTCGTCCAGTCTGCTATGCATCCCAAACCCTCACGGAGATTGAGAAATGCTATGCTGTCATAGAGAAAGAAGCAGCAACCTGGGCTTGTGAATAGTTCAGAGAGTATAGAATGCAGTGGCTCAGAAGTAGAGCTTCAGACTCTTGAAAAAGAGGACCCGGGTTTGAATCCTGTGCTGCAGTGTTAAAACTGTAATAGCATTGTAGCCTGCTGTGCTTTGCTCGGTTTATGAAGCGACACATTGCAAGAAAACATACGTGGGTGTAAAAATGCCTTTTAATTGCACACAGATAGTAAAGTCAAATGGTAAACATGACAAGGGGCATTACCAAAAGCAAATTCCCATACAAGCATAGATGCATTGTACAATTAAGGCAAACAGAATATGATTATAAAGAGGTACAGAAGATTTATTCACAGAATGACAACAATTAGCCAAAACGTCCCAATTAATAATGTATACAATTCAAAAAGGTAAATGATCATAACCCAAACAAAACTGTGACTAATGGTTACAGTCCAATTAAAACGTTCCTATTTTTATTGTTTGACTGCTACTCAGAATATCTGTCATGGATAAAGCACACACCATTTTTATGCCACAACCAAACGTCATGTTTTAATAATATCATGTTTTAATAATATTATCGCCATACACGGTATCTTGTGTACAGTCAATGGCCTGAAGTATACATGGAATACTAACATGACACTCAGGTGTAAGTCATAGCATATACAGAACTTTTGAAAAAGCTTGTCTTGATTTGATTTAAAAAGTAAAAATATGCAAATGTTGTTGATTGAGATAATATCATGTAATAGTCAAGAATGTATACAACAAATGACACAACATCTAACAACATTAACATACTGCCATTATTGCCTTTGCTGTTAATCTTGGATAGCCAATCTAAGATTCCTAACAAAAACACTTTGTGGCCACTGGTTTCAGTCAGAGCATAACAATTATGGCATCAGTGCTGGACTGGTCAGCGTCTGGCTGTTAAAGGCATTGAAAAGTTGGTCCATCCTTTCGATGAACTCAGCTGTGTGAGCTGCTTCTTCCGCAACACGTATTGAACACAAATATTAATTCAATTCAATTCAATTCAATATTTTGTATTCAAATAACATTAAACAAGCATTAAAATTTAAGACCATGTCAACATGTTGTACATGATGTTGTTTGAAGGAACTACACAAGAAGGTAAACACTTGAATTAGTATGTATCCCCAAACATAGCTAATGTGGTCACAACCATAATAATAAATCGTTAGCTAGCCTATGGCTATGTAAATATTGCACACCTAAAATGTTTAAATAAATACGAAAGAAAAAATATATAAACATAATTAGTTATACACGAATATTAATCCTGCCATAAAAATAATAATAATCCAAGTTATATAGCAAAACATTATTGACTTGCAGAAATTACATTATATTTCAACTCTATTAGAATTAGTATCTAGACTAGTCATGCCGCGTGTCGAAATGGTAACGGCGGTGGTGGTAATAATGACAAGATTTAGCCAAGTCGCCCAAGAGGCAAGACTAGTCCAAGAGTCAAGTCTCAAGACTCAAGACGTCACTTGTTTAACTACATTGGCATTGCCATACGAGAGTGAACTCCACGTTGCAAGTGGACAAGGAAGCCTTTGCCTTTGGCATATTGAAAATCCAACCAATATTATCTACGTATATTCCGCCCTTCTGAGTTATTTGTAGATGTTTTTAAGGTAAACATGCCACATTCCTCGTGGCATAAGCCTAGGCTAGGCCCAGGGACTATTACACAACGGGGGCCAGTGAGTATTTCGTATAATATAAAATAGTTTTTGAAAATGTATGTTCACAAACCTCATTTTACATCTTTGTCAATCAGATTGTTTGTGTAGATGCCAAGTGTACCTGTTTAATGCATTCTATGTTATACATAGTGGTAATTACAAACGAAATCCTTAACTGTGTTCGAGCGTATATATAACTATATTGATATTCGACTGGCGTTTCATTGACTATTAATACTATACGTTTGGCCATTTTTCTCATGTTTTCACAGGGGGAAATGTCGATTACTTTACTTTTACATATACGTTTGTTTAACAAATCCAAAATTTACCTTCTCTCTTCAACCGGGAAGCTGTGGAAAACCATTTACGGACATTTTCTGCGACTGTTGTTGCAGTTGGGCGCAGCACAAAACTGGCCATTCGACATCCAACGTCGAGCAGACGCCATCGTCGGTAGCACGATTAAAACTAGATGGCGTTAGTGGTTGGGGCGTCACAGGTTATCGCGAGGAGTTGCGTATCTGTATGAAGCTATTATGCCTTGCCTATCCCGTAATCTCAGTGGACCGTTGGGGCACCACAGATGACTGGGCAAACCAGCTCCCTCCACTCCTCTCGTCTCTCGGCTTTCCTCATGGCGGCGCCCAGTGTCAAGCCCGTCCATTCCGGGATGTTGTCTTCCCATCTCTTTCTCTGCCTGCCTCGTCTTCTCCCTCCTTGGACTGCACCTTGCTTGACCGTCTTGGCAAGCACTGTTGATCTTGTTATGTGGCCGTACCATCTCAGTTTTCGTTGTTTGACTGTGGTCAGGAGGTCTTCGTGTGGTCCAATGGCTTGCCGAGTTCTGTTTCGGACCTCTTCGTTGGTGATGTGTTTTCTGTACGTGATGCCGAGGAGTTTTCTTAGGCATCTCATCTCCATGGCCTGTATTCTTTTCTCGGTTTCTGCTGTTAATGTCCAAGACTCACAGGCGTACAGGAATATGGACATGACTAGGGAGCGCATCAGTCTGATCTTTGAGCTGAGCGCTATATTCCTGTCATTCCAAATGGTCTTGAGTTTGGCGAGTGCTGCTGTGGCCTGGGCGATCCTGCCGAGAATTTCAGGTTTAGATCCTTGATCTGTAATGATTGCTCCCAGATATTTGAATCGTTTGACGCAATCTAGTTTCTCGCCGTTGACCCTGATGTCAGTGCTGAAGCCATTGGTGTTGTTGGTCATCAGTTTGGTCTTTTCTGCATTGATCTGCATGCCGAAGGCTGTAGAAGTCTTATCAATGCGCTCCACCAAGTCAGCTAGCTCGTCTTCCCTTCCTGCCAGGCCGTCTATGTCGTCGGCAAAACGCAAGTTTGTGATATTTCTGCCACCAATGCTGACTGTCCCTTCATGGTCGTTCAGTGCGTCAGTCATAATTCTCTCCAAGAAGATGTTGAAGAGGGTGGGGGAGAGCACACAGCCTTGTCTTACTCCGACGGTGGTTCTGAACCAGTCCCATATGCTGTTGTTAAGGTAGACTGCGCTGGTGGCCTTTTCATAGAGGTTCTGTATCATTCTGATCAGGTTGGCGTTGATGTTGAAATGCTTCATGGTGGCCCATAGTGCTGCATGCCAAACCCTGTCGAATACCTTCTTGAAGTCAATGAAGACGTGATAGAGGTCTTGCTGGTGTTGGAGGTACTTCTCGCACAGTACCCTAAGGTTGAAGATCTGCTCTGTTGTGCTGCGTCCTGGTCTGCGTGGGCCACTCCCCTGTCTGCCAGATCTTGTTGCAGATAGTCAGTAGGGCGCGTATCATGGCTTCTCCCCCTGCCTGCACCAGCTCTGCTGGGACGTTGTCCGCTCCTGCTGACTTCCCCTTCTTTAGCGATTTCACCGCTGCTTTCACTTCTTCGCGAAGGATGGGGTAGTTGTCGTTGTCGGTTGCTGGAGGGACGTTTAGTACTTCTGGGTCTCCTGTGGCTCTGTAGTTGTACAGTTCGGAGCAGTACTCGGTCCAACTCTTTAGGATGTCCTGTTCTTCAGTCAGACATTTTCCATCCTTGTCCTGTATGGTGGTGGTTCGCCCTTGCTTTGTGCTGGTCAGGTCTTTCACCAGCTGGTAAGTTTTCTTGCTGTTATTTTTCTTCATGTTATCTTCGACGTCCTGGCACTGCTCTTCAATCCAGTCCATCTTTGCTTTTGTCATGCCTTTCTTGATTCATTGGTTGACTGCCCTGTACTGCCTTATTCCTTCTGCATCTTTCTTCTTCTTCTTCAACTCCCTTCGTTTGTCGCACAGATCAAGTAAATCAGCTGTGACCCAGGGCTTCTTGACTGGGCGATGTGTGCCAAGGATCTCACTGGCGGTGTTGGTCACTGCTGTGTTGAAGGTGTTGATCAATGTTTCCATGTCTGTACCATCAGCGTCCAGAATGGTAAGCGCTGCAAATTTTCCTCCTATCATTGCGTGGAATGCTTCTGCTATTTCGGGGTCCTTCAGCTTCTCAAGGTCAAATTTGATCCTGGTGTGGCCGAGTTTCTTGACCCTCTTCAGGTGTAGTTTGAAGGTCATCATGACTAGCTCATGGTCGCTTCCAATGTCAGCTCCAGGAAAGCTCCGTGTCTTGGCAATGTTCACACTGGACCGGAAGCGCTTCTTACCATGATGTAGTCTATCTGGTTGTGGTACTTTCCATTTTGGCTGTGCCACGTGGCTCTTCTGGATGCTTTGTGTGGGCCAAACGTGTTCGCCAGCATAGGGTCGTTGTAGCTGGCAAATTCAAGGAGCTTTAGGCCTCTCTCATTTGATCTGGTGTTGCAGTATCTTCCACATGTGCCTCACCAGTTCTCATAAGCATCTTCTCCTATCTTGGCTAGGATAGGAGAAGATGCACCACTAGGATGTCTTTTTTGGAGTTTGGTCAAGGACTTCCTGCAGTTGTTCGTAGAAGTCTTCTACATCGTTATCGTCATAGTCTGAAGTTGGAGCATACGCCTGTATGATGGTGATGTTGAATGGCGTTGCCCTCAGGCGGATGGTGATTATGAAGCTATTATAGGGTGTGAGTATCCTTGGTTTCATCTTCGTTTTCTTAGGCTGTCGACAGGCGGCGCTGCTAATTCAGTCGAATCAGAACCACAGTATTGGTAATAGACTTTGAATATGCTAATTCCCCAAGGCCTACACTATCCGCGCCTTTGTTGGAAAGGAATTATGATTATTATAATATGTTTAATTTACGCTTTCACAAATGCTGCTTAAGACTTAAGTTATACTGCACCACTATTTGAATGCTATGGGGCTGGAATTATGATTCACGTCACTCCAGATTTTTCGTCACGCTAACAAGAGCTCTTCTTTTTTGTCAATCGGCTTCCACGTACATCATTCCCAGATTTCTTCCGTGCCATCACCCGACCTCCACAAAACCCCAGATGTCTTCTGTGCCATCACCCGACATTCACATCATCCCAGATATGCCCCCCCCCCACACTTTCACATACTACCAAATGTCTTCGGTGCCATCACCCGACCTCCACGTCATCCCAGATGCTGTGCCATCACCCGACCCCCACGTCATCTCAGATCAGTTAAGACGCTGTATGTGCTATCACCCGACCTTCATGTGAGGTAATAGATTGGATGTTTACATATATTCGTATAATAATGGTTCAGGTTCCAAAAGGGGTAGGTTGACCAGTTGTTAAATCCTGTTTACTATGGTTAACGAATCACCCCACCCACGAAATCCTGTTTACTAGTAGCCTTCCTACTAGGAAAAGCCAAATCCTGTTTACTACAGCGCCTTCCTGGTAAGGTAGCAGCAGGGAGTGTTACAAGGATGAGGGGGTAGCAAGTCATCAGTTGGCCAGACTTTAAAAAGCCGGCGGTGGCTGAGCTACGTAACAGACAGCGGGTACCGACAGCGGCTGGACGCTGGCTGTCGGTCGTCTGGGTTGGTTTGACAAGGCTACAAGTGTAAGGAAGGACCACTATAGGAAGGAATCGGACCTCACATAAATAATGTGAGCGTCGCGGTATCTCCAGAGCAGTGTTGGGGTTTTCTTTTTAGTTTTGTCTAAGACCACAATAAAGAACTTAGTAATGATTGGAGCTGATTTGCTGTTTGTGTACAAAATCGGCCCGTCACATTCATGCCATCCCAGATGTCTTCTGTGCCATTACTCGACCTTCACATCATCCCATATGTCTTCTGTGCCATCACCCGAACTTCACATCATCCCTGGTGTGTTCTGTGCTATCATGCGACATTCACATCATCCCATATGTCTTCTATGCCATCATGCGACATTCACATCATCCCAGATGCCTTCTGTGCCATCATGCGACATTCACATCATTCCAGATGCCTTCTGTGCCATCATGCGACATTCACATCATCCCAGATGTGTTCTGTGCTATCATCCGACCTTCACATCATTCCAGATGTCTTCTGTGCCATCATCCGACCTTCACGTCATCCCAGATGTCTTCTGTGCCATCATGCGACCTTCACATCATCCCAGATGTCTTCTGTGCCATCATCCGACCTTCACATCATCCCATATGTCTTCTGTGCCATCACTCGACCTTCACATCATCCCAGATGTCTTCTGTGCCATCATCCGACCTTCACATCATCCCAGATGCCTTCTGTGCCATCATCCGATCTTCACATCATCCCAGATGTCTTCTGTGCCATCATCCGACCTTCACGTCATCCCAGATGTCTTCTGTGCCATCATCCGACCTTCACGTCATCCCAGATGTCTTCTGTGCCATCATCCGACCTTCACGTCATCCCAGATGTCTTCTGTGCCATCACTCGACCTTTACGTCATCCCAGATGTCTTCTATGCCATCATCCGACCTTCACGTCATCCCAGATGTCTTCTGTGCCATCATCCGACCTTCACGTCATCCCAGATGTCTTCTGTGCCATCACTCGACCTTCACGTCATCCCAGATGTCTTCTGTGCCATCATCCGACCTTCACGTCATCCCAGATGTCTTCTGTGCCATCATCCGACCTTCACATCATCCCAGATGTCTTCTGTGCCATCATCCGACCTTCACGTCATCCCAGATGTCTTCTGTGCCATCATCCGACCTTCACGTCATCCCAGATGTCTTCTGTGCCATCATCCGACCTTCACGTCATCCCAGATGTCTTCTGTGCCATCACTCGACCTTCACGTCATCCCAGATGTCTTCTGTGCCATCACCCGACCTTCACGTCATCCCATATGTCTTCTGTGCCATCATCCGACCTTTACGTCATCCCAGATGTCTTCTGTGCCATCATCCGACCTTCACGTCATCCCAGATGTCTTCTGTGCCATCATCCGACCTTCACGTCATCCCAGATGTCTTCTGTGCCATCATCCGACCTTCACGTCATCCCAGATGTCTTCTGTGCCATCATCCGACTTTCACGTCATCCCAGATGTCTTCTGTGCCATCACGAATACCCACATGATCTGGAGTGATATAGAATCACTCCATATCACCCCAAATCTTTTCCATGTCATCACTCGACTCTACATATGTCCATATCTTTTCTATGTCATCATCCGATTCCATTTCCTTGTCATAACCCGAATCCATATCTACATCATCACCCAACTCCACGTCACTCCATATCTTTTCTATGTCATCACCCGAACTCCACATCACTCCATGTATCTTTCGTGGCGTCACACTACCTCCACATAACAATATACATCTTAATTCCGTGCCAACAGTCAACTTGTAGGCACCTATACATGCATTAGACGAGCAATGAGCACAATTTGGGTACGTACATACATGAGTTGTTACACATCACTCATAATAGACAACAAACCCCATTTACGTCCCTAACATATGACTTCCATAAGCCTTAAAGGTTCACATTGTCTGGTACATGGTCCTCTGGCCTCAACCAAATGCACACACAATCTCCAGATACACCACTGCCTAATTCACCTAATGTATTGCACGTGGTCTTGCTTAAATTGTTACATCTTCTCATTTTGGTACCAATGTATATATCATTACTATTATTTGAATTGATCGATGGTGTAGAAATAGATGTCTCGATGTCACTATTGTTGTTTGTGATATGTCTTCCCCTCTATTCACATTTCTTATCAGTTGTCATTATTTGTTGCAGGGTTTAATAATGCTATCATTATATCTCCTTATCGACACATCTACTTTGTTTTGGTTTCATCTTTCCATTTGTACATCGTTTGCAATCTGTTTACTTTGCATTCAGCCAGCACCCCACACAAATATTCAGATCCAACCACCACAGTCAAAGGCCAGAAACTGCAAACTGTTGACAAGTTCACAGATCTCCGTAGTATCCTGTTCAGAAATGTGCTTATCGATGACGAAGCTGATGCAGGAATTGCCAAAGCAAGCACAGCTTTCGGGAGGCTTCGTAAGAATATGTGGGAACGACAAGGACTGAA
>OZ024862.1:10967925-11067925 GCA_964017155.1 Oasisia sp. SBJ-2009
GCCCTTGAGCTGTGAGAATTTAGTGCATAGTGTTTAGTGGCCCTTGAGGTGTGGACATTGAGTGCCACTATTAGCCATGGTCACCGTGCATTTAGATTAACTTTGTAAATATTTCTAATTTTCCTTTTATTCAACTAATTGTTTAACCCAATTTCCTGGTTAGTCACAGTTTTCAATAGGTGACAGTAAGGTTGCAGTTATCTAAAAACCTACCAAGTTGTCCAAATCCTGCAACTGGGACATGGTCAATTCATGGGTCCTTTGCTAAAGAGCTAAGCATGTGAGATGACATATATCTAATGTATCCTTTCCCTTCCATCTAGTGAGTCATGTGGCCGATCACGCTCTGTTGCATTCTCTTCATGGGAGCAAGTGTCCTTGGTAAGTCTTTATGATTTCTACACATTCTTACCATTGAATCTTTTGTGGCTGATATATATATATATATATATATATATATATATATATATATATATATATATATATATTATATGTATACATAGAGAGAGAGAGAGAGAGAGAGAGAGAGAGAGAGAGAGAGAGAGAGAGAGAGAGAGAGAAAGAGAGAGAGTACAACCCAAAATATTCTAATACTGGCTACAACCCAAAATGGCAATTGCTACTCCGAATCTGTCATGGATAGAACACCCATCATTATTATCATTATTATGCAACAACCAAATTGCATGTTCTAATAATACTATTGTCACCATAAACATTATCCTATGTATAATCAGTGCACAATAGTAGCTCACATCACAGGGAGAATCAGTTTATTTAATCACTGGAGACCTCTACACACACACACGCACGCATGCGCACGCACGCACGCACGCACGCACGCACATTCATAGACATGGAGGAATCCTTTATCAAATAAACAATATGTGACCACTGGTAACTTTAAATAGCACTTAATTGTTTTAGCACTGCCAGTTTTGTTGGCAAGAATATAATAATGTGGTAATTACTAACTATATTATATAGTCCAACTTTGCCTGTTGTTTTTTGTCAGGTTTTACCGATGACAACTTCCTTCTATTTGGAACTACTGAACGTGAAGGAATCCTTTATCAACTGAACCTGACTAGTGAATCCATGAACAACATCCAACTGAAGTACCCAGGAATCATCCAGTCTGTGGCCTATGATCCGAGGGAAAACAAAGCCTACTTCACAGACGGAGAAACTATCAGACGAATATATCTCAATGGGACCAATGAAGAAATTGTTGGACAGTGGGGTAAGTGTTGTCGTCATAACATTCCTTCATTGCTTGAACAGTTATATCTAGAGTGCTGAAATTTAATATTGTAGATCATCACCGACTCATGTTTTGCCATGTGATGCTAACCTGTAATTGGTCGTCCGTTGATTTGGAAAACAACTTTTCACCTTTCCATATGATTAGTTGCCAGCTGTGAGATATTAGGGATTTGGGTCAATTTCACATTTTCAAGATAGATTTGAGCTTGTTTTTTATTTGTAGCACATATGCTACCCTCATTCCAATCATGCAATGGCATAACTCAGAATAAATAACTAGTTGTTACTGAAAGTAAAGACAGGTTCTTATACACTGTAAGTCTGTAATATCCAATATCTAGTCATAGGAATACTCAAAACACGTTAGTTTTAAACTTCCTGGCAGCTCTTTTCAATTGAACACCATCAATACTTCTCTGGGAAATAGTCAGCCATTCTTCAGTTACAGCGATGAATATTCATAGAAATGCACCTGTAGTCTCTGATCAGACACTGTGCATGGCCAATCCATCTTAGTTGATGAACACTGCATGATGAAACTGACTGATGGGATCAGTGCAACTCCAGCTGTGTGTGTGTGTGTGTGTGTGTGTGTGCGTATGCGAGTGTTTATGTGTGTATGTGTGTGTGTGTGTGTGCGAATGTGTGTGTGTGTGTGTGTGTGTCTGTGTGTGCGTGTGTGTATGTGTGTGCGAGTGTGTGTGTGTGTGTGCGAGTGTGTGTGAGTGTATGTGTGTGCGCGAGTGTGTGCGAGTGTGTGTGCGAGTGTGTGCGTGAGTGTGTATGTGTCTGTGTGTGCGAGTGTGTGTGTGTGTGCGAGTGTGTGTGCGAGTGTGTGTGTCTGTGTGTGTGTGTGTATGCAAGTGTGTGTGTGTGTGAGCGAGTATGTGTGTGTATGTGTGTGTGCGAGTGTGTGGAGTGTGTGTGTCTGTCAGTCTGTCTTCTCTACCTATCACTCTCTCTTTCTCACTCTCTTACTCTCTCCTCTATATCCCCTTTCTCTCTCTTGCTTTAACTTTCTTCCCCTCTCTGTCTTTCTCTGCCACTCACTTCCTCTGTCTCCTTCTCTCTGTGTCACTCTCTCTTCCAGTCTGTCTCTATCTCACTCTCTCTCAGTCTCTCTGTCTTACTCTCTTTCTCTCTCCTTATGTCTCTCACTTTCTCTCTGTTTCTCTCATCATTTCTCTCCATCTCTCCCCCCTTCTCTCTCCTCTCTCTCATTAAATCAGTCATGCACTCTGTCTTCCTCTTTGTCTCTCCCTGTCTCTCTCTTTTCTCTTTCATCACCCACCTTTTCCCTCTCCCCCCCCCTCTCTCTCTCTCTCTTTCTCTCTCACTTGTATTATTCCACTGTTTATCTCCTCTATCCTTCTCTCCCTCATACACACGCTCACCTCAGTGCCAATTTATTCTCATTTTAGAGACAATGAGTCACTCTCCTGTCATTAAGTTGGACTACGTCTCTCGTCTTCTCTATCACATGGAATATGCGGGTGTGACAATGATTACTTTGATGACAATGGATGGCAGCCACCAGTTCCCCATTGTCACCTCCTCAGAGTTTGTGACGGACGTAGCATTGGATCCTGCTCGTGGGTGAGTCGGCCTTTTCTGTTGGCTTGATAGTTCAAAATTGGCTCTAGGTGATCACGTACAGAGAAACTGAACAATCCAATCCCCAGTTTGATAAGTGCCAGAGGGTGCCATATAAGATTTAACAAGATTTAACAAGATTGCCACCTAGAGAATCAACTCTAGATGGCAGGTGGACAAGGAAGCCGTTTGGCTTATCGAGAGTCCAACCTATCTATCTAAGTATACCCTGCCCGTCTTAGGTATATGTCAATTTTATTTTTAAACATATTAACACTTCTAGCACCTACACAATCAGCTGATAATTTGTTCCATTCGTTTACTATTCTTTGGGAAAATGAAAATTTTCTAATATCTAGTCTACACTGCTTCTTTGCTAATGCAACTCCATGTCCTCTAGTCCTTCTCTCTTCCTTGACCGTGAAAAAAATATTTCTGTCAATATTTTCATACCCATTCAATATTTTAAAAACCTCAATCTGATCTCCTCTCAATCTTCTGGTTTCTAGTGTTGTTAGACCACATTCTTTTAGACGCATTTCATAACTAATATTCCTGAGTTTTGGTATCATTTTTGTTGCTCTCCTTTGTACTCTTTCTAGCATATCAATATCCTTCTTGCGATATGGCCTCCATGCTTGTATACAATATTCTAAATGAGGCCTAACTATTGTTTTATAAAGCGGTATTATTAGTTCTTTTTCTTTGTATACTATATTTCGCCTAATTAATCCAAGAATTTGGTTTGCCTTCGCTGCTGCAATTCCACACTGCTCGGATACCTTCATGTCAGCACTAATGGTTAAACCTAAGTCCTTTTCCTTTACAGTAGTATTTAGTACAGTACCACCCATTGTATATTGTGCATTTTCATTCCCATGTCCTGTGTGGAGGCACTTACACTTTCCAAAGTTAAACAGCATTTGCCATTTCTCAGACCATTCTATCAACTTATTTAGATCATCTTGTAAATGCTGTCTATCTGCATCACTTTTTATTTTCCTAAACACTTTTGTGTCGTCCGCAAACTTCAACACCTTGCTTGTTATGTCATCATCCAAATCATTGATATATATTAAGAATAAAATAGGTCCCAATACTGATCCTTGCGGTACTCCACTCAAAACAGATTTCCAATTTGAAACCTCCCCATCAACTACTACTCTTTGTCTTCTATCAATAAGCCATTTTTCTATCCAGTTAATCATACTATTTCCTATGCCATGGGCCTTTAGTTTAAGTAGTAATCTTTGGTGTGGCACTTTGTCAAAGGCTTTTTTAAAATCTAAGTAGATTATATCTACTGGTGATCCCTCATCTACCCACTTTGTGACATCTTCCAAAAAACATAACATATTTGTTAAGCATGACCTCGCTTTTAAAAACCCATGTTGAGATGTGTTTATCAATTTATTTTTAACAAGAAAATCAACCAAGTGATCTTTAATTAGTCTTTCTAATAGTTTACAAATCACCGATGTTAAACTCACTGGTCTATAGTTCTCTGACTTGCTTCTTGATCCTTTTTTAAATAATGGTATGATGTTTGCTTCTTTCCATTCTACCGGAACCACTCCTTCCTCTAATGCCAAATTGAACACTGTTGCAAGTGGTATGCTAATTTGTTCTACAATTTCCAGTAGTAATTTGGGAGGAATCCCATCCACTCCTGGTGATTTATTATCCTTCATATCTCTTATTTTCATAGCTACCATTTTTGGGGTTACAGTTAGTTGTCCTAAATAGTCACACTCTCTCCCTTCGAACTTAGTCTCTAGTACTGGTAATGTACTAATATCTTCCCTGGTAAACACCGAACTAAAGTATTCATTTAGGTTTTCTGCCATTAAGAATCCCTCCGTTATTATGTTTCCATCACTACCTTCTAGTGGCCCGACCTTATCTTGAACTTTGATGGACACAAAGATCCTGGGGACAGCTACAGGTAGTTTAAAAAATATATTATAAAAAATAGAATAATAATTGTATTTAGACCTACTCAAGACAATAGCTATATGTATAACATAAAATGCAGCCATCAAACATCCTGTATGAATGGCAACACAACTTTCTTGGACATTTGATAATGTTAACTTTAGTTGTTTTCTATGATTGTTCAACATTTTGTGAACTATCACCAGGTGATAAAAGGATGGTTTACACTGTCTGAAAACATAATGGTAATGTATAATGCTATGTACAAACTCCTCAAAGTTAGATCCTCGACATGCAAAACATCTAGAAGCACTTACACAACAAACCTAACCTATATATTTTCATATGTATGTTAGCTCAGACATAAGTTGACATGTTCAGTGTACATATATGGTTATATATGCAGTACCAAAAACTACCAATGCTTATAATACACAGTGTCTGTCACTGTATGCACAATGCCCATGGTCACGATATGAAATACACATGGTCATAATATGCACAATTCATGTGGTTAGCATGGGCAATTCCCATGGTTATATAATATATATATACCAGTCACCAGTGGTTAAAATGTAGGGGAAGTAGGGGCATGTCCGCACACTTAAGGTGAAACAAGCTATAGATAATGCACTCTGTATGCTAAGAGGGTGATATTTAGTATTCAGAATGAGCAATCATATTAGTTTTTTGTTAGTTAGTTAAGAAATCGCATATCCCATCAGATATATAAATATTTGGTCAAATGTAGAGGCATATTTTTGTGCGGACATGCCTCAAGGTACGGGGCATAGCCGCACACTGTGTGCGGTTTTGCCCCAGGAATGGCGAAACAACAGCTTGTCTCACAGAGCTGACCATTAACTGCAATAATAATATGTATTTGTATGTGTACACTACTGACACGTGCATTACTAAAAAAGAAACACCAGAGAACACAAATCAACGGTTTCAAATTTTCATATATACGTAAAGTTTAGAAAATACAGTGGCCTTGAATCATAGTCCACGTTTATTCCTCCTTGAGAGTCAAAGCAACCAACAGTATTATTTTGTAACCGTGAAAGTCAAAGTTTGCAACGCAGCTTGTCTGACGCCTTCTAGCTAAAACAGCATAGTATCGTAAAGCGCAAAGTCAACTAAAAACTCAGTTTGTTGGCTGTGCGAGCATGGCTTTGTATGGAGTGGACTAACGTATACGGGCAAAGTTCTATATTATCGATTATACATCATTTGTCATCTTGGTTATTTTAGTCTATGAGCAATGATCATTTAAGCTTTATATCTTTAACGGACCTAATGATACACAACATGGAAAATGTGACGTCAGCACGATATAGCCTATTACACATTGATGAAGCGATGAATGATATAGTTTGATAATATTAAATAATTATATAATAATCATGATATACTATCTCACATCAAAGTTTTTCTAATATTTGTGGT
The DNA here is from genome assembly GCA_964017155.1 of Oasisia sp. SBJ-2009. Classification (NCBI taxonomy): domain Eukaryota; kingdom Metazoa; phylum Annelida; class Polychaeta; order Sabellida; family Siboglinidae; genus Oasisia; species Oasisia sp. SBJ-2009. The sequence continues at coordinate 10,974,169 of OZ024862.1, forward strand.
AAGCAACTGAAGTATCTAAATATGTATCTAAGTAGACTATATATAATATTATAAGCACCGATACACGAAATACGTCTGCACAGCGGCTGGGACATTACCACACAGGCCTGTGCGAACATGCCCCAAGCATCCAACACGTGAATAATTATGAATTGCGTGAAAATACTACTTATGAAAGTATCCATTATTTCACACATCATAAAACATTATAATGCAAGTTGGTTCCCCAATACGACAGTGGCGCCACACGGTGGACTTGAAAATGGCGAATCGTATAAACGCCATCTAGCGGAGTATTTTGAGGCACCAAACAAAGTAGAACGCTAAAGCACTCGCAACACTGCCAACAGTCTCTTCTGTTGGTGTACAGCTTGCTATAGGTAACAGGGAAACAAAAAGCAGATAAAGGCGTAAATGTGAACAAGGAGTATAAGTATAAGGAGTTTATGTTAATGAAATAACAATGACCAATGCTGACGAACTTCAACTGATGAAGGTTGAAGGAACGCCACTCTTGCCTGAAGACAGGTCAGTGAAGTGAAGACTGAACGGCCTTGGTCTATCCCTAGCGTAGGCCTAGCCTTGTGCCTTTTTGTGGCACGTTATACTTAAACTTGCCCTTAGCTTAGTATTAAGGCTTAATATAATACAATATATATATATATATAATAAAAAAAAAAATGTAACACAAGTTTTATTAGCAACAACTCCACAGCAACTGGCACTGAGATGGATTCATATTAAATACGAAAAAATACAATTAATACATTAACACATCATAGAATTTCAAGACATTGACAAAATTAAGTGTCCATATGTGATGACTGATGTGGTGCCGTTTAATTAATTCTACTTTATTCTACCTTTTCATGTTTACTGACAGAACTTTGTATAATCCTCATAGCCATAGGCCATGGCATGAAGAATGGTATAAAATAGTTACGTTGTTGGGGTTTCTGGCAAGTCAATATTATCTTGTCAAATATAATATTTGATATACCTTTGGTCAGGCAGCAGATGGCTTCATATGTGTGAGCCAACTTTAATTTTATCAAAATATTTTTGACGAAGGATGTCCCATCTTACTTTTAAGGTATCTAGGTTAACACACCTGAGGAACTCCAGGAAAAATGATCACATATTGTGGCTAGTTAGTGTGCTATATATGGCATGCCTACTCTAAAACCGGTCTCACAGCACTAACATATACAGTGACAAAATCATTCTGTGCTATTCGTGCTCTCTTTAACTGATATAACATATGCAATCATTTACTGGGCTTTTTCACAATATTTTCCATGTGTTGATTCCATGTCAGATCCTGAAAAGTGGTCACACTTAAAATTTTGGCATGGCATACTTGCTCAATATCCCTTCCACCAATCTTTAAATTTAATTGGGATAGTGTTTCTAAAATTGCCTTTGCGTGCAAAATTAATGATTATTTTGTTTGATTCTAATGAAGTAATTTTCATTTCATTATGTTCTGTCCACCTAACAACAACATCAACCGATTCTTGTAAAACAGGTATACACCTTTCTGTCACACACATCAAGTAATGTACTGTCACAGGTCTATATACTTGTACTACGGAACAGTAATTTCTAAATCATTTATTTAGACTAAGAAACACTTAGGTTAAGACAAGACTTGCCTGGCTTTGGCTTTGATTTAGGGCTGGATGCAAAAATGAAAACCTAAATTGAGTTTGTCAACGTTACGCTCTCCTCTGTGTAGAGGTACTGAATGATCAATTATAACATCACAGCTATCTCACATATGGATATGCACTATCTTGACATGTAAATAAAATAAACACATACTTTTGTGGATATATAAATATCTGTACAAATAGTTTCCAGTTTGTTTACAAAATTAACTACATACATAACTTGTAGGTACTGAAATAGTTATGCCATTTGGTTTACCTGTCATAGTCTTCATTCAGTTTATCAAATTGAATATGATTATGTTGCACGAGTTGATTTGTACATTTTGGCTTAGAGTCAAATAGACGACATTACGGCATACCTACCAAACTGGTCAACTTGATTAAAAACAGCTATGCAGGAACAGGCTGCAGGGTAATCCACAAAGGACAGCTAAGTAAACTTTTCAAAAGTGAAGACAAGAGTTATACAGGGTTGTTTGCTGTCCCCCGTACTCTTCCTTCTGGTCATCGATTGGATTATGAAGACATGCACTTGTAAAACAGAAAAGAAATGGAATCCGGTGGACCCTGTGGATGCAACTTGAAGACCTGCACTTTGCAGACGACCTGGCACTGTTGTCCCATAGCCATCAACAAATGCAGTGAACTGGCAACAATCTCTTCACAAGTGGGTCTAAATGTACAAAAAGGCAAGACAAAGGTCCTCAAGGTAAATGCAGACAGCACGAATGAAATTACCTTCACATACCTGGGTATAGTATAATTGACAAGCAGAGTGGTACAGATGCAGATTAGCAAGGCGAGAGGAGCATTTGTCCAGCCCAAAAACATCTAAATTGAGCTCCAAAGTGTTGTCATTACACACGGAGATATGCCTGTTTAACTCCAATGTGAATTCCATACTACTGTATGGAGCTGAGACGTGGAGGACAACTAATACCACCGTCAAGATAGTACAGATCCTTATCAACAGCTGTCTAAGAAGAATGCTCCAGATTTGTTGGCCAGACACCATTAGCTACACTGACTTGTGGGAGAGAATGCACCAATTAACTGAATGCCGGAGATGAGATCAGAAGGAGACGATGGGAGTGGTTAGGTTACGCGCTCAGGAAACCTGCATCAAGTATCACTAGGCAGCTAGACCCTGACATGGAAGCCACAAAAAAAAAAAAAAAGAGGACATTCAAGGAACATATGGGCACAGAGCACTGTTGATTTTCCCATTGGCGGCCATGTTAACGTTTTGTCAGATTATAAGGAAACTGGACCTGAGAAAAAATCTAAATTTTAACACAATCACTGCAGTCATGTCACTGATATGCTGATCAAATTTCGTCAAAAAAGCATATCTCAGGCTCTCTTAAAATGCATGCATGTGTTCTGACCCTCAATATTGACCAAACTGAGCACGCTTTTCTGCATTCGCAGGGTCATGTAAGAAAAAATGGCTAAAAATCACTACGCCAACTACACTCTGCCTAACATGCGTCATTGCACTGCAGATATATCATAGCACTTAACCTACTGGTATGCCTGTCCTACGGTACTCATTTCACATTAATTTATTTTTTCAAAATCTCAAATGACACAATTATTAAGGTACTACATTCGTATGGGTTACACCAGGAAGTCTAACTGTGCTCTGACCCCTAATAGGAATTTTGCATTTTTTACAAATCCTTTAATTTAGGCTCTTTTGAAAGCTACATATATATCATGCAGGAGGCCAAAAAATCAATGTCATCCCTTAATCTGGTATTTTTTTACCCACTTTACAAATGACCACCCGCGCCTTATTTTATGGTCCAATATTGTATAAATAAATAAAAAACCTCTTATGGTGCTGACCACACTGCAACTTACAGCTTGCGTATATATGCATAGAGAATATGTCTGTGACAGCCAACCATATAATCTGCAAGAAAATCATGCATAGTCTGTTGTTACCATATTGTGAAATAAAAAATATACAAAAACAGTTATGTCACTCCTACCCTACATAATAATGTCCATATTTCACTTTAAAATGGGGATTTCAGAAAAGTGAGGTAACACAACTTGTCAAATGTAATGCCATTACACAGCCCAATTAGTGCACATGCTCAGAACAATGGATCAATGATTGCTGTATCCTCACAGAGCTTACAGGCCAGTATCAGATCAAAGGCATGCCCAGTCACACTTCCTGTAAGCCTGTCATAAATCCTGATGCCTCTTGGACTTTCCTTTGAGGACAGCTAGTGACAGACATGTGTCAGTGGTATAGATAGACAGATGACTTATTCCTCTTTCATGTCATATATTCAGTCTTGACATATCTCTTTAAGCAAATAATACATGGCTTACCAAGTTACCCCACCCCCCATAAAAATTGACCATCCAGGCACTCTTGATGAGGATTTTAGACTGACAAGATGGGCTTGGCTCCTAAAAGTTGTATTATGGTATTCAGTGACAATATTTATTGGAATTAGTCTGCATTTGGTGCAATGAAGGATGCTAAAAATAAGCATTGGGAATGCATTCTGTAGTGTGGTGGAAATAAGACTTAATGTTGGTGGTTTGAGAAAAAAGTCAACCATATCATGGTCCTATGACATAACACTTTATGTATGAGAGAATAAAATATTACATTGGAACCATATTGTGTCAATGACAATGATAGTTACTTTGGCCATGGGCAATATGCACATTGCTTATAACAACTGGCACTGAAATGGTAATTAGGACATACATTTTATTTCACACATTGATAAAGCAGAAAATACAAGGCCTAAAAGGTATATTTCACAGTAGCAGTGATACCTGTGATAAAAAGGGGAGAACATATACAATTTTGACAACTTTGACAACTCTGTGAGCCTCCTTACTCACTGCGTTCAACACAGTTGGATGAAGACTGACACAGCTATTCAAGGCAAATAATGACTAGACAAAACCAGAGATAGTGTGTGTGTGCTCGCGCCTGCCTACGTGCATATACGTATATGCACGCATATGTGTCTGCACATACATGCACATGCACATACACATGCACATGCACATGCACATTTCAATGCAACGCGTCTGTACACTCAATATACAGTATATAGCCCTAGTTTCAAAATACATGATCAACTTGCCGAGACATACCAATACATGCGACCACAATGGAGGAATGGCTGAGTTACCTGGCCTATGCAGTTAAGAGCGATACATCTGAGTCATGCATGCAGAGAACCTCCAACACAAAAATGTCATCGTCAACGTTGAAATGACAGCAGTCTCTTCACTACATACAATCCAGAGCATTCTACACCACTTAAAATAGTAAGTTTGACTTCAGCATCATTTCAATGTCCAGGTTTAATAAGTAGTCTTCAAATTGCCCATGCCCAAAGCATATGTCCTGATGCAGATAGTAACTCCTGTTTGTACCAACACAGTGTCACTCCAAAATAATAAAGTTGATACATGGCATGCATTGAGTCTTGTTTAGACTAAACTAGACTAGAGTCAGCATGAATGATTCTGTTTTTTTTACAAAATAGCTCTCACAATGTGCCAGCCATCATAACTTTGTTTGTGTCCCCTGTGTAAAGGTATACAATTACTAGCACCATATTTCATATTTGGCATATATTTACATTTTCAAGAACTTTTTCACACATAACAGTGACCATTTGTGGACAAAACTACAATTCTCACACACCTCTGTAGCAGCAACATCATCTGAAATGCAAAAATGGCACCTAGCATTTCTGTTGCCATGGAGCTTCCTAACCCAGTTATTAGGGCACAGAGCACTGTTGATTTTCCCATTGGCGGCCATGTTAACGTTTTGTCAGATTATAAGGAAACTGGACCTGAGAAAAAATCAAATTTCGTCAAAAAAGCATATCTCAGGCTCTCTTAAAATGCATGCATGTGTTCTGACCCTCAATATTGACCAAACTGAGCACGCTTTTCTGCATTCGCAGGGTCATGTAAGAAAAAATGGCTAAAAATCACTACGCCAACTACACTCTGCCTAACATGCGTCATTGCACTGCAGATATATCATAGCACTTAACCTACTGGTATGCCTGTCCTACGGTACTCATTTCACATTAATTTATTTTTTCAAAATCTCAAATGACACAATTATTAAGGTACTACATTCGTATGGGTTACACCAGGAAGTCTAACTGTGCTCTGACCCCATATGGAGAAGGGACCTCCAGACAGATACAAAGATGACAGAATACAGTACATCTGGAGGCAGATCAAAGTTAAAGCCCAGGACAGAAGACTCTGGAAGACTGTGGTCAACGGCCTATGCCCCAGGAGGGACGATCGAAAGAAGAAGAAAATAGATGAACCCTGTCACCGTGTTGGTGTCGAACACAAACCAACTCACCGCCAATATTTGAATGTGTATTGCGAAAGACAGCACATGTACATATGTACATGCGTTTTACTTGACAGCCGACTTGACATATCAGCGCAAGTATCGAACGTCTGCCGTGCTGCATACTCAAATCTGTTTCGTATTGCCAAAATACGAACAAGTCTGACAACTGCAGCATGCAAGACTCTCGTCCACGCCCTCGTCACATCATGGCTAGACTACGGAAACGCAGTCCTGTACGGCATCTCCGACCGCCTCTTGCACCGCCTTGAGATGGTGCAGCGCTCGGCGGCCAGAGTGGTGCTGCGGCTCAGGCGCGGTGACCGGCGAAGCATGACGGCCGCATTGAAACAACTGCACTGGCTGCCCTGCCCGTACGTTATCGCATCAAGTACAAGATACTCGTTATTGTGTTTCGGGCCTTACGTGATCGGACGCCGACGTACATCGCCTCACTCATCACGCCGTACGTGCCGCGTCGCGCCCTGCGATCTGCAGACCGCGCGTTGCTAGTGGTTCCTCGGCACAACCTCGAATGTTATGCATGGACGCTGCTCATTCTCCCGTGCAGGACCAACTCTGTGGAACGCACTACCTGAGGATTTGCGTTCCACAGAGTGCATGAACAAATTTAAAGTGCACCTTAAGACATTCTATTTCAAAATTGCTTTTAATGTATAATTCCTCTATACCTTTTATATTGATATTAATGTTTTAAGTGGCTCAGCCAGCATATAATTTAAATTATTTATTAATTAGTTTAAGATTTTAGATTTTAAATAATTTTATTTAATATTCACGGTTTTTTATTTTATATATTTTGTTTTACTAGTACGTGTATTATAGTATACTGACTTTTTACAATGTGAACACTACAGAACAAAGCTTGTACTTTGGATTTTAGTGTATAAATAAAGTGTATTATTATTATTTATTATTATTAACACTATAACTGTAACATGTTGTTTATTTGGAAATTCGTACATACAGACAAGTTAGAAAAAGTTAGGTGGCTTCAACATTAAGCAAATTATCAGGACATAACTAAGTGGGGAAATTCGATTGATGCCAAAGTTAGGTATCATACCTCTATTATACAGGACTTATTATTTATTGGACAGCTGTTGATATGCTGGTAATTAGGTCGAGTAAAAAAGAAAACACTTTCTCTTCTGGCTGCCATGTCTTAGATGTTCAGTGTGCAGATAAACACACTTATTGTCAAATATAATGTGGAACATAGGCCTATGAGGGAAGAGATTTATGTCTGTGAATGTGATGTAAAACAGATTAATGCTGTTCGTTTACAAATACATTATTATTTTAGTTGGAATGATAGATGACTAGAAACAAGCATGACAAGTTATTAAATAATTAATCAAACATGTATGTCTCATGTTACACCGGAATACTGAATAAATTAGTGGAAACATATAAGATTTTAAAAGCAGACAATGTTTAATGTTAACACTCTGCTAAAGATGGATTTCTTGCATACAAATCATAATACATATTTTGTATTTGATAGTATCAATTTATCTACCACCTCGCCTATTATTTTACTCAGGGGAAACACTGATATGATGAGTCAGCCAAGTCATTCTACATAGTTTCTATACTAGCTACATGGTGATGCTGATGGCAGTTTCACAGTTTAATCACAAGGTGGTTGAACTTCTTTGCTCTTGTAAATGAAAGTGTGCTGAAATAACTTGGATGTCTTAAAATCTGTAAACAATCTGTCTTATGCAGACTAAGAACATTGAAGCAGCATAGAATTGCATCGATCGATCAGATGCAACAAAACTAGAAAAACAGCAAGCGGATGACGAGAATTGGTTTCTATTTTTATTTGACCATAATATGAAAATGCAACATACAAAACATTATTTTATCTCAAAATAATATTAATCTATCTAAAAAATTTAAGCATAGAGTAACTTGGGGTCTTCCAACACATACGCATGCATGCACGCACACATGCATGCACGCACGCACGCACGCACGCACGCACGCACGCACGCACGCACGCATGCACGCACGCATGCACGCACGCACGCACGCACGCACGCACGCATGCACGCACGCACGCATGCACGCACGCATGCACGCACGCATGCACGCACGCACGCATGCACGCACGCATGCACGCACGCACGCGTAGACGGGGGATATTAATATTAATATGAAGATCGAACACAAATAAAAGAATACAACCTTTATTTTGGTGTTTTCGAAAGTACCAACAAAGTGTAAACATAAAAAATATCATTACCACATGTGTTATAATGATAGCATAAGATCGTTAAAAACAGTATGACACACAATGTTCTTTGCATAATATTGATATATTTAAATTACATGTAGATCATCTCATATACCAAATACTGAAATAACAGGCTAGCACCTCAGCAGGGAACATATCAACCAATGATCTCCTATTTGAATGCTCTTGGATTTTTCGTTCGAGTGCCCTGGAATGTGTTTTAATTTCACTGAATGTTGTTGAGTTTCATTAATATCAACTCATCAAGCACAACAGCGGCGAAACGGCAAGTAAAGAATTATAGTATTATTTTGCGAATACAACATGACTGTAAATTAAACGATTCAGTAGATTCGTAAACTAATAACGAACCCGATCGCTCGATGTCGCCACTCGAATACGTGAGCCAATAAGACGCGCTGTCAGACGCATGTCTGGCCACTCGCCAATCAAATGGACTCTTTCTTCGAATGTCTGGCTACTCGCTCGCTACCGTCCATAGAGTTGATTTTTATTTCGCTTCCATCATGACATAGTATTTACTTTATAGTTGACATAATCGCCACGTTGCAACTGAAGGGTGACTGCAAATTTAAATGTAAGTAGTTTAGTGGACAATGGTCATAAAATAGGATCGGGAAAGATCGCCACGACATGCACAATTTTGTGTTTTGCACGAAGCAATCTTATCACTTTGATACAATAATTTTACAATGACATACTGTCAATGACAATGACAATGATCGTGAGCGCGTCTGTCATTCCCACAAATCATCACCACGTCCACATTCAGGGCAAACATAAAACCCCAGAGGCATATCATGATATGTCAAGTATAACCTTTTGAAAAGCGAATGAAGGAAGGAATCCTCTGAGGAAATGTGTGTTAGATTGAACAATTTTTAGGGCACGGGTAGAACAAGGAAAACCGGTACGAGTTTTGCAGTTTAGCCCCGCAGTCACACCTCGAAAAAACATCGAAATTATCATCTGCGGTTGCCAAACTACGCATGGTGTATCTACACCTGTACTATGCGTATACACTTCTCAGGTTATCAGAAAATAATAATTAATGCCTGAATCGATCAAAATGTGTAAGTAAATAATGCGCTTTTCTCTTGACTTATTACTACCACAGTTCACTCCGTCGGGTGGCACCACCAGCATGGTGCCGTTAAACCGTGAGGTCAGACCACAATTGATTTCCCGTAATATCCCGATTACTAGTTATGAACTTTTAATTATTTTATTCTACAAGAAAATAATCATAATTAAAAGACAATTGTTTTGTTAAAATTATATTATAAAACCAATAGTTTATTACTGCTAGTTCAAATGTCAGTATTCATTAGCCGTGAACACTTATATATTATTATTTTAGCATGTAACAATTATAATATATGTACGGATATGATAATTATGTACTTATATAAGTATATAATTATTGTATACTATAGTGTATACTATAGTGTACACACACTGTAGAGAAAATTGCGCTGCCCATACAAGTTTACTTTTATTTTTATCAACGTTTTAAAGAAAATTACTAGCACAATATTTTTATATGTAGTTTCATATATTTAGGTTTTGTTAATACGCTTAGATGCATAGACTCCTGTTTGCGAAGCTCTCTTAACAAGGATAAATATAACATGTACACACACACACACACACACACACACACACACACACACACACACACACACACACACACACACACACACACACACACACACACACACACACACACACACACACACACACACACACACACACACACACACACACACACACAGTAGGTTCATACAGTTTTTATGTTTGCAAATATAAGGTGTTACAAACTTTTTATTTTGAATGGCAGTTATAATTTTTGAAACAATTCAGCCCAAAAGAAATAAACCAGTACATTTTTCTTTTGTTTGTTACCTAACATTTTGATTGTAGTAATAATTGTCATGGAGCCAGGATTCCTTAATCTTTATTTATTACAATAAAATAAGTTCTGTATATTAGGTATATAGCTGAGATATTGGTAGTGGGAGGTGGGTGGTAACATCAAATTTCGAAGACTGGGATATAATATATATAATATATATGCCAATAATATTTATATACATACATTATATTATCATTATTATTAATAATATGTACATTTAGACTGCATTTGTGCAAGCAAATATAAAAAAAATTGCTTACTGCATTTGCACACGCAAAATAGTCTAATTACTTATAAATAATATAGTAATAATTAATTATTGTCATCACTATGATCTGCAGGAAATTATAAGTTTTATTATAATATAATAATATTTTATTTCATATAGCGCCATATCCATAATTGGTTGTAGCGCTTAACAGCATAGTGCTATTAAAAATATACAATGAGAAGAATACTACATACAGGTGAGATTTCAAAATAAATAATAAAAATAAATGTATCTAGATAATTAGCTAAAATGACCTATTAGTCATAACAATTCCATAACAATAATAGTGATAATGTAAAGGCATGGTTAATAGTAATAAATAATTAAAATGGTAAAATAATTAAAGTAATTGCAACGTAAAAATTATTTTTATTCAGCACATACACACGTTATGCATAAGAAAATATTACTGACACAATATATCTACTTATGAGTGATGTAGCAAAACAGTTTATTAATTATTGGAACAATAAAACACTGAAATTTAAAGGACAAACAAAGTTAACTTTTACGTGGCATACACCTAATAGAGTTAATATAAAGTAACAATTTCCACATATACTCAATTTTTTAACGCCAGCGGTTTACCAGAAAAATATTTTTTAACACCCAGCCATCCAAATTCTATGCGCTACCCCATCTTAGACGAAGAATGACGTCACGACGGTGATCGCGGCGCTCTCCACGTAGATTCCCTGCATAGAGTTTGGCTGTTGTCATGAAATGGCTGCAACTTGGCAACGCGCGTAACATGCTGATGACGGTAAATATAAAGTTGTCTATTATTGTTATCGCTGAAATCATCCCATCAACTGATGATACATGTCTACATCAAAGCATTTCTCCTCAAAATGGACCGAGCAAAGTGCCAAACAGTACGCCCGCAAATCACCAACGTGAATCCATTGCTTCAATACTACCGGTTGTTTCAACTATTATTGCAACCGTATGCCGAACACGAAGGCAGAATTACTAAAGTTTACCATAGATTTAACCACAGATTTAGATATACGTCTATAAGCAGTCACGCCAACTGAACGAACTGTCGAAGACTCGAAGTTGTTGACCCTTAACAGCGTCGCTGGAAGCTGACCGAGATATAGAATGCCGCGCGCTGAATGGCCAAGCCAAATCAACCCTTCACCTATGGCGGCGTCTAGACCATCGTGGATTTCGTTAGAATTTTAGACTTTAAAGTCACATTCTGAGTAAACCGCTGACGTTAAAAAATTGAGTATATGTGGAAATTGTTACTTTGTATAAACTCTATTAGGTGTATGACACGAAGCCGTAGCCTTTTTTTGTCCTTTAAACAGAATATGAATACATGGGAAATATATGGTTGCTTCGTTGCATTTAAAATAATAATATCAATACGTTTTCACAAAATAACGGACGATAGGTCACCAAATAAAAATACGACCCTTTTGAATAATTAGGTTATCGTAAAGAATACTATGCTGTCATTTTAGTGATATTAAATGTGTAAATAAGAACGATGTAAACACTGCCCGACCAGAATGTGTATTGATGAGCTATTTGAATTTAGTTGCAGATAAACAATTTACGTGTTTCTGCTTGTATATTAAATATATTAAGTGCCATCAGCTGTTGTTAAGTATAATCTAAAATGCATATTTCATGTTTTCTGTGATATTCTAGTAAAACAAATTGTGGTCTGACCCCATGGTTTAACGGCAAGATGCAATGGAGTTAACTGTGGCAGTAATAAGTCGAAGAGGAAAGCACGTTATTTACTTACACATTTTGATCGATTTCAGGCATTAATTATTATTTTATGATCACGTCACAAGTGTATACGCATAGTACAGGTGTAGTAGATACACCATGCGAAGTTTGGTAACCGTGGGTGATCATTTTGATGGTTTTGTTGAGGTGCAGGCCTGAACTGCAAAAGTACCGGAAACCCAATGGCAACATTTTGTTTTTAAAACATCACAAGAACAGTGAGACAGTGATATTGGGTGATTCTTCCGAGGATCTTTGGATATTTGTGGGTTTTACAATGAATCATGATTCTTTTTTGTATTTTGAAACATACACAGCACAATCCAACTGCCAAAAAAGAATTATCTAAACTCCAACATGTACAGAATTGTTTATCACGCATGGTAATTAAGGCCCCCCATTTCTCACCATGACTACTGCTACTATTGGATTCACATTAAAAGATAAAGCTTGAAGTAATTTATCTAATTATATAAGTAATGCTACAGTGTAACTACAAGGAACAATTTATCAATAATCTACTAAACCCAAGCTACTGTGTTTGTTGCTTATGCCTTGCAGTGTAGGCACTAAGATGTCATTAACACTGCTGGATGTCTCTAGTCTACTACAACTAGTGGGCATATGTGTCCTGTCAATCCCTGCTGGCTTGAATCAGCCAGTACCTAGATCATCTGTTGTTTCTCTTCAGGGTAACCACTGGACACATGTTGTTTCATACGTTTGTTAACGTTTGTTAAAGGGGAAACAACGGAACGGTTTGGTGATATGGGCCTAATAGAGCTAAGAAAAACTAACACTTTCCAACCTCAATCAAATTTTTAACGTGAGCGGTTTAGAAGAAAAAAAATTTAGAACACAGAATAGAAAGTCTATGGAAAACTCCATTTTAGAAAAACAGTGACGTATCGGAGGAGCAGCCACTGATAGGCCAGTGGTTGTCGTACAACTTCTTGGCAACTCCGTCGGGTGGCGCTGTGACTTTGCGCTCACAAAAGAACGTAAATAATACGGATGATTTTCTGATTCTTCGTCTGACGGAAATAGCACGGATTCAGAAGAGCTGGATATAGATTTCAGCCACAAAGACAAAGGTCTGTGCTGTCAGACAGACCAGATGTCCGTGGTGGTGAAGACCCAAGGGAAATTGAAATGACGAGAAGAGAAACAACCAGTCCAGAGACGGCATCGACTCGACTGGTGTCAACAATGACATGTACTGTCCGACGTAACTATGAAAACGACTGCCAGCAGCCGCCAAACTTCTCCTCACTTGTTTTACATACATATAGATAGACTATGTTATAAAATAAAAATCGCTTGCATTCCTCTAACGAAGAAAATTCACAAAAGCAACTCGATCGCAGATCCCGATGGCAACTCTGGCTCTTCGACTTCGGAGACTGCGGTTACTGTAACATCGCTATAAAAGTTAGCTTTACACAAAATAACGTTAGGCGGCACGGTGGTGCACGCAAATATTTAAAAACTTTATTTACTGCATTCGCACGCACGAAATAGTTTAATTAATCAAGTAATATAGTAATAATTAATTATTATCATTACTAAGATCTTCAGAAAATTTAAATTTTTCTTAAAATATAATTATAATATTTAATTTCATATAGCGCCAAATCCATATTTGTTTGTGGCACTTCACAATATAATGTTATTAAAATAGATGCTACCCACAGGTAATATTTAAAAAAAAACATTGTCTATTACCCAGGTACCTGGTAGTCATAAAAGAGGTATGGAAATTACGTGTTGTTTGATGATGTCACATTGGTTATTTTAAGAATATTTCTGTAAAAATCCCGCGTGTACTGCAAGCTATTATTACATAACCGATGTTTTTTTAACAATAATATCTAAACAATAAAATATAATATTATTATTTTTAACTGCACCAAAACCTTCTTTTTCTACCACCATATATTTCCCATATTATATTCATATTCTGTTTAAATTTCAGTGATTTATTGTCCCGATAATTAATACAGTGTCTTGTCGTTACTGGTGGTGGAAATATAATTCATAAGTAGAAAAATATATAGCTTCAATAATATTTTCTTATGCATAATGTGTGTATGTGCTGAATGAAAATTATTGTTATGTCGTAATTATTTTACCATTTTAATTATTTATTACCTTTACATTAATTTATCACTATTGTTGTTATGGAATTTGTATGGGTTCTTTTTAATACTGATAGGGCATTAGTTAATTATATAGACACATATATTTTCATTACTTATTTTGAAATATTATGTGTGGGTAGTATTCTTCTTATTGTATTTTAAATAGCAGTATTTTGTGAAGCGCCATAACCAATTATGGGTGTGACGCTATATAAATAAAATATTATTATATTATAATAAAACTTGCAATTCCTGCAAATCATAGTGATGATAATAATTAATTATTACTATATTATTTACAATTAATTAAACTATTTTGCGCGTGCGAATGCAGTAAGTAAAGTTTATAAATATTCGTGCGCACAAACGTGCCATCTAAAGGCATTTTGTGTAAGGCTAACTTATTTTAGCGATTTTACGGTACTGGGCAGCGGCAGACGAAATTGCCGTCGACATCAGTGTGTTTGTTTTATGGATTTTCTTCGTTAGAGGAATGCAAGTGATTTTATTTTGTAACGTAGTGTATGTATATGTATGTAAGATAGGTGAGGAGAAGTTTGGCGGCTGTTGGTGGTCCTTTTCATGGTTAGGTCAATCCAACCCGGTCGCCTGGCATCCGCGCTGTGTCTGTGACTGTCCCAACGAATCGACTGGACCAATGTTTCAGTTCTGGTCAATTCAAAGGGTAACAACAAGACAGCTTACTGATACTGTCTTTCACTGTACTGTTGCTACAAGCGTATGAGGAACCGTGTGGCATATTGCTGTCGCGATTTTGTTGTAAACCGACGTAAGGCACATTTAGCGAACCGCTTGGTTCTCTGTTATGACAGCTGAACCAACAGACGACTGCGCGACATATCACTTTTCCAAAGTGCAGATAGAAGCTGGGTTGTGATTGGTTGCAAGGACCAAGATGGGCCCGTTCATGGTGTCCGTGATTTAGCTAGATTTTCCCACTTTAAGACTACTTTCTGAGGAAACCACTAATGTGAAAAATTTGATTGTAGATGCAAATGATTAGCTTGTGTAAACTCTTTTAGGTGTGTTGCCTTTTTGTTCACTTTAAGATTAACATCTTGCAACACAGTAATATTAAGCTAACATGTTATCTATGATGTATACTCATACTAAATACTACTTGTATTAAATAGTAACTATAACGTTTCCTTTGTATGTTGTAAAGCCCTAGATAAAATATCTTTCTACTAATCACCAGCCAGCCTGACAGGACACCATGGGCAGTTAAGGTCACATGTAACCCTGAGAATAAAACTAGTCATAACTCAAAATATTAACTAAGAGAATTAAATAAACCTGTATCAAATGGTAATTAGTAAACGATTTACCTCTCAAGAAACCTTCTGTATATGTTGGCTGTCTCTCATAGCCTTCTTCAGCGGACTGAATTTGACTTACATCATGTGACACAAGCTGGAGTATGAATGACGGGAATTCCTGGCCAATATTTCTGTTTAAAGGCTTCCCCGTGTATGTTGATGGTCTCTTTGATTTTTCCCCTGTGCCAGTTCTCAATCTTTAAGGTCTAAGATTTTTACATCCCTCATTGAACGCTTGTGTTCAACTTGTGTTCACTTACTGTTGATAGGGGCTGGTGACATGATAGATGTTCTTTAATTTGTGTGCCCAGTGGTTAGGCTACCATGATTTTTGTTCATGTAGGTTTCATTGAAAATGCGGGAGATTGGCGCGCCCGCGTGAAAAATTGGGAGATATTATGTAATTGCGTGAGTCCCTGCGAATGCAGGAGACTTAACATATATATGGCTAAATCTCTATTACCTAATCAGTCAACCATGTTTTGAGTGAAGTACTTGCAAAATGTACCAGCAAAATCCAAATCTGTCAAGAATCGTGCATCCTATGTGCATTTTGTTATGTGCTCATAATGAACACAGTGTATCATATGTTGACTGTGTGAGACCAGTCAGTCTATCTAGAATACACTGACTGATCTCCCACAATCAACATAATGACACATTGTGTTAAAATAGACCATGGCTGTTAGAACATGAGATTTCAGTAATACAATTTTTTAACCTAGGAATTTTAATAAGTACCTCCCAGTCCCAGTAAGCCCCCCAGTGTCCTGTCCCACCTTAATATTAGGTACCTGATTTCAAACATGAAAATAGTCTTACGTCTGAATGTTGGAATTTGTTTTGGATTTTTTTTTTTTGGTGAGGCCTTAATTAGTCTCAGAACTTTCAATATGTTGTGAAGCACTTAAGCACTACAACTTGGTGCTTCATAGTTAGTGGCAGCTGATGAGAAAGTGTTTTCCACAGACTGATCTACTGGAGTGGAATGGATGGCATCAGTAATGTGGCAATGGACGGGACAGACCCTGGTGTGTTTATCAACACAACTGGGCCCATTGAGAATCTCGCTATAGATCTCGCAGGTGCGTATCTATAAGCTGCAAAGTGTTTTATGATTGTTCACATACTTTAAATAATTAAACCTATGTACAGGTAACATTGGTTAGAGGTATTGCCAATTTTGTTTTGTTTATTGATGCTATAAATGTTGTTATATTTCAAAATATAATGCATTTTCAATAAAAACCCTGAATTTGCAATATTTTATTATTAATTTTTCTTTATAATTTGTTTATTATTACTTGTATCAAAAAGTATATAATAAGCTCCTTGGCATATATATTTAAGCTAAGTTTCTCTCGATTCTCTGCTGACAAATTAACATATAAAGAAATGTGAGAAAATAATGAGCTTATTTTCACTTTGTGACTGTCAGGTGAAGTGCTATACTGGAGACAGAGCCAGTCGGACAGTGACAGTCACACAATTCTATCGGCTCCACTCAACTCCTCTACTTGGGTCGTTAATGGCAGCACTTGGACACCACGAGTCTTGACAACCTCCAAAACTCCTGAAGGCGGAATGACTTTCCTTGGAGATAACTTGTTCTACTTTGAACCAAGCAACAGCGGGCAGAGGTATTGATACTTTCTCACAAAATGTTCATCATTAACTGATGCTATGATGTTAATTTACTAATATTTCGTCTCTGCATGGTCCCAACTACATTATTATTGCTAATGTGTCATTCACACAGTTGTCTGCTCCAATCAACAACAACATCGGGATCGTTAATGTTGTTGCAGTTGTTGTTGATCACATGCAAATCATAACTTATTTTAGCGATTTTACGGTACCGGGCAGCGGCAGACGAAATTGCCGTCGACATCAGTGTGTTTGTTTTATGGATTTTCTTCGTTAGAGGAATGCAAGTGATTTTATTTTGTAACGTAGTGTATGTGTATGTATGTAAGATAGGTGAGGAGAAGTGTGGTGGATGTTGGTGGTCCTTTTCATGGTTAGGTCAATCCAACCCGGTCGCCTGGCATCCGCGCTGTGTCTGTGACTGTCCCAACGAATCGACTGGACCACTGTTTCAGTTCATGTAAATCGGGGGAGTAAAAATTAATATTGCAGGTTAGGGCATATGGACGATTTTGTTAACCGTTAATATCGCTGCTTGGCAGTTAACAACAGAACCAACCCAAACTAGTTTCACTTAACTGACTGTTGCTTGGCTGTGTGACTTAATTGAGAAGATAGTCAGGTGAAACTTATGTAATGCCACTGCTCGAGCCATTGAGCTATAGTTGTGCTCGAATTTCAATGCAACCGTCAGATGCCATCATTTTGGATTAATTCACAGATTTACAATTATAATAATTAATGTTCATATAGTATGTATGCTTTTGATAACAAAAGTAAGTTGTATAATAGCTATAAAAACTAGAAAATGAAAAAATAATGAAAAAATAAAAACAACATTTTTTATTTATGTTTATTTTTGTGTATGTGTGACATGGTTCAGTATAAGTTTAATTGTGAATAGTTTTTATAGTATAGTATTACCTGATAAAAAAGTTTCCTTATTTTATTTGCTATTTCAATGTAAGTGTATCCTTATTTTATTTGTTATTTCAATGCCTGAGAGCGAATCACCGTCTCTACGCTATTGTGGGATAAGGCCTTCAAAAATAAGTCTTGCTTAGCCGACTCTCGCTTGGCTGTGTAACATCGCCGAGAAGATAATCTGGTAACAAATATGGTTCGCTTATATAACCCTTGTGTAGCATCACTGCTTGAAGTTGTCAGTTGGCATCACTGTTTTTAATTAATTTACAGGTTTATGTGTATAATAATAATTAATATTTATATAGTATGTAAGATTTTGTTAATGAGAATAAGTTATAATTTTGTGACAGCCTCGATTACTCAAGTGCCATGAGGTGGCAGCACTTTTGGTCCTCTCACTACGGCCTGGAAAATTTGTGCTCTCTGTTTGTGACTGCCAGGGCAACTTTACCTCCTGAATATGCTGAATTTGAAATAAAAAGGCTACCATTTTTATCAGATAATACTATATTAAAATTAAACTTGTACTGAAACATGTCAGTATAAATTAAAAAAATGTGCTGTTAATTTTCTTTCTCACTTTTTATTTTCGACTTTTTTATTTTGTACATATATATGTTATAACATCTAGCATCATGAATGTTGCCACAGTGAGAATGAATGTTAGTACGTTTGGCACTATCCAAACTGAAATACACACTCATGGCCAGCAACAAGACTGCTATACAGTACTTCCACAAACAGAACTGCCCGCTGGGGTACCTGCATGAACCAGTAGCCTTGTTCACAACATGAGTGGTGCATACAAAATGTACTTGACTCATCTTGACAAGGAAAGAAAGAAGGAGGAAAAGAAAACTGAGCTTAATATGTCAAAGAAGAAGGCAGCCACCAAGCTTTTGTCAGAATGATCTTTTGATAGTTAGATAATACCGGTAAACAATATACAATTGTTGTCCTGGAGTGAGGGTGACACCAGGAATTGCAACACCCGAGGAAGTGTTGTTGCCCGAGGGCGAAGCCCGAGGGCAACAACACTTCCGAGGGTGTTGCAATCCTGGTGTCACCCGAACGGAGGGACAATAATTGTTTTGTTATACCAAACTGTCATTAAGTAACAGCAACACGTAAATTATGGTACCAGTACCACCAGTTTAATATTTGTAAACTTCAACAGTTTCCACTCAGAACATGGAATTCTAATGTTAAAAGGACTTATCTAGTGCAACTTTTCAAAGAGCCTCTTATCACATAAATATAACCAGAATACATGGGAACTGCAACATTAAATTTACAATAAAATTGTACAATTTAAATTTACCACATCATATGGTAGCCAATCTCTTGATGTGTGATTAAATCCACAGTAGTAGTTATACAGTACGCCTCTCTTGACGTGTGATTAAATCAACAGTGTTCTTGGAAGTCACGCAGGACTTTGACGCTGGTTCTTGTCGCTTGTTTCGTCGACAAGCTATCTTTCTTCTTCAATAGAAGATCTATATCTTCATCGCCGATGTCGGCAAATCGCCGTTTTCTTGTGGGATCGTCGCTTTCAACGTCCGCCATGTTGACCCACTTGACAGTTCTGATACGCAGCGCCGCCCAGCGAGTGGGCCGATGTAACGACCGCAGCGCCGCCGCTGCGGTGAACAATTGGGATATTGTGCCCCTCTCAGGCTATTGTGCACCTCTCGGCCTATTGTGCCCCTCTCGGCTCATTCATCAGTGTATTACGGTGATTTGCGTCATTCGCGCTTACCATTGAGTGTATTACAGTGAGGTATAACAATACTAATTAGACACACATGCTACGTGTTGTAACAGGATATGTTATCAATACGCAGAATGATTGTTGTTTTCTGCCCTGGATGTTTATTGCTTCATGCCGGTGGCTTGAATTCTGTTTTGCCAACTGCTATTGTATATCGCAGCGGACCGTGATACTGGTATTGTGTACCATACAGTGATATGTGTATCATGACACACAGGTGGACTGGTGTATCATTCTGGTCCTAATAAATAAGTTTTCTGTCACATCCTGTGAGATGTCAAAGGTGGTAAGTAGTTGATGAAAATGTGACTCTAAAATTCATATAAAATATAGACAATATTTATGCTGCAGTGCATGAAAATGGAGTACATCGCCATTTAGCAAGAGGCAGTGAAGTCATTTTGGTGTCCAAAGAAATACTGGAACTAGTATTTTAAATTGGTGTACGTTTAGCAAAATTTATATTAAAATATTTATGATCTAAATAATGTTTAGGCACACCTGTATACATAATAGAATGAATACAAAACGAATATTATGTTGGTTTGAGTTAAAAGGGAATGTAAATGTATAATTTCTGATAATTGCCTATGTGATGATTCTAATGAAAGGGTTTAATATTGACATTATGTTTTAGCTACATCACTAAATTCAATGTGACGAAAACAGCTGAAGCCACCAAGCAAGTGCCGTCTGCACTGGATAGTTTTGTCCCCAGCATGTCTTCATTCAGCACCATCGAAGGTGAGAATATTACCTGGGTCACCCAATTAATCTGTGTTACAATTATCATTCTAAGTGCATAAAGCTATAATCACTGACATCAGTGACTATAACCTGCTTGAAGTATCATCAAGGTCACCATCTGTTATTCTATATCTATGTGGCCAGTGAATCAATCGATCAATATATCTGTCAGTGTGTATGTGTGGTCAGTGTATTTGTACAGTTGTGCAGTTCTGTGTAAAGAAGCTGACTAGTGATGTTGGTGGTTATTGCAGTGTAAAAAAGCTCACTGGTAATGTTTATGTTTAATGGGAAGCTAGCTCATGATGCTTATGTGTTGTATAGAGAAGTTAGCTAGTAATGTTTGTTTTGCTTTGTTTGTAGATCCTCGGTTGGTTACATCTTGTAGCCAGCAGAAAGGTGGATGTGACCATGTCTGTGTCCCCACACCAACGGGACCTCGCTGCGCTTGTCCTGATGGATTTAATCACGTCAGTGACAGAAAATGTTCATTTGCCACATGTAAGTGCAGCGCTGTGCAGTGGAGGAATGTATGTCCATGTGTAGCCTTTGTGACACACAATCAGTTGTTATTTTCCTATATGTATGTGGTGAATGTTACGTGTGCACGTAGAATTGAATTTGAGACTAATACTTTGGTGTTCTAGAAGTTACTAACAGGCTGGTGAGCCTACCACCATCAAGTTAGACATTGCATTTCGACACCATTATTTTTATATTCGTAATTCATAACTTTGGCTGCTGCCACCATCTCGGTTCTCACATACCATACGGGGGTAGTTGATCTTGTAGTATTTATATTTGATTTAGTATTTAGATGGGGAAATATATTTTGTATTGTTGGTACTTCTCTCTGAAATAAACTGTTGTAAGTGTAAGTGGATTTACCATTAGTGCACCTGAATGAGTGAACATGATATCGTGGGATGTCTTTATTAGTGATCATGAACTATAAACGTCTGTGAGAACATGATCATTCCAACTAAACAAGTCTGGATCTTCGCCAACAACAAGCCATAGATGTCAGAAGACTTGAAAACTATTTTCAATGAAAAGGGCTTTTATGGCACATGATCCTGCGGAGGGCAATAGGATTAAAAATGTATTAACAAAACAGAATAGCTAGGCAATGCGAGAGCTTACAGAAAAAATTTAACGTCAGTTTCAACAACATGGTTACTAGGATTTAATCTTTTTAATGCATCAGGACCGGACAACGTTGTCAGACGTGTCTCGAAGGAGTCATTCCCAGCTTGAAGACGTTTTCAGCATTCTGTTTAACTGGTCCCTCAAGCAGCATCATATCCCTCAGACATGGATATCCACCATCATGTGCCCTTGCTGTTCCATCTTCAGGCCGGTAGCATTGACCTCTGTTGTAATGAAATGCTATGAGTGTCTCATCCTCTCAGTACTACTGCATCATCCGCTCCAGTGTGCTTATACATGTAGAGCGTGGAAGATGTGGTAGTGTACACTGTATACTCAACTTGAGAAGGCCTAGGCGTACGCCAGGATAGTCTTCATAGACTTCTCATTAACCTTCAGTATGATCCAGCCTCACATCATGATGAAGATGCTCACAGATATGCATGTCAACCCTCACCTTATTCTCTGGGTTAATTATTTCCCTGTGAGACGCTGGCAGGTTGTATGCCATCACGGCATATTGTCTAGCCCCCTGTATACACCCACTTCAGAACCGTCTACATGGTTGACTGCCGTAGCAAATACAGACCTGCCTACGGTTTCACCATATTATTTTCCACTAAAACAGGTAATTTATGGATTTACAGTTAGGTAAATATTACTACAGTGGAAAATTATGAAGTTAAAAAAGGAAATAATATATATTTTGGGCTATCTTTATACCCCCACATGAACTAAATGTCCAGTTGCCCATATAGCGTATACACTTTCAGCAGGATTATTTATGTCCACATAGTCATGAACCTAGCACCCACCTTGCTGTGTGTTCAGTGGTAGAATGAATGTGTCGACCTACAGTGGTAAGTGTTCTCATTAGTTCTCTCTCTCTCCTTCAGACTCCTGCCCACAAGAATACCGGGGACAAAGAGGGCGCATTCAGAGTCCTGGCTACCCTGCCTATAGGAACAACACACACTGTGAAATTGTAGTGCGAGTTGAAAATCGACACTTTGAAGAGTTGCGTATCTTTCTCTTCGTTGAAGAGTTTGACCTCGAAGAAGGCCACGATTTCCTTCTGATAGATCGAATGCCTGTACAACTTTACAGAAAAGGGAATTACACAGGTTTGTGTTATTTGTAATTGGTATGTAGCAGTTGTTAGACACATTGAAGACTTGACAGAGGTTGTTAAAATGCATTGAGTACATGATGTACCTTGTAAAGCAGGCAGGAATTGTTAACAAGCATTTAGGACGTAAAGAAATTGTTACTTGTTAAATACATGAAAAGATTGGTTCTTATAAAGTGCAGTATCCCATCCTCAGGATTTCTCAAAGCGCTTTACACTTTACTCCCTGGCAGATGTGTTCAATTGAACACCATCTCGACTTCTCTGGGAAGCATTTAGTATAGATTTTTTTTACAAATGGTTAGTAAATGACAGTTGTTACAAGCATTTAGTATGTGAAAGAAGTTGTTACAACTATTTCGTAAATGACAGTTATAACAGTTGTTACAATCATTTAGTATGTAAAAGAAGTTGTTACAATTATTTAGTAAATGATAGTTGTTACAAGCATTTAGTATGTAAAAGAAGTTGGTACAACCATTTACTACATTACTGAAGGTGTTAGCATTTAGTACTTGACAGGAATTGTAAGCATATACTGCATAGCAGGAGCTGTTATTGTAAAAGTATTTATGCATGACATAAGCATTGAGTGCATGACAGTTGTTAGGAACATTGAATATAACGCGGGAGTTTGTAGTAGCATTTAGTATGTGATATAAGTTGATAGTTCTAAGCATTTAGTACATGATGGGGGACTTGGGGGTTGTTAGAAGTATGCAGTACAATAATACATAATGCAATTTAGAAGAACCATTCGTAGCAGTAGAGTTGTTAGAAGCACTGGATAACATAGATAGAAATGTTTATTGACAATCTGTTGTTTCTTTTAAGAGTTGTAGCATAGTTGTATTTTGTTCCTTAGAATTATAATTTAATTAAATTAGCATGCAGAGCAAACAGGTAGGATGTGTAACCTTTCTCGTTTGCAGTGCGTGTCGCCCCAAATGACAGAGACTCCCGCTGGGTGTTTGTCACTGACAGCTCTGTTGTGAAGCGAGGCTTCTCAATCATCTATCAGATATATCAAGGTATGTATATGCAAGTATATGTGCATACATGCATGTGTGTGGGTGTATATGTGTGCATGCATGCATGCGTGCGTGCATACGTATATGCATGCACATATGTATGGCTCTACAATCAGATTGTTGTACTGGTGTCAGTTTCTGTCAACTGCCAATTACCCCAGGTATTGGCTCATTTGCACAATTGCAATTGTTATTTAGTGTCATTGAAAAATAATATGTTTTAACCGAGTCTGATAAAAATTCAGCTGTAAAGGACAAGTTGGTCTGCCTCCAAAACCAAATGTATGGCATCAGTATGTTCAAATTAACTATTATTTCAGATGAGCTTTTACATTAGTAACTCACCTAGCAATGCAACCTAGCCGGTTATCAGGTCTGTTATCGGCTTCCTGTCAGCGAACCACCATCATGTAAACAGGGGCTGGTTTGATGAGGTTTGTGAAACCTAGAGTATTCTAGATCAAATCCATTTGGTTCAGTGTGTTATTCCACAAGTTTCAACATTAGTTAGTCTTGGTGAGAAATGACAACTTCAAGTGTCACACTATAATCATACGGTACGTCATATCTGTTACAGCTTGATGTAAACTGATTTTGTTGACTGTACAAGAGCCCTACGTTAGTGCTCTGTTTTACAGGAGTTTGCCTAAATGTCAGACCTGTTCTTAACCATCATCATCATTGTCATTTAAAGGCGCTAGCATGTTTCCTGGCTTTGCTTGGTTTGCCTGACTTGCAGTTGCTGTTGTCCAGAGCATCTGTGGGTTGATGTCCGTCACACTCAGCATTAGCCTAGTTAATAGTGTTTGATATAATGGTTCTGTGCACTATGTCTTTGAATGTCTTTGTAGTGACACGATGTGGCAATGACAGTCATTGTCTCAATGGTGGAACTTGTGTCAACGAAGAGTTTTGTGTTTGTCCTGACAACTTCACAGGCAGCAGATGTGAACAGGGTAACTGTCTTAGTGTTTTGGAAATAATACTAAAACTGAGGGAGATAACATGAAATAACCTATTTGTAGACTATATGCTGGTAATCTATGAAATCTGATCTGTTGTGGTGTTTTGTAAGATGTTATTGCATGATCAATCAATTGTAAACAAAATTGTCTGGATATTACAATACAAAGTTATTCTATTTCAGCTCTGCCAAAATTACTTGAAACCTCAACATTCAATATGATTACATATTCCATGGTAATAAATTTAACAAATGTATATCCAGTTTTGTTGTTCAGCAAACTAATTGATACTTATATTGTGAAATGGCAAAAGTTGATTGTTCCATTCTTATTATTATGTTGTTTGCACAGTTGAGATCAACCCTTGTCATTCCTTGCCGTGTCACAATGGAGGCCAGTGTGAGAAAGATCGAATTGGGTACAGATGTCTTTGTAGACAAGGAACAACAGGAAAGCAATGTCGGCAAGGTGGGTCATCATGATGTGTCTTTGTAGACAAGGAACAACAGGAAATCATTGTCGGCAAGGTAGGTCACTATGAGGTGTCTTTGTAGACAAGGAACAACAGGAAAGCATTGTCGGCAAGGTGGGTCACTATGAGGTGTCTTTGTAGACAAGGAACAACAGGAAAGCAATGTCGGCAAGGTGGGTCACTATGAGGTGACTTTGTAGACAAGGAACAACAGGAAAGCAATGTCTGCAAGGTGGGTCACGATGAGGTGTCTTTGTAGACAAGGAACAACAGGATAGCAATGTCAGCAAGGTGGGTCACCATGAGGTGTCTTTGTAGACAAGGAGCAACAGGAAAGCAATGTCAGCAAGGTGGGTCACCATGATGTGTCTTTGTAGACAAGGAACAACAGGAAAGCAATGTCAGCAAGGTGGGTCACCATGAGGTGTCTTTGTAGACAAGGAACAACAGGAAAGCAATGTCAGCAAGGTGGGTCACCATGAGGTGTCTTTGTAGACAAGGAACAACAGGAAAGCAATGTCGGCAAGGTGGGTCACCTTGACTTGTAGATGAAACTGACAGGAAAGCGATGTCAGCAACATTTTACTGGGACAATCATCTTGGCCTTAAAGGCAAA
Source organism: Oasisia sp. SBJ-2009 (assembly GCA_964017155.1). NCBI lineage: Eukaryota > Metazoa > Annelida > Polychaeta > Sabellida > Siboglinidae > Oasisia > Oasisia sp. SBJ-2009. The sequence goes on from OZ024862.1 coordinate 11,000,374, forward strand.
CAGAAACGCTTGAACTACCATTGCAAAAACATAAAAGATAGGGTATGTGATCCTGCTTTGATGAGCACTGAGCCATGGTCTAGTTTAAATAATTTTTACAACTTTGAAATCTCTTGTGCTGGTCACTGGCATTACTCTCCAGCTACATGTGGTTTGACTCGCTCGTATATAATCAATGTAAATGTATACATTTTTGTGAATCATTTTTCTGTAACTAGTTGTATAATGTGTACTATTTTGTGTGGACTGTCTTCACATTTAAGCTGCTGTTGATTGTCATTGCTTCAGTTGATCACTGTGCATCTTTGACGTGTCACAACGGGGGAACATGTCACCAAATCCCCGCTGGAGTTTGGTGTGATTGTCTGCCTGGATCGTCAGGAGATACTTGTGAACATGGTAAGTATTTTGTATCAGTGTGCACGGGAAACATAATGTTGGTCCAATCTTTTGTTTACCTAGTTTTCTCTAAATGATATATTGCTCATTTGTTTGCATATTACACTATACTTTTGTATCGCATGAATATAATATGGGAAAAGTCACTCTAACTTAGGCAACATTTTATTTAAAAAAATCACATTATAAAACCAGTTACTGTATGTTATGAGTATATTTAAAAAAAAAAATGCAAACTACCGGTAAATGATGCCCGAGGAAATTATCCTATTTTGAGTGTTTATAATTTTGTTTCAATAAATTCTTAAAATTCAAAATTAAATATAATGACAATGATGAATTCCCGGTAATATGCAGACCTTCAGTTGTGACTTGGAAAACATACCCTGGGGGTAGTTAGTTTGTTAATAACAAGGATCAGGGTGCATGGGTCATAACCCCAAGAGTCTGTATATATTATTGGGAGTCTTTCTGCTAAACTTTAATATCATGTTTCAATGTATTTTAATGTTCCGTCTTTTGTAGTGTAATATACAGCAAATCTGTGAACAATATTATTGTTGTTCACAGCGACAACCTAAACAGTTGGTGAATCTACAACAAATAGTGTAGTGCTGACATCGCATGAACTCACTACAACAATTTACCTGCCATTTTGTGATGGTGAGTCTATGACAACGGTATCACCACCATTACCTGGGTATCGTTTGTAACGTAGACATTGATGTGTTGTTTCTGTAGACTTTGATGAATGTGCAAGCAGTCCATGTGAACATGGGGCGACATGTTCCACCCCTCACTTTGGCACGTATACTTGTGCATGTGTGGCTGGATACACAGGACGCAATTGTGAAACAGGTTAGTGCTTAATGTCGGCTTCCAATGCATCACTAATTATACATACCTGTTTCTTTTATTAAGTTTGGAGCTGCTCATTTACATATTTGAATACAATACATAAAACATTCCACATTTTTATGTTAGGTATATGAGATCTTTGGTTTCAGTTGATTATTATTATTATCATTAATACTATTGTTATTTCAAGATTGCCATTACGTTTCTAATAATAATATAATAGTAAGTACTGTTCAGCATTACATCTTGAGATATCCCGCACGTTTTTTAGAGGACCCTTTTTGATAAACGAATATCATTTGATGATCAGTCATTTTAATATAATTATATTATGGCAATGTTCCCGTAACATTTTTGAGAAGGTCCCTTTATTTTATGAGATGACCATTTAAAGTTTTTTGTTGTTGTTGTTGTTGTGATGAGTAGTTAATTGTTTTTATTGTATATTTACTTTTTATGAAACACCACAATAACGTATTTTGAGAAAGCTGTAATAATGCCTTGAGATGATCCCTGAACCTGTTTACTTGATCAACTGGTTCATATTAATAAATATTTGTATGTTTTGAAATGTCCCCTTAACTTAGTTGCAAAGACGTCTGTATTTGTCAGATGAGCTATTGTTTTTTATCTTTAGATTCATTGAGATCAACACCTTGTTCGTTTTAATGAACATACAATACAGTCTTACATTTTGATAACCTTCTTTAAAGGAAACCCCATTATTGAGAGGTGAACACTTATGCTTTAGAGATGATCTGTTGATGTGGTAATGATTTCTTACATATTTTGTAATGATACAGGTTTTGAGAAAATCCGTTCTTTTCATCAGGTATCCCCTTAATTTAACTATTATTTTGTAGAGCGTGTTTGTGATTTATTGAGATGACCCTGCAGTGTAATGAGATGATCATCATAGCTTTATAATATTATAGAGATTTGACCACCAATCTTTCGAACAGGTAAAACACAATTGGGATTGGTAGAAATGTTTATTTAAAAACATTTGCAGCAAAGAAAGTTGTTCAGTAATGATATGTACAGTGTATTGTCAATTATAGTTTGAAAATGGATGTTCACATGTATTTCTTATTTATTTCAGTAAATGGATGCCACACAAGTGTATCTCTTATTTATTTCAGCAAATGGATGCCACACAAGTGTATCTCTTATTTATTTCAGTAAATGGATGCCACACAAGTGTATCTCTTATTTATTTCAGTAAATGGATGCCACACAAGTGTATCTCTTATTTATTTCAGTAAATGGATGCCACACAAGTGTATCTCTTATTTATTTCAGCAAATGGATGCCACACACATATTTCTTATTTATTTTAGCAAATGGATGCCACACACGTGTCTCTTATTTATTTCAGCAAATGGATGCCACACACGTATCTCTTATTTATTTCAGCAAATGGATGCCACACACGTATCTCTTATTTATTTCAGTAAATGGATGCCACACATGTATTTCTTATTTATTTCAGTAAATGGATGCCACACACGTATTTCTTATTTATTTCAGTAAATGGATGCCACACACGTATCTCTTATTTATTTCAGCAAATGGATGCCACACACGTATCTCTTATTTATTTCAGTAAATGGATGCCACACACGTATCTCTTATTTATTTCAGCAAATGGATGCCACACACGTATCTCTTATTTATTTCAGTAAATGGATGCCACACACGTATTTCTTATTTATTTCAGCAAATGGATGCCACACACGTATTTCTTATTTATTTCAGTAAATGGATGCCACACACGTATTTCTTATTTATTTCAGTAAATGGATGTCACACACGTATTTCTTATTTATTTCAGTAAATGGATGCCACACACGTATTTCTTATTTATTTCAGTAAATGGATGTCACACACATATTTGTTATTTATTTCAGTAAATGGATGTCACACACATATTTCTTATTTATTTCAGTAAATGGATGTCACACACATATTTCTTATTTATCTCAGTAAATGGATGTCACACACGTATTTCTTATTTATTTCAGCAAATGGATGCCACACACGTATTTCTTATTTATTTCAGCAAATGGATGTCACACACGTATTTCTTATTTATTTCAGTAAATGGATGTCACACACGTATTTCTTATTTATTTCAGTAAATGGATGCCACACACGTATTTCTTATTTATTTCAGCAAATGGACGCCACACACGTATTTCTTATTTATTTCAGTAAATGGATGCCACACACGTATTTCTTATTTATTTCAGTAAATGGATGTCACACACGTATTTCTTATTTATTTCAGTAAATGGATGCCACACATGTATTTCTTATTTATTTCAGTATGTAATACACATCTTGACTGGCTTGTAAATTATGTCTGTGAAGTAAGAAAAATATTGGTATAATGCAGCTACCATGTGTACGCATAATATGGTCTTATATAGAATAAGAATTTACATCAAGTCTTATTCTGTCATGCCTGCTACACTGTAGTGACTGATTACGTAATGTAGTCTATTATTCATACTGTACACTTAATGTAGTCTAATATAGATACTATACATATAATTTAGTCTGTTATAGATACTGTACACACAATGTGGTCTAATGTAGATACTGTACATACAATATGGTTTATTACAGATACTGTATACACAATACGGTCTATTGTAGATACTGTACACACAATGTGGCCTATTGTAGATACTGTATACACAGTGTGGTCTACTACAGAGTGTACACACAATGTGGTGTATTATAGATACTGTTCACACAGTGTGGTCTATTATAGATACTGAACATGTAACATGGTCTATTATACATACTTTACATGCAGTGGATACTGAACACATAATATTGTATGTTACAGATACTAAAAATCACAATGTGGTCTATTATAAATAAAGACCAGCATGCATGCACGTTGTAGACATTGATGAGTGTGCAAGCAGCCCCTGTCAACATGGTGGGCGATGTATCACTCCTGACTTGAACATGCACACTTGTGAGTGCCTTGTAAACTACACTGGGCTCATCTGTGAATATGGTAAGTAGTATGATTACTTTAATTGATTTTTCTCTCCAAATAATCAATTTCCCTATGCCATATCGCAGCGCAAAGAAATGGTCACATTCAGTTAATTTCACAGTTAATATATTAGTAGTAGTACGACTCAAAATTCATGCTTGTCTGGGTCAAGTAAATTAACCATTGTATCTGTTCCTACTGGTTGCCATGAACAATTAAAATTTAGTAGTGTGGCGCACATTTATTATTTGTTGATTACCCGGGGTATGTGCAAGTACATTTTGAAAGTATTGTTAATTTGTAATGGGGAATCTACACGATCGGTAGGCGGCACTGATATGCAACTCAAGCCTGTGATGCATTCATGTTCTTCATGCGCATGCACATTGTTTATTTTTTAGTTCATCTTTGAGTTCTTTTATACCCCAACCATTATAACTGTAAGGCATATTTACAGCATGTGTTAACAAATATTGGATATATTAAATGAATGCAGCGTAATGGGATGCTGGCGGTTGATAGCATGCAGCCCGAGTTGCGATCTACGCCACCTGGCAGATTACTTCTGCAGATTCCCCAGTGATTTGTTAGATTGTCCATTGGACAAGTGAATTACTGTACGGACAAATTCATTTTTGAGTCTACTTATCCAAGAGACAAGTCGAAAATGTGATGATTTATAACTATTTATGTTTGGCATATCAAGTAGTGATTTTATCTTGTAGTCTTCCAAAAGCATGACATGCCATATGACATATGACGACAATGATATCGAGTTGTAAGAAATTAACTTACTTTGGAGCAAATTTTGTAGAAACATACAACGTTTCGACCTGTCACCTACAGGTCTTGGTCACGTACTGATGTCACGTGGGTTGGCTCAGGTTTCGGTGGGATAATTTGGTTGTAGATGGCGGCAGGTGGTATCCCTAGACTCTCTTCATGATAGGGGCTCTCCACAGAGTTAGATCATTAATCTTTCCCCTATAGACTAGAGTGACAAGCTGGCCCGCTGCACTGAAGCCGCTGTAGACCACTGGCTGCCATTCACTTGCATGGCAGAAAGTGCCGTACTCACTGGCAGGATATATAGAATAGAACTGTTGAGTAATGCAATAAATGTAAAAAAAGTCTGCTAAAACGAAATTTGGTTGTGAATTTTTAACTTTTCTACTACTGTTGTTGTTAGTAATGTTGGCAGCTCTGTTTTGTTGTTGTTTTCTCTATTCTCTCATCCACTTTGCATGGTCTGTTTTTTAATCTGTGAAATTGTAACTAATTATATAGGTGTGGGTGTTCTCACCAATGTCTTTGGAGGATGGACTTCAGTTGGTTGACTTTTAAGTGACTTGTTTGGTAAAACACCACAACAGTTGTGGATCTGGTAGAATGACAAATTAAATAGTACTAAGCTGTACTCACCCCTCACACATACAGCGAGACACTGTATACTAAGTATAAGCCTGCTGATTTGTTTCATACTGGCATATCAGAGAGGCAACTGTTTGAACACATTGTACACAATTAAGCAACACTGGCTAACTGATGTCAGTAAATAAATAATGTGATCATTATGTAGAAACCTTGGTGCAGTCCTATGTTTATGCAGGCACTGCAGTGGCTTTCTGCCGTGCGGTTGCATGGCTGTCACCAGCCCGGGTTGACTTCAAAGTATCATGTGTCAACTGATAGCGGCCGCGCGAATTTGTTCTACTGGCGTGTTCTATTTATATCTATGGGGCTCTCATATATATATATATATATATTATATATATATATATATATAGCCTCCTTCACTTTTCTCTTGTGCCAGTTAGATTCACGGGTTAATACATTGGTGTTCTCCATGGACACTGAGTGTCCTGTGGCCTAACAATTGTCTACTCCTGTTGGTTTGTCCTGGTTTGTATGTTCTTTGAACCTCTGGCTGAGTGTTCTCTTGGTTTAACCAATGTATGTGTGGCTGCTGTCATTGGCGCACATTATGTTGTAGATGGTTCCACATTGGTGTTCTTTTGGTGTTCTATCTTTACAGTGTACTACCATCAAATGGAGGGTGTCCACTGGCTTGTGGTACATGTGTATGTTGTGTGACTTATACATCCGGCCAAGTTGTTCTGATAACCCTGCAACGTATGGTTGTCCCAACATAGGTCATCGTGGGTTGTTATTCTTACTTGGTGGTCTTTTTGCTTTGGGTGGTTAAGGTGCAAGCACCCATTCTGGGTATCCATTGGCTCTCAGAGCATTGTGAATCTGTGTCAGTTCTGATTTCTTGTTTTCAGCTGTGGTGACACTGATTTCTTGTTTTCAGCTGTGGTGACATACTTCTGTGCCCTATTGGTGAGGGTCCATTCAACTGAACGTTTGTGAGTTAGAGGGTGATATGTGACTTGAAGTTGAGGTACTGGTCCATGTGTGTCGGCTTCTAGTATATAGTTATCATTGTGGATGCATCATCCAGAATATGGGTGCATAGAAGGGAAGTTTGCTGTCTTTCTCAGAATCGATGGTGAATTTGATGTGATGATCAATGCTATTGATGTGTTCTGTGAACTCTTCCACGTCATATTCATGAAGAATGGTGAATGTGTCAGCCACGTAATGTAGCCACAATGTTGATCAGTCAATTTTTTATTTGTGAATGGGGTCTTTGCTAAGTCTGTTGTATGTGTTCGAATCCCCCACCATGTTGGTAATTTTTCATCTATATTCGTAGTGTTCATGATTACCGTAGCTCTACCTTTGTCTGCAGGAAGTATGGTGATGGAGTTGTATTTTTTCAGTGTCTGTAGAGCTATCCTCTCCCCCTTGCTGATGTTAGATATAGGGAGTTTAGCTCATTTAATGGTACCTCTGAGTTCTTCTGCTGCGATCTCTGTCATGTATTTCGCAACTACCTCAGTACCAGCTATGATTTCTTTGACCTGGAGTGTAGTCGGAATAATGGCGAAATTTAAACCTTTGCTCAGTATAGATTGTTCATCGTCAATGATCTGCCTGTTGCTCAGGTTCATCACCCACCTGTTTGTGTCTGTCACTTTGTTCTTAGTTTGAGATTTGTTGTAAAGTCTCTAGAACTTGTTTTGTTATCATGACCTAGTTTCCTTGTGTGTGTTTCTGTGCAGCCACGAGCAACCATTCTGTTTCCACCATTTTGTCACTGTTCAAGATGCCTTCCAGTTGTTGTTTATTCGTTGTTAGGGATTCGTTCAGTTTCTTTAATGTGTATGTACATTGCTGTATGCATATTCCGAGAAGTTGTAATTCAGCTTTAAAACCTGAGCCAGCACACATGACACTAGTACGTGACCAAGACCTGTAGGTGACTGGTCGAAATGTCATTCGTTTCTACAAATTTTGCTCCAAAGTTAGTTAATTTCTTACAACATAACCATATCTTGGAGCCATGAACAGTATAATCAGTATGTGACAGAGTATCTAATTCCAGCCTTTCTGATCCATATGGCTTCTATTATGTATGTTAATATATTGACTTAGTTTATATGATCTATTACATTAATTTACATTGTAACAGTAATGCATACTTATGTAGTTATTGGATGGAATTAACAAGTACCATTTGAATATATGTGTGTGTGTGTGTGTGTGTGTGTGTGCATGCGTGCTTGCATGCGTGCGTGCATGCATGCATTTGCATGCGTATGTGTGCTATGTTCACATGTAATGCTTCGATCCAAACTCTGTAGTTTAAATAATTGTTTAATCAACATTTCACTGACTATGGAACTGTTGTATCATTAATTCCATCACGCTTACTGTTTTAGTTGACCAATGTGCCAATAATCCATGCCACAATGAAGGAACGTGCAACAATGAAGCCAATGTCATCAATGGCGGCACACACTACTCTTGCACCTGTAAGCCCAATTATGCTGGTTCAAAATGTGAAATTGGTGAGTACTATGTAAAACAATAGTACAATAGTTAATATTATTTGATTATTAAATTCTAACTATTATACAGGCTGTTAAAAGTATATAACCAATGCATGTATTTGACACAAATGTTAATGTAAACTGTTTATAACATAATAAAATACACTTTAGACATGACAGTGAAACATTATTGACCGTACGTATTTGATATTTTCAAAATTAGATCCAAAATGTTTCTTTATCAAATCAAGCATGTTACATGAATATGTTCCTTGCAGACATTCATGCATCTATTTATGTATATGGGGCATCTCATGTCAAATCAGTGAAGAATTAACATGACTGTTTTCCATTTTGATGAAATTTTGTATGTTAGTTTATGATCACAAGTCTATGGTTCCCACCAAATTATAGGTCAATCTGACCTTCACAACCAGAGAAAGAAGTCATCAAACTTTGAACTGACCTTGATACCCGATGACCTTCCAGGTGTCATAACTCAACATTTAGGCCACCTACAAATGCTACATCTAGGCCACCTACAAATGCTATGTTGGTGTCATTTTAAAGCTATTTGAATTATCTACCAATTTAGCCATAGCCAATATACAAAAAATTGAAAATATAAAAACAAATGGTTTGACCTTTGACCTGACCTGGCAAAAAACATGTAACCTCCAATTTTGCTGATTTTTATGTCGAAGCCATAGATATAAATAGAACACGCCAGTAGTATAAACAACATCGCGCAGCCGCTATCAGTTGACACATGATACTCTGAAGGCAACATGGGCTGGTGACAGCCAGGCTATAGCACGGCAGAAAGCCCATGCAGTCCCTGTATATACATAGGACTGCACCAAGTTTTCTACATAATTATCACGTTATTTATTTACTGACATCAGTTAGCCAGTGTTGTTTAATTGTGTACAATGTGTTCAAACAATTGCCTCTCTGATAGTATGAAACAAATCAACAGGCTTATACTTAGTATACAGTGTCTCGCTGTGTGAGGGGTGAGTACAGCTTAATACTATTTAATTTGTTGTTCTACCAGATCCACAATTGTTGTGGTGTTTTACAAAAAAAGTCATTTAAAAATCAACCAACTGAAGTCCGTCCTCCAAAGACATTGGAGAGAACACCCACACCTGTATAATTAATTACAATTTTACAGATTAAAAAACAGACAGAATAGGGAAAACAACAACAAAACAGAGCTGCCAACATTACTAACAACAACAGTAGTAGAAAAGGTAGAAAAGTAGTAATATTAAGATAGTGTCAATAGTAATAACAATAAATAAATAAAATTAGACAAACTACAACAAAACAGCAGGGATGTCATAGGTTTCCTTAAAATGACCACAGTTTCCCTTTCATGTCCCCCTAAAAAGAATTAGTTTGGTCATTTCATGACGGTCTTTTCTTTTCATCCGGGAATCTGCAGAAGGTAGTACCCATTATCAATAATTAGTAGTCATAAAATAGTACCATATTATAATTAGGCTATTAGATTAATATAAAATATGTCACTCACACTACGACTATGCACTGTACTATTATTAATATTATTAATATTATTACACTGTAATATTATTAATATTATTATTACCCCGGGTAATTCATCCAACATGTATTATTGTTGATTAATTTTCATATGACTGTAAAGTCTTAAAACTATTCATTTCCTAAATTATAATGGCAGTGGAACATAAATATGTTCGCAGACTATAACCTATAAGCTATATATTGTATAACTGAGATTCTCACCTGTGGAAAGAGACTCTGGATCCTGTTTTCTGTCTGTTGGTACAGTTGTACGCTACACAGGAAATAACCATACTTGCTAATTCACAATGACTGTTGTAGCCAGCATGTCCCCAAATGGATTAACATTGTTCACATCAGTGTCAACCACCGAACTGGCCAGAGACAGAGTATATATCCATCTGGGATATTGACCTCAGGTTAAACTCATTTCCAGCTCACAACCCTTCCCCTAATGACTATATAAGCTGGAGGCTACAACCCATCCCACTGGATCATTATTCACATAGCCGAGGAACCACAGTGACCAATATTTAGTTCCCTACCCCAACTATTTATATCTATGACCCCAACACAGTGAACCAATTCAAAACATTCAACAGCTGGCCCTGCTGGCCTACCCCAGAAATTAATCATGAGCTGTCTTATCTATGCCTAGGGCTATGGGCACAGCGACACACAACCAAGTTAAAAATTTCGTTTTAGCAGACTTTTAAAAACATTTTGTGTTGCTCAACAGTTCTATTCTTCATCCTGCCAGTGAGTACGGCACTTTCTCCGTGCTAGTGAATAGAGGGTATGCACTGACGTCACGAAAAGTGCCTACTTTTTGCGTTTAGAAACGGCGGGTGTAGGCACAAATATGATTTTTATATGCCACCAACACGGCAAATTAAGCAGACAAAGACAGCATCGACGCATGATTGGGAAAGAATATGGAACCAGTCTAAGCAGTGAACAGGATGACTTCGCCTTCGGAACAGTGAAAGTGCCCTTTGCAAGCTACGGGCGCCGTGGGCCGGCGGCGAGGGCCGGCGAACGAACCGTCACTGACACTGACTTACTGCACAGTCCACATGCAGCCTTCGCACAGATGTTCTTCCAGATAGGTTAGTAAGTACGAATTGCTCAGCTATAATCACGTATATATATTTAGGCGTATGAGTATATACGTCACTGATATTTCTGTTATTTTTATTAATGTTTTGTTATTGTTTACCTTCAATCTTGGCGCTTATTCAGCCAATGCCATGGTACAACAAAATAGCAGCGTTGAAGGTATGGCTATGCTATGAGTATGACTACGCCAGCCACAAACTGGCCTATATGACTATCACATGCCAGTGATTTATTATAATACTGTAACTATGTAATGTTTATGTCACATATGGTAGGTAGCAGGTTAATATCCTAAGGCTAAGATTAATTAACTAGGCTTAATTAGCCTAATAGTAGCTAGGCATCATGTAAAATTAATGCATTCTAAGTGATCCGTAACCGTTATACTTAGGCCTGCGTTATACTTATTCATAATGACAATATTTAATACATTTATAATAATAATTTAATACATTAAGCACAATTTGATGATGATTTAATACATAAAAATAGGTATATACATATTATTTTAATTTATTAGTAACATTAATGTAATAAAATAACAAGATATTGCTTGCATTTGGAAGCCTGGGAGGTGATCGTTCATAACATCGCAAGTTTTTTTAAGTAGATTAAAATTTAAATGTGTCACATTTTCAGAACTTGCGGTGTCATCACCATAGGGCATGCGGAAACGCTCTTCATCTCAGGTAAATGAGTGTTGTAATATACATTAATTTACTCTCTCAACAAACCTTTTATAAAAAAATTACAAATCTATATCATTTGTGAATCCAAGGGGCCTGGGGTCCCGTGAATGTGCCTCCTACACTGTAGGAATTTGGTATTCCTAGGAACTTTTTATAATAGGTCAATGCTAATGTGCCTCAATATTGTTTGAAATATGACTCAGTTTAAGTGATAATAATAAGTTGTGGCATTTTCCGATATCACTACTCCAAATGAGATCGTGGAAGATGAAGCTATGCGGTATCAACAAAAATGTAGACCACACAATTTGGTTCAAAGGCCAGTAGGATTTTGTGCCCTCAATATAATAACATTATTTACATAACAAATATGCACAGCACTTTGTGACCATGTTGGATATTGTGCTTTATAAATAATAAATATATTAAATAAAGTAACTAGATTATACTTTATTTAAAAAAATCAGTAGATATAAAATAACTTGTTTTTAAATATATTTAATATTTTGTATCTTTACACATAAAAAGTGGTTAAACTAGTCAGGGTCCTTGCCATGTGGCTGAGAGTTACATGTGCATGTGCTATATGTTACTCAATTCTATGAAGAGTACTGGCTAGAGATAGTGGTGAATACTTTTCTTTTGTACAATTAGTATTTTCACATATTAATTTCAGTGTGGCAGAATGTTTCCCACATTAGTAGAAATGTTCAATATAACAGGTCTGAGTAATGTGTATATAACATGTGGGCATCCAAATTTTATAACACGAATAAAACAATTATATTACCCAGAGATGGAGTAATCGTACTAGTGTACTCGTACTCATGTGCTCGTACTCGAGTACAAGTACTTTTTGAGTACGAATACTCGAGTACGAAGGAAAGTAATCGTACTCGAGTACATTACCAATATAATCGTACTCACGATTACTTCTCACGATTAAATTTTTATCATATGAACAGTTGCAAGCAAATATATTAGACAGATAAAAATAGCAATATTAGAAGTAATCTAATAGATGTAATAATAATCAAGGTATTCATTTTCTATTACTGTTGAGCATTTCAGTTAAATAAATATTCAGTCAGATTTCCCTAATTAATACCTTCTCTTCCCAGAGAAGCCACATCTCCCCACCCTCCTGCTTAGTACAAAGTACAAGTTATATTGTGACAGTCCCAGGGAAGCACTGCAGGAGATACGCATCCCCTAACATCTTGCTTTGTAATTTTAGAAGCCATGCCACAGCCCCACCTGTACTGTTTGCTCGTTCAATATGGTGTGAATGATTGGGCAGTTAGCTGCTAAATCCTTGTCCGTTATGTTTAAGAAAGTGTAAACTGTAAACCTGTCTAAATCCCCAACTATTATGTTTGTCCCATCTGATATATGACATATTTGAATTGGATATTATTGCTAATATGATCCCTGAGATTTGAAATGTTGTTATTGTAAAATTTATATTTGATCATCTGTATTTGACATTTAAAAGGGGACATTTGAAATTCTTAAATGCATCATATTTGTATTTGATTAAGAAGTTTAATATTTTCTTCTTGATACTTCATTGACATAGTTGAACCACCACTAAATTGACACTCATTATAACACTTGTATGCTATTTGTTACAGTATCACTATGATACCCTTAGTTTATAGTATCATGATATATGGACTTCTTGAGTATCAATCCAGTATTAAATGGTTCATTCAACACATGAGAAAGTAATCTGATGATTTATAATAATAATAACATCTGGACAGTGGATGGCAGTTAGCAGTAATCAGTTAGAACACTAGATATTGGCACAGCAACAGAAAATGAATGACACCTGATTCCATGGAGGTCACCTTTACAGTAGAAACAGGATATTCATTAAAGTAATCGTGAAAGTACCAGTAATCATGATTACATTCTAAAGTAATCGTACTCGTACTCAAGTACATTCTAAAGTAATTGTACTCGTACTCGTACTCGAGTACATTTGTTTTCTGAGTACTCGTGCTCATGCATGTTCAAAGTAATCGTACTCGTACTCGAGTACATTTGTATTGTACTCACTCCATCTGTGAATTATTACCATGATATTGACTTTGACTACATATGTCGCACATATAAAATATCATACATGTCAGACCCATGTTAATTGTCACTTTGTTTCTTGTATAGGCAGATGTGGATGTACAGCAACATGCCAGGAAGCTGGTATGCAGTATCATCAAAGAGAGTGAACTCACACAATGTCATCGATATCCAAGCTGATGTAGTTCACCAAAGAATGTCGAACCTGTCTTACAGTGTCGAGAGAGGTTGACCAAAGGCTCATGCCATATTTGACAGACCATGGCATCCACCGTTCCATCACCACCTGCAAAGCTAGTCAGGCGTCACCATATTCGCATGTCAAGCACTCTGCATTCTACATTCTAGTCAGTCAGGGTATCTGACCGGCATGGAAGCCAGTGTACACACCACCAGTACTGCGGAGTACATTCGAATATTTGACATTTAATATGCAGCATCTTGCACGGCTCATAGCTGTATAGTCCTGTCCACACATACAACTGTCCTGTAACTTGTTGAACTAGTGCTAGTAAGCATTGTTCAGTTTCTTGTTGACCTGTAAAAAAAAGCATGTATTCAATTTCAGTAAACAAACAACATGCATCATGGTAGTGGAGTTGGGAGTAAATAATGATGCCATGCAATAACTACTACATGGTGTACACATTTTCATTTTTGACATTTTATGTCAAACATGGTTGTCTGGTCAACGCAAATGTTGGAAATGACAAAATAATGTTATTGTGATGCCAACAGTACATTCCCTCAGAAAATATTCAAGCATTCATAATATGTATGTCTACCTTCTTCAAAACTGTAAATACTATTGATTTCTTGAGTCATCGCTTCAGTATTTCCCTGCTATATGATGAGTGAGGTGGACCACATCAGTGTTTTTCTAAACCATTTTGCACAACATATGCCAGGATGGCCACCTCATAGGTATTTCTTGCTATAAACATGTTTACACTTGTAGCTGTGCATTTGTTTCCTCTCTGTTTCCCAGGGACTAAGTTAAAGCATCCTTCAAAATGCACCATTTTGAAGGTAATTTTAAAAATTGTTCTATGTAGCCATGCCCCACGACTCACACAGTGTATGTGCATTAATGTCTGTGTTGACACACAATAATATGCATTATACAAGAGCAAAGGTTATTCTAGTTTTCCATGTTCAAGATAATATGTTAATGAAAACAAATGTATATTTAAATGGACATATTAAAATATTTTGATAATTTATACATTGTTGATTGTTAAAATGTATAAATTACCTGGATTGATCAGATGTGAGCCTCCCGCAGACTACGTATCATCACTGCATCTGCCATACCCATGTGACTATCTTAATATTAGCCTCTCCTCTGCCTTGTGTCACTTTTGCATTGTAGTATGGCCTGTAGCAATATTATAATTTGAATATATAATGCATTCATATACTGCTGTGATGAAAATGTTGATAAATATTTTAAAACAGCTGTTTAAATTACCTGGATTGATCAGATGTGAGCCTCCCGCAGACTACGTATCCTCCCTGCATCTGCCATACCCACTGCCTTAATCTTAGCCTCTCCTCTGCATTGTCTCAATTTTGTATTGTAGTGTGGCCTGTAGCAATATTATAATTCGAATATATTATGCATTCAGTTACTGCTGTGATGAAAATTTTGAGAAATATTTGAAAACAGCTGGAACGTGTCAGTTGAAAGGTACCAGGTACATAGACTACAGCCAGGCATTGACTACAATGGAGACAAGTGCAAGAATGTTATATGTAATACTTGCATGATATTATGTACACCTACTCGGTTACTGTATTAACATTTTATTTTCATGTTTATTTTTTATTGAAAAAAATCATCACCATCAATCATCTCTGTTATAAAAATTTAAATTATTTTGCATAACATATAACCCAGGCGAAATGATGACAATGGTCGACCATGGTCACCACGGTATTTGATGGTCGACCATGGTAGTTCATGGTCGACCGTCAAATACCGTGGTAATGACCATGTCACGGTCGACCATGGTCAATCGTCGACCAAATTACATATGACCATGGTCAATCACGGTCGACCATGGTCAATCACGGTCGACCGTGGTCAATCACGGTCGACCGTGGTCAATCACGGTCGACCGTGGTCAATCACGGTCGACCATGGTCAAACACGGTCGACAATGGTCAAGTCACATGACCATGTTTTTTTCCATATATGATAGATAGTATGAATTCTGTGTGGTGATGATCTAGCACTGCATGCAAAATGTTAAAGTGGCTTCACCTCCATGACAATTGTGCTTCTCTACTGCTTTTGTGAAAATCCTAAAGTTTTGGAATTACAGCCAATCAGAACACAGCATATATTAGGCTTCCCAACATCCTGGTTCTTTCCATTTGAAAATGTAACCAGTATAGTTTGGAATATGTGAAGAAAATGCTGATAAAAGTCAACAAAGTAGAACATTCTTAAGAAGTAGGTGAGTAATCAAGAACTTCTAATGTTTTAAGAGCACATTCAACAGTATTTTATCAAGCTCTGACAAAATTACAAGGTTCTAGAACAATGTTATGACAACATGCATGCTTTGAATGGAAAGGCCAAAGATCAAAAGGCAACTAGTTACTAAAGACACAACACTAACCATGAGTCAGTAGGAAGACAATACTAGCAACACTAATTATACTAACCAGTAGGCATTTCTTGAGTAATGCTCAGTAGCTTTTTTCACAAAACACCTAATAAATTAAGTTAGCTGCATGGCAGACACTGGGTGTGCAATTTACCCTGCACACAGAGTGCTGACCTAGCATTTCAGCCTTGTCCAAGCCAAAGTGGTCAGGCTGTGTAGGTCAGCTTGCATGTATCTAGTTACAGTCACTAGCCACCACCCTGGGTGATTAATCATGACAACATCAAAGCACAAGAGTGGGGGAAGGGAAGTTGTGTCCTAAATATAGCCCAGTTAGCCTGACTTTAAAACTAATATTTCAACATGCCCATATCAGCATGCAGTGTTTCCACTAAATTAGTCTAGGTAGTGTCACTTTACTACTAGTAAGTAATTATAGAAAACCTTGCATGTGCTAGACTTATATATTGTACTGCATGATATCAACATTATTGTCAGTATTGTTACGTTTGTTTGACATAATATAAAATCATCAACTTATAGGGTTTAGGTCCTAAGACAGTGCTGCAATGGAATTGAAGACCACAAAATAAGTAACTGCTTATTATATACATTAGCATATGTAAATGTCTACTCAAAATATATATTTAGGATGATTAATTTGAGAGTAATTTCGGTAATGTTTTTAATGTATTCGGTTAAAATATATGTGCGTATATTCATGCTTGCATTTATTGAATGCTTAATTGTTATCATATGTTAAAACAGTGATTTTTGTGTATTTACTGAACCATTTGACGTGTTTTATAATGGTTGTGGAACGTCTTGCATTAACACTCACAGTATTAAAATTAATGTTACTGAAAATTTGATTATATAATGTCGTATATAGTTTGTGTGTGAAATAATGTTATTTTCAAAGAATATAGATGAAAGATTGCATCATACATACTTAAATTAGTTGACATCATCTGTTCAATTAAAAAACGTAAAATATAATGCTCGACCACGGTCGACCATGAATAACCACAGTCGACCGTCAATGACCATGGTCAACCGCCAATGACAATGGTCGACCGCCAATGACCATGGTCGACCGCCAATGACCATGGTCGACCGTCAATGACCACGGTCGACCGTCAATGACCACGGTCGACCGTCAATGACCATGGTCATTTTGACCATGGTCGGCCATGTTTTGTTAAATGGCACCACGGTCAGTGACCATGGTCGACCATGGTCAGTGACCACGGTCAGTGACCACGGTCAGTGACCACGGTCAGTGACCACGGTCAGTGACCACGGTCAGTGACCACGGTCAGTGACCACGGTCAGTGACCATGGTTGACCATGGTCAGTGACCACGGTCAGTGACCATGGTCAGTGACCATGGTCAGTGACCATGGTGTGGTCAGTGACCATGGTGTGCCATTTAAAGAAACGTGGTCGACCATGGTCGTATGACCACGGTAGTTCATGGTCGACCATGGTAGTCCATGGTCGACCATGGTCCATTTCGCCTGGGTATAGAAATCAAAAAAATTCAGTAATAGTACTGAAATGTGAGTCGCAAAAACTTTTTTATAATTGTGAAATATAATATAATTCTCCGTTTTACGTTCTGTTACACGAGATAACGGATGCTCCCCATAAAAATAGAACGTTTCTAGCCCGACCGACAAGAACCTAGCTATTACCAGTCCCCCATGTCAATTTTTTATTCTAATCATACAAGTTAGAGAATCCGCGTCGAGTCAACGTTCACAAGAGTGAATAAGCCCCCGACTACTCGCTCTTGTTGCTGACTGCGTTAATGCACTTAATGCGTACCTTCATAGAAGAATCACTGCCTTTGACTTGCAATCTTAGTCATGACGCGCAAAAGCACGTGTGATTTGTTATTGTACCATAGTAAGTCGATCTCGCATAAAACACGTGACCAAAAAAGCACAGGGCGGCGGCAGCTGCTGATTGTTTCGCCAGTTATACCCGGTGTAACGGCGATTCTTTTTTTACAATTATAAAATGACAAGTACGCATTTAAGAAATTAACTGACTGTGCATACTAGTTAAACTATTAACACATAGAACCGGTTTGGCGATTAGCAAACGATTGGATTGAGTACCTTTAATCCCATTATTATTAATGGCAACTATCAAAAGGGTGGACTCTTTCAAATTTCTAGGCACGATAATATGTAGTGATTTAGGTTGGGAAAATAATACAGATGCTGTCGTCAAAAAGGCTCAACAAAGGCTTTTCTTTCTGCGCCAACTAAAGAAGTTCAGGCTGAGGAGGGAAATTCTTATTCAGTTCTACCTTTCTGCTATTGAGAGTATTCTTGCATTCTCATTATGTATATGGTTTGGCGGCATCAGCCAGCATCAGAGAAGCAGGCTTGACAGAGTGGTGAAAACAGTTTCCAAAATTGTTGATAGTGAACTCACTTCTCTAACAGTTATATACAACGACAGATCCAAAAAAGAGCTAGCCATATTATCTCAAATCAAACTCACCCCGCCCATCATCTGTTCAATTATTACCGTCAGGCAAACGTTTTAGAAACATCTGTACAAAAACAAATCGATTTAGAAATTGTTTTTACCCCCCTGCTGTAGCAACCTTATCAGGAATGAAATATAGAACATAGCGGTAAAGACCTTGGAAAGTTAACTTGGCTGTTTTCATCACTCTGGCAGCCTGGTTGGTGTGGCTGGACCATACGCGTGTGGAGTGTAGGTGTACCTGCTGTCAATAGTGGATCGATGATGCTGAACACCAATCTTCTCTTATTGTAAGCATTTTAGCTTCAATTAATAAGTCTATAAATATAATTGTAAACATAATGTTTAATATAATTGTTAATATATATATATATATATATGTATATATATATATATATATATATATAAAATATATATATTTAATTTGGAGGCATTCAATAAATTCAATTTTACATTTAATTCAATTGTAAATATAATTTTACAGGACATTTTATATATATTTATTTATTTATTAACTAGCTTAACACAATTATTTATAAATGGATAATCTATTATTTTAAAATATATCTGAGATATATTATTTATTTATTAGATCAAAATAATATCTTTTTATAATTTTAAAGAACATTATGTACACTGTATATTATATATTTATTTGCCCTATTTCATTTTATTGTATATAGGCACTATGTGAGTCAACGCCATACAACTTTCCAATTTAACATGTAATGCATGTTGAAAATGGCAATAAAGCTTTATTATTATTATAAGCAAACAGGACATTCTATGATGGCAGCATCCATTTGCATACTGATAGATTTGCACACATTGCTTTATGTAGAGACCCGTCCACCCGTCATTTGGATGGGTAAAAACGAATATGGACAGGTAGAAATATGGGTGGATGGGTATAAAAATGAAGGAGGAAAAAAAGGTGTTCCAAAACCGTAGATATTGTTAGTTATGCCTTGAAAATGAGTGTAAGTGGTGTCATATGTGTGTTTGTAGTCCGTTTCAGGTCATCAGGCACATATGAAAGTTTGTAAACTAGCTTAACAGTTAATGTTGTATATTCAGACATCAAAGTAAAAAACACACGTGGTTCTTGGGGATAGCACTCAACTGAACTTTATTTGCATATCCGTGTATCACTACTCACAACTACGTCACGGCTATAACGTGTATTACTACGCATGACTACTGGCGTATAGTCCACAACATAGACACACATATTTAACAGATCCCTCCCGGACCAATTATGAAACAGTCTACCTTTTTATTCGTTATAGCCTGTTTATCTCAAATACTCTAACTGATTTATATTAATCAGTAACATAGTTATGTGCTGGCAATGTAATTCAGCCATACATTAGCGTTTAACCATGTTATTTGACTAAACTAATGAAGCATCGAGTCCTTGTGACTCATGTAGTTCTGTGTATCTACAGATCTAGTCTATCTGGTGCCTTTCTCACACGAGAAGACCGTCTCAGCGGTGTTTCCTGCTCAACATGAGTCGGTGGCACCACTTCTGTCTGAGTTCTATCCTGAACTGTCTGCTGGTGGGACGCATCATATGTCACCTCATCATTGGTCTGACTAAGTGGTGGCATAGCGCCCATCAAGTAGTCATGATCAGTCGCAGTCAGTGGTAACTCTGTCAAGGGCATGTTACTCAAATTGACTCGTGAACTTAACTGATCATTGTGGCGTTTCCATAATCCCTTGGAAACAATGACTTGATAAGTCAATGGACCACACTTTGCACTTATCGTTCCTCGTACCCACTTTTCTTTTCCATGGTAATCTCGGACCCAAACCATGTCACCCTCTCTGAACTGTCTCCAATTTTGGGAACTCTTTTCCATCTGTTTGTCTCGTCGCTGGGTTTCTCGTCGGTTACCTGGTTTTACACTGTCTAGTCGTGTCCGTAATTGTCTACCCATGAAACGTACTGCTGGAGTCTCCTGTGAAAGCATGGGGAGCATTTCGATATGCCAGGAGGAATTTATCCAGTCGGACCTGGAGTGACTCTCCTGCTGCTGCCATCGCTTTCATACCTTGTTTCACCATCTGAACAAATCGCTCTGCCAATCCGTTCGAACTCGGATGGTAGGGTGGGGTAGGTTTATGCAACACCCCCAACCTATCCAGGAAGTCCTTGAACTCCTATGATTTGAACTGTGGTGCATTGTCCGAGACCAAGGTCTGTGGAACACCCACTCTACTGAACATGGTCCTCAGAGCGTTCACTGTCGCTTCACTTGTTGTACTATTGACAATGACAACTTCTGGCCACTTTGAAAATGAGTCGACTACAATGAGGAGCATTTTCCCCTCCACCGGACCTGCATAATCAATATGTATGCGTTCACCTGGCCGTGATGCCGGGACCCATGGATGTAATGGAGCATTGGTAGGATTCCTCTGTACCAACTGGCAAGACTCGCAAGCTTTGGTACAAGCTTCAATGTCTGCATCCATGCCTGGCCACCAGACATACGAACGTGCGACCCCCTTCATTTTCACAACACCAATATGGCCTGTGTGAAGCTCATCAAGAATTTCAGCTCGAAATTGCTTTGGAATGATTACTCTCATTCCCCATAACAGAACATCACCATCGAGGGATAGTTCGTTACGACGACTGAAGTACGGTTGTAAATCTAACCGATCTGTTGGCAACCTATCCGGCCAACCATCTCGTGTATACCTCATCACTTGTGATAACAATGGGTCTTTTCGAACTCCGACCTTAATCTGTTCGCTCGTGACAGGTAACACCCCAACTCCAAGAACGAGACTCACATCTTCGTCTATAGATGCACCTGGAGCCTCATTTCGTGTTCGTAATCGTGAGAGCCAGTCCGCATTGGCATTCTGCGTACTGCTCCGGTAGCGCACCTCGTAGTTGAAACCAGACAAATACATTGCCCATCTCTGAATACGTTCTGCTGCTACCGCTGGTATGTCCTTTCTAGGACTGATGACCGCTGCTAGGGGTTTGTTGTCAGTGACAAGAGTGAACCTCCTGCCAAACAGGAAAGGGTAGAATCGTTTCACACCAAAAATGATTCCTAAGCCTTCCCTCTCAATCTGGGCATAATTCTGTTCAGCTCTCGTCAATGCGCGAGATGCGAACTGAATCGGTCGCTCCTCGCCATTAGGCATAATGTGAGAGAGCACTGCCCCGACACCAACTGGTGAGGCATCACATGCGACTTTCACAGGGAGACTGCTGTCATAATGCATCAGAAACCTGGACTCACACAAAGCACGTTTCACTGCTAGAAAGGCATCATCCATGTCATCTGTCCACTCAAACTTTCTATCCTTCTCAAGCAACCTGGTGAGAGGATGGAGTGTGGACGCAAAATCTGGCACAAACTTACGGTAGTAGTTTGCCATGCCAATGAACGACCTAAGTGAACTGACATCAGTAGGCCTAGGTGCATCAAAAATGACAGCTATCTTGTCCGCCGATTTGTGGATACCGTGGGCATCAATCACGTGACCCAGGTATTCAAGTGAATCTCTCGAGAATTCACATTTCTCACGATTCAATTTCAGGCCAAATTCTGCCAGTCTTTCGAACACTCTACCTAGATTTTTCAGGTGTTCTGCCTCGGTTTTCCCTGACACTAGTATATCATCCAGATATACCTTGACTCCAGGCAACCCCTGCAACACTTTCTCGATTGCATTTTGCCATATTGCTGGAGCCGTCATGATGCCATACACTAACCTGTTCTGTTGAAACAGTCCGTTGTGCGTCGCTATCGTCAGGTACTGTCTAGAATCCTCACATACTTCCATTTGGTTGTACGCATTTGCTAAGTCTAATTTTGAGAATTTTGCTCCACCCGCCAAATCTGCCAGAATATCATCAATGTGAATGTTTGGTGGGGAGACAGTTTTCAACTGAGGATTAACAGTCGTCTTGTAGTTACCACACAGTCTAATGGCACCATTCTTCTTAGGCACTACCACTACACCTGTCGCCCAGTCACTACTTGTGACTGGTGTAATTACCCCGGCTTTCTCAAGCCTGTCTAACTCTTGCTCGACTTTTGGTCGCAGAGCATAGGGAACCCGATACGGTTTAGTGTACACAGGGTTAGCACCATCTACCACTTCAATGCATGCTTTGATACTTTTTAGCAAACCCAGTTTTCCATCAAACAACCCCTGGTGTTTACTAACAAGCCCCTCTAGCTCACTCTGATGTGACATGCACACTGACCCAGACCCAGGGCGAAACTTGATCCCTGCCCAGTCCAGTCTAATGGCCTCTAGCCAGTCTCTCCCAAATAGTACATGTTTGCTACCCGGGACGACATACAACCACAGATCTACACTGTCTGTCTTGTACTGTACATGCACCCTAAACATGCCTTTACATGGGACTGATTCACCTGTGAAACTGCGAAACACTTTGTTGCTAGGCTGGAGCTGACAATTTGAAAATTGTGACTCATACACATGCACAGGAATCATAGACACTGCCGGGTAATCTTATACTTAACTGGCCTAAATTGTTACGGCCTTTTAAAACCGTTTTTTCCCCTTATATCGATGTGTATGTGTTCGTATTGTGATTCTGCATCACTTCTGGTACAAAGAAGTCAGATTACATTTTTTTTATTTGTGTTTTAGAACAATTTAAACACGCCGAGTCGAAAGAAATCGCCTCCGCAATTGTGCCTCTGGTAGTCGCCTACAGCTCACGCCCTATTTGCGGCGGTGACATCGCGTTGTTTACTTTGAACAACTCGGCATGTTTAAATTGTTCAAAAACACAATTTTTTTTTTAATCTGACTTCTTTGTACCTTAAGTGATGTAGAATCATATTGTGAACACATACACATCCATATAAGATGGGGGGAAAAACGGTTTTAAAATGCCGTAATTATTTAGGCCAGTTAAGTATAAGATTACCGAAGTCAGATTAAAAAAAATTGTGTTTTAGAACAATTTAAACATGCCAATTAAGTCAAAGTAAACAATGCTATGTCACTGCTGCAAATATGGCGCGAGCTATAGGCACCTCCCAGAGCCCATGGCCCCATGGCCATGCTTGTCTACGTGCGTCTTCTTCGGCTGTTACACTTACAGCTTAACGTAAATTTAACCAACTGTTTCACTTACAGTTTCTTCGAATCAAACAAGTTCGAACTTCCGATGAGTTAGTACCATCCCATCTGTCTCGTCGCCAATTATCTGTTGTATATTCAGACATCAAAGTAAAACACACACGTGGTTCTTGGGGATAGCACTCAACTGAACTTTATTTGCATATCCGTGTATCACTACTCACAACTACGTCACGGCTATAACGTGTATTACTACGCATGACTACTGGCGTATAGTCCATAACATAGACACACATATTTAACAGTTAACATCCACGTTTCCACAAATACATGTGTGACTGACAATAATTTTATCCTGCATAAAGCCCTGCCAGCACATAATGATATAATTGTGTGGATAGTAATGGTGATAACAGCGAAATAAATTCTAGGACGTTAGCCATCATTTGCATACTAACAGAGTATTATGATTGTACGAAATACAGTATTAATGCGATGTAAAGGAATGTTTATAAAATTCAAAACTCCTGTATTCAATTGTACATGATAAAACTTCTACAGATTCTTGCTATGTATGATTGCTTCAACATAAGGACAATCATCCAAATCGAAGGTTATATGTTTTTTCCTAGGTCAGGTCAAAGGTCAAACCATTGGTAAAAATATTTTAATTTTGTGTGTGTATGGGTTATTGTCTAAACAAGTAGACAGTTCTAATAGCTTTAAAAATGACACCAACATCACATATGTTGGTGACCTAGAAGTGGAGTCATGACACCTGGAAGTCGTCAGGTATCAAAGTTGGGTCAAAGTTTGATGACCTCTATCTGTAGATATAAAGGTCAGATTGACGTAAAATTTGATATGAACCAGACTTGTGATCATAAACTATAGGTAACATTCCAAATTTCAGCAAAATAGAAGATGGTCATGTAAATTTCACCAAGTTTTTTATTGATTTGACATAAAATGCCCCCATATGTGCATAGTTGTGTTTATGCAAGCATGTTTTTTTCATGCATGAATGAATAAAAGCATGTTTCAATATGTATACGGGTGTGTATTTTTTTCCTTGCATCACTGTTGATGTGTGTGTATGCATGTGAGTGCATGTGTGTACATGTGTGTGAACACATGTAAAGCTGCCAACAATTGTTTAAAAGTCGTTATCACAGATTTCACAGATGGACCCTGCCAAAGCCAGCCATGTATGAACGGAGGCACTTGTTATGATCGCGATGACTTACACAACTGTCGCTGCAGTGATGGCTTCGAGGGCAACAACTGTGAAACCAAATCTCGTAAGTTTGTCACTACAAAACATCTGAAGAACAATAATAATTCAATTTCTTAATATGGTGCTTCTTAAGCTTCTTAACTAAACAAAGCATTTTATACATTTAAATTATGTATTAAATAAATACTAAAATATAAATTAATAAAATAGAAACCGGTAATATTTAGATATGTTAGCAGTGCAAGTAAAGTAGTACAGATGAAATAGAAAGGATTTAAATTGTTTCTGGAAAGCCATCAATGTTTCAACCAAACACACTCACCTTGGCAATCTGTTCCACATATGTGGGCCTGCAAAACTGCACCATCCGATATGGTTGGGACAAATTAGATTCAAATTCGAAATCTTGAATCTTCGAGCTTTTTTCACTGTTCAATTTGATTTGATACAAAAATCGAAAATTTGCAGCTGTATAAACGAATATCGCTGGAATACTTTAGGTTGTGTTCTCCACCGCAAAATCAATCCCAGGCGATCTGTTACTTTCTGACCGAAATATGAAAATGACAAGATACAATGACCAAACTACTCCTCACATTTCTTATATACATATACACATATCAGGTTACAAAATAAAATCAATCACTGACGTTGCTAAAACAAATAAAATGCACAAAACAAACTTGAACAACACTTGCTGTCATGTCAACACAGTGTCATCAGCACCTCTTACATATAGCTCTATGATTATCGTAACATCACTTTTGTGTCAAGGGGTCTTTTGTTGGCAGTGTTAGGTTAAAGGTAGGATTCGGGTCAGGAAAATATCGGTTTATGGTTAGGATTTGTGGTAAGTCCAGATTTAGCCAGTAATTTTTTTTTTTTTTAGGGTTACTTTAGGATAAAACCAAAATTGGTGTAGCTGTACCACGATAAATAATGGGTGAACTAAATTACTGCTGTTACGGTAATCGTTAAGGTACATGCAGCCACTGCAAATCATGTCAAGTTTTATGCGAGTTTGTTTTGTTAATTTTATTCATTACAGGAATTTAAATGATTTCATGTTGTAACTGAGTGTGTGTATATGTAAACAAAATATATGAGAAGTTTGGTGGCTGTTAGAAGTCGCTTTCATGGTTAGGTCGGAAAATAAACAAAATCGATCGATACATATATGGCCATGATGCCCCCAGCTCAGACTTGGAATGACGCTACCATGCAGGTTACGGCAAGACATCTCAACAGCATTAAATATTCTATGCATGTCCTACAAATTTGGAGTTGTCTGTCTTATGGTTATCTCTCAGGAACTGCATGAAATTTACACCTTGAATGCAATAGTTTTTATCTTGAGGCAGATTCCTCCAGATGACTGTGTGCAGACTTTTATTCTGATTCTGCCTCTTGACACAAAGGCATCGATGGAGGAGGTTCTCATTAGTAGCATGTACACTAGCTACACAAAGTGACTGACTTACATGACAATGGCATGCCAACATTGTCCATGTGTGGCCCTAGTTGTTCTCCCACTGACAAACAAATACCAGCTTGAAGCTCCAGCTGGGCAGGGATCAAGATGTGGATCATCATCAGTCAACAAGGCATGAAGGAATATGGCAAACACTGCATACCTCATCCCTCACAAATCGTTTGGGAGGCTACATATGGCTCTGTTGTAATACTTTGGCAGTTGGTTGATTACTCTTGCTGTCAGCTTGCTGTAGCCTTATCCACCTGTGACGACACCTTCCTGGCTACCCTCACCTGCAACGTTCCTCAACGCTGTGCCAAGTCTCTTTGACACATCATTCACACACTCTTCTTTTGTCACTGGGCAGACATCTCTGTTGATGTTGAGATCGACGAGATGGTTACATGTCTTCGCATCACCATCTAACAAGACTGACATAGTGGAACCCATGTGTCTGCTCAGTGGCGCCACAAGATATCTGTAATCGCAGCATTCATTGCACCTCAAGTGTGATGAAAATTCTTGTTGCACTCATGTGGCATCTTCCACTCCCGGTACTCGTCACTGTCTTTGTCCACGTGATCTCCCACAGCGGAGTAGCCATGGCAGTACAGGCTCAATACTGCGTAGTCGATCACAAAGCAGCTAATCAGGTCGGTGACACTGCCAATCCTGTAATGTGACTGGTGCCCTCGTGTCTGGCACTGTTTGACATTTTGCTTAACTCATCAATGTACATAGTAAATAAATATGGAGACAAAATCCCACGTTGTCGAACACCATTGGTAACAGTAAAAAAGTCAGAAGTAGTAGGGGAAGTAGGGGCATGTCCGCACACTTAAGGTGAAACAAGCTATATATAATGCACTGTGTGTGCTAAGAGGGTGATATTTAGTATTCAGAATGAGCAATCATATTACTTTGTTGTTAGTTAGTTAAGAAATCGCATATCCCATCAGATATTTAAATATTTGGTCAAATGTAGAGGCATTGCTTTGTGCGGACATGCCCCAAGGTACGGGGCATAGCCACACACTGTGTGCGGTTATGCCCCAGGAATGGCGAAACAACAGCTGGTCTCACACAGCTTACCACAATAATATGCATTGGTATGGGTACATTACTGACACGTGCATTACTCAAAAAGAAAAACATCAGAGAACACAAATAAACGGTTTCAAGTTTTCATATATACGTAAACTTTAGAAAATATACAGTCTTGAGAGTCAAAGCAAACAACAGCAAGATTTTGTAATGGGGAAAGTCAAAGTTTGAAACCCAGCTTGTATGAAGCCTTCTAGCTAAAACAGCATAGTCTCGTAAAGCGCAAAGTCAAACTAAAAACTTAGTTTGTCGGCTGTCCAAACATGGCTTTGTATGGGCTAACGTATACGGGCAAAGTTCTGTATTATAGATTATACATTGTTTGTCATCTTGGTTATTTTAGTCTATGAGCAATGATCAATTAAGCTTTATTTCTTTAACCGACCTAATGATACACAACATGGAAAATGTGACGTCAGCACGATATAGCCTATTACACATTGACGAAGCGATGAATGATATAATAAGCTTGATTATATTAAATAATTATATAACAATCATCATATACTATCTCACATCAAAGTTTCCTATAATATTTGTGGTAAGCAACTGAAGTATCTAAATATGTATCTAAGTAGACTACATAATAATATAAGCACTGATGCACGAAATACGTCTGCACAGCGGGTGGGGCATGACCGCACAGGCCTGTGAGAACATGCCCCAAACATCCAACACGTGAATAATTCTGAATTGCGTGAAAATGCTATTTATGAAAGTATCCTTTATTTCACACATCATAAAACATTAAAATGCAATTTGGAATTATGAAAGAAAATGCATATGCACATCTTACAGTTAAAGTAATACACATAACAGCATATGAGTAAAATTATGTCAGTGTTTACGAAAATAACATTTTATATCATAAGTTTTTACTTATTCACTTCCATCAAAAAGTATATGCAAGTGGTTGATTTGGGGGTTAGACGATGCGGCTTAGCATGATTCCACTAACCAGATGTTACGCGATGCGCAAATAATGGGGTGTGCGGACATGCCTCAGTGTGGGGATATGCCCCTACTTCCCCTAGAGCCGAATTTGATATAAAATATTTGGGTTCTGTACCAGTATAACAGGATACGGATAAGTAGAACAGGTATTGAAAAATAGATTGAAAATATTTCTAAAATATATCCAGCTATAGACTGTCAAATACTTTTAAAGCATCTAGAAAGCAGGAATACACCAGGCTAGTGTTACTTCTGTAGTACAGAATTATGTTTTTAAAGTAAATATACAATGATCAATAGAGTGCCCCTTCTTAAATCCAAACTGGTTATCAGTAGTATCCATGTAGGATATCATTGAAAGACTGCTCTCTTTGCAGGAACTGGAGGAAGCAACTCTGGTGTCATTGCTGGCTCTGTTGTCAGTACGTTGCTTGTAGTAGCCATTTTGGTCATTATCGCCATCATCATCTACAAAAAGAAATTTGGCGATGGGAACAAAGAACTATTCATGGGTTATGGATACAATGGTAATAAATGACTCGTCTATGCCTGACTTATTTGTGAGAATTTTTTTTGTATAACTAAAGATATAACCAGGAATGTATTATTTGGATTACCAGGTAATTTACATTTGTATTTTTGCAAACGCAATTATATCCAAAACATGCGATGTATATATATATCACCAATCATGCCTTTTGATCAAGGGCAAATATTGCAGTATACCAATATCACTGTTGGTATTTATAAAGTAGATCTTGGACAAGGACAGTTATGTAACACAGTCACTTGGCTTACATCAAAGGCAAAGCGTAGCTAGTAAATATATAGAGCTATGTCACTCAAGCCCTCACCATTTTTTAAATTGGTTGTAAGCACACTCCTTGGATGGAACCTCTCGATCGTTGTCTTACTTATGTTGTGAAGTATGTGTTCTAGGGGGTATAACTAATTTGGACATGGTACACCCCCTTTCAAAGATATTTACAGCCTGAATAAAGCTAGTTAATGAACAAGGACAATGTTCTACTGCGTAGAAGCTTGCATCTGTTGTCTGTCACTTAGCACACCTTAGACAAATGATGCTCAATTTATTAAATCCTCATGTTCTCCCCTTATCTACTAGCTCTGATTGAAGACATATGTCACATGTTTCAAATAATGGTGAAGAATAGTTCATAGAAATTACCATTAAATGTATTAATTTTATCAGTCACTATCTCATTAATAAAGATGCATTGAGAATACATGTGTTCATGCGTGTGTGTGTGCGTGCATGCGTGCGTGCATGCATGCGTGTTTGGCCTTCTCATTTCATATGCCTAGCAATTATAACCAGAGTGCATGGGAGGCTCAAATCTCCTACAGTTTTGCTGTGGGGCTGGATATATGCTTAGTCACCAACATTTTGGCAAGAGATATGCCAAACCTCAAAGCAGATGCTGTTGTAGCTTAACATGGAGTTGGTGTGTTTCATGAGCTTCTCTCCCCCAACATTCAGCTAGGCTGGTACTGATGAATTTATACCAAAATTTAATTTGACCTTATTCTGTTTTAGCTAGTCAATCTTCAGAGACGTAAGTTACGATTTGTCATTTCCTAAGTTTTGAAGAAGCTTTGTTAATCTTTGTACAACTATTTCGGATATTGTCTTTCCGTGATACTCTTCAGGCCTTGCCCTAAATTAACCTATGCTATGTCTTCTTCACACCCTTCTGTGTTTTGTCACCTGTCTTCACTTTTCTCTCCTGTTTTAAATCTTATGTTTCTTGTTTGTGTTATATCTACTCCTTCTCACTCATGTATGTTATTTTTTCTCCCCTTTCTTTCTCGTCTATGTTAATTATGGTATGTCATCTGTCGCCTCTCATCTATGTTATGTCATCCATCTCTGCTCTGTATTATATCATATATCTGCTTTTCTCTGGGTAGTATGTCACCTGTCTCCTTATCTCTCATCTATGTTATGTCACATGTCTCCTCTCTCATCTATGTTATCTCATATGTTTCTTTCTCTCTCATCTACGTTATGTCACCTGTCTCCTTCTCTCTCATCTATGTTTTGTCATCTGTCTCCTCTCTCATCTGTGTTATGTCATCTGTCTCCTTCTCTCTCATATATGTTATGTTGTCTGTGTCCTTCTCTCTAATCTGTGTTATGTCACCTGTCTCCTTATTTGTCATATGTTATGCCGTCTGTCTCCTTCTCTGTCATCTATGTTATGTCACCTGTCTCCTTCTCCCTCATCTATGTTTTGTCATCTGTCTCCTTCTTTCTCAACTATGTTATGTCGTCTGTCTCCTTCTCTCTCATCTATGTTTTATTGTCTGTCTCCTCTCTCATCTATGTTTTGTCGTCTGCCTCCTTCTTTCTCATCTGTATTTTGTCATTTGTCACCTTCTCTCTCATCTGTGTTATGTCATCTGTCTCCTTCTCTCTCATCTATGTTATGTCATCCGTCTCATTCACTCCTCTGTGTTATGTCATCTGTCTCATTATTTCTACTAACTGTATCCTCATATTCCCTCTGTATTATGAAATCTGTCTTCTTATATCCTGTGTTTTGTCATCTGTCTCCTTTTCTCTCCTCAGTTGTGTCCTTTGTCTACTTATCGCTCCTTTGTTATGTCATCTATCTCCTTACTCCTCATCTGTGTTTTATCATCAGTCTTCTCTCCTCTACTCTGTGTCATCTATCTCATTATCTCTCATCCATGATATGCCATTTGCTTCCTTCTCTCTCCTCTGTGTTATGTCATATGACTCCTTTTCTCTCCTCTGTTATATCATCTGTTTTCTCTCTGCTCTGTGTTATGTCATCTGTCTCCTCTCTCCTCTGTTGGATCACTTATCTCCTCTCTGCTCTGTTATGTCATATATTGATTTTCTCTTCTGTTTGTTGTATCTTATGTCTCCATACATCTGCACTGTGCTGTCATCTGTCTCCACTGTGTTATATCATAGATATACTTCTCTCTCCTTGTTATGTCATCTGTCTCCTTATATCCTCTCTGTATCATATTGTCTGTCTTCTTCTCTCTACTTTGTTATTTGTCTCATCTCTCCTCTGTGTCATGTCATCCGTCTCCTCTCTCCTTTGTTCTGTCATATGTCTCCTCACTCTCTGTTATATCATCTGTCTCCTTATATCTCCACTGTGCTATGCCATTCATCTCCGTATATCTCCACTGTGCTATGTCATTCATCTCATTTTATCTCCACTGTGTCATGTCATCTGACACATCACTACTGTGTATTGTGTATTGATACATTAATAACATAATTTAGTATTTTCAAATTTAACTTTGAGCTGTCTACCTTCTATTTACATATAATCATATGATATTATGGCTGCGTACTCTTATCTGATTTCACTGTTTTTCTTAGTTAGTAATGATGTCTGCACATGTTAGTGACTTAGTAATCCTATTAATCTGATACATTGTATGTATTTACATGTTACAGGCCATTGACAGAAATCAGCAACACAGGTACTGCTCTCCTTTAAGTATCCTCCAGTATGTCTACTGTTTACTTGTGTGGTGTTAGATGTCATTAATAATAATTCTACTTATGTCAGGTAGTTCTAACACAAAGATATATGTTTTATACGTAACTTAAAAATAAATACCTGACTTTATATCAGCTTTCATATGCTTGACATAGACATACTGAAAAACAATATTGTAGAATTTATATTCAACCAAGTGTTAACATATGTTGAGGAACAAGTTATAGTTGATCTTGTTAATAGTTCAATTAACTGTCAATATTAATGATAGTTGACAAAACAAATCTATCTTGCTGATGCCACTGAAACATTGATAATATGAGTGCTATTTTGTCAGAAACTATATTGTACCACGCTTTTCTGCAATGCTTTTACGAGAATGTACAATGCTTTTTTACTCAGAAACAGCTGCACTGCACTTTTAGCAGAACATTTGCAGTAGGTATGCAGATAAAATTATGTTCCTGCTTACCTGATGTGTACAAACTCCTCTCTCCTCAGCAGGTCAGCCAAGTGATAATGGCAGGTATGTTTTCTTTTGTCAGTAAAAAAGGTTACATTTGACAGTGGCTCATAAAGTCCTAAGGTATTTAAAAAAAGAAAAATCTTGTATGTGTGTATATATATATATATATATATATATATATATATATATATGGATGTGTGGACAAAGGTTTATTGTCTCCTCTCTCATTTATGTTTTGTCATCTGTCTCCTTCTCTCTCATCTATATTTTTCGTCTGTCTTCTCTCTCATATATGTTATGTCATCTGTCTCCTTCTTTCTCATCTATGTTATTTCCTCTGTCTCCTTCTCTCTCTTCTATGTTATGTGATCAGTCTCCTTCTATATCATCTATTTCATGTCATCTGTCTCCTTCTCTCTCATCTATGTCATGTCGTCTGTCTCCGTCTGAGCTACAATAAGAAGAAGATGTCGTCTGTCTCCTTCTCTCTCATCTATGTCATGTCGTATGTCTCCTTCTCTCTCATCTATGTTATATCGTCTGTCTCCTTCTCTCTCATTTGTTTTATGTCATCTGTTTTCTTCTCCCTCAACTATGTAATGTCGTATGTCTCGTTCTCTCTCATCTATATTATATCACCTGTCTTCATCTTTCTTATCTATGTTATGTCATCTGTCTTCTTCTCTCTCATCTGTGTTATGTCATCTGTTTTCTTCTGTCTCATCTATGTTATGTCATCTGTCTTCTTCTCTCTTATCTTTGCTGTGCTATCTGTCTCCTTCTTTCTCAGCTATGTTGTGTCATATGTCGCCTCTCTCCCCTTTTTTGTGTTATCTCTCTCGTAGGTGTTGTATCATATGTTTCATCTATGGTATGTCCTATGTCTCCTTCTCCTTCCTCTGTGTAATTTGTCTTATCTCTGTGTGTTATGTCACCTGTCTCATGCTCTCATCAGTGCTATGTCATCTGTCACCTTTTTTCTCATCGATGTTATGTCATTTGTCTCCTTCTCTCTCATCTATGTCTACTTCTCTCTCATTTATTGTATTTCATCTGTCTCCTTCTTTCTCGTCTACGTTATGTCATCTGTCTCCTTCTCTGTCGTCTGTCTTCTTCTTTCTAATCTATGTTATGTGATCTATCTCCTTCTTTCTCATCTGTGTTATGTCACCAGTCTCCTTCTCTGTCATCTACATTATGTCATCTGTCTCCTTCTCTGTCATCTACGTTATGTCGTCTGTCTCCTTCTCTAATATATGTTATGTCGTCTGTGTCTTTCTATCTGATCTATGTTATGTCATCTGTCTCCTTCTCTGTCATCTGTGTTATGCCGTCTGTCTCCTTCTCTCTTACCTATGTTAAGTTATCTGTCTCCTTCTCTGTCATCTGTGTTATGCCGTCTGTCTCCTCTCTTAATTATGTTAAGCTGTCTGTCTCCTTCTCTCTTACCTATGTTAAGCCGTCTGTCTCCTTCTCTCTTACCTATGTTATGCTGTCTGTCTCCTTCTATCTTACCTATGTTAAGCCGTCTATCTCCTTCTCTCTTACCTATGTTAAGCCGTCTGTCTCCTTCGCTCTTACCTATGTTATGCTGTCTGTCTCTTTCTCTCTTACCTATGTTAAGCCGTCTGTCTCCTTCGCTCTTACCTATGTTAAGCCGTCTGTCTCCTTCGCTCTTACCTATGTTATGCTGTCTGTCTCCTTCGCTCTTACCTATGTTAAGCCGTCTGTCTCCTTCTCTCTTACCTATGTTATGCTGTCTGTCTCCTTCGCTCTTACCTATGTTATGCTGTCTGTCTCCTTCCCTCTTACCTATGTTATGCCGTCTGTCTCCTTCTCTCTTACCTATGTTAAGCCGTCTGTCTCCTTCGCTCTTACCTATGTTATGCTGTCTGTCTCCTTCTCTCTTACCTATGTTATGTTATCTGTCTCCTTCTCTCTTACCTATGTTATGCTGTCTGTCTCCTTCTCTCTTACCTATGTTAAGCCGTCTGTCTCCTTCTCTCTTACCTATGTTAAGTTATCTGTCTCCTTCTCTGTCATCTGTGTTATGCCGTCTGTCTCCTCTCTTAATTATGTTAAGCTGTCTGTCTCCTTCTCTCTTACCTATGTTATGCCGTCTGTCTCCTTCTCTCTTACCTATGTTATGCTGTCTGTCTCCTTCCCTCTTACCTATGTTATGCCATTTGTCTCTTTCTCTCTTACCTATGTTATGCCGTCAGTCTCCTTCTCTCTTACCTATGTTATGCCGTCTGTCTCCTTCTCTCTTACCTATGTTATGCTGTCTGTCTCCTCTCTTACCTATGTTATGCCATATGTCTCCTTCTCTCTTACCTATGTTATGCCGTCTGTCTCCTTCTCTCTTACCTATGTTATGCCGTCTGTCTCCTTCTCTCTTACCTATGTTATATTATCTGTCTCCTTCTCTGTCATCTGTGTTATGCCGTCTGTCTCCTCTCTTAATTATGTTAAGCCGTCTGTCTCCTTCTCTCTTACCTATGTTATGCCGTCTGTCTCCTTCTCTCTTACCTATGTTATGCCGTCTGTCTCCTTCTCTCTTACCTATGTTATGCCATCTGACTCCTTCTCTCTTACCTATGTTATGTCATCTGTCTCCTCTCTCATCTATGTTTTGTCGTCTGCCTCCTTCTTTCTCATCTGTATTTTGTCATTTGTCACCTTCTCTCTCATCTATGTTATGTCATCTGTCTCCTTCTCTCTCATCTATGTTATGTCATCTGTCTCCTTCTCTCTCATCTATGTTATGTCATCTGTCTCCTTCTCTCTCATCTATGTTATGTCATCCGTCTCATTCACTCCTCTGTGTTATGTCATCTGTCTCATTATTTCTACTAACTGTATCCTCATATTCCCTCTGTATTATGAAATCTGTCTTCTTATATCCTGTGTTTTGTCATCTGTCTCCTTTTCTCTCCTCAGTTGTGTCCTTTGTCTACTTATCGCTCCTTTGTTATGTCATCTATCTCCTTACTCCTCATCTGTGTTTTATCATCAGTCTTCTCTCCTCTACTCTGTGTCATCTATCTCATTATCTCTCATCCATGATATGCCATTTGCTTCCTTCTCTCTCCTCTGTGTTATGTCATATGACTCCTTTTCTCTCCTCTGTTATATCATCTGTTTTCTCTCTGCTCTGTGTTATGTCATCTGTCTCCTCTCTCCTCTGTTGGATCACTTATCTCCTCTCTGCTCTGTTATGTCATATATTGATTTTCTCTTCTGTTTGTTGTATCTTATGTCTCCATACATCTGCACTGTGCTGTCATCTGTCTCCACTGTGTTATATCATAGATATACTTCTCTCTCCTTGTTATGTCATCTGTCTCCTTATATCCTCTCTGTATCATATTGTCTGTCTTCTTCTCTCTACTTTGTTATTTGTCTCATCTCTCCTCTGTGTCATGTCATCCGTCTCCTCTCTCCTTTGTTCTGTCATATGTCTCCTCACTCTCTGTTATATCATCTGTCTCCTTATATCTCCACTGTGCTATGCCATTCATCTCCGTATATCTCCACTGTGCTATGTCATTCATCTCATTTTATCTCCACTGTGTCATGTCATCTGACACATCACTACTGTGTATTGTGTATTGATACATTAATAACATAATTTAGTATTTTCAAATTTAACTTTGAGCTGTCTACCTTCTATTTACATATAATCATATGATATTATGGCTGCGTACTCTTATCTGATTTCACTGTTTTTCTTAGTTAGTAATGATGTCTGCACATGTTAGTGACTTAGTAATCCTATTAATCTGATACATTGTATGTATTTACATGTTACAGGCCATTGACAGAAATCAGCAACACAGGTACTGCTCTCCTTTAAGTATCCTCCAGTATGTCTACTGTTTACTTGTGTGGTATTAGATGTCATTAATAATAATTCTACTTATGTCAGGTAGTTCTAACACAAAGATATATGTTTTATACGTAACTTAAAAATAAATACCTGACTTTATATCAGCTTTCATATGCTTGACATAGACATACTGAAAAACAATATTGTAGAATTTATATTCAACCAAGTGTTAACATATGTTGAGGAACAAGTTATAGTTGATCTTGTTAATAGTTCAATTAACTGTCAATATTAATGATAGTTGACAAAACAAATCTATCTTGCTGATGCCACTGAAACATTGATAATATGAGTGCTATTTTGTCAGAAACTATATTGTACCACGCTTTTCTACAATGCTTTTACGAGAATGTACAATGCTTTTTTACTCAGAAACAGCTGCACTGCACTTTTAGCAGAACATTTGCAGTAGGTATGCAGATAAAATTATGTTCCTGCTTACCTGATGTGTACAAACTCCTCTCTCCTCAGCAGGTCAGCCAAGTGATAATGGCAGGTATGTTTTCTTTTGTCAGTAAAAAAGGTTACATTTGACAGTGGCTCATAAAGTCCTAAGGTATTTAAAAAACGAAAAATCTTGT
Source organism: Oasisia sp. SBJ-2009 (assembly GCA_964017155.1). Lineage (NCBI taxonomy): Eukaryota > Metazoa > Annelida > Polychaeta > Sabellida > Siboglinidae > Oasisia > Oasisia sp. SBJ-2009. Next base: position 11,037,421 of record OZ024862.1, read on the forward strand.
ATGTGTGTATATATATATATATATATATATATATATATATATATATATGTATGTATGTATGTATATATATATATATGTATGTATATATATATATATATATATATATATATATATATATATATATATATACATATATATACATATATATATATATATATATATATATATATATATGAAACGCAAAAACGCTTAATGTACTGAAAGGATGCAGCATGTGACTTATTCCTGCATAGAAAATAGCATGTTTATGTGAGAAAAATTAGGTCCTTGTTGTTCTTTTATAATTTTTATGCTAGGGTTTGTAGTGCACCAGTAGTCAGCTAGAACTAGACTTGCTAACCCTCGAGGCTGCCAACTGTCACATATTAGCCAAGTTCTTAAACATTTGACAGGCTCATGGATGTGTGGACAAAGGTTTATTGTCTCCTCTCTCATTTATGTTTTGTCATCTGTCTCCTTCTCTCTCATCTATATTTTTCGTCTGTCTTCTCTCTCATATATGTTATGTCATCTGTCTCCTTCTTTCTCATCTATGTTATTTCCTCTGTCTCCTTCTCTCTCTTCTATGTTATGTGATCAGTCTCCTTCTATATCATCTATTTCATGTCATCTGTCTCCTTCTCTCTCATCTATGTCATGTCGTCTGTCTCCGTCTGAGCTACAATAAGAAGAAGATGTCGTCTGTCTCCTTCTCTCTCATCTATGTCATGTCGTATGTCTCCTTCTCTCTCATTTGTTTTATGTCATCTGTTTCCTTCTCCCTCAACTATGTAATGTCGTATGTCTCGTTCTCTCTCATCTATATTATATCACCTGTCTTCATCTTTCTTATCTATGTTATGTCATCTGTCTTCTTCTCTCTCATCTGTGTTATGTCATCTGTTTTCTTCTGTCTCATCTATGTTATGTCATCTGTCTTCTTCTCTCTTATCTTTGCTGTGCTATCTGTCTCCTTCTTTCTCAGCTATGTTGTGTCATATGTCGCCTCTCTCCCCTTTTTTGTATCTCTCTCGTAGGTGTTGTATCATATGTTTCATCTATGGTATGTCCTATGTCTCCTTCTCCCTCCTCTGTGTAATTTGTCGTATCTCTGTGTGTTATGTCACCTGTCTCATGCTCTCCTCTGTGCTATGTCATATGTCTCCTTATCTGCTCTGTGTTGTGTTATCTGTCTCATTATTTCTAATAACGTTATATCCTCTGTGTTATGAAATCTGTCTTCTTATCTCCTGTGTTTTGTCATCTGTCTCCTTTTCTGTGCATGTTATCTGGCAGTGCATTATAGAGTGGGATAGCCTGGTGGAACCCAGGGATACTTGCGATTGACTTAGATAAACTTGGAGGAATTATGATTTACGTTATTTATTTAATTAATTAATTACATTAATTTAATTAATAATATTGTAAAAATTAATATATTGAGAATCTTTCAACTAATGCAAGACATAGCCAACCTATGGAAGTAGAAAGGCTAAGCCATGTTGCAAGTAATTTTGTACCAGATGAACAAATGGCTTCCAAGTAAAATGTTAGAACTGGCTAATTTATTATTATATATGAAAATATGCATCAAAACTAACTTCTCTTAAATCTTTGAACTTCATTTGATGATTTTATAAATTCTGATGACCCACAAGTATCCAAGGGTTCCACCAGGCTATCCTATCCCACCCCATAATGCACTGCCATATAACATGCAAAGTATTTTCAACTTGATGCACCATTAAAAGAGAGGTGTAACTTATTATTAGAGTTGAGTTTCACCTCACGTTCAGTTGTTGAAACTCAATTGAGTTTCAACATCAACTGTTGAACTTCATTGATTTTGAGCTTCTACTTGTGTTTAACTGTTTTCTTAGCTATAACTAATGTTGTGCCTGTCCTGAATTATATCAGAATATATATGCATTTTAGCTTCAGTTGCTGTCAATTATTATTTTGTTGTGAAATATGCCGCTACAAGTGATTGATTATTTAAAGTATGATCGATCATGTGCACGTATATATTTATCATTTATATATATATATATATATATATATATATAGTGTATATATATATATATATATATATTATTTAAAGTATGATCGATCATGTGCACGTATATATTTATCATTTTATATATATATATATATATATATACAGTGTATATACATACACACATATGATGTAGCATGCACACACACACACACACACACACACACACACACACACACACACACACACACACACACACACACATTTATGTGTGATTTGCAGAGATACTGAACATATTAATGAACGATTTTGTTGTTATTTAGATTATAATGCCACTTTATAATGTTTTTTATTATTGGGAGATAAAATGTCTTTTTAGCAATTATTCTGTACTCTATTTTAGTTAGTGTCCAGGAGTTGAGTTATCTGTTTTAGTAATAAGGTAAATTTTATCTTCAGTTTTGTGATGTATTTGGTACTTTTGCAGTATTCTAGCATTTATGTGTTAGAAACATAGGTACTATTTTGATATTTTGTACTAATTTATGTTGTCAACACACACTAACACAGCATGATGTTTCCTGTATTTCTGGAGTTTGTTATTTCTGTTAATCCTACAAATTATGATAGATTGTACTATAAACACATTCATAAACAGACCAATCGTATATCCATTGATTTTTTCTCAATGGTAGAGTAGCACCTGAAAGAGTTATTCTATGTGTGCTCCTGCTCTGTGAAGAATTAGAGATTAGCTATAGCTATAGCCAGTTACAAGTAATAACACTCTTCACTGTTCTGCTTGCTTACTGCTATTGCTGATTATCTAAATGGTTACTGACTTGTTGCTTACCTAGGTTTTTGATGGATGGTTATCAAGGTCACCCAGTTCGTAGAAACAATTACCTCCATCATGATTTACCCACTACTGAAGGTAATACATCAAGTAGCAGAAACTAGGTTAGATATGTAATTTATTAAATTCATATTTTTGTGATCATTTTGATAATCTACTTTTAAAACACTTCGTGATTAGAATCAGAATAATTTATTTGCATATATGTAGATGTTTGGTAAGAGAGACTCTTAATATGGCATGATGTATGTTGGTTAACACATATTATAAAAATTGTTGGCAAAGCCCACGATAACACATATAGCAGTGTTTGATTTTATTGGTATTACTTTACTTTGTGCATCCCAGATTTTACAGCAAGATCACCGTAGCATCAAGTCTGATAAGACTTGATGCTACGGTGATCTTGATGTAAATTATATGCAAACATGCCTTTGGGAGTTTTAGTCTTTTTAGCCAAATTTTCAATGGACTTACGGCATCACTTTAGAGTCTGCCGTCCACCATGCACCGTTAGCTCTCAGATCTGGTTAGCTGGAGATCTGTTTTTCAAATTTTGCATAGACATTTCTTAGGGTAACTACCACTATGCACAAGAAATATAAATTTGATTAACACATTTTTAATCCTCCTAAAAACTGGTATATGTTAAGTTTTCCTAGTCTATTTGAAACCGTCTCTGAAGCTTTCCTCTAATTTTGCATAAACATATCTGAGGGTATTCTCCACTAGTCATGGGCTTCTCAGGACCTTCCCCAAAAGCAAAATGTAAAAATTTAGTTTATTTCTGGGCTTTTAAGCAGATCACAGATTACAAACTCCCATTGATGGTGATCTGTGTATTCTGGTGAGATCAGCACACCCCACAGTACCAGTCTAGTTGAACACTCCTGGCATTCTAGTGTCCTTCCTCACTATGTTTAATTGCTCTCCATTACTACTGTAGGGGCTGTATTAATAACCTGTGGATCCTGTTAAACTGGAAGTTGCTGCCTGCATATGCATATTGTGATGTTTGTTTAATTATCTTTAACATGTGACTTTAGTGTCTATTGGTTAGATATATTGTCACCTGTAAGTGACAATTTAAACAGATAAAAAATTATATTCTAGACAGCTACGGAGTGCAAATTCGTACACTTTATTGATATTGTTAGCTGCATTCACACAATATTGTTGTGTTTCTGGTCATTGGGTATAAATAGCCAGATAAAATGCCATGTGTTTTGGTGAATCATAGTCACCATGACTATGATTCACCAAAACACATTTCATTCATAATTACTAATTCACTATACATATAGTCCAAAGGACTCGAGGGCTACTTGGCCCATTTTTAGTATCAACTATAGTGTACAAGTGCTTGCCATGTTGCTCGTTATAAATCATTAATATCGTTGATGGTAGATAGAAACAAACTTCATATTTGACCTGTTAGTAAAGATACGTGCAACTACTTATGATATGCTTGTTTCCATATTATATTACATGCTGCTATATAGTTCCATGCCCATTAACTAAGCCCAAAAAACAGAATTAAAAATGTTATGATATGCCACTGGATGGTACCCTTTCCCTGGTGGTCTAGTTCGTCTCTCCAACGTCTCGCCGGTATTCCTCAAGGTCTTTTTGTTTTATAGGGTTTCCAAGTGTTGATGCGCAGTGTCCATCGGTTATCTTGTATCCTGCTGACGTGCCCTACCCAGGTCCACTTCCGTCTTCTGACTTGTTCAATCACGAGTGTGACCTTTGTCTTTTCTCTTATCCAGATGTTTGTTTTTCTGTCCCGGTATGTGATGTTTAACATACTCCTTTCCATCTTTGTGCATCTGCAAGCTTGTTCTTTGCTTGGGTGGTGAGTGCCCATGTTTCCACGCCGTATGTCATGAGTTTTAGACTTGTCTCTTCAAGCATGTTCCAATATTACCCTTGAAGATGTCGCGGTGCTTGGCGAATGCTGTCCATCTGCCCGTGATTCTTCTTTGAATCACCTTGTCTTGGTTTTTGTCTCTGGTGCTGTATATCCGTCTCAGGTAGATATTGCTTTAAACGTTCTGAATCTGAGTGTTCTTGACATATATTGGTAATCGTCTTCCATCGTGCACCTTTATCTTCAACTTGTTCATCTTCAAACCATGATTTTCACTTTCATCAGCTAATACCTGTAGCATTTGTTTCAGCTCATGTGGTGTATTACGTATATATGAGTATGTCATTGGTGAAGAAAAGATGACTTAGATATTCGCTGTCTATCGTCTGGTTTCCCAAGTCAGTCATCAGAATATGCTTTCGAATGCTGCCGTGAACAGCATGGGAGATATGGTATCTCCCTGTCGTACTCATCTCCTGATGTTAGTCTTGTTACATTCTTTGTCATCAAGATTTTGGTGTAGATTTCCTTCAGGAGTTCGATGTACACATCTTGTATCCCCTATTCTTGAAGCAAGGTCAGTACTGCTTGAGTTTGCACTGAGTCAAAGGCTTTCTCATAGTCGACGAATGCAATGCAGAGTGGGATTTTATATTCTTTGCACTTCTCCTTCATTTGGTTTAAATGTGGATGTGGTCTGTTGTTGAGCATCTGCTTCTGTATCCAGCTTGCTCTCATGGCTGGTTTTCGTCGAGTGTCTTCCTTTTCGTTAGTACTTTCGTGAGTACTTTATAGATGTTTGATAGTAGACATATTGGTCTGTATTTCTTGAGGTCTTTCCCTTCTTGAAGATTATCATCATCTTAACATTCTTCCACGCTGCAGGTATTCGTCTTTCTAAAACGCATTTCGTGTATAGCTTAGCTTAGCAAGTGTCTTTAAGATGGCATCTTCTCCTGCTTTCAATGTTTCGATGTTTATATGGCCGTTGCCTGTTGCTGTCCCATTCCTCAAATCTGATAGTGCTCCCATGATGATATCTCTAGTACCTCTTTTGGGGTCAGTGTGGATTATGGTATTCTGTTCACTGTCTTATAACATGGTGTAGAATTAGTCTAATCATTCTAAGATCTTATCTTGATCATGGATTTCTGTATCATGCTTGTCCAGGAGTTTCGTCATCAGGGTTCGTGTTGGTGATGATATCCTAGATTTATGGGGCTTGTTAATTGCCTTAGCTACTCTTAACGAGCTTTGATGGATCATGACTGTGATGGCTTCGCTCATGGTGTGGATGTCGTCTAGTTTTTGTAACATCGTGAATTGGTTTCTCAGTTCAAGTTGGAATGCGCTCTTCTTTGATCCTATTCATGTGGCATCTACTCTTGGTGGCCACTTGTTCATCAGTATTTTCCTTTCCACCTCTACGGCCAGTTTGATGTTGCTCATGACCAGTCTGTGGTCACTTCCAATGTTGACTTTGTTGATGACCGTTACGTTTGTGATGATGTCTGGCCTGTTTGTTAGGATGTAGTCAATTTCGGTCTTCATTACACCAATTGGGCTTTTCCACACGGTATTCATGATTTTGTACTTTCTTGATGTTGCCCATTCTACCTCTTTCGCTTCTCAATTCGAGCTCAATTTTGCCCATTGCCGTTTCCGTAGGGTTTGTTCTTTTCCCTGTTTGAACATTGATGTCTCCCATCACTATCGTGTAATGGCTTGGTTTCCCAAAATTCTCATCCACATCACTGTAGAAGCTAGTTATGTCATCTTCTGAGTGTGGTGTTGTTGGTGCATATACTTGCAGTAGATTTAGTTTGTAGCACTTTGTTATGCACAGAACAAGTTCTGCAAATCTGGGGCTGATGCTCTTTACCCTCACTATATGGTCTTTATATTTCCTGGTTATGACAAAGCCTACTCCTGCTTGGCCGTTGGTTGCCTTAAAACGATATAGTAGGTGGCCGCTTTGTAAGGTAGTGAAACATTCCTCTGGTCTTCTCACTTCGGAGATCTTTATTACATCCCATACCAACCTGGTTTCCCTATGTTCTTCTTCGAATTCTTCTTTGTGTTTATGCCTTAGTAGAGACCTTCTCTGACAGCAAGAGAGTTGTGGCAAGATGGAGTGAACACTTCCAGAAGCTACTCAACGTCCCTGGCGACATAGATCACGAAGCTCTGGACAACATCCCGCAGCGCATTATCAAGACAAGCCTCGATGAGATTCCAACTATGGATGAGATGGCTAGAGCAATCGCCGGCCTGAAAGATGGCAAAGCACCTGGAGGAGATGGAATTCCTGCAGAAGTATGGAAGCACGGAGGGGAAAATCTGTTCAGCAGACTGCACCAACTAATCACCAATGCCTGGGAGGTGGGTTCTGTACCACAAGCATGGAAGGATGCAAGCATTGTAACCATCTACAAGAAAGGTGATCGAACAGACTGTGGGAACTATAGAGGAATCTCTCTTCTTTCCATAGCAGGCAAGATCTTCGCGAGGATCCTCCTCAACAGACTATCTACTCACATAACACCAGAGGTAGTTCCGGAGACACAATGTGGCTTCAGAGGTAACCGGAGCACCGTGGATATGATATTTTGTCTCCGACAACTACAAGAAAAGTGCATTGAGCAGGACCGACCACTGTACATGGTATTTGTCGACTTCAGCAAGGCGTTTGATACAGTTGGGAGGACCGGGCTATGGCAGCTACTGAGAAAGTATGGCTGCCCAGAGAAGTTCACAACAATGATCGAGGCACTACATACTGGAATGATGGCAAAAGTTAGTGTTGAAGGAGAAGTCTCGGAATCGTTCAGTGTCACAAATGGGGTCAAGCAAGGTTGTGTACTGGCCCCCACGCTCTTCTCCATCTTCCTATCAGCAATGCTCGACGAGGCTTTCCGAGACATGGGGGATGGCATCTACATACAGTCCAGACAGAACGCTGACCTATTCAACGTCGCACACTTCAGAGCAAAGACCAAGACTACTCGGATACTGATGAGAGAGCTGCTATTCGCAGATGACAGTGCACTGGTTGCACACTCTGCTGAAGAGATGCAGAAAATAGTGGATGCTTTCTCCGATGCGTCAAAGAAGTTCGGCCTGAAGATTAACATCAAGAAGACCGAGGTGCTGTACCAATCCAACTCTACAAGAACCCGAGAGGAGGATATCATGGTTGATGGAAACAAGCTGAACTCTGTTCTAGAATTCACCTACCTCGGAAGCACTATATCAAGTGACGGATGCATTGACGACGAAATACAGAGGAGGATGGCCAAGGCTAGTGCATCTTTCGGCCGACTATGCCAGAGACTCTGGAACAACCACCATGTGTCCATGCGGGTTAAAGGCAAGATATACCGTGCAATTGTGCTGTCCACCCTCCTATACGGAGCTGAGGCCTGGACAGTGTACAGACGACAGGTTAAAAAGCTACATGCCTTCATGATGCGACATCTGCGTTCGATCATGAGGATAACCTGGATGGACAAAGTGACAAACAAGGAAATACTAGAACGAACAGGGCTGCCATCTATGGAAGATCTTCTGATCAGAAAGAATCTCCGGTGGACTGGACACCTCATGAGGATGTCACCAGACAGGCTACCGAAGCAGGTTCTCTACTCTCAACTGTCTTCTGGTCAGAGAAAGAGAGGGCGCCCTCGTCTCCGGTTCAAAGATACCATCAAGAGAAACCTAAAGATGAGAGACATAAAGATCGACTCATGGACATCACTCTCACAGCAGAGAGACAAATGGAGAGCAAGAGTCAAGTGATGGAAGCAGTCTTTGTCGCTTCGCGACCGACAGCACGATGATGATGAGAGCTCTGACGTTGTAGGTCGCTATCGTTAGTCAACTTACTCTCTTTCTGTGGCTCTTTTTGACCCAGAGATTCATAGCAACCCCTGCACGGAGTCCTAATTAACCAGAGCCACCTCCATGGTCATGGACTCTTTCACTGCCTCTGGGGAAGGGGTGATGGGAGATTAATGCATATGACATAAGCATAAAAGAAATGCATGTGCTCAGCTCATGTGTTACCCTGACATTATATAAATGCACAAGAGACGATGGCACTAACAGAGAAACTACTATTTGAATGATGAATTTTTTTGCAGAATGGTAGGACTGTGAAGGGAAATGGTACACAGGCATCGTGAAACCCACTTCACTTTGTGACTCTATGAATCAGTCAGCTAGTGATTGGTCTTCTGTTCCCCATCATCCAAATTTGTTCCCAGATTGGGGGGCCCCTCTGGCTATGCAACTGCATGGAGTAACAGGTTTTGCTGTCGGATCATTTTGAGAGTGAATGTATTGATTGCAGCCCATGCACAAAGATATTGTATTTAAATTAAAAAAAAATTATCCTTTAATATCATTAGGATGTCGATGTGTCAACCAGGAGTTAATAATATAACAACATAAATCTGTTAGCGAAAAATTCCAGCAGTTGCATTATTTAGCTTGATTGGCTTTTATCTTTTTCACAAAATAATAATTCACAATGAAAGTAAAAATATGGTAATTGTGTGTAATGATGATGCATATTTCACAATTTCTATTATCCAGACAAATAACAATTTCTATTTTCTGATATGATTAGAGTAAATGAAATTTTTGAATATACATTTATTGTTTCATTACATAATAATTGTAACAGAATGATGCACTTTTGCATATTAACAAACAGGCCAGTCATAGTCGTAGGCATTAAAGTCATTAAAACGTCAATGTTGCAAGTGACCACATATTGGAATTTTTGGATTACAGCTGTATTTCTATAAGAAAACATTGGTACAAATTGGTTACAAACTTGTTTGGTCCTGAAAAAGTCTGAGCTCTGTAGCTATATGCTAGGCTCTTTGGGAGTAGGACCAAAACGTTGTCAGTACAACATTATACAAACAAAACAGCTGATCATTGCAATGAATGTAAACCTTTGTCAACGGAGGCTGTTTACAATGATACAAATCAAAGAAACACATTTCCCAAAAGTAAAAATAATGGGACAACACAATTGCCCTGTGCACATTCTAACCCAGATCAAGAGTATCATACATATCCTAAAGATACCGATTCAATTCTAAATCTATGTTTCTATGACAATATGAATGGTATAGAAACATCTCATTGGACAAGTGACAGAAATGTCACTATATTTTGATAAGTCTGATGGTAAACCAGGAGATCGGGGTAATTTCATAAATTAAATTGAATTCATGGCTGAGGCTTACAATTTGGGTTGAGATAAGTTAATGGCATTTTTGATTGTATATGATAAATAAGTATTTGTAGCACTTCTAACGTGCCTATATCATTGAAAATTAAAATATTATTTTTTACAAAAGATGGCTATAATTTCATAAGATTGGATTTCAATAGGAAGTTGATTCATGATTGTGGGTGCAGCTACTGAGAAAGCACGTTTGCCAAAATTGAGCTTAGTTTTAGAAACACAAAGGTTTCGAAATGGATGATCTAAAGGTTCTAGGGATATCAGAGACATAGAAGATTAACCAGTTTTATGTCATTCATCGTTATTGTAAAGATTCATATTTTCTGGCAACTAGCCTCTACATGGTTTGTTGAAATTCATATTAATGTATGCACATTTTTATGAAATAACTAGTTAGATTATAGTGCAACATGGCTAAGTTGTCAACAGGTAGAAATTAGCTTCTAATGTTTGCTCTGTTTTAGCCACTGTGTCTGGAGATGGTGATCAAACCAGGTGAGTTATATTTTACTGATATATTTAAGTAATAAAAGTAATTTAATGTTTATTTGCTTATTATAGGTATTATACTCTTGCCTACCATTCTGGAATGTGTATATATATATATATATATATATATATATATAATTATGTTATTGAAAGTAAAAATATGTTTTATAGAAACTAAAGTTGTCCAGTTATCAGTAAACACGGTTTTATCCCAAAAAGCTTGCACAGAATAAGGCAGATGTATGGTCTATTTTTCTAACATAGAACATATGTATGGTCTAGTATTACATATATCTTACTTTTTACATGCAATAAGGTACTTTGATGCATGCCTTTACTTATTATTTGTATTGGTTATTTATAGAATTGCTTGATCCCATTACAGTGTACATGTAATTTTCCTGAATTTCACTGTTTGTCAGTGCTGAAATTCATCATGTCATAAAGGTGTCCAGTTTCTCCATTACAGTTTTAGCATTTATCATTATTATGTATGCCCAACCCAAACAGAATATATGACTTTCAACCTGTGAAATTCAGCCCCAAAAAACAGCAACAGGTTTATTTAAAAATGAATTTTAGTTGAGCTTCAACTCACATTCAACTGTAAAATTTCAACTCACTTTTAACTGTTGAATTTCTGATGAAATTACTGGTAGCTTACCATAATTTTATTTGCATAGCTATATGTGAAATAGTGGGGCATGCACGCAAGCACCATAGTGTGACCATATCTGTATGATATAGCGGTATTTATGTAAACATTGCAATTCACAAATCACCATAACAAAGAATAGATTGTTTTATTTGTTTTCAAATATCACTGATATTAGTGCTGTCACCATGCTCCAGACGTTGGAGAATCTCCTTTGCATGAAAACCTCATTTAATGCTGAAATTAACTCTGCTCATCACACCATAATCTTGCTCATTATTATTGTGTTCACTGCAAATATACAATAACGTATTGTTTAAAGGTATAGCCAAGTATATTAATGTAAATAAAGAAGCATTTAACTCTACTGCTGAGTGGCCAAAACCTGCCAGCCCCTCCTACCCCAAAATCTGCCATTTCAAATTGCTGGCCTAAGCTGTATGGAAATGTGCTGTCGCCATCTTGTGAAAACAGACTTCATTTTTTTTACCACATCCAGTGATCAGTTACATACCATCCCATACCTCCTAGGTGTTAGAAGCATATACAGCTGTAGCTTAAATTTGAGTTTTTTCTGTAGGCTTCCTTACCATGCCTGATAACCCAATTAAACTTGTTGCTCCTTTCTGATCTCCTTGCAATCACTCGCATAAAAAGCTTGCTTCTTTCGGTTCAGCACCTCTTTGATCTCTAGTCAATCATGGCTTATTGTTTGGGTAACATCTGACCATAATTTGGGGCACTACCTTATCAACGCAAAAGTTTAAATGATCTGTGACACACTGCGTCAACTCATTGATGTCATTCCCATATGCCTTGAAGAATACTCCCCAGTCGGTGTATATTAACAAGGTTTAACAAGTTGCCATCCAGAGCCAAGCTCCAGACGGCATGTGAACAAGGAAGCCTATGGCTTATCAAGTGTTCACTAAATTAATTAAATTACTTATAAAAGTGTACATAAATTAGTATTATAAATAAAATTATCAATCTATACAATTATAAAATGCTACAAAAATGCTACTAATTAAAATACATTGTCTCTAAAAATACATAAGTAAAATAAAAATTAGGCGTTTTCTCAACAAAATAAATAAATAAAATAACAAATTATTAGTTGTCTCTAAAAATACATAAGTAAAATAAAAAAGAATAAGTTGTCTCTAAAATTACATAAGTAAAAATTATAATTTGTCTCTAAAAAGTATCATAAAAAATACATACAATGTCCTACAATAATAAGAATTTTTATAATAATAAATTTATTAAAATAAATATATGAATAGAAAATGTAATCAGTAATAAAATAATTTCTAAAAAAATTAAGTGTTCAACCTAGGTATAGCCCGCCCTTGCCAGATAATTGTCAATTTTATTTTTAAGCATATTTATACTGCTGGCAAAAAATGTTGCTATCAATATCTTATATCCATTAAATATCTAAACGTTCTATTAGGTCTCCTCATAATCTTCTAGTTTCTAATGTTGGCAATCCACATTCTAATAGGCGTCTTTCATAGCATAAATGTTTAAGTTCTGTAATAAGTTTTGTTGCCCTCCGTTGAACTCTTTCTAGTTTATCGATGTCTTCTGATATGGCCTGAATGCAATATTCCAAGTGTGGCCTAACTATTGCCCTGTACAGTGGTATGATTAATGTCTTCTCCATATATGTCATGTTCCTTCTAATAAGCCCTAATATTTGGTTGCCCTTTGCAGCAGCAAGTCCACATTGCTCCTAAATTGTCATATCGGCACTAACTGTAACTCCTAGGTCCTTTTCATTTACACTTGTGCCTAATATAGTATTGCCTATAAAGTATTCATTGCTCACATTACAATGTCCAATGTGGATACGTTTACATTTACCAAAATTAAATAACATCTGAAATTTGTCTGACCATTTGACTAACTTGGTTAGTTCATCTTGTAAAGTTTCTTTATCTGCATCAGTTTGTATAGTTCTGAACACTTTTGTGTCATCTGCAAATTTAAGTACTTTACTTGATAAGTCATCATCCAAATCATTTATAAATATCAAAAATAATTTGGGTCCCAACACCGACCCCTGTGGAGCTCCACTCAAAACTAGTTTCCAGTTGATATCTTCCCCTCTACTATTATTCTCTGTCTTAGATCTGTCAACCATGCTTGTATCCAAATGATCATACTTTCCCCTATACCATAGGCTTTTAATTTAATTAACAGTCTTTGATGTGGCACTTTATCGAATGCTTTCTGAAAATCAAAGTATACTATCTTGTCCTTCATTAAGTCAGTCCAATTTATGCTTGCTAAGTAGGTTCTCATTTGTTTATATTTGCATTTGTTGAAATTTCTCCTCCATCACTTTTTGCCAGTAATCTCTGTTTGTATTTTTATTCTAAAATGGATCTGATTATGGTCACTAGACCCCAAAGGCTCACATATTTTAATATTATCAACTAATTCGTTTTGAGAGGTGAATACTAAATCCAATACATTTCCACCTCTAGTTGGTTCTAAAACATGTTGTGTAAGGAAACAGTCCTGTATTAGAAGTAAAAACTGCTGGTCATCTATTCCAACACTCTAGGGATTTCCACTGAATATGACCATGATTAAAATCACCCATTATAACACATTCCCTTTTATTAATCTGCTTTATGGCATTGTGCAATTTTTCATCATCCTCTTGTCGTATGTTAGGACCACGATAAATTAGCCCTATCATTAATGTTGAGTTTTTTGTGGCTATGAGCACCAAATTGCTTCTTTGCATTCTGCTTCCTTTTCCATCTGTATTTCATATGCTTGTATAGAATCCTTAATATACATAATGACCCCACCTCCCCTTCTCTCTTATCTGTCTTTTCGAAACATTACATAACCTGAGAGCATTAGTTCGGCATCAACCATGTCTTTATGTGCCCATGATTCTGTGATGCCTTATTTATATCGGCTTCTGTATCCATTATCATGAAGTCTAGGTAATTTCTCTTATTTATTATGCTTCTGTCATTTAAGCATATACATATACCTAAGTTCATTTGTATTTATATTTTGTGATTGTATCCTTGTAGATTTGTTTGTACAGTTTTCTTGAAGTGGCTCTATGCATCCCCCCTGTGCATCTAGTTTAAACACTCAACTGTGCCTGTGCCTTCATTTATGCACCCTATGGACTCGCTCCCCAGAACTGCTGTTCCCTTTCCCGATAAGTGTGGCCCATCATTCATAAACAAATCTTCTCTCTCTACAAAACTTGCCCACATTTCAACAAAGCCGATTGCTTCCTCCATGATAATAATAATAATAAAATACTTCTATAGCGCCCGATCAATAAAAAATTGCCCTCGTGCGCTTTACAAACATACCTAAACGATAAATGCGTAAATAATACCTAAAATTCAGTATCTAAAAACATGAAGATAAATTAGACAAATAGGAACACAATTAAAAAATAAATAGATAAATAAAGTAAAAGAATTTTAAATACATTAATTGGTTTAAACATGATCAACTAAAACACAAAAACTTAAATTACAAAAAAGCTTGCCTAAATAAATAAGTTTTTAGAAGTGTCTTAAAACTGGTTATTGTTAGGGCAGTCCTGAATAAAGGTGGCAAATTGTTCCATAGAACTGCCGAGTGTGAGTCTGTGAGGCTGGTATGGACAAAAGGCGCGGTTGCGAGGCAGATCGTAGAGTTCTGTTTACGTGTCTGTAGCTGAACAATTCACTCAGGTAGTCTGGCGCTACCCCATTCAGAGCACAATAGGTAAACAGCAGCATTTTGTAGGTCGGTCTCAGATGAGCTGGTAACCAATGTAATCGCTGCAACAAGGGTGTAATACGATCGTATTTCTTCGTACGCATAATTATACGAGCTGCACAATTGTGCACCCGTTGCAGTCGATGAATGGTGTTGTTTGGTAGACCATAGAGGAGAGAGTTACCATGGTTTACCATTTGTCACTAGTGCATGAACAAATATTTTACACGAGTCATTTGTCAGATGAGGGTGAATTCGCCCAATGTTTCTTATCGGGTAGTTACACACCTTCACAATGTTAGCGGTCTGCTGCTCCATCCTCAGGTTACAATCAAATGTCACACCCAAATTGCGCACGCACGATGAAGGTTGAATTTGATGGCCGGCTATTGTCATGTACAAATCAGCAGGCAGGCTGCCGCGTTTCTTCGCTAAGGAAAAAATGATCATGTTGAGCATCGGATTTCTCCATGTTAAGTTTTAACTTGTTGTTTGTCAGCCATGCAGCTACTTCAGCAACACACAGTTCTACCTTAGCAAGTGCCGCCACAATTGATTTATCTCGATCAACAGCCAGGTATAGCTAAAGGTCGTCAGCATAACAATGATGGTTCCTGCCCTGTCTATCAATAATTCCTCCAATCCGCTTTTTGTACATACAGTATAAGATAGACCCTAGCACTGACCCTTGTGGGACGCCACACGTCAAGACTGAACCACCCGACTGGGCACTCTCCACTACCACCGTCAGATACCTCTCGCTAATGTATGATTTCAACCATGCAAGCAACTTATCGGTAATGCCGAATGAATGTTCAAGTCGAGTCATCAACAATTCATGAACGACTGAGTCGAATGCAGCCGACAAATCAAGCATCACAAGAATTGTTGTACATTTCTTGTCCAATGTTGTGGCAATATCATTCTTGACACAGAGTAACGCTAATTCTGTGGAGTGGCCACGTCGGTATGCTGACTGAAAAGGGTTGTGCAGTGCATAATCATCAATGTGCATATTAAGTTGTTTTGCGATGACTCTTTCAACCAATTTTGATACAAATGGCAAGTTCGACACAGGTCGGTAGTTGTTCAAAAAGTCTTTGTCCAATGTATGTGTTTTCAGGAGTGGTTTAATGATTGCATGCTTGAAGTCAGCAGGGACATGCGATGAGTAAGAGACGCATTTATCATAACAGTGATTACTGGAACTAACTCAACCGAACACCGCATTAGAAGGCAAGTCGGCATTGGATCTAATTCAGGTGATTTAACCGGAATGGATGCAACTAATCGTTCAACGTCCAATTCACTGACAGTCTCCAAGCAGACTAGTAGGACATCACCGAATGCAGCGTCGTTGCTCATAGCTGCCAACGTAATGTCTGAATGATCTTCACCGCAGTCGACATTGTCATCCCGGATATTACACCCTTTCTCAATGAAGTGTTCACCAAATCGCTGCGCCCTGACAGCCGGACACAAATGCAGTGGCATTGCTGTTACACCACCATTTCCCATGAGGTTCCTTGTAATGCGAAATAGTTGTTTTTGGTCATTCTTGCAGTTGGCAATCTTTGTCGTATAGTAGTTTTTCTTTGCATTAACCAGCATGTTGTTGAAGACTATGCATTGAGCACGATACGCCTGCCGATGTACCTCAAGACGGGTTTGCAGCCACTTGCGCGCAGCTCGTAGTGTGCCACAGACAATCCAGTCGCAATGTTACGGTCATTGTCCGCTGCGGGGCATGGTTGTCAACGTAACCCATTGTTGTATGCGGCCACCATGCATGTCACCAACAGACGCAGCACTATTTATCTCATCATGCAAAGAGACAATGTCACGGTTAAACTCCTGAAGACAGACATGATGCAAACGCCAAAAAATACCTCTTGCAGGCTTCGTGGCATTTACACAAAACATGATGGCCATATGGTCGCCGGATATATTCCCATGTGTGTCACATAAGCACGGGTCGTAAACACTCGGTTGTGAAGTAATCATTGCAGTGTTGTTTTGAACGATAACAACATCCAGGAGGTGACCTTTGTTGTGTGTGGTATTTGTGACTAATTGGCGCATGTCCCTGTCAGAGAGCATCTCCGAAATATGCCTTGCATCAGGATCTGATACAATGTCAAGAGGGAAATTCACATCACCGGTAATAACGATGTCATGTGGGTCCAGCATCACTGTGTCCATTGACCATTGCTCAAAGAAAATATTCTTTGCGAAGCCATTTCGTTTAGACGGTGCAGGGCGATATAACACTCCCAATCTGAATTTGAATTTGGCGTCCAGTGTTGTGATATAATAGTCAGCATGTTCAAAGTGGGTGAAGTTATGACTTGACCTTACACTCTCAACTTTCATGCTGGACTTGTACATTAGGCCCACGCCACCGCCACAGTTCAGGGCAGGGTTTAACGGTGCGTCAAACTTGCACCGAGGAGTATGTTGAAATGTGTAGCCAGATGGCACAAGTTCTTTTATCACGTAATTGTCAGTGTTATGTCAATGTCCCTGGAAATGACCAGGTCAGCCAGCTATATAGACTTATTTCGAACTGACGGAGCATTCAGACAACACACTGTCAGAGGAACGCCATATGTATACTGTTTAATGCAGTGTAGGTTTACCAGGTGGGTTGTATTATTTTTTTGGCATGCATGGCATGCAGACAGTCCCAAACATCTTATTACGGAATACGTTGCATCAGGTAGTCGCGGTGTGACAGCCCTGGGGCCAGGCCAAAGAGCCCGTATGAAGCAAATCGTCCACGAGTTGACGCTAGATTGCGTAACTGACTGGCATTGTCAATGGGTACCTGAAGTTGACAGCCAACTTTGTTCACGTCACGGATGGCTGATTACATTCACATATAACTTTTAAAAATTGTAAATAATATACAGTGTCTTTACATATAAAAACTATACCGTGACGATCACTGTATCTTCACGAACAACTAGTGGTTTGCACAATCCTCAGTTCAGTGTAAATCCACAAAAACACACAGTAATTAGCAGAGCACAATTATGCCTGCTGCCTGCTATGCGCTACCAAAAACAAACATACATAACTTCAGTAGTATGGGTTGATGGCCATTCTTCCACAGTTCTTGTAGTATTTTCCTCTATTGCTCGTTATCGGCAGTATTCCCGATAAAACAATCTGCCCCACGCATACCTCTTTCAGTGTGCAGACTAGTTTTCTGTATTTCTCAATAAAGGCTGTCATACCTTCCTTTTCAGCACTATTTGTTGCCACACGCACAAGAATGGATCCCCTTGGCCTTTACCCATCACCTGTCCTACTATTTCTGTGACATTCTCAATCTTTGCCCCTGGTAGACATACTGTCACATCAACCCCGTGTATATTTTCTTGTCCAGCTTCCTGACAACAGAATCCCCCATGACCACTCGCAGTTTCCTCTCTTTCCCCATCTATTTTCATGTTGAGTTTCTCCTCCATCTCCTTCACCACAGTTGTCAGCTTATATATTTCCTTCATCAGACATTTCATTTGTTTTGTGCAGCCAGAAAACGCAAAATCGCCCCAGTTCTGGGATTCATTGCAAACCCGGTGTCGTTTTGTCTTAAGCAGTCGCTTGCACGGACCATATCAGATTTTATTTATATATTTTATATTTATTATTTATTTATATATTTATATATTTTTATTAAAAATTATTTATAAACTGATATATACTCCTGATGACTACAAATTTAATAAATTTAAAAAAATAAACAGTAAACACAATCGTTATACAAATCGGTTAAAAGGCTAAAAAAAAAGCCTAAATACAGATCATTTAATTCTTCACGCTCAGCAAGACTGTGCAAGGTAATAATACGGTTAGTGCCCGTGCAATGAAATGTTCAGAGGTCTTCACCCCCAGGTCGATTCTGGGTATAAAGAAACGTCTTGAAAGGCCTGTTAGTCAACAGTTTATATGCGCTACATCTGTCTTTGTATGATGACTGTACTGGCGTGAAAAATGAAATCGGCCTGTATTATTGCCCGCAGTGTTACAAATACTCAGTTTCAGCAGCTAACTGGTAGACTTTATACACGTTTCTGCCAATGCAAATAAAGTAGTGTATTTGTCTTAAAACTACATTAATGTCAAACACTTCAATGCAGAATTTAGATTACAAAATATAACTTGAACGATCAATGAAATATAAACATGTACCACCTGGCACCTTACACCATCTAGCGACCAACCACGGCATACCCCGGTAGTCAAATCACCCGTCCCCCCATACATGCACGCATACATGCATACACACATACACACAAGTTGCAGACTTCTAGTGACTACTTGTAAATCTTTTGATGGTACCTAGATGGCGTCGCACAACAGGGGTGTACTTTGGAATCAAATTATTTAGGTTGTGGTCCAACTTAATATTCAGTTCTACGTTTATTTATTTTTCACTTGTAACATTCTTTCTTTTTTCTTGTTTGTATTCCTTTTCCTTGAATGATGGCCATAATTTCTCAAATGTCACAACAATTTAATAATTGTGTTGTTGTTGTCTTGTTTCTGCAGTCGGATGCAATGTCAAATGTCAATGTCGGTATGACCATGCATGCATGTGTCAATAATGTATGCCAGATATCTAGCTGTGCGGCTGATGTAGAGGTGGATGGCAGAAGTAAAATAATTCAACACAGTTTAAAAAAGCCGAGTTGTCCAGCAGAAGAGTAGGTTTTTTCATGCAGAAGCTTATTATAAGTCATGCTGGTAAGAGACAGCATGCATGTATGTGTATATGCATGTATGTGTGCATGCTTTAATGTATGTATGCATGTATATATGTACGAATGCATACATGCATCGAAAAAGTCTGGACATCTGAAATCAATGGTTCGGATTTTGTCCGTTGTGGTTTTGTCCACATTTGTAATAACCAGTTGTGGTTTTGTCTGCTGGGGTTTTGTCCTTGCACTAAAATAATGCATGACGCTTCTGCCCCTGCAATGTTGGCTTGTCTCTCATTTCTTCTCACCCTGGCCATCTGATACATTCTCCAGAAACTAAGTCAGAAATTAATACCTATGCCAATAACCGTCACTATCCATATGTTGTTTAGGATGGTCATTCCACAAGCAAATGCATCCAATATGTTCTCTGTATCCATATTCACAATAATACAACATTTACATGAAACGCCAATTAGACACTAATAATAATATTGTAGCCAAACCCTTTCAGGGCTGATTACAAACTGACACACGTGTTTTGATAGGTGCGGTCAGTAGTATTCACAGTATATGCACCATGACACTGAGATTATTTACCTGGTGACATCACAAAAGTGTAGAATTAAAGAAGTGATGCTAAGCTTCACACTACTTGACGCAACTCGAATATTCCATTGTTTATTCTCCTATTCTAATCACTTATCTCCTTTTCTCTCCTGTGTGTTATGTAGTCTGTTACCTTCTTTCTCCTCAGCCAGTGTTATGTCATGTATCTCCTTCCCTCCACTGTGTTATATATTATCTCCTTCTCACTCCTCTATATTATGTCATCTGTATTCTCCCCCTATGATATGTCACCTTTTTTCTCCTGTATTGTTGTGTCATCTGGCTCCTTCCTACTCTTCTGTTATGTCGTCTGCATTTTAAAACTAATATTTATTTCCTAAAATAGACTTAGCCTGGCTCCGTCGCTTCACAAGGTGCAATAGACTTGGCCACGCCCAAGTTGCTCGCCGTAATTTATGAAATGAACAAATGACCTATCCTACAGCTCCCACCACCCTATCCAATCACTGAGTCTCTTCTGTTCTTACTTGGCGCCGCCATTTTTTAAGTCTTGCCTTCGCATAGTTTCATATTTATCAGTTTTTGTGAGCTGATCGCATATTTTGTTTAAACGCAATTACGATTTATCGTTTTTCTTTTCACTTCTGCAATATAATAGGCTATTTTTAGACCACTTTTCAGTTGTATTTTTCTATTATTAGCCTTTGTTCGACTTCGCTATGTCAATTTTAATGTAGTTGTAATGGCGGACCACTGACCAAGCACCGGAGTAATTCACTGTCTGCACTAGACTCATGCGTGGCGGCGATAATCATCCGAACAAGTCTCTTGTCACGCAAGAGACACTGCCCGGCCAATAGTGACGGAACTGCCAATAGTCCCGCTAGTTGGATTCCCAACAAGCGAATCCGAGCACATACCCGGCAGTCCATGTGAATCGACTTACGCCGGTGGCGCCGGCCCGGGTGGAAAACCGGTGACATTCCTCCGGATCAAACGGAGACGAGACCGGAGCGTCCGGAGAGCCCGGAGTCCGGAGAGGCTGGTGCACCCGGAGGTCGGAGAGCCCGGAGGTTGACTCGGAGGGAAACCCGAAGCCGGAGTCCCAGCCGGTTCTCCGGAGGGAAGCCTTGAGGTTGACCTCATCCGGCACAGTTCACTGACCGACCGGGAAATTCCAGTGCTGGAAGGAAACCCTCGGTTTGAGCTATGGACGCAGCCGAACCAGAAATCGTCCGACCAATCAGAAACCGCTGCACGCAGATTTGGGAGCCGTAGCCATAATCCAGCGTTTTCGGTCGGGGATCGTTCAAAGCGTTGCAACAATTGCATTTCTCGACCTTATCGAGGTCGCCCGGTTTCCTGGGATGGCAGCCGAACAAGCAAACTGCAAATATGGGATAAGTTAGGCGCATTAGACCCGAAGTTTGCTTTCGCCGGCTACACGACACGGGGCCCTGTTTCGCGACACGCAACCTACTCGCGGCTGGAAGATCCGGTGTTCGGCTGGCGAATCAGCGCCGTTTCCACTGAAAGCGTTGACTGACCCGTCGGTCCCGGGAATATACAGATGATTCCAGGACATGACTTTCCGCCTCCTGGGAATTAAGGCGACTATACATGCTGCAGTACATTCATCCAGCTCCACAAACAGTTGCCTACAACCGGATGAACAATGTGACACGATGTCACATTCAGAACGGGTGATCCTGGCTGCCCGTTTCTCCGGTGAATTGCCGGCGACTGACAGTCTCGTCTATCGCACAGTGCCACGTATTTCAGTACTGGCACAAGCCGATTATACCATCCCGGTTGCTGCCCAGCCTAGTCTTCCTTTCTCTGAGGCACTGATCTATCACTTTCAGAAAATGCAGCAGGAATTAAAACCCTCTTGTGGGCAAATCATACCAATTTGCTTCGGAACTTTGCTTCAGAGAGTTCCTGCACTCTCTGTTACAACTTTCTTCTACAGGTTTTCTTTTTTCACAGGACTCACCTGTCGCAGATAAGGGTTTCACCAAGATTCCTTGTTCGCAGCTGGATGGGGGAACACGTCTCGACACGGAGCAGAGGTATTTCTATAAACTCGCAGCCATTACATGCGACATCTGTGTATCTCCTCCTTCCAGGATTGGACAGGAACCGCCCTCAATTTGATCCATATAAGGACTGATTGATCACATGGGCATCGGAAACGTGTCCACAGATCACCTATTGGAGCAGCTGAAGGCAACATTGCAGTTATCGCAATCAGTTGCAACTGCTTAGGTCCGATGGCACTACATTGGATTGTGCTAACGCCTACAACATCTTGCTACATCAACAGGACCAAAGTATGAGGAGTCTCTTCCCTAGGGTTGCAAGATGAACGGGAGCGTCTTCATACTATTTCATTTGGGGCTTCGTCACTGTTCGAGGATCTCCCAGATAAGTTACAGTTGTAGGACAACATGGTTAGTCGGCAGCGAGACAATGACCTATCCAGGGGCTTGCACCTTTCGCCGTCCGTAAACGTGTGCTGCTACTAATCGATCAGCACCGGCTACATCCGTGCCATGATGGCATGCTTCTATGCCACTGTCGTCCTCACGTCCACATCCCTTTCTGGCCTATAAGGGACATAGTTCAGGACGTTACTTTCACCGACCAGGAAGATGATGACACAGGTCGTAACTACCTTTGTTCCAAGACTCGGGCACTGGTCAGCCCAACTGTTACACGACCTATGACCCTCGACATTCTAGACAAACCATGACATGTTACGCCTTTGTTTTCAAGAAAGGTGGGAGCTCGATTGTTCCTTTTCTGTGATGTCTGGAGATGAAGGAGATGCAGCAAATGGATGTGTGATATTCTGGAAGTCGGTTTCCATCTTCAGTTCCGAGTTTCCCACCTGAAGGGTGACTCATCTGCATTGGTAGACAAGGGATCTATCATGAAGCGCATAGCCCTCCGATCTTTGATAAAGTCCATGCAACAAAAATACGGTGTTGCAACACTGCATCTCACTTGTTTTACTGTCACCTTTTCCTTGTCCTGAAGAAGTCGGGAGAATGGAGACCAGTCATCGACCTCTCATTTCTCAACTTCTTCAGGTCACTCCTTCTCTGGACCAATATCACTTAATGAAAGCTCTGATTCGCTCATTCCTGCTCAGCGAAGGAGGATGTGCTCATACGTGGCAGACCTAGCTCGGCCTCTTTGCGTCCACAGAAAACTGGTTCTTCTGGGATGGCTACACGCTGTGAAGCCCAACATTGCATCTCTCAACATTGAGATTTCAATGCTTTAACCAGCAACTTGTGGATACCTCTTTTCCCCACGGCGGAGGAGGATCTCCAATGGTGGACGTCAGCACACAATGTTCTGAGGATAACACCAGTTACCCCGACAGAACCAGACACTCAGTTGTTCACGGATGCTTTGAACATCGGCTGGGGACCACATTAGAATGCATTGACGGCGTCCGGTCTTTGGACAACAACCGAGAAAACACTTTACATCAACATGCTCGATTTGGAAGCCACACACAGAGCCATGCTCCACTGGCTGCGGAAGCTTATGGGCCTGACAGTCCTGGTTGCATCAGCAGAACATGGGCAATACAGCTGTGCAGACAGACCAAGAGGCTACTCCTCAAGTGTCAAGACAACCAGATAGTGCTTCTGACATGACACATTCCCGGGAGATTGAACGTTCTTGCAGACAGACTGTCACGCCCTACCCAAATGTCAGGTACAGAATGGTCTCTACACCCATCTGTCTTCTGAGCACTGACATGGGAATGTGGAATATCCTAACTGGAACTGTTTACAACAAGGTGGAATCATAACTTCCACTATTTGTGTTCCCCGTTCCAGATCCATCAGCCAAGGGAGTAGATGCTCTGTCAATGAGCTGAAAGGCACTGTGGGCATACTCATATCCACCACCAGCTCTGTTGCCACGGGTGCTCGAGAAGGCCCAGCGGGACCAGTGCGAACTGATCTTCTTTGCCACACACTGGCCCCAGGCGATGTGGTTCGCACTACTATTATGGATTTTGGTTCAATCTCCGCTCTGTGTACCCAACATTACTCGGTTACTATGAACAGGTACCTCTTTGGTCCTGCCGGTAGTTATATGCTTGTCTAAAAGATTAACCATGCATGTCTATCACAGTCTGTCCAACCTCCAGGTACATGTGTGGATAGTATCAGGGATAGTCTCTCATCAGAGGCTTTGCCTCCCATGTAAGTAGACCCCAATGAGAGTCAACTATGGCACGAGTCCAAGTGGAGGATTTTCTCTACTTTGTATAACATACACACATTATCCACTCTCGGCTACTGAGACTTTAGTGTCAGATTTCCTCCTCCACCTTCACACAGAGAAACATTTGGTCATCTTGTCCATTGCAGGCTATCAGATGGCAATTGCCAGCACTCTTCGTGCCACTTCCGGCGTGTTAGTATGACGGAATTCTGCATTGAAGTCGCTACTTTGAAATATCAAATGGAACAGGGACAACATCAACGTTATTTACCAGCTTGGAATCTTGCCTTGGTTTTGTCAGCATTGACAAAACCACCTTTCGAATTGCTGGATCTAGTGTCGGATCAGCTGCTTACATGGAAGACAGTTTTCGTCTTCGTGTTTGCTTCCGGCAAATGTCGGGGTGAAATCCATGCTTTCGAACGTGCCTGCCTATAACGGACCGCAGGCTGGACACAGGTGACTCTTCGAGTAGGCCTGTCAGTGATATCTAGACGCAAGTGTTGAACAAGGGCATGAAGTGCATGTTTTCATGCACTATTCCAGCAATTGAATGTCATTTGGGCAATGGCATGGCTGAAGACCGACTCCTGTGTCAAGTACGGGCACAAAGATTTTACCTGGAAAGGTCTATGCCGCAGAGGGAGCACAAACGCCTCCTCTTTGTGTTGTTCAAACCAAGGCATAAGTGACACATTGTACCATCCACATACTCCGGGTTCTGGAGTGCTACACAAAATCCCCTACACCTTTCCTCGAGTCCCACGATGTTACGGCACACCAGGTACGATCCATGCCTCCATGGAACAGATTCTACGAGCTGGTACCTGGCACTGTTATAACGCCTTCACCGACTTATCTCAAGGACTTATTTCTCATCTGCCGATCTCATTCAACTAGGACCAGTAGTGGCTGCAGAATCAGTTCTGCACCCAATAGAAAATCCCTACAGGTAACTTTGTCTATATCCCATCATCCATTCACCTATATTCTGTACCTCGTGAAGCGATGGAGCCAGGCTAAGTCTGTTAGGAAATGAATTCTATATTTTTATAACTAAAATATGTATTAATAAGTAACATACTTACCTGGCTCCGTTGCTTCACCATATCACCCTTCCTCCTTCCACGCTATTGGGACATCCTATTACCTAATATGACATTACCTATCACAGTACGACCATTTTTGCCAAGTGCGAAGAGACTCAGTGATTGAATAGGGTGGTGGGAGCTGTAGGGATAGGTCATTT
This sequence comes from Oasisia sp. SBJ-2009, assembly GCA_964017155.1. Taxonomy (NCBI): domain Eukaryota; kingdom Metazoa; phylum Annelida; class Polychaeta; order Sabellida; family Siboglinidae; genus Oasisia; species Oasisia sp. SBJ-2009. The sequence goes on from OZ024862.1 coordinate 11,063,064, forward strand.
TTTCATTTTATAAATTATGGCGAGCAACTTGGGCGCGGCCAAGTCTATTGCACCTTGTGAAGTGACGGAGCCAAGTAAGTATGTTACTTATAAATATATGTTTTAATTCTAAAAGATTTTATAGCACACTGGTAATTATTTCACTGATGTCACTTGCAAAATATGTAGGATAAAATGTACAAGATCATAATGTCTTGTTTGCATGTTGCAGAAGACCAATAAGTGAGAGACCTAGGGTACCAACCCCAACTGAAAATGCAGGTAATACATTTAATGTGTGATGTGGACTGTTTCTTGTGTAAAAAAATCACTATCTTGTGGCGTCATCAAAACAAAAGCTGTAAAATCAAGATCTCTGATGACAGCTGATGTTGGTGCAAGCTGATCATAGACGTCAACATGTAAAATGCTTAAGTAGCAAAGAGATATGTCTGTATGTGCCCACTGCTCCACTGTCACATACAGCCTGCTATGCAAAGGAGCAATGCAAAAAATGCCAGTGGTGAATGAAATTGTCTTCAGTTACTCCATAAATATATGCCATTGTTACGAATGAACATAGGCAAATGCTCGGTAGCCGTAGTATTGTAAATTCATTCTTAGGATTTCCAACAGTAACACATTTGACCTGTGACCTGTTAACAAACACTAATATACTGATATATAATAATTAAGGCAGGATTAAAAATCATGTTAAATACCTATATGACCATATCACATACACCCTTCTATGCAAAGCAATGACACGAGACTAAATTGAAATAAGCCAACTTAAGAACCTTTTTTTTCACAGTTCTCCCCTCTGGATGGCAATGGGTATTTGAAAGTTGCATGTTTCAGTGTTTCCCAGATATAGGTTGCCCGAAGCGAGAGACAACAACATGCGCATTTGTGGCAAGCAGAGTTGGAGGGTTACACTTTTGCAATTTAAACTATGTGTAACATAAACACAATTTGTTTTTTATAAATGTTGCATGGCTTCAAATACATTTACAGTGTACATTAGCGGTGACGAAAAGAGATCTGTTATGGTTTCTGAGCTATGAAGCAAAAAACATGGCACCAGTATATGGCAACAACATGTTGAATCTAATTAGTATGTGTCTATTTATATGGTTGTATTTTACCTAAGAGTTGTGTAACTGTGAACATATGACAGAGACACTTTAAAGTTTAAATAATGTATCTCCATTGGACCTGACAAGGAAGTTCATTATAAATAATGAACTCTACAAATATATATATAAAGACATGCCATGCTGAGTTCTGCATGTACCTATTTAAAATGTCATTTATAAAACCACTGCATAGTGTAGTATCACAGTATGGAATTACATCACAATAACAGTGAATTGTAATTAAGCTTTTGTAACATTTAAATGTTAACTAAAATGCCTTGCAATACCTTATTGGTATTGCAAGGCATACCAATAAGGCACTCTGTGGACTATCATAAGTTTGCAGATGATCTACAAATGTATACATCCTGTCGTCCTCACATACTGGGTGACTTGTAGTGCGCTGTTCAGAGACTCAGTGACTGCATCGGTGAAGTCAAGTATTGGATGGTTAAACATAAACTAAATGAGAACAAGACTGACTTTTTGGGGATCCTCAGTCCTCATTAGCTGAAGAAATATGGTCTACCAGAGTACCTTGTTGTTGGTAAAATTAACATTGAACCTGTTGTGTCTGTTAGGAATTTGGGAGCTTACTTTGACATTCACATGAGTATGAAGCGGCACGTTTATACTGTCTACAAGAAGTATAACTACCATCTGAGAAACCCCTGAAACGTATACGATCAATCAGGGCCTATAGCATGAAGCATGTCTATCATTCCTTAGTCATTGTGCTGGTTGTTTCAAGCTTAGATCATTGCAACACTCTGCTGCTGGACCTACCGGGGTACTCGAATATCACTTAACACGTCTCCAGAAGATACACAACAGGGCAGCACGTCTGGTTGTCCTCACACCCGTATCTTCACACATCATGCCAATACTCGAACAACTGCGCTGGTTCCCTGTCAGACAACACATTGTGTTTAAAGTGCTTGTGTTAATTTACAAAGAGCTCCATGATTTGACACCGGAGTACCTATCACATCTGCTACATCCACGAACTCACAACCCCCATCTTCGGCAGCTTCATGACAAAATTCAGCTTGTAGTTACACCAGCATCGAAATCCACCGGCAGACAAGCGTTTGGTGTAACCGGACCTATTACTTGGAATGAACTGCCACTGACGCTATGTGATGCTCCATCACTGACACTGTTTAACTGTCATCCGAAGACATTTATTTGTAAGAACATATGGTGCCAATTAGCCTGATATATACATGATATTTAGTGATGTTTTTAGTGACAGTTAGATTTTTAAATGATTTATGATGATTAGTCTTGTTTAATTCACATATATTTTAAATTGTTTTTTATGGTTGTTTAATTATGTCTAATCAGTTAGCACATTGATTAACATCAGTTAGAGATTGTGCGATAGAAGAAGTACTATTTATTTATTTTTATGAAGTATTCATGAAAGCAATGTCTATGTGACTTATGTAACACTTCCACATTTTCTTTTTGCACAACAGGGTCTGGCAGGCTGACTGATATAGGAGTCGAATTCTGACGATCAAACCGGGCGTAGAAGTTATTAAATTTATCCAGTGTTGTGCAGTCAGAGCCGGGGTGGGAGGCTTTTGCTTGTTCCCAGTAATGTACTGGGAACCCTGCCAGAGAGTGCAGGTATTGGTAGGAACTAGCCCATCTTCGATCCCCATATTGCTCTTTCAACAACGTACTTGGCTTTCTTGTACAGTGCACAGTCGCCGCTCTTGAAAGCATCCTCTTTCTGTTTCCATTTGATTTTCAGGTTTGGTTGCCGAACACTCACAGTTTTGGGGCATGAATGCACAGATGTAATTACACAACTTACCTATGTTGTGAGGGCAAATCAACCACCTGTGGCTTCACACCCTCATGCAAAAGAATCTTAATGTGTATCAAATGTGTACCTTTGAATGTAATGTACCTAGTTTCTATAATACATTGTAATCCCTTATTATCGTCATCAGCTTGTAGTTTTTCCTCTGTTTTAGTTACTTATGAGACCCTACCAGCAGCAAAGTGAGTAATGTTTTACCATCACTGTTAATGTTTATTTGCTTATTACTAACTCCTTGCACTTGCCTATCATCTTGGAATGGGTATATCTAAAATTATTTATTACAAACAGAGAAATAATGTAGAAACCACAGTTTTCATGATGATCACTAAACATTGATATAAGTTTCCTTACATTTAGCTTGCATAGAAACAAACAGATGTATTGCGTCGTTATCTTTTTATGGCACTCTATTGTATTATTTACATACATCTTACTCTTTACATGCAATAAGAGTTTGGTTTGGTGCATGTTTTTACTTATTATTTATTTATATTTATAGCATTACATGATGGAGAAACTGGATACCTTTGCAACATCCGACTAATCCAGTTTAAGCAGTGACAAACTGTGACATCTAGGATAATTGCATGTAAAGGGTTACATGTAATTATCCTAGATTTCACAGTTTGTCATTGCTTAAACTGGATTAGGCTGATGTTGCAAAGGTATCCAGTTTCTCCATTATAGTATCATGTATGCACCCAACCAGAAAAAAAGGTATGACTTTCAACAAGTGAAGTTCAACCCAATTCAACACAAGATCATCAACAGAAATAAAGAAAAATGAATCTCAGGAGATGTACCAGTTCAACCACCATTGGTTTGTGCCAGAGCCATAATAATAATTGGGTTTCTTCTATTGCACCTAAATCCTTAGAAACCAAGCTCAGAGGCGCATCAATACAAAAGGGTTAATCTATCTCAGAGTCAATAAAACTCCAGTTGTCATCAGATTGATTGATACGCCAGGGAGCTATATGGTGGATAGACAAGGTGAAAAAGGTATATCTGTAAATGATGGCAGCATTTAGCACTACATGTATTTACAACTGGTTTAATATAAAATGGCAATATTATGGAAAAGCAAATTATAATAATCTAGTCTACTAGTGACTAGCACAGCTGCAATAGGTTTTGAAATAGAAAGAGACAAATACAGACCAATATGCCACACATTATGAATATGGTAATATGTTCCAAACAGTTTGAAATATGTTGTCAAAAATGAAATTGATCATCACAAATTACTCGCAAATTCCGAGTTGAAACTGCAGGCATAACATGATTATTAAGTAAGAGAACAGGAAAAACATTCTTAATTTGTTCATGCTGCCTCTGTGCAAAAAATGAGAAACTCTTTATTAGAATTCAGCTTCAATATACTATCAGTCATCCAGAAAAAAATCATCAAGACAAATTTCTAAGTTGTTGTAAGGAACTGTTACCATATGGGGTAGAAAAGGATATATAGATTTGAGTATCATCTGCATAAGGATGATGACTCAAATTATGCCTATTAATAACTAAGCTGAATGGTGTTGTGCACAATGTAAAAAGTAACAGTCCAAAAACGGCAACCCTGAGGAACACCACATTAAATATGAAGTGGTGACAAAAACAATTCCCAATCTAAAGTCTCCCACTAAAATAAGGTTTATACCAGCATATAGCTACACCACATGCACAGTACCACAACCAATCTGGTCTTTGTATAAAATTGACATCTCAAACATGGGATGAAGTGCAATTTCAACTGGAGGCCATAATATTATTTTGTGAAGCAAAGTAATTTTACTTGACTGTGCAATGGAGGTATACCGGTGAAAGATGGTCACATATAGAGTACCAACCCAGTGGGTTCAAACATGTTGTATCGACATTGTTTCGCCGTAAGCTACGACGTCGAT
>OZ024862.1:11072925-11115425 GCA_964017155.1 Oasisia sp. SBJ-2009
GAGCCATAATAATAATTGGGTTACTTCTATGCATCTAAATCAGTAGAAACCAAACTCAGAGGTGCATCAATATAAAAGGGTTAATGGATCTCAGAGTCAATAAAAAATCCAGTTGTCATCAGATTGATTGACAAGCCAGAGAGCTAAATGGTGGATAGACAAGAAAAAGGTATGTCTGTAAATGATGGCAGAATTTAGCAGTAAATGTATTTACAATTAATTTAACATAAAATGCCAGTATTATGAAAAAGCAAATTATAATAGCCTAGTATAGTAGTGACTAGCACAGCTGCAATGGGTTTTGCATTAGAAACAGACAAATACAGATGAATATGCCGCAAATTATGAATGTGGTAATATGTTCCACAAATGTGAGACATGTGTTCTCTAAAATTAAATTTAGCATCAAAAATTAGTCACAAATTCTGAGTTGAAACTGCAGGTATAACATGATTATTAAGTAAGAGTACAGGAAAACATTCTTAATTTGTTCACGCTGCCTCTGTGCCAAAATGAGAAACTCTGTCTTTATTAGAATTCAGCTTTAATCTACTTCCAGTCATCCAGTTTCTCCACTACAGTTTCAGCATTTATCTATTAAATATATGCACCCAACCAGAAAAAGAAGGTATGACTTTCAACAAGTGAAGTTCAACCTAAATTCCACCCAATTTCATCAACAGAAGAGGTTGAAAAATTAATCTCACTTGAGCTTCAGTTCACATTCTTCTGTTGAATATCAGTTGAATTTCCACTCACATTCAACTATTGAATCGCAGTTGAATTTCATCTTGTGTCCAAATGTTTAATCTCTGATGAAATTACAGGTAGCTGACCCTATTTACATAGCTGTTTGTGAAATAGTAGGGCATACATGCACGCATTTTATCGGTACGATATAGCAGTATTTATGCAAGCATTGGAATTCACAAATCATAATTTTCACTTTGTTGCATTATTTGTTTTCAAAATTAATGTCAGTGCTGTCAACTTCTTCCAGACGTTGGAGAATCTTTTATGCCCAATTGAACTCTGCTCTTCACATCAAGATCTTGCTCATTATTGTATTCACTGGAAATTACAGTAACATTATTAGTACCCCCTGGGTAATTTGTTATCCCCACGTATATTAATATAAGCAAACAAGCACTTAACATTGTTTTGTATGAGCGTTACCATGGTACAACTTCTTTATTTTTAATGTAAAATATGCAAGTAAAGGTTATTTTTGTAATCGTTCAGTTCTGCATGTTTAGCCGTTTTATGTACCAGTTCAGTCACCACTGGTTTGTGCCACAGACACCTGGTCTTTGTGCAAAATTCACATCTCAAACATGGAATGAAGTAACATTTCAACTGGAGGCATAATATTATTGTGTGAAGCAAAGGAATTTACTTGACCACACACTGGGAGTTATAAGTATAATAGTGAAAGATGGTAACATATAAAGTACTAATGCTTGCCCTCAAGAATTTCCAGTTTCGTCTACATCAGCGATCTCTAAACAGTGCTGTGGTTTACACACTACAGGAACATCTGTAGTGCTCTGTGTATAACTTTAACTCCAGTTTTTTGCTATGTTGCTAGTGGCATGGTATGACTCCTCTCTCCTCAGTGTGATGTCATGTGTCTCCTCTCCCCTTGGTGTGATGTCGTGTATCTCCTCTCCCCTTGGTGTGATGTCATGTGTCTCCTCTCCCCTTGGTGTGATGTCATGTGTCTCCTCTCCCCTTGGTGTGATGTCATGTGTCTCCTCTCCCCTTGGTGTGATGTCATGTGTCTCCTCTCCCCTTGGTGTGATGTCATGTGTCTCCTCTCCCCTTGGTGTGATGTCATATGTCTCCTCTCCCCTTGGTGTGATGTCATGTGTCTCCTCTCTCCTTGGTGTGATGTCGTGTATCTCCTCTCCCCTTGGTGTGATGTCGTGTATCTCCTCTCCCCTTGGTGTGATGTCATGTGTCTCCTCTCTCCTCGGTGTGATGTCATGTGTCTCCTCTCCCCTTGGTGTGATGTCATGTGTCTCCTCTCCTCTTGGTGTGATGTCGTGTGTCTCCTCTCCCCTTGGTGTGATGTCATGTGTCTCCTCTCCCCTTGGTGTGATGTCATGTGTCTCCTCTCCCCTTGGTGTGATGTCATGTGTCTCCTCTCCCCTTGGTGTGATGTCATGTGTCTCCTCTCCTCTTGGTGTGATGTCATGTGTCTCCTCTACCCTTGGTGTGATGTCATGTGTCTCCTCTCTCCTCAGTGTGATGTCATGCGTCTCCTCTCCCTTGGTGTGATGTCGTGTGTGTCTCCTCTCCCCTTGGTGTAATGTTATGTGTCTCCTCTCTCCTCGGTGTGATGTCATGTGTCTCCTATCCCCTTGGTGTAATATTATGTGTTATCTCTCACCCTGTCAATTTGGTAAATACCTTTTTCAGTTCAATATTGTGTATTAGCAATGTACACAAAAAGTAAACCTCTGGTGTGTAGTTCTGTGATTACTGAACTAGCTGATATATTATTTTGTTAATGTTGCAGAGATCATTCATATGAAGAAGGGCAGAGCAGCATCACAACTGGAAACAATGGAGGTAATACATTGAGTAGTAGGAATTAACTTACTCAAGGTTATTATGTGATTTGTAAAATGAAGTTACTTGTTTACACGAAGGAATATGCTTCTTATAGGTAGTTGCACCCAGTGCAGTTTTCATGTACTTAAAACATGGCTGTAAGCTCATTTGCGTAGTGTCTTAGGCATCGATTCCCAATCTTTTCTTTTTCCATATCAATTCCAAACTATAGATTAACATTTTACATCAAATATGGTGCATAAAAATAGTACTTTTGTACTCAGATACACCAAGGAACGGCTTGAAAGTATTGTGATAATTAGTTAATACTTGAGTCTGTATTTAAAGTGACAGTTTATTCAGTACTATTTGTGTCAAAAGCCCCCACTTTATAGGGAAATCTTGTGACCCCTCAGACTACTTCAATCTGCTGAGATAGGACCATTCTATGTAATTTAGTAAAATGTCTCTTAAATTTTGTAATACTGTGCTATATTATTTATTTGCAAGACTACTTAATCTTCATACCGAAAAATTAAATGTAACTAAGGAATTTAAATTGGACCAACTTATACCAGTTGAATAATTGACTAAAATGTGTTAGTTTATCCATTAATTGTATCATCAGCACTAGTTTGTTACATATTTTAAGAAACACAATTTAAAGGGTGCGATGAACGTTTTGGCTTATGGTAATTTGTTGTGTTTTCACATGAAAGGTTCTGCCGCTGGCAACACCCATGACAGTGATGACGACGTAGATCTGAAAAAGCTCCACAAAATCCCTGGAAGAACAGATGAATATGATGGTGTTGTGAATGAATATAAGGAAACTATTAACAAGGATGACGCATACACAGATGGTGGTGTTGAAGAGTATGTGAGTTATCTTATAAATGACAGTGTTGAGGAGAGTGTTGATCTAAAACGACATATTACTGTCAGTAAAGCTTGAATAACAAGCTTTTCAACAGACTAATCAAGCATGAAACTTCGTTTATCAGTTCCAGCACCGGTCTGTCTGTTGCCTCGCCTCATAGACCTTGTGTCATGTGTGGTCTATAGCATAACCACATGACATACCTTGTGTCTGTGTAGTCTGTTTGTAGCATCACATGACAGCCCTTGGGTTTTTGTGGTCTGTTTGTAGCCTCAACTGACATATCTTGTGTCCTGTACACACACACACAGTCTGCTCTGATAATCTGATTGTTCCGTGATCCTTATGTGTTTTTTGGGGAACCATCTAAATATACCTGTACCATGTTAATTGCCCTATTAGTCCATTTATTTCATGATTCCAGTTGCACACTCTGAGTGGCAACCAACCTGTCATATAATACTGTATTGTGCTTTAGATGTATAATACACCATTTTATGAGTAAATAATGTGATCAGTATTGTAACAAACAGCAAAGTTGAAAGTTGACTGACCAGCTTGTGTTGTCAGTGTGAATCCAGTCCACAGGAAGTGGAACGTATGCAGCCTCCAGTTACACTTTCATTTCCATGTTCCACATATGGACAATAACACCTCTAACTCGCGTGATGTATAATATCATATTTGCTGGAGTTTTATGAATGATATCTGCATTTCGTATTCCATTCCATGTGCCTTCCCTGCTTGCATATAGATACACTCGTCTACCTATATGTATCCACTGTGTTAAGTTTTTTGATAACCAATTTGTATTATGTCGCTGCATTTGCTGTTTATTTCAGTCTTGATTCAGTGTTCAGTCTGTAGTGTATTCTGCACATATGAGGGGTATTTTAATGAACAGCATGATGACAACTTAAATTGAGACTACAGGTTTTGTGTATTACATGTATGTGTGTTAATTTTTGTTATATTTATACCAGTACATGGCTTTTGCCAGATAAATACTGACCAAGGTTGCACTACTTATTGTCATCTAATAGTAATTATAGACAGTAGCAAAATTGCTCATCCATTAAAAATACTAATTACGTTACTTTTATTCTTAGTTGGCGAAAGTGTCCCAGAAAATGTGATGTCAGACGCAAAACGTCAGCGAACAAAAGCATAGAAAACATTCATCCACACATGCATGCTGACGCTTGTGTATAGTTAGATATGTGTTACCAAATGAACATGTTGCCATTGTTGCATTATAATCTACTTAGTGGATAGTTTTCAAAATAATAATCAGTCACTTTGTATTTTCGCATAGCAAACATGAGGTAACTCACTGCTGTTTTATTTGTGCCATTCTGCAAATATACCTTGATGGCAGTTTAGCATATGACATAAAATATGTATACATCCATATCATTAACACGTTGTTAAAACAGTTGCTAAAAAAGTAGAAAGCTGCTAAAAGTTAAGAAATGTGTAATAAATAAATAATTTAAAAGGTCACATTGTACATGAATAAAGGACATTTATTTTAGGTTGTTGCAAGAATTAATGTCTAGGTGCTTTAACACATTTGGGTGCATTTGTTTTGCAAATAAACTAAGCATGAGATGGGTTATTAATATATACAGCTGTATTGTATTAGTTTTGTTTAACCCAACCCTTGTCTAGCTGTGTGACATCTGCCAGAAAGTGAGTTGCTTGACCCATATGACCATTAATATCAGATGGCATGGCATCACTTCACTGCTGATTAGTATTTATGTGTATCATTTAATAATTGTAGTGATAGCTTGTAGTTACGTGACCCAATAATTCCTTTTGGAGATTAACTTTTAGTTAGGTGACCAAATAATTCCTTTTGATGATTAGCTTGTAGTTACTTATACGGTTAACTCCTTTTGGTGATTAGCTTGTAATTATGCATACAATTAATTCCTTTTGGTGATTAACTTGTAGTTATATATATATATAATATATATATATATATATATATATATATATATATATATATATATATATATATATATATGCATACAATCAATTGCTTTTGGTGATTAGCTTGTAGATATGTGTACAATTATTGTGGGTAATTCCTTTTTTGTGATTAGCAAATAGTTACATGTGCAATTAATTCCTTTTGGTGATTAGCTTGTAATTATGTGCACAATTAATTCCTTTTGGTGATTAGCTTGTACGTGTACAATTAATGTTTTTATTAGCCTGTATTTACATGTACAATTAATGTATTTTGATGGTTAGCATGTATTTACTTATACAATTAATTAACTTTGTTGGTAAGCATGTATGTACGTGTACTATTAATTCATTTTGGTAATGGGCTTGTATTTACGTGTACAATTAATTCCTTTTGTTGATTACCTTGTAGTTACTTATACAAAAACTCCTTTTGGTGATTAGCTTGTAATTATGCTTACAATTAATTCATTTTGGTAATTAACTTTTAGTTATGCATACACTTAATTGTTTTTGGTGATTAACTTGTAGATATGTGTACAATTACCATGGGTAATTCCTTTTTTGTGATTAGCACGTAGTTACATGTGCAATTAATTCCTTTTGGTGATTAGCTTGTAGTTACATGTACAATTAAGGTTTTTTATATACATGTACAAGTAATTCATTTTGATGGTTAGCATGTATTTACATATACAGTTAAGCATGGTAAGTTGGTAAGCATGTTTGTACGTGTACTATTAATTCATTTTGGTGATGGGCTTTTATTTACGTGTCCGATTAATTAATTTTGGTGTTTAGCTTGTATTTACATGTACAATTAATTCCTTTTAACTTACAGTTATGTGACCCAATAATTCCATTTGGTGATTAATTTGTAGTTACTTGTACAATCAAACTCCTTTTGGTGATTATCTTGTAGTTATGCATACAATTAAAGGACAAAAAAGCCTACGGTTTCGTGTCATACGTACACCTAATAGAGTTTATACAAAGCAACAATTTCCACATATACTCAATTTTTTAACGTCAGCGGTTTACTCAGAATGTGACTTTAAAGTCTAAAATTCTAACGAAATCCACGATGTTCTAGACGGCGCCATAGGTGAAGGGTTAACTTGGCTTGGCCACTCAGCGCGCGGCATTCTATGTCTGCTGAAACCGGTCAGCTTCATGCGACGTTGTTAAGGGTCAACAACTTCGAGTCTTCGACAGTTTGTTCAGTTGGTGTGACATCTAGCAGCTGCTTATAGACGTATATCTAAATCTGTGGTTAAATCTATGGTAAACTTTAGTAATTGTGCCTTCGTGTTCGGCATACGGTTGCATTAATAGTTGAAACAACCGGTAGTATTGAAGCAATGGATTCATTTTGGTGATGGGCTTGTATTTACGTGTACAATTAATTAATTTTGATGGTTAGCATGTATTTGTGTGTACAATTAATTCATTTTGGTGATAGGCATGTATTTAAATGTATTCTAAAATAATGTTGGTGATTGGCCTGTATCTACATGTACTATTAATCATTTTCGTTGTGAGCTTGTATTTACATGTACTATACAATCATTTTGGTGATTGGCCTGTATTTACATGTGAATAATTAATATCCAATAGCAATTTGCCTGTTTTTTCATAAGCACTAGATATATTAATGTACAACATTTTATACTACCAATTTAAATTTAGGAAGAAGCATTCTGAAAGCATGTCTTGTTCAACTGACAAATTTGCTACAGCTTTAGACAATGGTGATTATGTACTACCTGGGTAGTTTTCTTGACTTTGAACAGTAAAACGTGTGATGTTGTTAGTCATGCCATATTAAAATACTAGACCATTACGATATTAGAGGACAAGTGCTTGCCTGACTTGACAGTTATCTAATAGAATGCAGCATGCTATATAGATATCCTCTTCAGGCGGGTTTTGTATAATGAAGCTTTTTATTCATAGCTGACTTTGACAGAGACTGACAATCGACGTGTGTATATCCACAGGCATCTACAATAGAGCCATTATTATTCCTAATCCAGGTCAATGACACTGCTAATGTATCAAATATTCTCTTCCCTGTTATATTTGCAGATGACATTAATTTGTTTGTTAGTGGCAAAGTCTTAGAATGATATTGGTGTCATTTGTGCTGTTGCTCTACTTTTCTATTGAACTGCATGACCAGTTTTCATTTTTGCAAATTGTTCATCTTGCACCACGAAATTTATTACATGTAATTCCATATATTGGAAGAAATACCAGCCACCCTTGGCTTAGCACACGTCGTTCTTGAAACTTCAATAACATAATCAAGTGTATACTACCAAGGTATGTACCGTGGCTTGTTTGTACCAGTGTGTGTAATAAACCATCACCAGCATTTACGTGTGCGATTCATTTAAGTGATTAGCCTGTTTGACCTGCCATCTGTTCCATTTTGAAATCTTCAAGATTTAACACAAGTTTAAAATGTTGGTTCATTTTATTTATTGTGATTCACATCTCCGTCCTGGTGGTTTGGATTTCATAAGATGGGTCGCTCTATTAAATGGAGGCTAAAATCAGAGATGTCATTCCATACAAGACTAGACATTTTTAGTTTTATATTGCTGATTCCTCATTTTCAGTTACTGATTCAAGATGTATAGTTTTTGTGTTACTGTTTTTCGTGTGTATGACGTTGGATCTGGTTGTTCCTTAGAATATTTTACTAATAATGATTTGTTGCCTGCAGATAACTGTTCAGTCCATGGCCATGACATTTTCGTTTATTTTTTATTGTTGGAATAGCTTGCTGACTGGGCTGTACTTATTTAGAATACCCTTATAAAATGACGTCATCGTCAAATGTGGACACAAAGTAATCTTCAAGAATGTACAGTTTGTAACTTCATTGTATGCTAAAATAATAAGTTAATAAAATAAATATGACAGATAAATATAATGAATTGTACATTAAAGGGCAAAAAGTCAACGATTTGGTGTTATACAACTAAAAAAGAGTTAACGCAAACTAATCATTTGCATCTATAATAAATTGTTCACGTCAATTGTTTACTCAGAAAGTGCTCTTAAAGTAGAACAATCTAGCTTCTATCGGCACTTAGGAAAAGTAATACGTCACGGTGCCGACTGCTGGTTCAGCCGTCGTAAGAGAGGGTCAAGCGGTTCGTTATACTGCCTTACGTCGATTTACAACAAAATTGCGACAGCAATATGCCACATTGTTCCTCATACGCTTGTAGCAACAGTACAGGGAAAACGGTATCAGTAAGCAATTTTTTCGTTATCCTTTGAATCGACCAGAACTGAAACAGTGGTCCAAAGGATACGTTTGGACAGTCACAGACACAGAGCAACCAGACCAACAATAAATTATGTTTTATACTTACTAAAAACATGTATACTATGTATTTCCGGTCACATATATATGTGTATATGTATGTATATATATATGTATATATATATCTATATTATACATACATATCATCATTGTGCAGCCATAGTGTCCCGTGGTTGCATGGGCGAAGGCCTCAGCATATGCTGCTTCCACTTCTGTCTATCTTGCGCTATCCTCTGCCAGATGGTACCCTTCCAGTAGTCGTCTAGTTCGTCTCTCCAACGCATCGCCGGTTTTCCTCAAGGTCCTTTCGTAGGATTTCCAGGTGGTGATACGCAGTGTCCATCAGTTATCTCGAATCCTGCTGACGTGCCCTGCCCAGGTCCACTTCCTTCTTCAGACTTGTTCAATCACGTCTGTGACCTTTGTCTTTTCTCTTACCCAGATGTTTGTTTTTCTGTCCCGGTGTGTAATGTTTGACATACTCCTTTCCATCTTTGTTTGTGCGGCTGGTACCTTGTTCTTTGATTGTGTGATGAGTGCCCATGTTTCCGCGCTGTGTGTCATTGCTGGAAGTACGCATGAGTGGTAGACTTGTCTCTTCAAGCATGTTCCAATGTTACCCTTGAAGATGTCGCGGTGCTTGGCGAATGCTATCCATCCGGCCGTGATTCTTTTTTGAATATCTTTGGCTTGGTTTTTGTCTCTGGTGCTGTATCTCCGTCCCAGGTACATGTAGCTTTCAACGTTCTTGATCTGATTGTTGTTTACATATATTGGTGTGTCGGTTTCCATCATCACCAAACTTTAACTGTCTTCGAGTTGTTCATCTTCAGATCCTGATTGTCACTTTCATCAACTAATTCCTGTAGCATTTGTTGTAGCTCGTGTGGTGTATTAGTGCATATGAGTACGTCGTCGGCGAAGCGAAGATGACTAAAATATTCGCCGTCTATCTTCAAGCCTCTGGTTTCCCAAGTCAGTCGTCGGAATATATGCTTTCGAGTGCTGCCGTGAACAGCTTGGGCGATATGGTATTTCCCTGTCGTACACCTCTCCTGATGTTGACTTTGTTGATTTCTTTGTGTAGGTGGACTGTCATCGATCGAGCTTTTGGTGTAGATTTACTTCAGCTGTTCGATATATACATCTTCTATCCCCTGTGAGGTCAATACTGCTTGAGTTTGCATTGTGTCGAAGGCTTTCACGTAGTCGACGAATGAGATGCATAGTGTTATATTATATGCTCTGCATATTTCTCCTTCAGTTGGTTTCCGACGAGGATGTGATCTGTCGTTGGGTAGCCGCTTTTGAATTCAGCTTGCTCTCGTGGCTGGTTTTCGTCGAGTGTCTTCTCTAGCCTTTTCGTTAGTACTTTCGTGAGTATTTTATAGATGTTTGATAGTAGACATATCGGTCTGTGATTCTTGAGATCTTTCTTATTTCCCTTCTTGAAGAATATCATCATCTTAGCGTTCTTCCACGCTGTGGGTATTCGTCTCTCTGATAAGCATTTAGTGTACAGCTTAGCAAGTGTATTCGAAATTGTATCTTCTGCTTTCAATATCTTGATGTTTATATGGTCGTTGCCTGTTGCTGTCCCATTCTTCATATCTCGTAGTGCTGCTTCCACTTCTCATGGTGTTATCTCTGGTACCTCTTTTGGGTCAGTGTGGGTTATGGTACTCTGTTTATTGTCGTATAGCTCGGTGTAGAATTCCTCTACTCGTTCTATGATCTTATCTTG
Source organism: Oasisia sp. SBJ-2009 (assembly GCA_964017155.1). Classification (NCBI taxonomy): domain Eukaryota; kingdom Metazoa; phylum Annelida; class Polychaeta; order Sabellida; family Siboglinidae; genus Oasisia; species Oasisia sp. SBJ-2009. The sequence goes on from OZ024862.1 coordinate 11,083,423, forward strand.
ATCATGGATTTCTCTACCCTGTTTGTCCATGAGTGTGATCAGTCTGTCTTGGTCTAGCTTCTGCGTTTTTTGAACTTTCTTCAGACTCTTTGATGCCATGATCGCTTCTCGTATGATCTCTTGATTGTATTTCTTGATATTTTCTCTTGCTTTCCTTTTGATGGTCTTGCATATTTCGCGTACTCCATTCGTTCTTTAATGTCGCCGTTTTCCGCCATGTCTTGTCGTTTCGTCATCAGTGCTCGTGTTGGTGATGATGTCCTCGATTTGGGTGGCTTACTATTAGCTGCTCTTGACGCGCTTTGTTGGATCATGTCTGTGATGGTTTCGCTCATAATGTCGATGTCGTCTAATTCTTGTTTCTCGAATCGGGTTATATGCACACGCACACACACACACACACACACACACACACACACACACACACACACACACACACACACACACACTCACACACACACATACACACACCCACACACACATTATATATATATATTTATAATATATATATATATTATATACACACATATATACATACGTACATACATATATTATGTATATGTAAATTGGTCCCCCGTCCCCCACTTTTAAAACCGGATCGACGCCCCTGGTTATAGGCCCTATTCTTGCGAAATTAACGCGAGTCCAGATTCGGGTTTTGGGAATATTCAGGATATTCTCAGATATTTTCGTGGCCGCTACAGGCACGTGCCTATAAAACAATGCACATTGGTTAACCCGCCACGCGTCTACTTATCATGACGCGTTGCCAAACGCTGCCGTTTTAAAGTGATCAGTATATCGTATAGTCAGTCAATATGTACAACTAACGATATAGAACATTTCACTACAATTAACTGACGACACCGTTGTTACTCTTACAAACTTTCAGATGCAGTTACATCATGCTCTAGTAGTTTGTGTCGCACTGATTAACAATTATGTAAACAATTATCACGAGAAATAATTCGATGTATATGTTTTGAATATCATTTTAACATCCATTTTTTAACATAAATTGTCATGGTATTGTGTAGGTACCCCTTATGACTTATTTAAATATGATTTGCATATAGGTGTTATTCAGCCATGAGGCGTCAACAGAGAAAATCGCTGGCTGATTCTAGCAGAAATGAAAAGATGTCATATGATACATAGGACTGTGAGAGAAAGTTGTATGACTATTTCACGAATTTCATACAGCACCATAGACGCGGGAGGGCAAGTAGGTGAAACTGCCCCCAGTAAATCAGAAGTTAGGATGAGACGGGAGACAAAAGTGTGAACAGCATGCGCATGGGCACCCGAGGTGAAAGATGAGCAAAACATTCTAATTTCCTCACACACAAGCACGCACGCGCGGACGCATGCACACACACACACACACACACACACACATTCGCGGGGAAATGGGAAGGCAGACGGTAGCGTATAAAACAATTAATTGTCGGCCACCCTCAGTAAAATCGCAGCAAGCGATATAGGGCGATGCATTAGGGAAAACAACCGTTTTAATCCCTCCCTCGCCTTCCGATGTTTTACTGTGCCGCCGCGGCGCGAGAAAGCGGGCGTGGTGCTTGGAGTTTCGGCGGTTCTCGATCAGGCCTACAAAATGAAATTACTTCCCGCGTCAATGTACAATCCGTGCGTGAATAGGCGCTAAAAACACTCTGACATGTTCAGTAGACTATCCTAGCAAGAAATGATGCAACGCCATGCAGCTCGATCGATATGTACGTACGTCTTATCTCGCCACCACAATACCTCAAGCAGACCCTACGCGTAACCGATGTGTTCCAGACATATAGGATGGAGATCCCTATCCGACCGATAAGGTTACATTAAACTATGCCTGTTAATATAAAATAGCCAACGGCGTATGGTGGGCATACCAGTAAGTCAATTTTAATATTATTATTCATGTAAGCATATAGTCATGCACAGATGCACTAGAAAACAACATTCCTTGTCTCACCTTATCCCTCACTCCAGGCTTAATTACCACTTGTATTCCCCAAATAACGTCCTATGGCACTTTTTAGACAACTATTTTTTTGCACACGTGTAGGCCTACTATTTACACGCACTAATTACTATTCTGACATATTTTTTGTATCGTAAAATACAAAACTATTGTCTTCCTGTTCGTCTGCCATGTCCTTTCGCCTGTGTCCTCGGTAAGTTTAGGTTAGGCGGTATATACGGGGAGGAAATCAAGGAAATGACCGCCTATCGGAAAAACCACCCCCGGCAGCCAATTGGGTCTTTGAGCGTTACGCAACAGTAGTGAAAACTGGTAATCTGACGCAATCAGCCGCAGCGAAGCGTGGCGCGCGAGGATGGGACAGGTGGTACGTAGTACGTAGTACGTACCCTAGAGGCTGTACAGGCGTATAGCCGAACCAATCAACGTCACTGCAAGTGCTGACACCGGCCGTGCAGAACGCAGTAGACGGGCGTGGTCTTACTGTAGGCGTCGTCACTCGTAGTATTTCCTCGACTACTGGCAGACTTTGGGCGATATAATCAAGTAAGACTACCTCACAGTACTATCGTAGGCCTACAGGGCGAGTGGGCGACAGCAATTCACCAGCTGTTTTGGTTGTATATTTGACATTTATTTCATGGCATTAATTATTGTATACGCTAATTCCTAATTAAAAGCGCGGGAGCCCTTGTTTTAAGATGGGCGAGGTGTAGTGCTTCTCCGCATTACATTGATTTTACATGTGTGTCGATTCGTATTGTTTTGCTACTTTAAAAACTTTGTCTCGCATTAATTAATTACATAGAGGTTGGTGATATGTTGCATTAAATTTACAAACTGTACGTGTTGCATAATTTTGATGTTGCCCCTGCATGGACATGATCATGCTGGCACACTTGACTTGTCGTCTGCCATATAGCCCATGCCATGCCATGCCATGCCATGCCATGCCTGCTGTATCTATGAATTGGTGGGAACAAAGGTTCTCGGACAATACCCTAAAATTTGGTGACGTAATGTTGGATATGTATGCCACCTGGCCGGTACGGTAAGTCGCTAGATGGCGACACTAACCATGTCAGATTATACCGTAGACTCTTACATAGTAATGATAGTTCACTGTTGTTCGCGTAAAGGTACATTGGCACTTTTATTCTTACCGTGACACTTGTGTAGAATTAATTTAGCATCATCTCACGCATATCTATATTTTATAAACAGCGCTTCGTAGCAGCCTGAGTTCGAAAAGACGAACGACAAAGAGCCGTCGGCATAAACAAACTGTTTATCGCTCATTCCATGTGCACGGTGCAGTAACTTTTGCACCGCGGCGCTTGCGACTGCATTGTCCCATTGTGCCTTTATACCAAATACAACTGACCTGTAACATCACACCACGATCAACACAACTGGATCAGTGATGAGTAACTTCATTTCCTAAAAGGATGTTAGGCACAGCACATGATTATGATAAACACAGCAGGTAAATATGAGTATTTTTATTTATGCAAATAGTTCGTTTTTTTCAAATACTCACCCCATCATAGACTTTGACACGTCATCGTGTAAATATGTTTTACAACCTACTGTTTTGATTTCTTAGAATGTGTGAATATGCCTCTTGATTCATAAAACATAAACCTTGCCTCTGTTATTAATTGTATATGGCCTCCGTAATTGTATTTATGTTTTCAGCCTCGTCTGTTCACGTCAACGTTGGCGATTACATGAGCGATGGTAAGTGTTATAATCTCATGCATATGGTCAGACTCTGAAAATCCCTGAAAATATACACTGCAGCCATCGCTGTCACAATAGTTTGTGTGTCAATGTTGCACATCTGACCATAGAACATGCATTTGTGAACAGTTTTTTTTTAATAATCACTCAGTAAATGACATGAGTTGACATAAATGTAATTGCAATTAATTAATTAATTAATCAATCATCAATCAATTAACTAATTAATCAAGGTAACTGTCATTACTCATCATTCATTAGATAAGCTGTTTACCTGAGTTTGTGTAATGCTTACTGCCAATCAAGTCAGTCTGTGCATCTCTTGTTCATTGTGTTTGCAGATGAGGTGTGACATTCCATTGTTGATTGCTCGATGGGGTGAGGTGAATCAAGCCATGTGTGCTGTGGTTGGCAATTCTTGAATGTCAACGGTTTGATAACATGACAGCCACGTCGCGGATGGATGGATGGATGGATACGCAGTGTGCACACACACACCTTACATGTGATATGGGTAAGTGTGATCATCAAGTCTGTATGTGTCACTGTTTGAATGCTCACCGGTCTTCTTGTTCAGCTTGACAGCTGCTGTGTTTGTGTTTTTTTTAAACAGGTCTGTCTAGCTGCCTCTTCCGATATGTTTCTCTTCGTGTAGCTGCCCTTGTCTCAGCAGTAGCCTCTCTTCGGCGTCTGGCAGCGCGGACAGCATCGAATTGCTTTCGTTTGTCAGACGCAAGGCGCATCCTGAGTGACGGATGATGCATGTATGTCCGGTGGTACAGTGCCTCTCGTTGTATCTGCCGTGTCGTGCTTGCAACACAGCCGCCTTTGCTGATAGGAGCCTTGTTTGATTCAAGTTTTCTCAACATTGAAGCTCCAGCTCCGTAGTTCAGCCGGTCAATGGCTGCACACGCACGGCCCGTGACCGTGCGTGAAAAGTTGACGTTCTTTGGTAGGGTAGCAGATAAACCGCGGTTCAGTGACTCATTGCGGTTGGTGTTCAAGCATAGTTTTGTCATCACCAGTGCCTGAGCTTCTAATCTCATATCAATGAGATTTCTCAGAGTGACTCTGTCTTCATCAGTCATGTTCACGTATTGTATCTGTGCTGTCTGGAGGTACATCGGTCTGTGCCACCAACTTGTTTTTTTGCCACCTCCACACACAACTGAGTAGTATCTGCACTTTGTGCAGTCTCCGCCATAACAATTTAATGTTGTTTCAATGACACGTGGCGTGAGTGCAGAAACCTTTCTGCTATCACCGGCATGCATATTCAGCATTTCCCTGTGGATTCTGTAGCAACGAGTCTTCACATCCAGTGAGAACTGTTTCCCCTGTTCTTTCCGGATCACTGCAGTTGATCCAGGAAACATGCGGGGGCTGAACTTCGCCTTCATGGTGTTTCGAAACAGAGATTGCTCCAGGGGTGTTGTATCTGCTTGACGCTCAACTTCACACAATGTACCCGCCATGCCGGCTTTCACGCCCTCAGCACTGCGAGCATCCCCATCTGTCACTACATATCTGATGTCAACATTTTGTTCTGCAAATTGTCTCCCAATATCCATTCCCACTACGTATTCCGACAGTGGTTGATCAGCTGGCAGTGTCGCAGTGCAGTTTATGTGACCTGGACATGTCACGTCTAGCCCTCTCCTTCGCATTGACACACCCAGAACACACAGTTTGTTCTGTATGCTAATGCCAACAATGTCACTGTGACCTGACTGTTTTTCAACGGCAACAGCAATGGCCTGACTTGCACTTTGCCCTGCATGGTATGCTCCTGTGATGGTTGCCGTTGCAATATTGATCAGTGAGTCCTCAGGAAGGCCACACAGTCTGTTCACATGCTTAACCCTTTCTCGTCTCCTCGCTAAATCCTCTAGTGTCATAGTTGCGGTTGCAGCTGCAACTTTATTTGCGGTTCTCTGCATAACGCTGCGATTCGGCACGGGTAAATTAAAGCAAGTAAAGATCACACGCCCTTTCACATTGCCTATCGTCGATTCCTGAAGTGCTACCTGCAGGCCAACATTAGTTGTCGCTGGCTTCCAACCTCACTTTCCCGTCTCGATTTCATTGTACAGCTTAGCTTGTACAGGCTGGATGTGAATCCACATCCACAACCCGATCTTTTGCTCTCGGCAAATGGTAAATTCAGGAATGGCACACTTGTTTTCCTCTGCTGAATGCAGCCGTATGCAATCATTATACATCTCTTGCATTTTCCCCTTCTCATAAAGGCGCATCTCCTCCTTGCGACTGTCGTCTGGCTTAAGTTAGGCTGAGAGTAACCCGTCATCGTCAGACACACGGTGTTTCAGCCTCAATATCTTTGCCTCGCCACATTGGCCTTCGGCATCGGGAATTTTCGATGAGTCCACCTGGTGTCACCTTTGCCACTCGCTCGAAGCTTTCTCCACTTTCCTGCACAGCCCTGCTGTGCATCCTCGTCACGTATCCAGCATGGCCCTTCCTAAAACCACGTTTTCTATCATTTTTGGGTTTCCGAGGTGGCTGGATGTAATCAGACGCATCACTCATGATCACAGTTATTATGCTAGTACAGAGGCAACAGAATATTCAAACCGAGCTCAACAGAGATGTCTACTGTAATGACAGACTGCTAACCTGATATGGATATGCCAGATTTAAGAGAGACGGGGGCACATCTATTGGCCGCCACCATAATGTTGTGTATGTTTGAATTGTGATTTACAACCCTCACCCTTTCAAATAAGTCAGATTTGGGATATCTGCCCAGCTGAACAGGACTTTTAGAGGGCAACCAGTGAGACAGGCCTGTATTCTGGTGGTTCTCATTGACATGTAGCTGTGTGTAAGGTGAAACCAGGATGTTGTAAAATTGTTTGATGTGACAATTATTTTGTACCAAAAAATGCAACAATACACATTTTCTTTTCACACTGTCTATAATTCGTGAAGTAGTAAAGTCCCATTATGCACAGAAGTCATCTTAAAACAGGCAAATGGTCAAGATGTTGTGATAAAAAGAGAGCGTACTGGATAATATTATTAAAAAAAATATTGCACCATATCTATTGAATGAGATGTTTCAAGGTCAATGGAGTGTATACAGTGAGGCACTGACATTAGAATTTGTATATTTATAGCACAGTAACTAATGCATGGGTCCAAAATCTTGTCGATATGCGTCACACATGGCACATTGGAGTTTATTGCCCACCAGACGGGTGTCTGCTTCAAACACATCGCAATTAATATTCGCTGTATCACTCGCAGTTTCCATAGACCATTATTTGAGATGTATGCGTTGCTTCAATATTATATCATTTTTGTGAAAATTTGAGTCAGACATTCAGTGAATCTATTTGATATAAGACCACAATAAGGTGCACGTCCGCCATTCCCCGACCAAAGAATGCCCTATAAAATCAGCGTTATGCAGATTGTCTGAATTTCTGTGAGCACATGTAGTGTGGAGTGAGTAGAAATGATGTTTTTGTGCAGTGTGGCATCAGAGCTGTCAAATTATGACAGCTGTCAGTCGGTGCATTTCTGCGTATTAATAAAGTTGTAATTTTGAATACATGCAGATATCTTTTCTTGGACTCGGCCAGACAAATCTATTGCTACCTGTGGATTTCATGCAATCCACTTCAATTTCACCATTCTCTGTTACTTCTATGATGCGACCAGGATATAGTTTGTCATCATAAATGACAACACAGAACCCATTCTCATGTTCTCTGGTAAATTTGATAGGCTTTATGAGGTGGCTTTTCTATTACTTCCCACTCCCATCGTGGGTGTTGGCTCTGCTGGTTCTGCCTGGCTTGGGATATGAATCCGAAAATTCTTTGGATCAAAACAGCCATAGTTTAAAACCTTGTCCTTCACACTGCAGACACAACTTACATCTCGATACTCCAACCTACCTATGGCCAGGCATACCACTTGATGAATCTTCTTCGTTCCTTTTATGGTAGGTAGAGGACCAGGTGCCTGGAGTTCATTTGTTCTTTTCCTCACTTCATCATTTTCAGTGTAAAAAAGTTTGACTTTTGATTCAGTTTCAGAGAGCTTATCATAAAGGACCTTGGCATCTGTGATATCTTGGCCTAACCTCACCAACCTATTGGCAGTTCTCTTAAGAACTCCCCCAATTCCATCCGGGACACCTTTGCCATGACTGGCTTCAACATAATACCGGCTGATACGCTCGAGACCAAATCTGAATGGTTCATGGCACATGTAATAAAAGTTACCCTTTTGTTTGTATTGTGTGACAGGCTCGTCACTGAACATACGCAATACTTTGATCTTTTGGTCCCTAAGTTGCCTAAGGACAGGTTCCAAATGGGCCCATATTGCTGGGGATCATGTTGTCGAGAAGGTGAGACTGAACAAAATGGGAACACTCCATCCTGTGTGGAGGGAGGCCTGCTGATGGCTTCCTCCAAAATGCACAGATTGGACCTCGTCTGAACATTTGCATGTATAATTCCCAGAGAAGTCGACGTGGCAAAGGCATTCACCTTCTTCAAGTTGCTATCTAATCTGTTTACATACTTTATACTGGTTCCAGATGTTAAACCTATGTCGTTTAAATTGTAAGACTCATTGAACTCACCAACTAGGTCCTCCAGGGTGCTCTTGATCTGATCCTTGCTGACTAGCGTCATTGTTTTGTCTGTCACATCCACACTTTTTTCACTATCTGGATGTCGGACCTTTTTTTACCACCCACTGTGGATATAACTGATCCCATCACTTACCTTATGTGTGCCATAAAGAATCTGGCATCTTCTCTCCTTACACCTTGGGCACACATTGTATGCACAAGCTTTCGAGTCGCTACCACACATTACCTGATCAGAGATTTCATCAAGGTTATCTGTTTGTAATAAACCTACCTTTTTCAAAGCAGTTGCCATGAACTGAAGGTTCTCATGTAATTTACATTGACAGCTTTGGCGATCAAGTTCACTGGGCTCAACAACAAAGAAAGGCCTCAATCTGCAAAACAAGGAGTAGCTTATATCCAACCCAATTTCAGCCAGAAACCTTTTATGCAAGTTTTTTTAATGAGTCCGACAACAGCCTCCTCAGCTTTTTTATTTTACATTTTGTTATGGTGTTTTTCACTCCGGTGGTTATCCGTCGTACATCATCACGAGTGTAGAAATCCCTAGCTTTGGAATGGATCGGGTTTAACCTCTGCCATCTCGCGTGCTCTTCTGCAGTACCCGGTGTCCACCGCCAACCTTTGGTGTTAATGGCAGGTTGGTTTTGTGCCATCTTCACAAGTTTATACTTGTGAACAACCTTCCCACAGACAAAACGTGCGGCAGCATTTTTGTCATGCTCATTGCTCACTTTGTACCTCTGTTTGAAGTCAGAAAGAATACTGTAATGGAAATTCAAAGTCCTAGCAACATTGCTCTTTTCTTTTTTTTGGCGCCAATGCTGCAGCAAGTGTGTGATGTTTGATCTAGGACGTAGGATTCTGTGATCCTCTGTGATCAGCTCTTAATTTCCATAATCTATTAATATAAGATCGCGTGTTCCGGTTTTATTGTTAGTAATTCGTAACGGTGCTTCAAAGTCATTCACAATATCCTGGTTATACCAGAATTTGTCTAGTTACCACTGTATCAGGGAGACTATTCCATGGTTCGGTAATTCAAATTGGAAATACATTTTTCCTTAGATTTAGTCTTTAGTTTGACTCATTGTGTGAATAATTTTAGAGAATGTCTTCTGTTTCCTGTTCTTTGTGATATATCATTGTTTGTCAAGAGATTTGGTACAGATTCGTGGTCATAAATGTTGTGATTATTTTGTAGACTTCACCCCTGACTCACAGTCTTCACTGGTCACAAATAGCACACGTAATCCCCAATTACAATTAAGTAGGACAAACAATGTGGACTGTTTGCATATTCTCACCAGTGCTTGGCACGTGCAAATAGATCCAGCGTCCCATCTGTCGCGAATAACAGATGTCGCCTGGTGTTGATAGTCACGCTTGTAAAAAAAACGATGGGAAGGAATGTGTCATCCACTTCAAACAGGAGGCTTCTCATAGCTGATTGGCATGGTGGGCCAGATGATCCAGATTCAGCATCGCAGTACCTGCTGGCACTCGAAGAAAAGCATCTTCCACAAATGCAGATGCTGCCGTAAACATCTGCTGTTATGCGGCCTTCTTCACCTGTACACAAATTAGACATTTTACTACGGCCTACGTTTCTTTATATTTAAATAATTAAGTGTTACTTTTTTAATTTATCATAATTATAAATAATTTATATATATAATTATATGTCAAGGATGGAACTCAGAGCGCTTGGGAATCACCAGTATCATATCTTTATTCACACAGAATCAAAGACAAAAAGGACGAAGAAGACCCTGTAACCACACAACATATGTGTTACACTCAAAATATATACAATAAAACACAGGAACAACATCCACCGGCAAAGATATATGTAGTTAATCACATAACTAACGTTCATAGTAGGAAAAGTATACAACCAATCATGCTTCTTGTATATTTTTCCATCCCTGGTTCATTGAGATGTACGCCGTCTGGCAGGAGGTATTGAGATGTACGCCGTCTGGCAGGAGGTATTGAGATGTACGCCGTCTGGCAGGAGGTATTGAGATGTACGCCGTCTGGCAGGAGGTATTGATATGTACGCCGTCTGGCAGGAGGTATTGAGATGTACGCCGTCTGGCAGGAGGTATTGAGATGTACGCCGTCTGGCAGGAGGTATTGAGATGTACGCCGTCTGGCAGGAGGTATTGAGATGTACGCCGTCTGGCAGGAGGTATTGATATGTACGCCGTCTGGCAGGAGGTATTGAGATGTACGCCCTCTGGCAGGAGGTATTGAGATGTACGCCGTCTGGGAGGAGGTATTGAGATGTACGCCGTCTGGCAGGCGGTATTGATATGTACGCCGTCTGGCAGGAGGTATTGAGATGTACGCCGTCTGGCAGGCGGTAGATTTAACAAGATTTAACAAGATTGCCACCTAGAGAATCAACTCAAGATGGCAGGTGGACAAGGAAACCATTTGGCTTATCGAGAGTCCAACCTATCTATCTAAATGTACCCCGCCCTTCTTAGGTACATGTCAATTTTATTTTTGAACATATTAACACTACTAGCACTTACACAATCAGCCGATAATCTGTTCCATTCATTTACTGTTCTTTGTGAAAATGAAAATTTTCTAATATCTAATATACATTGCTTCTTTGCTAATGTAACTCCATGTCCTCTAGTCCTTCTCTCTTCCTTGACTGAGTAAAAAATATTTCTGTCAATATTTTCATACCCATTCAATATTTTAAAAACTTCTATCTGATCTCCTCGCAGTCTCCTGGTTTCTAGTGTTGTTAATCCACATTCTGTTAGACGCATTTCATAACTAATATTCCTGAGTTTTTGTATCATTTTGGTTGCTCTTCTTTGTACTCTTTCTAGTATATCAATATCCTTCTTGCGATATGGCCTCCATGCCTGTATGCAATATTCTAAATGAGGCCTAACTATTGTTTTGTACAGTGGTATTATTAGTTCTTTTTCCTTGTACACTATATTTCGCCTAATTAATCCAAGAATTTGGTTTCCCTTCGCTGCTGCAATTGCACACAGTTCCGATACCTTCATATCAGCACTAATAGTTAACCCTAAGTCCTTTTCCTTTACGGTAGTATTTAGTACAGTATCACCCATTGTATATTGTGCATCTTCATTCCCATGTCCTGTGTGGAGGCACTTACACTTCCCATAATTAAACAGCATTTGCCACTTCTCAGACCATTCGGTCAACTTATTTAGATCATCTTGTAATTGCTGTCTATCTGTATCACTTTTAATTTTTAATTTTTTTTATTGAGATGTACGCCGTCTGGCAGGAGGTATTGAGATGTACGCCGTCTGGCAGGAGGTATTGAGATGTACGCCGTCTGGCAGGAGGTATTGAGATGTACGTCATCTGGCAGGCGGTATTGAGATGTACGCCGTCTGGCAGGCGGTATTGAGATGTACGCCGTCTGGCAGGAGGTATTGAGATGTACGCCGTCTGGTAGGAGGTATTGAGATGTATGCCGTCTGGCAGGAGGTATTGAGATGTACACCGTCTGGCAGGAGGTATTGAGATGTACGCCGTCTGGCAGGAGGTATTGAGATGTACGCCGTCTGGCAGGCGGTATTGAGATGTACGCCGTCTGGCAGGAGGTATTGAGATGTACGCCGTCTGGCAGGAGGTATTGAGATGTACGCCGTCTGGCAGGAGGTATTGAGATGTACGCCGTCTGGCAGGAGGTATTGAGATGTACGCCGTCTGGCAGGAGGTATTGAGATGTACGCCGTCTGGCAGGAGGTATTGAGATGTACGCCGTCTGGCAGGAGGTATTGAGATGTACGCCGTCTGGCAGGAGGTATTGAGATGTACGCCGTCTGGCAGGAGGTATTGAGATGTACGCCGTCTGGCAGGAGGTATTGAGATGTACGCCGTCTGGCAGGAGGTATTGAGATGTACGCCGTCTGGTAGGAGGTATTGAGATGTACGCCGTCTGGCAGGCGGTATTGAGATGTACGGCGGTATTCCGTCCATTCCAGGATCATCCAGCGCTGCCTCCATGAATGGATAGTCTCCAGTCTCTTCACCAGTTGTCATAGACGTGTGTTGTATATGTCACGGGTCATTGACAACACGGCATCCATTCCGGTATGATGTTGTTTCATACTGATGTCACTGCTGCAAACTCTTGTCATTATGACAACAGCTTCCACTAGGCCAAGCGAACAGCAAATCGGCGATGCAAGATCATTGGTGCTGATGTCGATCATGATCAATGTTGGCTTATCGTGTGCCGATGTGCTACCTCAAACTCTCCAATCGCATGCCGCCGATTTCACCCTCAAATGACAGTTGCAGCGAAATCTTTTACCAACCAAAGCCATCCTCCTGACGATGCTCTTTCCGTCTTCACACAAATAATGTCGGATGATTAGCAATTTAGCCATAATGCAAAATGCATAGATATTCTAAGAAGGACTCGATAACAAAAACTCTTTGTCATTCGCATAATAATCTACTATGTAAATAACTGTCAACGTAAGGACATAATGAGAATAACTCCAAGTATGTTGATATGCCTTTTATTCTCAGAAAGCCAAGGTAGCCTGCACAATATCTAAATAACAGGTGTTTACTGTGACACGTACCGGTGCCATAATATGTGCATGGTACCACAGACTGCAGTGGCTTGTGATAGCAGTCGTTGGCGGGAAAGGATGTCATACCACTGTTGTGAAGACACTGGACGAAATGTGGTTGGAGATCTTTGAATGCCAGCTGGCATGGGTCCTCGTTTTCAACCAGTGTAGTCCCAAATGGAATGGTATACACACCACAACTATTCCCATCTGGTGCAACTGCGTACACATGACAACTGTTCCCATCTGGCTGTCTGTCCACATTCATCACATTCAGAGTGACCTTATCTCTGCTTGTGTGTGCATAACTGCAGATATCGTAGAAGGTCTTAGAGGATGGCTTGCTCAGCATGGAATCAAAAATATTCACCATCACAGGTATTCCTTCCATTCAAGGATCATCCAGCGCTGCCTCCATGAATGGACAGTCTCCAGTCTCTTCACCAGTTGTCAGAGACGTGTGTTGTATACATCACAGGGGTCATTGAAGTTGGGGCGACTTCTTTTCAACCCAATTGTGATACACGCCATCATTTCCAGTATGATGACGTATCATACTGATGTCACCACCGCAAACTCTTGTCAGGATGACAACAGCTTCCGCTTAGCCAAGCGGACAGCAAATCGCCAACGCAAGATAGTTGGTGCCAATGTCGATCACGATCAACGTTGCCTTCTCGTGTGCCGATGTGCTGCCTCAACTCTCCAATCGCATACCACCAATTTCACTCTCGAATGACTGACACAGCGAAATCCTTTGCCAACCGAAGCCCTCCTCCTGCTAGATGCTCTCTCAGTCTTCGCATAAACAAATGTCCGATGATAAGCAATTTAGCCATAATGCAAGATATATAGATATTATAAGAAGGACACAATAACAATTTTTTTTGTTATTCACATGTTGGTATGCCTTTTATTCTCAGAAAGCCAAGGTAGACTGCACAATATCTAAATAACAGCTGTTTGTGGTGACATATACCAGTGTCATATGCGCATGGTACCACAGACTGCAGTTGTGACACTGCAGCGTCAGTCTGTGATCGTCAGGCATACGACACTCGCAATACACTTCCACCTCAACATGCATCACTGCTCTATTGTGATAGCATCCAGTATCCAAGCAGCCTGGGTGGAGGGAGGGAAGTCAAATCAGTTTCAGGCCATCCTCAACCATTGGTGACGGTGGTAGTTTGACGAGACATTTTGCATTTAATCAGTTGCCATTTCGAATGAAGTCAGTTGCCACACTGAACTTGTAGGCTCATTGTCTCTAATTAGAATTGCTTGTTTAAAATTGAAATATGAAAGTTTGTATTGATACTACGAGCATTAAAATGTATTATTGACAATCCGTTGGTATTGTTTTTGGTTAACAGGTTTAGTTGCAGATCATCATAATATTTGCATGATGGCAATACCCGGTTGTAGATGTTATTTGCCGGATCTAGATCTTTATCGTAATCACAGGTACTATAATCCATGTACTGAAATGATTCAAAATCATGATACATCGAGGAACCATGTTGGTACTGCAGTTTATACTGGCATTATTGTTATAAATATATTGTCGTCATTGCTCACATTATGAAAGGGAAATACTTAACGTTGTATTTTGGTTCACAGTGACACGGTCTTTCACTACCAGTCGATCGTACACCAGGTACGCTATCTTGCCATTTGCTCTTGCTTCTGTCAGTTTTGGCATCAGTTCTTTCCGCCTGTCTCCATTACGTGGTGTGACAGATCTTCCTTGACAAAGATGCCACGCGGTTTGTGCGTGTAAGCAACTCGCAGAGTGGTGAACTTGACAACGACGGTCTTCGGTCGGCCCAAAGAATTCGATGCTAAACTAAATTGAACGTGCAGTATTTTAACTCTGAGATACACTCACTGGGGAGTGTTCATTGTCAGAAAGAACTCGAATGTAATCAAACATTTGATAGCCTCAGTATCTGGAGTGATGTCATCTTTGAAACACTCTTCACAAGAGCAGCACCAGTTGTTTGGCTAAAGTCAAGGAACTCCAGAGAGTTCCATCCCTCAAAGTAGCTCGTAGCCACTGTCAGATCCTTATATGATTGTGTGTTTAATACAAATCTATTTCAGTTGTTTAAATGTACAGTTGTAATTTCCAACAAGCAGTAATATTGAATACGCATTGTACCTCATGTTACATAGGTTATTACATTTGGTGACAATATAAATACTGATGAATATGTCATTAATTAATAAATTGCACTCCCAGTAATTACTAAACTGAAAATGCAGCATTTTATGTCTGATATACACTCCCTCCCTGACAGGGGAGTGTTCATTGTCATCAAGAACTCAAACATAATCAAACATTTGATAACTAACCTCAGTATCTGGACTGATGTCAACACTGATAAACTTTTCACAAGAGCAGCACCAGATGCTCGGTTTCGGGTGCTACGTTAATGTTCCGAGGATTAACGTTGAGCAGAGAATTGTTCCGCTGTTCCGTACCTCTTGCCGGTACAAGGTTCTCATCATCTCTGTTAGAGAGAACTGAGGATGTAACTGAATAACAATTTAATGCGATACAGTCAGATACAGCCTGTACTGAATATTTGATACATACTGGTATACTGTCATAGAAAGATGCAATCAATAAGTGTCACTATATGTGCATGGTACCACAGACTGCAGTTGTGACACTGCAGCGTCAGTCTGTGATCGTCAGGCATACGACACTCGCAATACACTTCCACCTCAACATGCATCACTGCTCTATTGTGATAGCATCCAGTATCCAGGCAGCCTGGGTGGAGGGAGGGAAGTCAAATCAGTTTCAGGCCATCCTCAACCATTGGTGACGGTGGTAGTTTGACGAGACATTTTGCATTTAATCAGTTGCCATTTCGAATGAAGTCAGTTGCCACACTGAACTTGTAGGCTCATTGTCTCTAATTAGAATTGCTTGTTTAAAATTGAAATATGAAAGTTTGTATTGATACTACGAGCATTAAAATGTATTATTGACAATCCGTTGGTATTGTTTTTGGTTAACAGGTTTAGTTGCAGATCATCATAATATTTGCATGATGGCAATACCCGGTTGTAGATGTTATTTGCCGGATCTAGATCTTTATCGTAATCACAGGTACTATAATCCATGTACTGAAATGATTCAAAATCATGATACATCGAGGAACCATGTTGGTACTGCAGTTTATACTGGCATTATTGTTATAAATATATTGTCGTCATTGCTCACATTATGAAAGGGAAATACTTAACGTTGTATTTTGGTTCACAGTGACACGGTCTTTCACTACCAGTCGATCGTACACCAGGTACGCTATCTTGCCATTTGCTCTTGCTTCTGTCAGTTTTGGCATCAGTTCTTTCCGCCTGTCTCCATTACGTGGTGTGACAGATCTTCCTTGACAAAGATGCCACGCGGTTTGTGCGTGTAAGCAACTCGCAGAGTGGTGAACTTGACAACGACGGTCTTCGGTCGGCCCAAAGAATTCGATGCTAAACTAAATTGAACGTGCAGTATTTTAACTCTTGAGATACACTCACTGGGGAGTGTTCATTGTCAGAAAGAACTTGAATGTAATCAAACATTTGATAGCCTCAGTATCTGGAGTGATGTCATCTTTGAAACACTCTTCACAAGAGCAGCACCAGTTGTTTGCCTAAAGTCAAGGAACTCCAGAGAGTTCCATCCCTCAAAGTAGCTCGTAGCCACTGTCAGATCCTTATATGATTGTGTGTTTAATACAAATCTATTTCAGTTGTTTAAATGTACAGTTGTAATTTCCAACAAGCAGTAATATTGAATACGCATTGTACCTCATGTTACATAGGTTATTACATTTGGTGACAATATAAATACTGATGAATATGTCATTAATTAATAAATTGCACTCCCAGTAATTACTAAACTGAAAATGCAGCATTTTATGTCTGATATACACTCCCTCCCTGACAGGGGAGTGTTCATTGTCATCAAGAACTCAAACATAATCAAACATTTGATAACTAACCTCAGGATCTGGACTGATGTCAACACTGATAAACTTTTCACAAGAGCAGCACCAGATGCTCGGTTTCGGGTGCTACGTTAATGTTCCGAGGATTAACGTTGAGCAGAGAATTGTTCCGCTGTTCCGTACCTCTTGCCGGTACAAGGTTCTCATCATCTCTGTTAGAGAGAACTGAGGATGTAACTGAATAACAATTTAATGCGATACAGTCAGATACAGCCTGTACTGAATATTTGATACATACTGGTGGTATACTGTCATAGAAAGAAGCAATCAATAAGTGTCATAATATGTGCATGGTACCACAGACTGCAGTTGTGACACTGCAGCGTCAGTCTGTGATCGTCAGGCATACGACACTCGCAATACACTTCCACCTCAACATGCATCACTGCTCTATTGTGATAGCATCCAGTATCCAGGCAGCCTGGGTGGAGGGAGGGAAGTCAAATCAGTTTCAGGCCATCCTCAACCATTGGTGACGGTGGTAGTTTGACGAGACATTTTGCATTTAATCAGTTGCCATTTCGAATGAAGTCAGTTGCCACACTGAACTTGTAGGCTCATTGTCTCTAATTAGAATTGCTTGTTTAAAATTGAAATATGAAAGTTTGTATTGATACTACGAGCATTAAAATGTATTATTGACAATCCGTTGGTATTGTTTTTGGTTAACAGGTTTAGTTGCAGATCATCATAATATTTGCATGATGGCAATACCCGGTTGTAGATGTTATTTGCCGGATCTAGATCTTTATCGTAATCACAGGTACTATAATCCATGTACTGAAATGATTCAAAATCATGATACATCGAGGAACCATGTTGGTACTGCAGTTTATACTGGCATTATTGTTATAAATATATTGTCGTCATTGCTCACATTATGAAAGGGAAATACTTAACGTTGTATTTTGGTTCACAGTGACACGGTCTTTCACTACCAGTCGATCGTACACCAGGTACGCTATCTTGCCATTTGCTCTTGCTTCTGTCAGTTTTGGCATCAGTTCTTTCCGCCTGTCTCCATTACGTGGTGTGACAGATCTTCCTTGACAAAGATGCCACGCGGTTTGTGCGTGTAAGCAACTCGCAGAGTGGTGAACTTGACAACGACGGTCTTCGGTCGGCCCAAAGAATTCGATGCTAAACTAAATTGAACGTGCAGTATTTTAACTCTTGAGATACACTCACTGGGGAGTGTTCATTGTCAGAAAGAACTTGAATGTAATCAAACATTTGATAGCCTCAGTATCTGGAGTGATGTCATCTTTGAAACACTCTTCACAAGAGCAGCACCAGTTGTTTGCCTAAAGTCAAGGAACTCCAGAGAGTTCCATCCCTCAAAGTAGCTCGTAGCCACTGTCAGATCCTTATATGATTGTGTGTTTAATACAAATCTATTTCAGTTGTTTAAATGTACAGTTGTAATTTCCAACAAGCAGTAATATTGAATACGCATTGTACCTCATGTTACATAGGTTATTACATTTGGTGACAATATAAATACTGATGAATATGTCATTAATTAATAAATTGCACTCCCAGTAATTACTAAACTGAAAATGCAGCATTTTATGTCTGATATACACTCCCTCCCTGACAGGGGAGTGTTCATTGTCATCAAGAACTCAAACATAATCAAACATTTGATAACTAACCTCAGGATCTGGACTGATGTCAACACTGATAAACTTTTCACAAGAGCAGCACCAGATGCTCGGTTTCGGGTGCTACGTTAATGTTCCGAGGATTAACGTTGAGCAGAGAATTGTTCCGCTGTTCCGTACCTCTTGCCGGTACAAGGTTCTCATCATCTCTGTTAGAGAGAACTGAGGATGTAACTGAATAACAATTTAATGCGATACAGTCAGATACAGCCTGTACTGAATATTTGATACATACTGGTGGTATACTGTCATAGAAAGAAGCAATCAATAAGTGTCATAATATGTGCATGGTACCACAGACTGCAGTTGTGACACTGCAGCGTCAGTCTGTGATCGTCAGGCATACGACACTCGCAATACACTTCCACCTCAACATGCATCACTGCTCTATTGTGATAGCATCCAGTATCCAGGCAGCCTGGGTGGAGGGAGGGAAGTCAAATCAGTTTCAGGCCATCCTCAACCATTGGTGACGGTGGTAGTTTGACGAGACATTTTGCATTTAATCAGTTGCCATTTCGAATGAAGTCAGTTGCCACACTGAACTTGTAGGCTCATTGTCTCTAATTAGAATTGCTTGTTTAAAATTGAAATATGAAAGTTTGTATTGATACTACGAGCATTAAAATGTATTATTGACAATCCGTTGGTATTGTTTTTGGTTAACAGGTTTAGTTGCAGATCATCATAATATTTGCATGATGGCAATACCCGGTTGTAGATGTTATTTGCCGGATCTAGATCTTTATCGTAATCACAGGTACTATAATCCATGTACTGAAATGATTCAAAATCATGATACATCGAGGAACCATGTTGGTACTGCAGTTTATACTGGCATTATTGTTATAAATATATTGTCGTCATTGCTCACATTATGAAAGGGAAATACTTAACGTTGTATTTTGGTTCACAGTGACACGGTCTTTCACTACCAGTCGATCGTACACCAGGTACGCTATCTTGCCATTTGCTCTTGCTTCTCTCAGTTTTGGCATCAGTTCTTTCCGCCTGTCTCCATTACGTGGTGTGACAGATCTTCCTTGACAAAGATGCCACGCGGTTTGTGCATGTGAGGAGCTCGCAAAGTGGTGAACTTGACAACGACGGTCTTCGGTCGGCCCAAAGAATTCGATGCTAAACTAAATTGAACGTGCAGTATTTTAACTCTGAGATACACTCACTGGGGAGTGTTCATTGTCAGAAAGAACTCGAATGTAATCAAACATTTGATAGCCTCAGTATCTGGAGTGATGTCATCTTTGAAACACTCTTCACAAGAGCAGCACCAGTTGTTTGGCTAAAGTCAAGGAACTCCAGAGAGTTCCATCCCTCAAAGTAGCTCGTAGCCACTGTCAGATCCTTATATGATTGTGTGTTTAATACAAATCTATTTCAGTTGTTTAAATGTACAGTTGTAATTTCCAACAAGCAGTAATATTGAATACGCATTGTACCTCATGTTACATAGGTTATTACATTTGGTGACAATATAAATACTGATGAATATGTCATTAATTAATAAATTGCACTCCCAGTAATTACTAAACTGAAAATGCAGCATTTTATGTCTGATATACACTCCCTCCCTGACAGGGGAGTGTTCATTGTCATCAAGAACTCAAACATAATCAAACATTTGATAACTAACCTCAGTATCTGGACTGATGTCAACACTGATAAACTTTTCACAAGAGCAGCACCAGATGCTCGGTTTTGGGTGCTACGTTAATGTAACCCAATCTGCAATCCTAGAGCTAATTCTTGGGGGGGGGGCTCTTTGTCGTTGGGGCAGAAGGGACGCTAGCTCAACAAACTCCCCGGCCCACACCATAGCACTAATTTTATCGTGGACATGGGCCTGCAGTGACACAGAAGAGGAAGTGAATTCTCTGACCCTATCCTGACACCCTAATGGGAGTCTTTCTAGGTCCCCCCCCCCCAACACTAGTCTCAAAGCCATTGGCAGATGGCCAAAGCGTATCCAACCCAGAGGCCATCACTGTGGGCACAGTGGACTCTACTGGAGCTATGTCTCTTCCTAATTGATCCATGGCCGTCACATGGGACATCTGTGGATTAGGTGGTACGTCATCATGCACAAGGTTATCAATTCATGGACCTACATTGTCATATGCGAATTTGTCCACAATCATCTGATGCATTTGTTGCAGTAAAGTGTTCGACTGTAGCACCCGCTCTTCAATGCTGTCCTCCTACCACTGATGCATGACATTGGCTGCCTCCGTTTCCCACAGAGGCGTCACTGTTGTGGCCCATACGTCAGGTGCAAGCGTTCCGGACAGACATGTCCCGTTTTCCACCATTGCTGCACCTACCTCCACTTCACGAGTACTGGACAAATGTGTCCCATTTGTCCGCTTTCAAGGTCGACCCCGAGTAGCAGTTGGCGCCTGCTGGCCCGTCCATGGACGCTCTGTAGTAGATGGTGCCACTCTCCGGCTGCAAATTTGGGTTGCTTCGATTTTTTATTTATTGACAAATGAACAACACACATAATAAAACAAACAATGTTGGCATTAAACTTTCAGTCAAGTAAAAACGACCTGCGCCCGAGACATGCCATACATAAACATCTCTTATCTTATTAGAGCAGGTAGGCGAGCACTGGAAGAAGACGAAGAAGAATATAAGTTCCAGCCACACCATTCAATAAACTAACTAAACATACTGATAAAAACAAGTTGCTGAAACATCCCAAAGTTGCCTGCATGCCTAAACTGACCCTTTATTGCCCGCTGTTACACCTAAACTTATGGCCGCCCGATAACTTCGGAATAATTTATAATTACCCAGATCGATGAAATGAACCTCATCATTATGAAATATCGGCTCATGGGAATTCATAAACACCTTATGTTTCCAGTAGGAAACCTGTAATGACCTCATTTACCATTACCGTGCGAGCCACCCCCTCGACTGGCGATAACTCTCGCAAATTTTCACGCCATATAAGCTGGCTGATGACCACATGGCCGACCCCGGAGGCTACGAGGTCGAAGACGAGAAGTTCCCATGCTATCTGTTGCGGGGACCCCCCCCCAGACGACACGTCATTCGACCCGGCGTGCAGAAGAACGAGCTGGGAACGCAGCAGTGCGAAGCGTTCCCAGTGCTCCCCTGATCGCAATGAGCGAACGGTGGCCTCTCGCCGCCGACCAACGTATTCCACTTCGAAACCGTGGCCGTCGACGGCAAAATCGGCGGAAACCCCAGGCCACACCCTCGAAGGAACGGCTGATTCCATAAACCATGACTATGACCTACAATCACTGCTTTCTGCAGCAAACCCGCTGACACACCACCATTTTGACCCCAACATACAACAACGGGCAACAGCTACAGCTACAGCTGACCTTACAAAGCACAGTAAACAAAGTGTAGTCAGGATTTCTTGACTGTCGACTGTCACTGTGGACATCAACCAATGTTGGATGCCGATAAACAAACGCGACCGCAGAATCGAGCACGAAACATAAAAACCTGAAGCAAAATTTGATAAGGACTCTGAACAGCTGTAACCATGACAAATTTTAAATATGGTCGCCGCCAGGACCGCTCTGGCCTTTGATGCCCTGCCTGGCAGGACTTCTTTTCATTGTATTGCTGCACTAAAGCGCAGGAAGATCTCCCTTAATTGACTCACATAAAAGTCATAATGGAATATAATTGCATAACTGCATATTTGTAGGTATGCCTTGATTAAACGATTATTGCCAGAGCAGAAATCGATTGATGGTAATAGGCATGCGCGTCCGGTTGGCGATATGTTTAGCGAATACATGTCGACATAGTAATTGTTTCAGATACACATGATGCCTTGCTGTTGTTTTTTTGACTGATTTAGGTGATCGTGGCGGGGAAACTTCCATAATATCGATCCGCAGAGCTGCTCTGGCAATAATGGCCGAAAAATTCTTATTGCCAGAGCAGAAACGGAAGAGTCCCTAGCGATCTTCAGTGTCTCCATTATGTCTGCTGGATCCACCCTCTGTCTCACTGACAGCACTAGCATAGCTGAATATGTGCCCAGTGCATATCCAGGATATACATGCATCAGTTCACAACTCAGATTCGGATAGTTGTCATCATTTTCGTCCATTTCTAGTACCATTGATGCTACAGGATGTACTCGTTGTAACCTTGCAAAATGAGCCAGATTTCCAGCAATGAATTTCGGCATCACATGCTTCGATGCCTCTTGAAGCACCTTGTTGACTGATGACTTTCTGAAGTCTGCCAGGGACAACTACTTCAGGGATTGCTGTTGTTTAGTTTTCATCAATTTTTTTGTTCTTCTTTGCTGCGCATGACTTCTTAGGAATGCCCATTGCCGTATATTATGTTCCCTTGGGACGGCCACGAGATGCTTGCTTGCCAACTAGAGTCACATTTGACCACTTTAATCCCAGAAGCTTTTTGAACTTCTGTGACAGTCTTGCAATGAAAATGTGTTTGCATGGGAGCATTGTAAGGCAATCACATTGTAAACAATCTTCTGTGACGTTCCAGCTACTGCTTTGAATTTTCTGCATGCACATTCTAGGTCATGGTTGCATGCTGCCCTCGTCATCTGACAGCGCAGAGCATTTTGGTCGCGCATCGAACGACTGCTCTGCAGGCAGGACATGTTTTATTGCTGAGTGATAGGCCTCGATCCTGTTGGTTGTGTGGTTACCAAGGTTACCAGTTGCATTAACGATGTATCGCACCCATGTCGACTTCACTGTGTCCCAGTTTTTGATGAAGTAGTCATAGAACTTGGCTGGTGCCAAATCTTTCAGTGTCAACAGTTCCTTTTGAACTTTCTCTCTTACGTCAGTTGA
Source organism: Oasisia sp. SBJ-2009 (assembly GCA_964017155.1). Lineage (NCBI taxonomy): Eukaryota > Metazoa > Annelida > Polychaeta > Sabellida > Siboglinidae > Oasisia > Oasisia sp. SBJ-2009. Next base: position 11,106,911 of record OZ024862.1, read on the forward strand.
TACCTGCATGACAGCCGTTTCCTTCCGGAAAGTCTTCGCTACATGAAAAGCACAGAGGATGACGTGTACTTTGGGCAGTGTTTTCTGGATTACACTAAGGAGGGTGAAGTCCTTATCCACAACAAGGCATTTAAGTTTCTCCATAACGGCAGACGCATCACATCCCAGACATTCAACAAAGAACCTTATATTATCCTCTGTTTCTGTTTGCACAATACACTGTTCAATCACCTGGCTTGATCTGCTCCGGTCTTCAACCAACACACTAACAAGTGGCATTCGCCTGTCATTTAATTTGTAAGTGGTGTCAATTTCCACTACCTCACAGTACCGTTCAGCCAAAATTTTCATTGAAGACGTTTGTATGAAGACTGCTTCGAGGTGGTTGTCATCACTTGTCTTCACATGGATTGTTGATGTTGGATCATTATTAAGAATGGACTCCAATTCACACAACAGCGTCTCCTCCTCATTCGGTCCTACATGTTTATGCAAGGTACGAATGTTGTGCACATCCTTCCTGGTCAGCACCTTTCCTGACTGTTCAGACAGGTATCTGCGCAAATGTTCAACTTTCACACCCATTGCAAGCATGTTGGGTGCTTCTGCTTTGACATCTGGAGGTAAGCGACGACTCTCTGGGTATGACGCTTTGATTGCCTGTGACACCTCATCATGGCTGTGTTCCAATTTCACCTCACGTATAACCATTTCTTGACTGTCACGTGTTGCAGTAATGAACACTGTAGCAGAACACTGCGTCTTGTACGTTCTGAAAAATATATATAATATTATATTGAATTCTTTAATACATCACATAACTTTTGTTATGTGCACACACACACACATAATTTACTATATAAAAGCATCGGCTAAATGAGTTATTAGAAAGCGTATCGCATCTTTATTATTTTCATGTTAAGTAAATACTTTACCAACTTTCATGATGAGTTTATTATTAATAAATTTCGGGAAAAGCTACAAAATATGTTGCCTTACAATTTTGTTTATAAATTAATAAAATAAATTGCACCTTCAAAGCATGACAATCTGCAGATATACTCTATTATTTTGTATTGAATTAATGCACAAACTCACCAAGCATGTTTCAGTAAAAAGTAATTATACACCGTATATGCACTGCCAAGTTGTTATAGTGGAACATGTAGTATTTTTTGGCTGAGATGTTGGTTTTCGAGGTGTTGTCTATTTCAGATCACGGGCTTCAGCAGCCATATTGGATTTTGCACATACCAGCCACCAGGGGGCTACCCCAACTTGTTTGCGGTGGTTTTTGAAAACCTTATACCCATACCTAACACCATGCCAAATTGCAAAAACTTGTCACCAAGCGCGCAATTTGCATGAAAATCTAGATATTCCTACCCCGCTACTATGCATCCCACCATTTTTTTTCCTCAATCTTACCTTCAAGTCCAGAATTGTGCGTGTGTGCGTGTGTGCGTGTGTGCGTGTGTGCGTGTGTGCGTGGGTGCGTGTGTGCGTGCGTGCGTGCGTGCGTGTGTGTGTGTGTGTGCATGCACCAATTTGCGTTCATTTAAGTTCTTTAAAGGAGTGTTGTGTACCAAATAATACCAAAATGTTATTCCAATTTATTATTTGTTATTGATTGGGTACAAAGGGAGACAGAACTGTATTATAGATTTTAAATAATACCAACATGTAGGCTGCATAGGAGAGAAGAACCATATATTTGGAAAGTTGCCAGGTAGTTAATATCATGCCAACTTTTGACATTATTTGACCATGAAAACATTTCAAAAATCAAACATGGACAAAAAACTAACAATATCTATGGTTTTGGAAGACTTTATTTTGTTTTTGCTCCTTCATTTTTTACCCATCCACCACCCATCCACCCATATATTTCTACCCGTCCATATTCGTTTTTACCCATCCAAATGACGGGTGAACGGTCTCTGCATAACGCTATGGCATTGTGTAATATGGACAAAATGTACCAGTGCTATGTTCTGACCAATTATATATTGTATATTAAACCAGCATATGAACAGAAAAATGTCTTATTGCCAGAGCTGTTCTGAGATTTGCCCTGAAAATCCGCCTAGGGTGCATCCGTTTCTGCTCTGACAATAAGAATTGTTTTCCGCCCTTATTGCCAGAGCAGCTCTGCGGATCGATATTATCGCAGTTTCCCCACCACGATTGCCTAAATCAGTCAAAAACTATACCAAGGCGTCATGTGTATCTGAAACAATCACTATGTCGACATATGTTCGCTAAACACATCGCCAACCGCACGCGCATGCACATTACCATCAATCGATTTCTGCTCTGGCAATAAGAAATTTTTCCGTTCTTATTGCCAGAGCTGCTCTGGCAATAGTCGCCCTGGGCGTTCATTAAAACATCTGTAAAATATGTTGGTGATGGTGTTACTCCGCTGAAGGTAATGTCACCTTACAGGGCAGTGACAAACCACAAAAGAGGAAGTCTGCATCGAGGGATGTGTGAAAAACTGAGGAGGATGTCATTAGGGAGATGTAGAAACCAAGGAGGGTGTCAGTAGGGAGATGTAGAAACCAAGGAGGGTGTCAGTAGGGAGGTGTAGAAACCAAGGAGGATGTCAGTAGGGAGATGTAGAAACCAAGGAGGGTGTTAGTAGGGAGGTGTAGAAACCAAGGAGGGTGTCAGTAGGGAGATGTAGAAACCAAGGAGGGTGTTAGTAGGGAGGTGTAGAAACCAAGGAGGGTGTCAGCAGCATGGAGATGTAGAAACCAAGGAGAGTGTCAGTAGGGAGATGTAGAAACCAAGGAGGGTGTCAGTAGGGGATGTAGAAACCATGTAGGGTGTCAGTAGGGAGATGTAGAAGCCAAGGAGGGTGTCAGCATGAAGATGTAGAAACCAAGGAGGGTGTCAGCAGCATGGAGATGTAGAAACCAAGGAGGGTGTCAGCATGGAGATGTAGAAACCGAGGAGGGTGTCAGTAGGGAGATGTAGAAACCAAGGAGGGTGTCAGCATGAAGATGTAGAAACCAAGGAGGGTGTCAGTAGGGAGATGTAGAAGCCAAGGAGGGTGTCAGCATGAAGATGTAGAAACCAAGGAGGGTGTCAGCAGCAGGGAGATGTAGAAACCAAGGAGGGTGTCAGTAGGGAGATGTAGAAGCCAAGGAGGGTGTCAGCATGAAGATGTAGAAACCAAGGAGGGTGTCAGCAGCAGGGAGATGTAGAAACCAAGGAGGGTGTCAGTAGGGAGATGTAGTAACCGAGGAGGGTGTCAGTAGGGAGATATAGAAACCCAGGAGGGTGTCAGTAGGGAGATGTAGAAACCAAGGAGGGTGTCAGCATGAAGATGTAGAAACCAAGGAGGGTGTCAGCAGCAGGGAGATGTAGAAACCAAGGAGGGTGTCAGCAGCAGGGAGATGTAGAAACCAAGAAGGGTGTCAGCATGGAGATGTAGAAACCAAGGAGGGTGTCAGTAGGGAGATGTAGAAGCCAAGGAGGGTGTCAGCAGGGAGATGTAGAAACCAAGGAGGGTGTCAGCATGGAGATGTAGAAACCAAGGAGGGTGTCAGTAGGGAGATGTAGAAACCAAGCAGGGTGTCAGCATGGAGATGTAGAAACCAAGGAGGGTGTCAGCATGGAGATGTAGAAACCAAGGAGGGTGTCAGCATGGAGATGTAGAAACCAAGGAGGGTGTCAGCATGGATATGTAGAAACCAAGGAGGGTGTCAGCATGGAGATGTAGAAACCAAGGAGGGTGTCAGTAGGGAGATGTAGAAACCAAGGAGGGTGTCAGCATGAAGATGTAGAAACCAAGGAGGGTGTCAGCATGGATATGTAGAAACCAAGGAGGGTGTCAGTAGGGAGATGTAGAAACCAAGGAGGGTGTCAGTAGGGAGATGTAGAAACCAAGTAGGGTGTCAGTAGGGAGATGTAGAAACCAAGGAGGGTGTCAGCATGGAGATGTAGAAACCAAGGAGGGTGTCAGTAGGGAGATGTAGAAGCCAAGGAGGGTGTCAGCAGGGAGATGTAGAAACCAAGGAGGGTGTCAGCATGGAGATGTAGAAACCAAGGAGGGTGTCAGTAGGGAGATGTAGAAACCAAGGAGGGTGTCAGCATGGAGATGTAGAAACCAAGGAGGGTGTCAGCATGGAGATGTAGAAACCAAGGAGGTTGTCAGCATGGAGATGTAGAAACCAAGGAGGGTGTCAGCATGGAGATGTAGAAACCAAGGAGGGTGTCAGCATGGATATGTAGAAACCAAGGAGGGTGTCAGCATGGAGATGTAGAAACCAAGGAGGGTGTCAGTAGGGAGATGTAGAAACCAAGGAGGGTGTCAGCATGAAGATGTAGAAACCAAGGAGGGTGTCAGCATGGATATGTAGAAACCAAGGAGGGTGTCAGTAGGGAGATGTAGAAACCAAGGAGGGTGTCAGTAGGGAGATGTAGAAACCAAGGAGGGTGTCAGCATGGATATGTAGAAACCAAGGAGGGTGTCAGCATGGAGAGGTAGAAACCAAGGAGGGTGTCAGTGGGGAGATGTAGAAACCAAGGAGGGTGTCAGCATGGATATGTAAAAACCAAGGAGGGTGTCAGTAGGGAGATGTAGAAACCAAGGAGGGTGTCAGTAGGGAGATGTAGAAACCAAGGAGGGTGTCAGTAGGGAAATGTAGAAACCAAGAACTATCACAACAGTGCAATGCTCAAATAATAAGTTGTCTATAAAGGAAACTAGGATACACTGGTTGTCTTTAAATTGTTTCAGATTGCTCAACTAGCAGAGATTGGTGGGGTCAACACAAGGGACTCGACATGGAAAGTCATGCAAAGGTACAGAATCTTGCGTATATGTTTATTGATATTGCTTTAATCATATGTTAGAACATCATTTGACACTGCATAGTTGTCTTAATAGTATAATGTATTGCAAAAAGTCTACAAAGCATAGCTGTATTGGTGCCAGGCGTGAGGTAATATAATAGTAATAATAATTGATTATATATATTTTCAAGTAGTATTTCTATTAATAGATCCTCGAGTGGTAAACAATAGCCGATATTCAAATAACAGTTCATACGGATAAGATCGATGGACTGATATATTGTTCCTACTCGATGGACTGATATATTGTTCCTACTCGATGAAATAATGTAGATTTAGCAAGCCAGTAACTGGGATAAAGTATGTCATTTTAATCATAGCTGATTGAACTTAAATGTACGTTTGTTTCTTTTCATTATCTGTTTTTCTCACGAATGATATGATGTAGCTGATGAACATGAGCGGCCACCATGGCAACACTTCAAAATGACGTGATGTCGCTGATGAACATAGCATTAGCAGCCAACACGGCAGCACTCTGAAATTATTTTTTCCTGGATATTAGGGGCATTATTTTTTTTCAGTTTGATGAACCAAAATTCTTTGAACATTGCAATTTGTTCTTGGTAGTTGTCTCCCCGACACTTTCAGTTTGAAAAGTTGAGAAGTTGGTGTTAACGTTAAGATGCAGATGCAGTTAAGACAATGCGATCAGGTGACAAAATTAGATGTATGTTCTAGACACAATAAACATTTGAATTTAGGAAAACTCGGGTGTGAGGAGTACCAATTAAAATAATTATGGCTGGATTATAATGGAGCGTGCAGATCGGTAAATCAAGGCATAATGAATTTACCCTGTATTTATTTATTGTATCAAAATACATTAACCAAAAACAGTTTCAAGATTAAGAAACTACCCATCTAAGTCCAGAATTATAGGGTGTGATATTAAAACGTACAATACTTCAATCCTGTGATGAATGTTATGTTTCAGCGAGTGTCCTGAAAAACATGGTTGGTTGGGAAACGGAAGTGACGTAAGCGATGTCGGCATGCGTGAAGTAGGCTCCAGACCCAACAGGAGGTAGCGGAAGATACGTCACTAGACCGTCGTAACACACAATGGGGACAGACGCCAACAAGCTATTTTATGTATTTATACCGAATAAAACAATGTGTAACACAACATAAAGAAAATATTTGTTTTTGCTGGCATAGTGCTAAGAGATCTAGACATTTGTAGCACACAAAAATAACATTGTTAGGTAGGTAGATACATGGCACTTATTACGTCGCAAGAAAAATGATCTTCAAACTAGCTGTGGCTGCTACCGTAGACAAGACTCGATGTTTACCGCGTGTGAAGGGGATTATACATTTTGGCGTACGTAAGATTGCCTCTGCAAGCGGGAAACGCTTAACTGCGACATCGGCGCATGCGCAGCCAATCATCCGCCACGGCGCTCCAAATATCGAAGCAACTTCTCCAGGGCCGCGTCTTGGCGAACTTGGAGGATATTCTCCAACGTCTCTCACACTTTCGACTCACTTCCTTGTGGCTCTCCTTTCGTTGTGATGTATGTTCTATTCCTCACAGTTTTGGCAAGCCAATCATGGGTACACCGTATATGCGGAATCTGCGGTCCACTTCGCGCACGTACATCAAACATGGACTTATGCCGACATGTTTCATGCGTAAATAACTTTATATAATTCAAATGTATCTATACAGAAAATATCTACTCAGTTTAGGAACAAGTGCGTAGACAAAAGTTTCGACATAAATTAGACGTGTGCATGTTTGACGACTTTTAAAACGATTTACGACATGCTTGTTTTCAACTGCAGTGAAGCGCAGTAACTGTAGACCCCTACATTTGCTTATTGGACTCCACATACATACTTTCGCAAAGATAAACGCAAGCTCTTATGACACCAAAACTGCTTTCTAATATGGTGTCTGCTATAATTAATCTCTTATACAATGCGGTAGATATTTAAGTGTGCGATACTACCAGCGTTTTTAAAGTCAACAGCGCCAGCGTGTCTGGTATAGTATTTTGCAGTGAAATACATCACCGGCAAACGGCGTCATGAAATCTCTTTCACAGTATAGTTTAATTGGCTCTGAGGCAACTCATTGTCAGCTCATTTACACAGCTTCCAAAGGCAGTTTTGCCATAACAAACTTTCTCCTACAAGTTACAGAACATGCTGTCACCCCTTTGGGAACATGGACTCTCCTGAACGAGCGTCCCGCCATAAATCACACAGCGTATGGCCTGTTTCTACTGCGTTCAAGGAGGATGTCGCACATTTGTCAACGTCGGTCAAGGTAGAACGCCAGTTATCATGTCCGAGCCGGACTCAACGGGTGCCGTCGAGGTGACGCCGAAGTTGTCCGATCACCCAAAGCGGGGTAGCGGCGGAGAGAGTGTGGCGAACGGTACGAGAGGCCACCACGGCCGCCCACGACACGGCAGCAACGCCTGGGTCGTGTGTATAGGAGTCGACGACAGCACGGTCTGTGAACAGGCCTTCAATTGTGCGTATTGGTTCAGATTGGGGCGACACAGGGTTTTGCATACGTGCTTGTGTACACCCAGTTGTTAATGCATCAAACCCTGGACCATTGTTTCGTTCGTGAAGGGTCCAGAATGAGAAATACCGAGTGAAGCCAGTCCCGTAGGCCTGTTGGTGTCGCTAAATTTAGATCCTGCAGTGCTTGGGCCAGTTGCACGATGCGCTATAACGAGGCAATGCCGTTGTGATGTATCGGAGCGCATGTTTACATCCACTGGTAAACAACACGAGTGACAGCCTCTTCGGTGGGCTAATATTTGGTACTCGGTGATCGTAATTGGTACACGGTGGTCCACATTTAGTATATGGTGGTCCATAATTGGTACACGGTGGTCCTAGTCGTACTCAAAAGTAAAGAATCCGGATGCCCTGAGCATCATCAATTCATTTCTTCGGCAGGATATTAACTGCCAGACTTGGATATCCTTTGGCCTATAGACACGTGCACTGGTGTACACAAGCCCGCACGCGTCAACACACTGTGTAGATTAACGCACGCATACGTACGTACACATGTGTACAAACGATTACATCGCACAGTCACGCGCGCGCGCGCACATAAGGCTACATATGTCATATACATGTTTTCCGAGTACGCAAGCGAATGTCCTGTTAAGTACAACATTGTTATTTGTCGCTCAATGATAAATGACCCATGTGCGCGCGCTTGTTTTGTTTGTCACACTATCTGCAGCTGCACCGATGCGTTTGGTCGCATGTGATACCCGACGTATCATTTATGGTACACAGAGTTGAACTGATAGTATTAAACAACACGCCCGTATGCAATCAGATTCGACACAGGCTCATTTAACTTGTTCTCATGCTAGAACACGGCGTCCTGTATATTATTCCGCCGTGATCAATATACAGGACGCCGTGGCGTAGCCATGATTTTGCAATGGAGGAGACCACCCGACAACCAAGCAAACTCTGTTATATAAATTCAAACCCAACACGCATAAAATGAATATGAATATCGACATGACAATCAAGTTTACTGACCAATATAGTTGGCAGTTCAGTATAACCATTCACAGAAGGCGTCAAAAGTTAGAAATTAAGAGTGAAACGACACATTATTAAAGAGATACGAACCCAAAGAACCTGTATATCATCAGCC
>OZ024862.1:11117925-11120425 GCA_964017155.1 Oasisia sp. SBJ-2009
CCTGTTGTAATCCTTCTGTGAAATTCAGTGTCCGAATTGCAATCCCCACATATCGCTCCACCCAGGTAGACAAAACTGTCTCTTTGCGTAAGCATCTTCCCATCCAGGTGTATTTCCAGCTCTTTGCTTCTAGGTCCCATTCACATTACCTCCGTTTTCACAAACTGACTTTCAGTCGATGTCTGCTTAACATATCTTTTCACTCTATCAGCTCTTCTTGGAGATCTGCTTCCCCGTCCGCTACTACTGCCAGGCGTATGTCTTTTGTACCAATTTGCTTACCAGTTCCACCCCAGCGATAAACAACAATGGACACAAGGCGCTCTCCTGTCTCAGACCAACATTTACTTTGAAGTATCCTGACACTCCCGGTCCACATAGCGCCCTGCTCTTCGTGTCCCGATACATCCCCTCCACCATCCTGACCTGCGCCTCTGGGACCCCCATCCACCTCAGTGTTGCATTTCTCTTGGGATTGTAACATAAACCTTCTCCATGTCTATTAATCTAATTCGCATATTCTCATGTCCTTCCAGTTTCTTCTTCACTAGCTGCCTCAGGGCAAACACCCCCTTCGTTGTTCCTCTTCCTTGTTTAAACTCCAGCTGTTCTTCACCGATTCCCCCTTCCACCAATGCTCTTATTCTGCCATCCAGGATCCGTTCCAGCAACTTCAACACATGCCTTAGCAACGCAGTGCCTCTATATTTTCCCGGCTCATGCACATCTCCCTTCCTTTTCGATAATGGGACAATAAGCTCTGTTCTCCATTCCTCTGTGATCTTCCCATCTCCCATGCAGGTATTCAGCAATCTTTTTGTCCACCATATTCCAACTCACTCAGCCACCGCCGGCATCTCTACTCGATCTACATTTCTAAAAAAAACATTAATTTATTTAATATGCTTAGAATACACGAATGACAAAAACATAGTAACGCGACTTAAACATTATTAAAATTGTATTACCAACTTGATATAACGGTAAGCATGAATGGCTAAATTATAACCGTTGAAATGGGTTCATCTTTCGCTATTTCAGGGTATCTGGACAACATTCACCGTGATGGGTCATACCTCGTGCTGATCAACTGCATTGAACTGCCGTGTTTGTATTCGTATCGTAAGTATTTATGTTGGTATGCGTTGCTAATGATCCTGTGTATTATTAGTTAATAACTGTTTGTTACTGGCATATAACATTTGCGTGTCACCATAACTGACAAGACAACGACAACGACAATCATGACGGCGACCTTGACGACGACTATGAGGATATCGACGATGACGGTTACCAGTAAGGTGACGACAACACAGATGACGATGAGGACGAAGCAGAAGAAGACATTACCGAAGACAACGCAGTTTAGAAATGTGACGTATATGAATGTACATGACCGGATACTCGGACGTACACGCCTTAATCAGTATTATAAATTTCAAACAAAATGATTTTGAGGAGAAAACACGTTGAAGTACTCCGTTGCTGTTTGGTTGTGTCGTGTAGAGGAGGTGTACTCCCCGTCCGCCATGTGGCAGACGGCACTTCGCAGAGAAGCCGAGAAGATGCAGCAACTCGAGGAAAAATACGTCTACAAACTCAAGAGTCACAACGTGAGTGACGTCATTGTCATTTCGTTCTAAAACAAACACGTGAAATGGTGCCAAAGACACTGTCAGTAATGCGCTTGAAGTGTTTGCTCCGACCAGGATACTTTTCCTTTAGAAAGTGCGTATGGTAGACCAGAGCTGTAACAAGTACATTTATTTTGTACTTGAGTAAAAGTAAAAGTAACCCTAGAAAAAGCTACTCAAGTAAAGGTAAAAGTACTTCTAAAATAATGTACTTGAAGTACAAGTAAAAAGTAAAAATATGTACTTGAAGTAAACACAAAAGTACTTTTCTCCTGAAACTAGTTCTCACTGTTGTGAATAAAACAAAACATTCACAATTATAATTTAGTGTGTACACGCTATGCATAAAATATAATATTTAATACTAAGAACTTTAATGATGCAGACAATACTGCGTAGGCCAACTAGGCCTACAAGCTGTATATACACCATGCTTTATTAATAATAGGCCCACAGCAACCATCGTATTCATAAGTTGAACTAGAAGTAATTCACGTTGTCATAGGTGTGTTACATCTTTCTTAAAACGTTCTTATCAACGTGGGTTATAGATGGATGTATGATTAATTTTATCCTGTGTTACTTGAAGGAGGCATTCGGTCTAGATGAATGCTTATAATAACGTGTCTTTTGAAATATGTCTTCATTTGTAATAATTACTAATTGTAACATTTATAAAAAAAACTTTTACAAACACTGATCTATATTAAAAATAAATAGAAATTATAAAGATGTGGTTCCACAAGACCGGCAGGTTTGCGGTTGGCGATAACGGGGAGCCTTCGATATATATAGCATGTGCAGTCCACAGTGAACATCTAAAGCTAATCAACTGTGTCAACAATATGCAAGACACAAGAAGACAA
>OZ024862.1:11125425-11160425 GCA_964017155.1 Oasisia sp. SBJ-2009
CTCTCTCTCTCTCTCTATATATATATATATATATATATATATATATATATAATATCCCAATAGTAAGGTAATTAACATATTTAACAGTTATCAATATTGTTACCCAAGGCAAAGCTTGATGGAAGTTTCGCGCAGAATTTTGATTGTGACGTAAGCGAACCACGACGGATAGGCTACGACAATAGCGATGACGTCACCATATGACATTTGCGTTTTATTACTAAACTGGAAATGCCATCGAAGTAAAGGGAATGTACTTGTCGTGTAGCTTATCAATCGACTCAGAGAAAAGCAACGAATTTGTGAAGTTAACCGCGGCCGTATTAAAAACACGTAAGTTGCAAGTGACAATAACACCGTAGACTCAAACATCTGAGTCGCGCTCTCATAATAATTAGACATTACGATTATGCTGTAAATATAAAACAAATTCCATAATAAAAAATTGGATAGGATTGATGCCACACACACCCGTTATCTAAAAAAAATCCAGGAAGGTCCAAAGAAATAAAGTGATAACTTCACAGGCATCTGTCTTCGCGTGACGGAGATGCTAAAAACGACAGGCGGTATCTATATGTCGGTGAATTGTAACTAGTTTATTGTATCAAAACATCATTACACGTTTAGGGCGCAGCTTAACATGATTATATAAAGATCAAAATAATGTGTTCAATGTGGAGTATTGTAGCAATTTGTTCCAAATTGTTTTATCCAAAATGGATCATTTACCCAAACATCCAATTGTTTTGGATTGTTATATTTAAAATTGGGTGTTCGTTGCCCCTTCTGACTCGTTGGTAGCTTATCGCAGGCATCGTGCATTATTAACTACAGGCCACAACAATCCATTAGTAAGATGCGGAAAGATTTCGATCACTGTGTTGTTTTGGTAACTCAGATCTCCAATACTTTAAACACAGTGAGACAGGCAAACAGATCATTCCGGTGGTCGACCGGAGTCTTAACATGTCTACAATATGAGTGGCGTGTTTCGGTTACAATCGGGGCATGGTAACATTACAATTGTCATACAACGTTGTCCCATCTGCAAAACAGACACGACATCAGAACCAACAAATGAAGAATCTTAAATGAACATTAACCACAAAGACAGTCTGCGATATTTCTAGATGACGCATCCGCTGTCACGTCTCGTTTATTCTCAACGAGGAGGCAACTTATCTACCGCACAGAGGCCTGCTTCAAAGCAACATACAATAGACCCGAATCATGCATAATGTCACGTGATTACTACGATAACAATACGACTATTTTATAGTTTTTTTTATGTAAAGAGCATAGTTTAAAGTAACCAATAATTTCACGACGTGGCAAGTTGAACAATTTCGTTAGCGATACGCTAAACCAGTTTATGATGTAGCTACAAGAGTAAAGAACCATATTTATTTAATTTAATACCTATCTTTAACTGTTAAAAGGTTCAACATAAGAGAGCTATTCTCTCCAACGTTGTTTGTCTCGTCGTTTCGCCCTAAACCAGCAAGATAACGGGTTCAGTGGATGCTAGTTCTCCTGAGATGAAACGCGATTTGAGATGACACGGACTGTCGACTTCCGGTCACCAGACAGCACACTTCTTGACCGGGTTCATCGGACTACCGACTGGACAGCTGTAGGCCTTAGCAAAGTCCTCCGAATTCGACAAGGTCCCTATGACTCTGTACAAACACACAACACCACACATTCAAGCTGAGCTGAACAAACGAAACGACGGAATATCCTAATAAATTGGATACTTTGGTTGAAAGAGAGTACGACCAAACGGAGTGAATTACCTTGCATAGGGACGATAATCATATATTGTTGTAACGCTCACATGCACGCACGCACGCACGCAGCCACACTCGCTCGCACTGTCTTTCGTACACAAATGCATACACGCCCACACAGACACACATACACTCCACCGGGCCCGCGCAAACACATACTCTCTTCGCTTGCACTCTCTCTTTGACAAGCGCACACACGCACACACACACACACACACACACACACACACACACAAACACACGCACACACGCACACACACATACACACACACCAGACGCGTGCGCGTGAATACAATGACTGACCTGAATCGTTCGGGACTGTGAACGTCTTTCGCCATCGCCTTGTAAAAGTAACTTGTTCCCTTCAGGCACCAGAGCTGTTGACGGGAAGCGACTGCGATGGTTATTATTATTATTATTATTTATTCAGCCTCCGTTGCCGGAGAAGAAACATTACATACATATTCATACGTGCAATCACATATAAAAGACATACGGTGGAGAATAAAAACCTGATAAAATAAAATAAATAGCAACAATACATACAGTGGCATGGTATCATATATAAAATTAAGTGTATATTGTGTATATCAGTTAAAATAAAGAGACGCGTAATATATTAGAGTGCAGTGGTTAAGAGATGAACTAAAACATGTTCATGTGAATATGGCCTGTTAAAATTATCAGTAAATAAAAGGTGTCTAATCGAGTCAACAAGACCATCATTTGTCGCACTACTTTGGGGTACATGTTGATAATTAAAGGCTCGTTTACTGGGTGACTCGCCCATAGATAATTCTCTATCCAACAGGGTTCCAGGTACCGTTTCACCATAACATATAAAACGAGACAGTAAGTGCTGCATCAGTCGACGCGTTGGACGTTCCACTTTAAATATTCTACTATACAAGGATAAAACATTTCTATTTACAATATCTTCGATCTTTTCAATATTTCGTGCTTTAAGTAAGGCTGTGTTGTGGGATAGTTTGCTTAATCCAAGACTTTGTTTAATTAATTTACCCTGTGCAGATTCAAGTCGACGCATTTGGATGGCGGTGCTGCCCATACACTCTAAACTGTATGTTAACGTTGGTTGACATATACATTTATAAAGATGCGCTTGAACACCAGGAGTGGCTCCTGGGTATAACATACCGGCATTACCAAGCCCATAAAATGACTGTCTGCATTTTGTTAGTCTGTTGGTGACATGGCTGGCATTGTTACCACCCTGATTAAACACGTTACCAAGTATATTAAGCGATTCTTCATTACATAGACATTTGTCACCAAGCCTCCACTTTGGGTCTTGGTATAACGGACACTTTCCAACAATCATGCATTTCGATTTTTCAACCCCAAATTTGAATTTCCACCTTTTACTATATTCATCACATACATCAATTAGGTTCTGTAGATCTTGAACATTAGTTGAGAATAGAGTAATATCGTCGGCGTAAGCCATAGAATTGTACAGTGTATCACCTATTCTGACGCCTGCGTCACAGTTATTCAAGTCTAATAAAAGTTGATTAATAAAAATGTTAAACAGATACGGCGAGAGAACGCTTCCTTGTCGTGTACCACGTGTTACATCAAACGGTTTACTATATGAACCGTTCCACTTGACTACAGCATTCAGCTTATCATACCAGTTATACAATAGTAACCACTCATGTACAGGTAAAACATGAATTAACTTTAGAAACAGTGATACGTGACATATAGAGTCAAAACATTTTTCTGCATCAAGGGCGGCTACGAACACAGGGCTGTTTTGCAATTTAAAATAAGATGTAATATCATTTAGTAAGTTGCATGCAAATGCTGTACCTCGGTTCTCGCGGAATCCAAACTGAGTGTCAGATAAATTAGTATCTGGTAAGATCAGTGCTTCTACCATCTTAGTATGTATAGAGCTTAGAGTAATTGGCCGATCATTCTTTGCAATGTTCGCGTTAAGTGTAGATTTCTTTAGTATGGGAACAATTAAACCAGTAGTGAATAATGTAGGTACGCATGCCCTGGATAGTATAATAGTGTACAGTGATGCAAGCAGTGAACACAGTAACGATGATTTGCCATAAATAAGATGTTCAGCAGTTATACCATCGAGTCCCGGTGATTTATTTTTACTAAGTTTGGATATAAGCATGGCGACTTGATCCTGATGTACCTCATGTGTGCCCATCAAATAACAATTATCACTATAATATTGCTCTACCATATGTTTGTCATTAGTTTGTTCAACAGTACATTCTGGTAAGGTTTGCATAACATCACCATAGAATTCACCAAAATCTGTGGCACATAGAGATGATTTAACTTTTGTAATTCTTCGCTGTTTGATTACATTCCAGAATGCGAACAGTTTCCTGTTCTTTAACATAACATTACGTTTCTGGTATTTATTGTTCACAGATCTATCTACGCACTGCCGAATTCTACGTCGGAACACCTTTTTGATGTATTTGTACGTTTCATACACTGCCCCGTCACGAGGTCTATCATTGTCATACCAAAGTCGCCACCAGAACCGTTTACGGTCTCGTAGGTGGCTGAGTTCAGGGCAACAATATGTTTTTGATTTGTTGCAGTGTTTCTGTTTGCACCCTGCTTCTGTCACAGCGTCGTACATAGCATCGTTCAGTTGCACAACATAAGAATCAACGAGCCCCTGTACGGCATCACTGTCATCAGTAGCATCACACGTCAGAATATGCATAGTCGATAGCTTGCTGTGAAGGATATCGTGATACGTGTTGGTACACTTTAGGTTGTCCCATCTGCATGTGACATTGTGCGGGACATCAGTTGATAACACCGTGGGTTGACACTGTGATAATGATACGTAAGCGCATATTTGTTTCATTGTCTTTGACAGAAACAAGTAAACTTGTTACTGGTGTTACCTGTCTACGGCTTACGCGCACAGTAGCATATACTTTGCTATGTAACTAAATAGTGTAATAATTATTAATATCTTATCATAAATAGTTTTATCTATAATTTTATGTCTGTTTTTGGAACCACATCTTCGTCAGTTTTCCATGAATCGAGCTGACATGTGATGTGATCCAGCGTCACCTGCAGTGGATTGTTCAAACGGCTATCGCTACCGGTCTCCGAAGTTAATCACCCTTTAACGACGCTACTGTCGGTGCAATTAACTTTACACTATTCATGAAAATAAACACTTGTGTGTAAAAATGTTGATCATTGTTTTACTTAAACAGTACGGTGTACGTATGGAATACCTGCGCAAAGCCCACGAAGAAGAGTTGATTGCTGTCGAGGTCGACTCCAGGCAAGGAGAGCTCGGCCTTGCGTGAGGTCTGTCGCCACGTCTGATACGCCTGAAGGCAAGATGTGCTGGGGTGACGTAGTTGCGGGAGCAGACTAAATATGCATGCGAGTGATCGTGTTTAACATTGATTGGCCAACTCACCTCATTTACGACATAATAAATACTGATCCAGAAAACATCGTGCGTCTATATATATATATATATATATATATATATATATATATATATATATATATATATATATATATATATATATATACACATATATATATATATATGTATATATATATATATATATATATATATATATATATATATATATATATATATATATATATATATATATATATATATATATATATATATATATGCAAGCCCTGAGGTACTCCAGAATACTGAGGTAAATAGTAAAATAATATTCGTGACTACTGTTGAACCAATCCTTATACACACATAGACACATTATGTATATCGGTAGGCACCATGTATCGTCCTGCCGCCAAACATTACATTTGTGTTGACCGCGCAATGGAGTCTGGCATCCTTCACAAACTTGAAATATCCAAGATGGCCGCCAATACGTGCATATGATACAACATTTATCACAATGTCCGTGCTGTACAAACCTAGATACTTTCTTTGTTGTAGCATCGTAGAAATACGCTCGATAATGTACATTTTCATTGTAATAATTAATAATTATCTTGCAGTCATCGTCGATTATCTTAATTTGCATTTGTCGGAAGTTATCATCATTTGTCTTATTTTGAATCCTTGGGTGCAGAAATATGTTTCGATAAAAAAACCATTAAGTCTCTATGGAATTATGATCAATTTTATAATAGTATTACTTATTAGCAGCCATCTTGAATATTAAAAATACTGCAAGGATGGAAAACTGGCATCACGCAGTATCTAAAAATGTAAACCATAAAAAACATTGGGTAGCGTCATTGGATGGTTGTGTTGTCACGCGCCAGGACTGGTGCTGTGACACAGACTCCGGAAGAAGCAACAGACGACGCAGATTGTTGAGTCCTGGCGTGACCACGTCACTAACCCATCACCGCTCACCGATCTGCACCAACGTGAGGCCAATCACGTGACACAGTTGTAGTCTGAAATTTTTTTAGTTCGCATAGAAGAGAATAACCGAATTTCCACCTTAACAATTGCAACAATCGGTCGCCGTTCACTCATACAAAACAACTAACCCGAAAAGACTGTTTCAATCCGCCGTTATCGGCAATATTTTCGCCAAGTGTCTTCGTTCCGTTTACCTGTAAATGGAAATGAAATCTTGACACTCACGTGTACTCACGTACCAAAACATAAAACATGAAATATTTATATGTCTAAAGACAAGCTATTTGACCATACACACACACACACACACACTCGCATACAGACACACACGCGCGCGCACACACACACACACACACACACACACACACACACACTCGCATACAGACACACACGCGCGCGCACACACACACACACACTCGCATACAGACACACACGCGCGCGCGCACACACACACACACACTCACTCACACACACGCACGCGCGCGCGAGCACACACACACTCACTCACTCACTCACACATACACACTCACTCACACACACACACACACTCACACGCACACACACGCGCACACCACACACACACATATATACACACACACACACACACACACACACACACACACACACACACACACACACACACACACACACACACACACACACACAATAAGAAACATCAAAGGGTAATGCTGTTAATTATACTTGTTTTGTAACTAGATGTTTTTTAAATATGTTAACGTGTTGCAGGCGATTGCGAACATTATTCCGAGCTTAATAAAGAAACTAAGTACAAATTGGCAGGCAGTAAACACCTTCACCGAGCATGTTGTAGTCATAAGAACGTAATAAAGACAATTGGAAACATGAAATCCAGAGGCTGGCAGCCTCGCTGTTAAAGACCGCAGCGGCGTGTCGTCGTCCTACCGGTGTGCCGAGTTGGGGCGAGATGTAGCCGTCGTATTGGTCCACCATGCACTGGGCGCGCCTCTGGAACTTCTCCGTGGAGCAGGCCGTCCACCAGTCCTCCTTCTCCCCGTCCTTGTTGTACAGGCGACCTGCGGACACACGACAGGCGGCGGTGGCGGTCAAAGGTACCAGGAGTCGTTTAATTCGAAGTGTATTTAGACACCGGACGCGGCACTGGTACTGTGCGTGTGTGCGTGTGTGCGTGTGTGCGTGTGTGCGTGTGTGCGTGTGTGCGTGTGTGCGTGTGTGCGTGTGTGCGTGTGTGCGTGTGTGCGTGTGTGCGTGTGTGTATGTTTGTGTATGGTGGGCGTGCATGCGTGCGTGTATTTGTGTGTGCGTGTATATATGATTTTGGGAGTGTATATGTTCATATTATTACATATTCTATCACTACGACACTACGTACCATTGTTGTCAAATCCATGCGTAATTTCATGACCGATGAAATATCCGATTTTGCCATAGTTTAATGATCTGGGAGACAGAGAGAAAAAGTCAACAATATGCGAGCAGAATAACACCTACTAGACATGTATACGTACGTCATGCTCGCAGTGGATAACATTATGTTTTGAAACAAGGGATGTCAAGATGTATCCATATGAAAATAAAATAACTAGAAGAGACATTTAAGAAAACAATATTTTCATAAATCAAACTAAATTCGTTTTCTCCAAAACATCAAAACCAAGTAGAGTTTTGATTTGTTGGGTGAGGGAGATTAGTTGTTCTGCTTCCACGAACACGCTGACGTAGACACGTTGACATAGTGAAGGCTGTCCTAATGGGGCAATCGCACTGGCCCGAATGAGCTTCCGTTTGTTTTCCATATACGAAAGTGGTGTGATTTTTTAAACTGGCCGAATCTTCCGCCGAATGTGTATTCCCCAATGTATAACCGAATGCTTTCCGTTTGTTTTCCGAATGTTTTCAGTATGGTTTCAGAATGCTTTCAGAATAGACCGAATACTTCCCGCATGTTGACTTAGAATTTGACTTAGATTTCTTTTCCGAACGCTTTCCATATGCTTTCAGAATGTTTTCAGAACACGGCGAATCGACCTAGAATGGACCGAACTCTTTCCGCATGCTTTCCGCACGCTTTCCGAACGATACTGAAAACGTTCGGAAAGCATTCGTCATGTTCTTGGTGCATTCGGGGTGTTCGGAAAGCATACGGAACCCAGCACCTCCAAATTTTCATTCCGTATGCACCAAGAACTAGACGCATGCTTCCCGAACGTTTTCCGTACATGCCGTATGCTCCTAGAATGCTTCCCGAATACTTCCCGAATACAAACGGACGGCACATTCGGATGGTGGATGAAAATTATTTTGAACATGCACAACAAATGTTAGGAGCTACCGAATGCCGTTCCGCGTGCATCCGTACGGAGGGGAATAGCCAGCATGCTCATAGAACACACCGAATACATCCCGAATATAGTCCGTTCGCTCCCCGAACACTCAAATTCCTATTCGGAAAACACACGGAATGGCATTGGGGCCATTGTGATCGGGCCATAACGTTTATCACCGTCACGTCCTTCTGTCAAACAAATTGACGTCACACGACAAGGAGTAAATCGTTACTAAAACAATATGAAGCATGTTATGGTTGCGTGCGATTATTCGACTGCACTGAAATGGTTTTGTGGTGTAAGAAAAAATTATGTACATGGGGACAAAATATTGTATTCGTTATATAAATGAGTGCATATGAACGTAGTCGTGTCAGTCTTGTGATCTGCCCAGAGTGCGCAAGAGAGTCGTCGTGTCAGTCTTGTGATCTACCCAGAGTGCACAAGAAGATCATCGTGTCAGTCTTGTGATCTACCCAGAGTGCGCAAGAGAGTCGTCGTGTCAGTCTTGTGATCTACCCAGAGTGCACAAGAGAGTCGTCGTGTCAGTCTTGTGATCTACCCAGAGTGCACAAGCCAGTCGTCGTGTCAGTCTTGTGATCTACCCAGAGTACCCAAGAGAGTCGTCGTGTCAGTCTTGTGATCTACCCAAAGTGCACAAGAGAGTCGTCGTGTCAGTCTTGTGATCTACCCAGAGTGCACAAGAGAGTCATCGTGTCAGTCTTGTGATCTACCCAGAGTGCTCAAGAGAGTCGTCGTGTCAGTCTTGTGATCTACCCAGAGTGCTCAAGAGAGTCGTCGTGTCAGTCTTGTGATCTACCCAGAGTGCTCAAGAGAGTCGTCGTGTCAGTCTTGTGATCTACCCAGAGTGCTCAAGAGAGTCGTCGTGTCAGTCTTGTGATCTACCCAAAGTGCTCAAGAGAGTCGTCGTGTCAGTCTTGTGATCTACCCGTAGTGCTCAAGAGAGTCGTCGTGTCAGTCTTGTGATCTACCCAGAGTGCACAAGAGAGTCGTCGTGTCAGTCTTGTGATCTACCCAAAGTGCACAAGAGAGTCGTCGTGTCAGTCTTGTGATCTACCCAGAGTGCACAAGAGAGTCATCGTGTCAGTCTTGTGATCTACCCAGAGTGCTCAAGAGAGTCGTCGTGTCAGTCTTGTGATCTACCCAGAGTGCACAAGAGAGTCGTCGTGTCAGTCTTGTGATCTACACAAAGTGCACAAGAGAGTCATCGTGTCAGTCTTGTGATCTACCCAGAGTGCTCAAGAGAGTCATCGTGTCAGTCTTGTGATCTACCCAGAGTGCTCAAGAGAGTCGTCGTGTCAGTCTTGTGATCTACCCAGAGTGCTCAAGAGAGTCGTCGTGTCAGTCTTGTGATCTATCCCCAGAGTGCTCAAGAAAATTCGCATATAAAATACCGTTCTGCAGAGCAAAGTGTAGACAGTTATCTTTGGCGTATGTCGGACCAAAAATATGGAATACCTTTATCTTAGACAACTTTCTACAACATTCTGCCACTTTACAGATCTTTAAAAAAAGTGTCAAATATCTGCTTATGAAAAATCAGTAATATGTTGTTTCTGTTCTGAATGTACTGTTATTATTCATTGTTTTTCTATAATTATATTAAACAATTATTTAAATGCAATTTTACTTGTCACACACGTGCATCGACGTATTTAATTTTGTGGTGCACTTGTAATTCACTATTTCACTATTTAGTTAACTAGTTGCACTATTATGATGCTGCTGTGTAGGTTTTTGTGTTTATGTTCACGAATTATTAATTGTTGCGAAATTGTTAAAATACACGAATAAGGAAAATAAGCATTGTTGCTTAAATCCAATTGTTACATTGTAACATGTACTTTGACATGAAATTATTACTTTACTGTATTACTTTACTGTATGTACATGACATTATGAAACAATAAAGCTATTATTATTATTATTAGTCGTCGTGTCAGTCTTGTGATCTACCCAGAGTGCTCAAGAGAGTCGTCGTGTCAGTATTGTGATCTACCCAGAGTGCACAAGAAGGTCATCGTGTCAGTCTTGTGATCTACCCAGAGTGCTCAAGAGAGTCGTCGTGTCAGTCTTGTGATCTACCCAGAGTGCTCAAGAGAGTCGTCGTGTCAGTATTGTGATCTACCCAGAGTGCACAAGAAGGTCATCGTGTCAGTCTTGTGATCTACCCAGAGTGCTCAAGAGAGTCGTCGTGTCAGTATTGTGATCTACCCAGAGTGCTCAAGAGAGTCGTCGTGTCAGTATTGTGATCTACCCAGAGTGCACAAGAAGGTCATCGTGTCAGTCTTGTGATCTACCCAGAGTGCTCAAGAGAGTCGTCGTGTCAGTCTTGTGATCTACCCAGAGTGCTCAAGAGAGTCGTCGTGTCAGTCTTGTGATCTACCCTGAGTGCACAAGAGAGTCGTCGTGTCAGTCTTGTGCTCTACCCAGAGTGCTGCTCAAGAAAGTCGTTTTGTCAGTCTTGCGCACTATACAGAGAGCTAACCAAAATTGTAATTTATAACTCCTCAATCTTCAAGAACCTTGCATAGAAAGTGTCAAACGTCAACACCAATAATCATTGTGTACAGACGATGTATTGTCGACGTGTTTACGCGTCCGACTCACTTGGGGTAATCCTTGTGGTAGAACGGTGGCTGAAGCATCGCGGCCGGGAACTCTGCAAGAGACGGAACCAAGACAGTTGTCACGAGACGGTTTCATGGACAATGAATACCAATACAAGATCACGACACACATACGTTATCTTATGATTCTTTTTATCACATGTTCAATAAGAAAGATCCAAATGCCACTTATGTTAAATGCTACTCAAATGTACTATAACGTACAATATATTGTCGACAATGTAGGCACTATATGTGCTGATGCTTTGAACGTAATCAACTGACGCACTTTTTCACGCAAATGGACGTTGTATAATAGAAAAGGTGACTTAAAACGGACGGCGTTGTTTTCACATTACATCCACTGTTTCACGTATTTTACCAGTGCTAGTTCAGTGTCAAGGCAACTTACCAATCCGGTTGGCCTGATGGTAGTAGAAGGCATTGACTGTCACCGTCGACGTCATCCACGAGATGGACCTCAAGAGAAACACGTAGTGTTGGTATCAATGACGTCCTCACGGTCGTTACAATGCCTCACAGTCACAGTCCTTACATTACCTCAGAGTCACAGTCGTTACACAGCCGTATAGACAGAATCGTTACACTGCCTTACATTCACATTCGTTACGCTGCCTTACATTCACTTTCGTTACAGTGCCTTACATGTCACATTCGTTAGGCTGCCTTACAGTCGCAATCGCGACACTATCTTACAGCCACATTCGTTACACTACTTTACAGTTATAATTGTTACACAACCCTACAGTCACAATCGTTACACAGAGCATGAAAATATAACATATTTATACCGGTATCAGACTCTAAAAATGTGTTGCTTTTTTGATATACATCATGTATCCCAAGCCAATGGCAGAACCGAGTTTCTGTAACGAACGTGTCAATATGACGCCACTAGTTTTGCCGTTTGCTTGTGACTACCTACTTGAGTGTGTCTTGCGTGGCGACGACGGTCATGACTGCTCGTCTGGTGGTCAGCGTCAGGTGGTTGACGTTGCTGAAGTACTGGTTGCGATCTATGTGCACCTGCAGCGGACGACACGCGGCGGCACAAACAGTTACTTATTCGTTTGTCGACGACAGACAGTTCATGTGGTAGCAGCACTGACTTGGCAGGCACATTTAGGCAGTCTCCGGTAGTAACCGTCTTATGATGGGACAACGCGATGCTGAATGTATTCATATTCATACGTTTTGTATTGGTTAAACAGTTTAACTTTATAGGATAACGGCGTTATATAACTATCGCAAATTTATTTATGTTATGCATTTATATTTTAATGATGTTGTGCCATTTATAGTGTTATGAATTTTTTAACGAGCGGTAAGCCAAAATAAAAAAGTGGTTTAACGTAAATATTAATAATTGCTAATTATTGAGATACAAATAATCGATTATGTAAGTAATGCAATTGTTCATCCGTTTTAATATAAAACCGTGTAATAGTTATGTGTTTTTAGAAAATATTTTCTGCTATAAATTATATTTGGAGAAAATTAATATTAAAATACTAGGTGACACATTCAAACAAGAAACCTCACACGCTTTAATACGTCCTAGGAAAAACAGTTCCTTTCATCACCCGCCTCCAACAAGCCCTTCCGTCAACCCATTTCATAAATTCCTCCATCAAACCCTCCTTCTCTCTCCACCGAATCCTTACATCCTTCTACTCCATCAACTCCATCATCAACTCCATCATCAACCCCATCATCAACCCCATCATCAACCTTCCTCGCAGTCACATTTTCTACTTGAAGTAAATGTCGCGGTATTCATCGTACCGAACCCAGTCAACCCAACAACATCTGCCAATAGGACAGAACGTGAAAATAAAATAGTTTTCAAAATGTTCTAGTTTTACTCCACGTGTCTTTGTTCTACGAGCAATGCATTATGTACTAAAACATCTTGCAATAAATATGTATTTGATATCTTTGATATCTGATAACACAGCAGAACTCGTGTTGTCTCCTTACCGTTTCATAATATGCATTCAGAAGGGTGTTGTTTAGAATCCAGCTGGGGTAACCGATGTTGTCCACCATTGCATCTGCCTGTCAACGATAAGAAATAGGATCTGTATAAAAACAATACAAAAGAAACCTACAAAGATGGCGCCGACAAAAGCAGCAAAATACGAACACTAACACCTACAACAAAAGCAACAGGTCTTTGCGGTGAATTTATATTAGTGTAATTTTAATGTAAATGCATCCATAACTATTATAACGTATATTATATTTTATATTCTAACTATTAAATTTTGCCTTTATTTATTGTGAATGTATTAAATACGATCCAACAGAAACGTTGCTAAATAAAATAATTAGTCTTATTCTTCTGAAGCAGTACCTGCGGCAGCAGCAGCAACAACAACAACTGCAGCAACAGCAACAACAGCAGCAACAACAGCATGATAACGAACTACAATGCCCATATGTGCACGCCCATGCGTGCTCGTATATATGCGTGTGCATGTGCATGTGCATGTGCATGTGCATGTGCATGTGCATGTGCATGTGCATGTGCATGTGCATGTGCATGTGCATGTGCATGTGCATGTGCATGTGCATGTGCATGTGCATGTGCATGTGCATGTGCATGTGCATGTGCATGTGCATGTGCATGTGCATGTGCATGTGCATGTGCATGTGCATGTGCATGTGCATGTGCATGTGCATGTGCATGTGCATGTGCATGTGCATGTGCATGTGCATGTGCATGTGCATGTGCATGTGCATGTGCATGTGCATGTGCATGTGCATGTGCATGTGCATGTGCATGTGCATGTGCATGTGCATGTGCATGTGCATGTGCATGTGCATGTGCATGTGCATGTGCATGTGCATGTGCATGTGCATGTGCATGTGCATGTGCATGTGCATGTGCATGTGCATGTGCATGTGCATGTGCATGTGCATGTGCATGTGCATGTGCATGTGCATGTGCATGTGCATGTGCATGTGCATGTGCATGTGCATGTGCATGTGCATGTGCATGTGCATGTGCATGTGCATGTGCATGTGCATGTGCATGTGCATGTGCATGTGCATGTGCATGTGCATGTGCATGTGCATGTGCATGTGCAAGCGCATGCGCATGCGCATGCGCATGCGCATGCGCTTATGTATGTATGTATGTATGTATGTATGTAATTTGTTCTATGTATGCATGTGTGGATTAATATATCACATTCTTTATACGGACTCATCCCACCTTCTCTTGTGCTTTGCGCTTCATGTCCGCTCCCATCCACGTCACTTCAGCTAACATTTGTGCAAACGTCTGGTGAAGTGTAGCCACCATCTCCTCCGTCTGCGAATGTATAAAATACATCAGTTGCCTTTCTCAACACACCAGTTCCTTCCCGAGTCCCCGGTACTCTTATGCTGTTGGAGTTAGCAATACGTATATGTAGCATTGAACAATTGTGTGCTTGCATATCCATAGCCAGGCAGTATTGAATATTGTAAAAAGATGGTGGAAGAATCAAAATCTCAAGTTGCTTCCCAATGTCATGCTTTTGTCCAGATGGAAAATTTATTACGTTAAGAGCCGTCAAAATTAATAAATAAAAAATAAAAAAGGAATTAGATAATAAAGAAATAATAGAAAATCAGTAATGAATAGTGAATAGTGAATAGTGAATAGTGAATTGTGAATGGTGAACGGTGAACGGTGAACGGTGAACGGTGAACGGTGAACGGTGAACGGTGAACGGTGAACGGTGAACGGTGAACGGTGAACGGTGAACAGTGAACAGTGAACAATGAACAATGAACAATGAACAATGAATAGATAGTAGATAGTAGATAGTAGATAGTAGATAGTAGATAGTAGATAGTAGATAGTAGATAGTAGATAGTAGATAGTAGATAGTAGATAGTAGATAGTAGATAGTAGATAGTAGATAGTAGATAGTAGATAGTAGATAGTAGATAGTAGATAGTAGATAGTAGATAGTAGATAGTAGATAGTAAATCGTCAGTCGCCAATCGCCAATCGTCAATCGTAAATCGTAAATCGTAAATATATATATATATATATATATATATATATATATATATATATATATATATATATATATATATAGTACATATTAAAATGTTAAGATTTGACGTGGTGTTAGACGCCAGAAAACGTACGTCAGAGCGAGCGGTGTCGTCGAAGTAGTCCTGCACGAAGATGCGACTGCAGGCGACAGGCATGTGGAACTTGACGACCTCGAGGCACGACTTCCACTGGTTGACTGGCGCCGTCGTCACGCCAAACTCCTACAACCGTAACACACGTTACACGGGGCCCTGACTCGTGTTACACAAACACAAGGTAAACACCAGACCACGGCCCAGCACTGCGACACTTTGTGGCGTGGTGTGATGACTCCTATTTAAAGTGTAGTGTATGTAAGACGAAAGAGTTAGTAATAGATTTCAGAAAATGCACTAGAAGTCCTGGAAAGAAAACCCATGCATAATCAGGAGGTTGGAATTGTCACTAAGTACAAATACTTACGCACAGTGTTTGATAACAAACTTAGATGGCATGACAACACTGAAATCATTGTCAAGAAATATCAGCAGCGCCTGTATTTTCTTTAAAAAAAAACGAATTTTCTGTTGATAAACCATATATATATATATGCTCTACAAATCTTTGATCGAAAGAGTGTTCTTTGTTTTTCATTTATCTGCTGGTATTTCAACCCGACTGTTAAGAACAAGAACAGCTTAGAGAAGATTGTACGTGTCAGTTTCAAACTAATTGGAGACACTCAGAGAGACATCACTAAATTCTGCGAAAACAAATGTTTAGGAAGATCCGTTCTATTTCAGTCGATGGATGCCATGTACTTTATCCAGTGTTTGAGACTCTGCCGTCGGGACGTCGTTTTAGGTGTCCCGCGTGCAGAACTAACCGTATAAAGTCATCTTTTATTCATGTTGCGTCAATCTTTTTAACGATGCGTATTATATATATATATATATATATATATATATATATATATATATATTATATATATATATATATATGATATATATATGTGTGTGTGTGTGTGTGTGTGTGTGTGTGTGTGTGTGTTTGTGTGTGTGTGTGTGTGTGCGTGCGTGCGTGCGTGTGTGCGTGTGTGCGTGTGTGCGTGTGTGTGTGTGTGTGTGTGTGTGTGTGTGTGTGTGTGTGTGTGTGTGTGTGTGTGTGTGTGTGTGTGTGTGTGTGTGTATCTTATATCATATTTGTTTACATGTTATACACAATGCCCGTCTGAACGACAATGTAATTACCCATACAGGGATAAATGCAGTTTTATTATATTGCATTGTATTGTTGTATTGCAGTGTACGTTACAACTGGGACCTTACTCATGAGTTACACAGGGACACGTTACGCCGGGGACATAACGTATCGTTATACAAGAACACATTACACCAGGGCCCTGACTCATTGTTACACAACACACGTTACACCGTAGCTCTGATTCATGGATACACAACCACACGTCACATTGGAGTCCTGTCTCATGGCCACATAACCACACGTCACACTAAAACCCTGTCTCATTGCCACATAACCACACTTCAGACTGAAGCGTGGCCACATAACCACACGTCACACTGAAACCCTGTCTCATTGCCACATAATCACACGTCAGACTGAAGCCCTGTCACGTGGCCACACAACCACTCGTCACGCCTTGTTTCACGGCTAGTCTCTTATGTCCAGCTGACCTCAGTGTACTGCATTATTTGCATGAATAGACAAAACTGGCCGCCCCACGAGAATTACAAAAAAATGACGCTGTGCTATAGAATATATTATAAGAAGACGAATGTGTAGAACTGTAATAACAGTTTATATGAATTTACACTTAGCAGATTTTAATGTGTAGTTCTGCGAAGAATAACAAGGTATCTTCATTGCAAGAACCGACCTTGTTCAACTTCCTGTAGGCCTTAGTGAATGGGCGTGACAGTATGTGCACGCGTCCGCTGACCGCCGTCCACATCATGTAGTTGACCACAGTCCTGCAACACACGACCACAACCACAACCACGTCAGCATCACACGATCACATCCACATCATCAACACACGACTACATCCACGTCAAAAACACACGACAATACCGACGTCAGCATCACAAACCACTTGATGAGTGGCCTCGTGTGTTCAGCTGATCAGGAGGAATATACGTATCCAGGTGGTATAGCAAACATCGTCAAGTGATTACTAAAATCGCTGCCTAAATAAGTGATTCTCATCGATTATTTTGTTGAAAATGTGGTTTCAGAACATTACCCTTATGACAAAAAATACTGGAAATATTTTAAAGTGTCAAATGTATGTAATGTTTGTTCGAGGAGAAGTAACGTGATTCAAGTATTTATAGTGCAGCGGCCGAAGCTGAAAAGGGGCTCTATTTAAGGAGATACCCCTACCGGAGGTATAACAAGCTGGGACCAGTCTCATTTTGACCGTATGAATCTCTAGTTTCTGAAAAACGATGTTGTAGTTGCAGCAAACTTGTACAACATATTGAATTAACCCTTTGTGTGCAGCAAAATATGAAAAAAATACGTTTTCACTTACTTGCTTATTTTATGAAATTAGCCCAGTAAATTTTTTGAATTGGTAGTTATATCAATTTATTTAATTGAAATGGACATGTAGCAATATATTTTAGGCAGCTTTATGGCGATAAGGGGGTTAAGGGTCCAAAAATATACCCCAAATATGGCGATGTTTGGTGATTTTGACCAAACTGAAGTACATTTTCTTGCACCCTACTACCAATACATGTTATAGCAGTGTCAGACCTGACTTTTTTCATCACCCGGGATGTGTCATTGATAAAAATATAAGTTTGAGCATGGTGAAGTGGATATAACATGGTCCATTAATCCTTTGATTGCGACAACGCATAAACTACGTTTTTGTTATTTTTGCTTTTGCTTTATCTTAATAAATACGGCATGCAGAGCAATAATTGTTGTATGTGAGTATATATGTTTTAGGGTATTCTGATTTCAAATATATAATTTCTTTGCCCCTCCGGCATTAATTTCCGCCATTTGTAATGATGGCGGTCGTCAATACAAATGTTACAATATATCAAACACTACTTCGCCCAGAGCAATTATTTTGACGTATTTGGACAGCTTGGTGGATAGCGATACCATCCATGTTATTTGTCACCTTCAACAACATAACAATTCGCGCCATTTTTAAAGATGACGTCTGCCAAAGCTTATTATTTCCGTATTTAAGAAATACGGTATTTAGATCCATCTTTCACCACATTTAAAGTGCTTCATATCGTCGAAGGGCGTAGCTAATGTACAGTGGATACCTGTTTGACCCACTGTTAACATTAGTTATAAGTTTGAGACAAGTTCAACGTCGTATATAATATGTTCCCTATTATCGCTCAATATACATGAGATCGAGCCCTTGGAGATGAGGACTCGAACATTCCGGCGTGGAGTGGTTTCAATGCTCTTGTGAGTACTAAGACTGTCCTAGTTGCAAAGATACGATACATTCCCTTCATCAACGCCTCGCCATCTGATATATCTACCATTTATACAACTTTGTTGAAGCTAGTGCGCATATCTGAGGAGTTGGGGCAGCACCACATACTCGTTACAGCAGACCTTGCAATCTACAGCAAGGCACAACGTATTCTGTGGAGCAGACCGGAACCACTGGTGGGCAGTGATGATGAGGCTGGGAGCAATGCATCTGATAATGGCTTTCCTGGCAAGCATTGGTAAAATATTCGGAGATGGCGGACTTCAGAACATCCTAACTTCATCAGATGTATATGCAGCTGCCACGGTTAACCAACTGCTACAAGGAAAGCAGTATGCCCGTGCAATCCGAGGTGTCCGTCTGGCACACGAAGCTCTCTCGCAGATGTTAATTCCTGACTTCAGCTGAAGCCTTTGCCATCAAAAACAGTTTGCCGTGGCTGACCAATGAAACCAAGCATCTAGTATGAGATCTGGAGCAGTCCTTCAAATCAAACGATGCAACTGCCTGTGCTACCGTTTGCCAGAAAGCCGAGGACGCACTTCCCCAGTCCGTATTGGATACGATCACTCGCTTTCAAAAAGAAGGGTGACAGAACTCAGCAACATTTGCATACTGGGATAGCTTCCTTGAGTCTGGCAACATACTACTTCGACTCTTACGAACAGACAGGGAGGCAAATTTCCTAATGCACATACAAGCTGTGATAGAAACTGTCCCCTCTTTCGTCCTGGCTGGTCGAATTAACTATTCTCGATATACACCCCAGTGTACATAGCAGAGATGAAGCAACTGGAAGAAAGAGAACCACTGATGTATCGCCACATGATGGAGGGGGGGTTGTTGTTGTTCGTAGGTCAGCGAGTCGGATTTTCAATTGTGTCCCTACAGATCAAGCCCTGGAACAAACGATCAATCGTGAAGCAAAGAGCCAGGGAGGTGTTATAGGTTTCACACTGCGCAAAGGCGCACTGCTAGGCTGGCTAATGACACGTCACATCACGGGCGAATATGCGGAGGCTTTCAAAGAACTTTGTAACTCTGAGACCAATGGAAAAATGCATGAAGAGAGCTGGGACTTCTCGTTCGAACAAGGACAGCAAGGATGTGAAGGACACGATGGATTACCTTTACAGTCAGTGCCAAGATCCATTTGACCTGAATGATGTTCCAGACCATCTAATGAACATCACCACAGGTAAAATAGCATCACGTGAAGTTGAGGATTCTACGAAGGGCATCCCAGAGAGGGGCTAAGTGGTCTTCGGTGACTTTGTCAAGCAAACGACTTGGGGACGAGCCCACGAAAGGTTTCTGGGAACCAATGCAGAAATGCACCATGTCAACATTTGCGGACATGAAGAAAGCCCTCCCAAACGACAGGGATCGAAAGCTGATAATTGACAGTGAGGTATTGTTTCGGCGGCTACTGGGAGTCTCCAAGAGTCGTGATGTTGACCTGAGAAAAGTTCTCCAGTACGAACTGGCTGCAGTACCACCGGCCCTCTTCCATGGTGATGGAACGATGAGAAAGACCAATAAGGCCGACTTAGCCAAAAAGCTTGAATCAAATTGTCCGAACGTTTTAACAGAGCAATTCATCCGCATATATCGTCGATGGCATGACAATGGTTAAATCGCTAAACGAGAACCACTTCAGAACGTTCAAGGATTTGGCAGAAGTGGTTCAGAAACGTACAGTTCGACTTCTCAGCAACCGTCCTTGGAGTTGAGCTGTGTGACCATTGTTTTCGATCGCTATGATAATGGGTCATCAATCTAGACAACAGAACGAGAGCGACGGGGTTCTTCTTCACTGTTACCTAGGTATCAGATCCAGGGGAGCAGACAAGTTACTAACTACCGCAAGTTTCTGAAAGGAGCAGGCAACAAGGCAAGCCTAGCGAATTATATCTCGCGTACATCTTGGAGCATGCAACTGAATACATTCCAAATGGGAAATCCATCATCTTGGCAGGTGGATTCAGTGAGGGAATGCTTGTGAAAGAAGCTACCCCATCTGTGGTGTCATCCATTGAAAGACTGTACAGTAACCAGGAGGAAGCCGATAAACGAATGATCCTACACGCTTCCAGTCTGTCACGGGACCGCGAGAAGATCATAATTCAGTGTGATGATACAGACGTCTTAGTCTTGTTAGTCTACTATTTCAGCAGAGGACACTTAAGTGACCATGTGTATATGTAAGCTGGACATTCCGGAAAGGAGCGATACATTCCTGTACACAGGATTGCGAATGAACTTGGCCAAACAGCACCGATAAAGACTGTTTGAGTGCGATCGAGGAAGTGTCCTTGTCTCCTTGTCGGACTAGAGTGCATCGATGCTTGTTCTTGTACAGGCTGTGGTAATCAGAACAATAAACCTGAAGGAGATGATGGAAAGGAGATGGAAACAGACGTGTGATTGAATAAATGGGGACTTCGTTTCACTTCATGTGTGGTATCTGTTATGTTACGAGTAGGCAACAGTTGGCATTTGTTAGCTGCTATTATGGCTGGGACTTTCCACATGCCTACCCGCATTCATCAAAAAGCAAAAATTCAAAAAAATAGTTTGAGCATTGTCGCAGACTGAGGGTTAATGGACCATGTGATACCCACTTCACCATGCTCAAACTTATCTTTTTTATTAATTACACATCCTGGGTGATGAATAAAGTCAGGTATGACACTGTTATAACATGTATTGGTAGTAGGGTGCAATAAACTGTGCTTCAGTTTGGTCAAAAACACCCTTATCAGCATAAAACTGATATCATGTATATTGAGCGATAATAGGGAACATATCACATACGACGTTGAACTCGTCTCAAACTTATAACTAATTTTAACAGTGGGTCAAACAGGTATCCACTGTACACTAGCTACGACCTTCGACGATACGAAGCACTTAAAATGTGGTTAAAGATGGATCTAAATACCGTATTTCTTAAATACGGAAATAATAAGCTTTGCCAGACGCCATCTTTAAAAATGGCGCGAATTGTTATGTTGTTGAAGGTGACAAATAACATGGATGGTATCGCTATTCACCAATTTATCCAACTACGTCAAAATAATTGCTCAAGGTGATGTAATGTTTGATATATTGTAACATTTGTATTGACGACCGCCATCTTTAAAAATGGCGGAAATTTATGCCGGAGGAGCAAAAAAAATTATATTTGAAATCAGAATACCCTAAAACATATATACTCACATACAACAATTGTTGCTCTGCATGCCGTATTTATTAAGATAAAGCAAAAACAAAATTTCAAAAACGTAGTTTGTGCGTTGTCGCAAACAGAGGGTTAATGGACCATGTTATACCCTCTTCACCATGCTCAAACTTATTTATTTATCAATGACACATCCTGGGTGATGAAAAGAGTCAGGTATGACACTGTTATAACATGTATTGGAAGTAGGGTGCAAGAAAATGTGCTTCAGTTCGGTCAACATCACCAATCATCGCCATATTTAGGGTATATTTTTGGACCCTTAACCCCCTTATCGGCATAAAACTGCCTAAAATATATTGTTACATGTCCATTTAAATGAAATACATTGATGTAACTACCAATTCTAAAAATTAACTGGGCTAATTTCATAAAATAAGCAAGTAAGTGAAAACGTATTTTTTTCATATTTTGCTGCGCACAAAGGGTTAATTCAGGATGTTGTACAAGTTTGCTGCAACTACAACATCGTTTTTCAGAAACTAGAGATTCATACGGTCAAAATGAGACCGGTCCCAACTTGTTATACCTCCGGTAGGGGTGCATCTAATTTGTTGGGTCCCGGCCGCTGCACTATTAACCTGACGGGGGCCTCGCGCATAATTATTAGTGTTTTATTGTGAAGGTAAACTGCGACATGTTGGATAAGTTAGTTACGTAATCAGTCGTCTCCTGCCCGCGCCGTCTCGAAACGTACCTGAGCGGCGTGGTATAAATGAGAGTTCCAATCTGTTTGAAGTAGTTTATGTATTCGAGGAGTATCTTCTCCGTGGAGTTGACGGAGACGTTGACGACGCTGTACACGTTGTTGATGTACTTGCCCCAGTCCATGAGCTACAACATGACATCAGACAACACCGGGTGTTGTCAGGTGACAGCCACAGAGACAACATGTATGCTAATTTTAATAGGGCTGTTGCAATAGTGTTATCGTCTGCGTTATCCTGCCCAGATAGTTTCGCCCAAAGCTCAAACTTTGTGAACAATTCGAATGAACTCGAAACGTCTTGGAATCAGATGAACGAACATACGTTGTTTACGGTGAAAGAGTCTTGCTTTTAAAATTACATATCGCTCGCTCATACACACACACATACACACACCCACATACACACGCATACCATACACACACATACACACATACACACATACACACACACACATACACACACACACACACACACACACTCACACACACACACACACACACACACACACACACACACACACACACACACACACACACACAGACACACACACACAGACACACAAACACACACACACAAACACACACACACAAACGTCCGCACGTCCATACGCATGCACGCACGCACTCACTCATACGCGCCCTCTCATACACAAACACATTCACTCTCTCTCACACACACGCACACACATATACACATGCGCGCACACAAAGACTGTCCATTTGTAGCCATATATTTCCATAGTGAGCAAAATTAACTGTTTTGATTAATGGTACTGAGTATATCTGTGTATACTTTTTGCGTAATAAAAATAAAAATTACTTTTTAATTACTGAAAGTAAACAGATAAATTCACACATTGTAATACAATAAATGTATTCCGCATAAACAATGGTATCGTACTGGAATGTGTTCCGTCAGCTCGGCAGGGGTTGTTATATACTTGTAGTATTTAGCTCCAGCTGGATACGTCAGCTGAAATAAACACAATGAATGACCAACAATTATTACAAAATATACAATACATTATAAATACAGAATACAACACTATTTATAGGCACACGCGCGTTCACCGAGCTTGCAAGCAAATGCGTATGACCGCACACGTAAATAAAACAATTACAAACAATTTATAAGAGTACATGCAAACACAGCAGGCTTGTTATCAAATGCAAATCAACGCATATATAAATATTGCAGTGTACACGCAACACCACTTACAGGCACACGTAAACATGCACCAGGCTTGCTACCAAATTTAATCCAACGCATTTATATGGAAATGCTAATGCGAATGTGGACACAATTTTATAATTTCGATCATCAAATGCAAATATCGTTGGGTCACATGGAGACGTACGCACGTTATGGTCATGTACGGTACGAGCGAATTGGAATATATTAAATATGTTTTGTGCTTATATTGAACACCTGCATTCATTATGGAAACAAATCAGACACCGGTGTGTGTGTGTGTGTGTGTGTGTGTGTGTGTGTGTGTGTGTGTGTGTGTGTGTGTGTGGGTGGGTGTGGGTGTGTGTGGGTGGGTGTGGGTGTGTGTGTGGGTGGGTGAGTGTGCGTGCGTGCGTGTGTGTGTGTGTGTGTGTGCGTGCGTGTGTGTGTGTGTATGCGTGTGTGCGTATGTGTGTGTGTGTGTGTGTGTGTGTGTGTGTGTGTGTGTGTATGTGTGTGTGTGTGTGTGTGTGTGTGTGTGTGTGTGTGTGTGTGTGTGTGAGTGTGTGTGAGAGAGTATGTGTATGTGTGTGTATGTGTATGTGTATGTGTGCGTGTATATATAGTTTGCGCCTGTCTTGACATGTTCTTGCCGGTGTGAGACCTCTATTTGTTCCCCGAGAGAGTGTCGCTAGTAACTTGCAAAAGCCAGCGGCACTTCAACAATTTTTGCTAGCAGCTTCCATGAAATGTACAACTGCACGAAACATGATACCGGATCGGCCGTCGCCCGGGTTACCAAGGACCGCGCTGCTCGACCTCATCTTCCGTCGACAGTGAAAAATCAGCTAGGAAGAAGAAGACAAAGAAGACAACTACTGACAATTGGACAATGGAACGTGAGGACTCTCCTCGACCGAGAAGGAGCTAACCGACCAGAAAGACGCACGGCACTAGTAGCAATGGAACTTGCCAAATACAACATCGACATCGCCGCCCTATGTGAAACAAGGTTCTCAGAGTCTGGTAGTCTGAACGACTTGGAATACTCTTTCTTCTGGAGTGGTAAACCCGAAGGAGAAAGAAGGGAGGCCGGAGTGGGCTTTGCTATCAAAAAGGATATCGTCACAAAGCTGACAGAAATGCCACGGCCAGTAAGTGACAGAATCATGACGATGAGACTACCTCTGAGTAAGGACAACTTTGCTACAATTATCAGCGTGTATGCTCCGACAATGACAAACCCAGACGAAAACAAGGAGGCCTTCTACAACCAGCTGGCAAGTGTGCTCAGTGGCATCCCCCGTACAGATAAGCTACTGCTGATAGGAGACTTCAATGCCAGGATAGGAAGAGACAATGACAAGTGGCCCTTGGTCATGGGCAAACATGGGATTGGGAAATGCAATTCCAATGGCGAGCTTCTACTGGCTCTGTGCTCTGAGTTCGAACTGATAGTGACGAACACCATGTTCAAGCAGAAGGATGAACGCAAGACCACCTGGATGCATCCTCGTTCCAGACACTGGCATATGATCGACTTCATAATCACGAGGTGTCGGGATAAGATGGACATCCACAGTACCCGAGCCATGCGTGGAGCAAACTGTTGGACCGATCACCAGATGCTGAGATCAAAAGTGGCTTTCGGAATACGACAAAAGCACAGTAGGCAAGGAACAAGTCAGCCGACCAAGCTCAACACAGCAAAACTAAGAACCACCAGCCATAGGGAGAGTTTTGAGCAGGAGATGGACAGTGCTCTCGCCCAATGGGACGAGAAGGAAAACTCAACACCAGACGAAGAATGGGAAGCTCTGCAGCAGGTCGTGTACAACACAGCCAAGACATATCTTGGCAAGCCAGACAGAAAACACCAGGACTGGTTCGACCCCAACGATCAGGAGCTACAAACTCTTATGAGCAGAAGAGACCAAGCCCACCAGAGAGTGTTGCAAACCAGGAGCACTAGATCCACCACTGCAGCATATAAAGACGCCTGCAGACTGCTACAAAAACACACCCGTGCACTGAAGTCAGACTGGTGGGAAAGGAAGGCAGTGGAGCTGCAGAGAGCTGCTGACAGTAACAACATGAAGGGCTTCTACAATGGACTGAAGGAAGTGTGGGGACCCAAAAAGAAGGGACCTGTTCAACTGAAATCAGCAGATGGAATGGAGACCTTCTCTGACAGCAAGAGAGTTGTGGCAAGATGGAGTGAACACTTCCAGAAGCTACTCAAAGTCCCTGGAGATATAGATCACGAAGCTTTGGACAACATCCCGCAGCGCATTATCAAGACAAGCCTAGATGAGATTCCAACTATGGATGAGATGGCTAAAGCAATCGCCGGCCTGAAAGATGGCAAAGCACCTGGAGGAGATGGAATTCCTGCAGAAGTATGGAAGCACGGAGGAGACAATCTGTTCAGCAGACTGCACCAACTAATCACCAATGCCTGGGAGGTGGGTTCTGTACCACAAGCATGGAAGGATGCCAGCATTGTAACCATCTACAAGAAAGGTGATCGAACAGACTGTGGGAACTATAGAGGAATCTCTCTTCTTTCCATAGCAGGCAAGATCTTCGCCAGGATCCTACTCAACTGGCTTCAGAGGTAACCGGAGCACCGTGGATATGATATTTTGTCTCCGACAACTACAAGAAAAGTGCATTGAGCAGGACCGACCACTGTACATGGTATTTGTCGACTTCAGTAAGGCGTTCGATACAGTTGGGAGAACCGGGCTATGGCAGCTACTGAGGAAGTATGGATGCCCAGAGAAGTTCACAACAATGATCGAGGCATTACATACCGGAATGATGGCAAATGTTAGTGTTGGAGGGGAAGTCTCGGAATCGTTCAGTGTCACAAATGGGGTCAAGCAAGGATGTGTACTGGCCCCCACGCTGTTCTCCATCTTCCTATCAGCAATGCTCGATGATGCTTTCCGAGACATGGGGGATGGTGTCTACATACAGTCCAGACAGAGCGCTGACCTATTCAACGTTGCACACTTCAGAGCGAAGACCAAGACTACTCGGATACTGATGAGAGAGCTGCTATTCGCAGATGACAGTGCACTGGTTGCACACTCTGCTGAAGAGATGCAGAATATAGTGGATGCTTTCTCCAATGCGTCAAAGAAGTTTGGCCTGAAGATTAACATCAAGAAGACCGAGGTGCTGTACCAACCCAACTCTACAAGAACCCGAGAGGAGGATATCATGGTTGATGGAAACAAGTTGAACTCTGTTCTGGAATTCACCTACCTCGGAAGCACTATATCAAGTGATGGATGCATTGACGATGAAATACAGAGGAGGATGGCCAAGGCTAGTGCATCTTTCGGCCGACTACGCCAGAGACTCTGGAACAACCACCATGTGTCCATGCGGGTTAAAGGCAAGATATACCGTGCAATCGTGCTGTCCACCCTCCTATACGGAGCCGAGGCATGGACAGTGTACAGACGACAGGTGAAAAAGCTGCATGCCTTCATGATGCGACATCTGCGATCGATCATGAGGATAACCTGGATGGACAAAGTGACAAACAAGGAAATACTCGAACGGACAGGGCTACCATCTATGGAAGATCTTCTGATCAGAAAGAATCTCCGGTGGACTGGACACCTCATGAGGATGTCACCAGACAGGCTACCAAAGCAGGTTCTCTACTCCCAACTGTCTTCTGGTCAGAGAAAGAGAGGGCGCCCTCGCCTCCGGTTCAAGGATACCATCAAGAGAAACCTGAAGCTGAGAGACATAAAGATCGACTCCTGGACATCACTCTCACAGCAGAGAGATAAATGGAGAGCAAGAGTCAAGTGATGGAAGCAGTCTTTGTCGCTTCGCGACCGACAGCATGATGATGTGTGCGTGTGTGTGCGCGCGTATCTGCATCTGTGTGTAAACAAGTCGACGTGCGTGCGTGCGCACACATCTGTGTAGATGCGCTAAAGTGTGTTCGCGCTTGTATGTAACGAATCATACAGAACAAATACACTTACGTTGGCGACTTTCACCTCGAAGTCGATCATGTCTTTGACGTCTGCGTCGACGGTGTCTGGGCTGGCTCCGAAGGCTGTCATCACCTCGACCACGTAGCGCCTGTAGGACGCCATGTTGCCTTGGTACTTCTCGTCGATGTACACAAAGCGCTTGAGAGTTTGTATGGCAGGCACGATCTGTGACAACAGCGACAGCACGGGTAGTGTACGTATCACTGGTACACGCACTGGTCACTAGTTGCTCAGATACAGACTGGCCTCGTGGATACAGTATAACAGGGTATCAACATTATGTAGGTGCTATTTGTTTAGTTTCATAAAATATATTAACATGGACAGAGTCCAATGTTATACAAACTTTCTTTTCGTTTCGTCATCTGAACAACAAATCTGAACTCTGTTAGCTGCTTCGGATACATCATATGTCACATCAACGGCGTCGCCGTCGTCGTCGCCGTCGCCGTCGCCTTCGCCGTCGCCGTCGCCGTCGCCGTCGCCGTCGCCGTCGCCGTCGACATCGTCTGCCTCTTCCTCTTCCTCTTCCTCTTCCTCTTCCTCTTCCTCTTCCTCTTCCTCTTCCTCTTCCTCTTCCTCTTCCTCTTCCTCTTCCTCTTCCTCTTCCTCTTCCTCTTCCTCTTCCTCTTCCTCTTCCTCTTCCTCTTCCTCTTCCTCTTCCTCTTCCTCTTCCTCTTCCTCTTCCTCTTCCTCTTCCTCTTCCTCTTCCTCTTCCTCTTCCTCTTCCTCTTCCTCTTCCTCTTCCTCTTCCTCTTCCTCTTCCTCTTCCTCTTCCTCTTCCTCTTCCTCTTCCTCTTCCTCTTCCTCTTCCTCTTCCTCTTCCTCTTCCTCTTCCTCTTCCTCTTCCTCTTCCTCTTCCTCTTCCTCTTCCTCTTCCTCTTCCTCTTCTTCCTCACCATCATCGCAACCACACAATATCATAACAATCATAATCACTATTACCTTATGGGAAGAAGTCTGTATTATAACATACTAGAACAAACATATCGAAAGGATTTGTTTATTATCAATTTGGCACATTGCACCCATATCAAGTCATAATGTACAAGTCGGCATGTAGACCTTCCAACCCGGTGGAATGTCAATTAGTTGCGATTTCTTTAACCACATGTGACATAAACAACCTACCGCTACCATGAAGCGTCCCTCGTGCTTCATGGGAAGGGGTGAGATGAAGGCTGGCGTCAGTCCCAGCTCAAATATCCGACTCATTCTCGTCGCCAGGTCGTAGTCGGTCGAGTTCCAGCGAGGCTCCAGTATCGGCCACCCGCCCAGCCTCGCCACCAGCCGCAGGACGGGCGCCGGACCCTCCGCCTCGATCTTCTCTGTAACAAGACACTAGCTCAACCACACCGGTCACACTCAACGCAGTGGAACTGGAATTATTAAAACTGGTGTTTTGACCTCCCCCCATCCTCCTCCTCCCCCCCCCGACCTCTCGACCGTACAGACTCATACAGGTCGAGCGGTATTGACACGAAGGCACCGACTTGATCAATTCTGCTTCAGTTTAGACATCTAGGCCTTGAGGCGGCAGGACAGGGGTCGAGGCGGAGAGGGATGTGTGTGGGAAACACGCTGATGCCTATACAAGATGATTATGATGATACTCATCATCTTCTTCTTCTCCGCTATAATCGCCAACTATTTCGACAGACGCCAACTACAGCCGGAACGGAACAATTCAGGTAGTTGTAAGAAAACTGGAGAAGAACTACATATTAGGTCACTTAAATAACGCTGGAATGTTTCAAATCCATATGAACTGATCGGGTGACAGACATCTTTCTGTGACCAAGGCATCAGTTGACGCCGTGATCGTATATACGACAAGTCGTGCGTCACGTCACAGATGGCCGACATATTGGCGACATAGTTAATTATCATTGAATGATGAATATTAGGGGTAAGGGCCTTACAAGTTGTTCAGACACCCTACTTCCTGTGACGAATGTAGTTTGCACTGATGTCACGCCGTTAGAGATGATCTCGTGTGACACGGGTTCAAAGACGACCTCCCGTGTCACGTGGTCAGAAATGACCTCTCACCTGTGTCCATGCATGACTGGTAGTAATCCTTGGCTTTCTTCGTCGCGTCAGGTTCGCTCGGTAAAATTGGTTTTTCTAAAACTCCTGCAACAGAAACAAAGATTCGCCATTCGAAAAAATATAATTACTTATTATAACTGTTGATAACTTATATCTCATAGATTACGCCAGGCGTGATAAAGTTCAATTCAGATTTAAAAATAAACAACACTAACATCCTCCTCGAATTTATATATAAATAAAGAGATAAAGACTCCGTTTGCCATACAGTATGAATGTAGACATCAAGACAGACATCAAGACAGACATCAAGACAGACATCAAGACAGACAGACAGACAGACAGACAGACAGACAGACAGACAGACAGACAGACAGACAGACAGACAGACAGACAGACAGACAGACAGACCGACAGACAGACAGACAGACAGACAGACAGACAGACTAATTTTATATATGATGTGATGTGGTGTGGTGTGGTGTGGTGTGGTGTGGTGTGGTGTGGTGTGGTGTGGTGTGGTGTGGTGTGGTGTGGTGTGGTGTGGTGTGGTGTGGTGTGGTGTGGTGTGGTGTGGTGTGGTGTGGTGTGGTGTGGTGTGGTGTGGTGTGGTGTGGTGTGATGTGATGTGATGTGATGTGATGTGATGTGATGTGATGTGATGTGATGTGATGTGATGTGATGTGATGTGATGTGATGTGATGTGATGTGATGTGATGTGATGTGATGTGATGTGATGTGATGTGATGTGATGTGATGTGATGTGATGTGATGTGATGTGATGTGATGTGATGTGATGTGATGTGATGTGATGTGATGTGATGTGATGTGATGTGATGTGATGTGATGTGATGTGATGTGATGTGATGTGATGTGATGTGATGTGATGTGATGTGATGTGATGTGATGTGATGTGATGTGATGTGATGTGATGTGATGTGATGTGATGTGATGTGATGTGATGTGATGTGATGTGATGTGATGTGATGTCGCATCGCATCGCATCGCATCGCATCGCATCGCATCGCATCGCATCGCATCGCATCGCATCGCATCGCATCGCATCGCATCGCATCGCATCGCATCGCATCGCATCGCATCGCATCGCATCGCATCGCATCGCATCGCATCGCATCGCATCGCATCGCATCGCACCGCACCGCACCGCACCGCACCGCACCGCACCGCACCGCACCGCACCGCACCGCACCGCACCGCACCGCACCGCACCGCACCGCACCGCACCGCACCGCACCGCACCGCACCGCACCGCACCGCACCGCACCGCACCGCACCGCACCGCACCGCACCGCACCGCACCGCACCGCACCGCACCGCACCGCACCGCACCGCACCGCACCGCACCGCACCGCACCGCACCGCACCGCACCGCACCGCACCGCACCGCACCGCACCGCACCGCACCGCACCGCACCGCACCGCACCGCACCGCACCGCACCGCACCGCACCGCACCGCACCGCACCGCACCGCACCGCACCGCACCGCACCGCACCGCACCGCACCGCACCGCACCGCACCGCACCGCACCGCACCGCACCGCACCGCACCGCACCGCACCGCACCGCACCGCACCGCACCGCACCGCACCGCACCGCACCGCACCGCACCGCACCGCACCGCACCGCACCGCACCGCACCGCACCGCACCGCACCGCACCGCACCGCACCGCACCGCACCGCACCGCACCGCACCGCACCGCACCGCACCGCACCGCACCGCACCGCACCGCACCGCACCGCACCGCACCGCACCGCACCGCACCGCACCGCACCGCACCGCACCGCACCGCACCGCACCGCACCGCACCGCACCGCACCGCACCGCACCGCACCGCACCGCACCGCACCGCACCGCACCGCACCGCACCGCAGCACCGCACCGCACCGCACCGCACCGCACCGCACCGCACCGCACCGCACCGCACCGCACCGCACCGCACCGCACCGCACCGCACCGCACCGCACCGCACCGCACCGCACCGCACCGCACCGCACCGCACCGCACCGCACCGCACCGCACCGCACCGCACCGCACCGCACCGCACCGCACCGCACCGCATCGCATCGCATTATATTATAGTACTTGTATACATGTTGCTTTGAATTGTTTGCCTTCCTTTCACTGCGAAAGCCCATCTCCCGCATGCCTCATTTGTTGGTTTCTTCACACAATTTGGCAGTAAATACAGTGAGCTGTATTGCTTTCACTATACAGAGTATTACAGACAGCGTCTAGTGACGTAACGACGACACGTACAACACGCACGTACCGGTGACCTAGACGTGTACGGTGTACGTACGTTTAAGTTTGACGGCGAGCTCCGAGCGTAGTTGCGTCCAGGCGGAGTACTCGTGGCCGTCGCTGGGCACTCGGTACTCGTCGTCCCACCGACCGCACGCGTACTCGAAGAAGTCGTCACACGGGTCGACGGACGTGTTCCGCACTCGCAGCAGCTGGGACGCTACAGACACACACATGCTTACTCTCAGTTACCACTTAATGAAACGTCTTAGTCTAACCTGATTGCAATACACCGGGCTAACATATATATGGGGCGTTTTATTTAATATTGTACCACATGTTTTAAGTGAAATTCTACCCGGAAATTGACCGTTATCAATCAGGTTAGTTTAGCTGGAGATGGACGGTTGGCTTACCTTGAGGCTGGTTTACCTGGATTTACAAACATCGAAGTTGCAAACTGTCACGTTATCAAGATTATAACATTAGCACTGACCCCTGAGCATAACCCGGTGAACGATTCACCCACCTGCATTGATGCATTCTTCCTTCAAACACGGCGTCAGCAAAACGGCGTCTGAAAATACAGTGCACAGTATGTCCATTTTGGCAAACAAATGCTGACATTTTCAAATGTACATTTTGTACAGAAACGCTACAGTTTTATAAAAAAAAAGTTTACCTGGCGGTTGGTCTACCTTGATGTTGGTTTGCCTGGAGTAAGCGTTTGGTTTACTTGGAGTTGCGGTTGGTTTATTTGCAAGATGGTTTACCTGGAGGTTGCTTTACTTTGATGTTGGTTTACCTGGAGGTTGCTTTACTTTGATGTTGGTTTACATGGAGGATGGTATACTTTGGTGTTGGTTTACCTGGAGGTTTCTTAACTTTGATGTTGGTTTACATGGAGGATGGTTTACTTTGATGTTGGTTTACCTGGAGGTTGGTTTACTTTGATGTTAGTTTACATGGAGGTTGCTTTACTTTGATGTTAGTTTACCTGGAGATGGCGGTTGGTGTGCCTGTAATTAGCAGTTGGTTTACCTGTAATTAGCAGTTGGTTTACCTGTAGTTAGCAGT
Organism: Oasisia sp. SBJ-2009; assembly: GCA_964017155.1. Lineage (NCBI taxonomy): Eukaryota > Metazoa > Annelida > Polychaeta > Sabellida > Siboglinidae > Oasisia > Oasisia sp. SBJ-2009. Next base: position 11,158,668 of record OZ024862.1, read on the forward strand.
TGGTTTACCTGTAGTTAGCGGTTGGTTTACCTGTAGTTAGCGGTTGGTTTACCTGTAGTTAGCGGTCGGTTTACCTGTAGTTAGCAGTTGGTTTACCTGTAGTTAGCAGTTGGCTTACCTGTAGTTAGCAGTTGGTTTACCTGTAGTTAGCAGTTGGTTTACCTGTAGTTAGCAGTTGGTTTACCTGTAGTTAGCAGTTGGTTTACCTGTAGTTAGCGGTTGGAGGAGGCTTACCTGGAGGGGGCGGCTGCTTGGCCTTGCAGGCCGTGACGACGACGAGGACGGCTGCGATAAGGAGGAGCAGCAAGATGAGGATGATGAGCTTCACCTCCAGCAGCGTCCGTCGGGACCACCACGACTTCTTCGTGTCGCCCTCACTGCAACGGACACGTACACTGTGTGAGGACACGTCATCTGTGTGAGGACACGTCAACTGTACGAGAACACGTCAACTGTGTGATAACACGTCAACTGTGTGAGGACACGTCAACTGTGCGAGAACACGTCAACTGTGTGAGAACACGTCAACTGTGTGAGAACATGTCAACTGTGTGAGAACATGTCAACTGTGTGGGAACATGTCAACTGTGCGAGAACACGTCAACTGTGTGAGAACATGTCAACTGTGTGAGAACATGTCAACTGTGTGAGAACACGTCAACTGTGTGAGAACACGTCAACTGTACGAAAACACGTCAACTGTGCGAGAACACGTCAACTGTGTGAGAACACGTCAACTGTGAGAGAACACGTCAACTGTACGAAAACACGTTAACTGTGCGAGAACACGTCGACTGTGTGAGAACTCGTCAACTGCGTGAGAATACGTCAACTGTGTGAGAACACGTCAACTGTACGAAAACACGTCAACTGTGCGAGAACACGTCAACTGTGCGAGAACACGTCAACTGTGTGAGAATACGTCAACTGTGTGAGAACTCGTCAACTGTGTGAAAACTCGTCAACTGTGTGAGAACACGTCAACTGTGTGAGAACTCTTCAACTCTGTGAGAACACGTCAACTGTGTGAGAACACGACAACTTTTATAATTTACCAGAATAGAAATTAAGTTTCGAAGATCATTTACAGCAAGACGACATTTTCAACTACGTAGATATGCAACAGATTGTCGCCATAAGGAACACACAGAGGCTCGGACCAGCTGTTCTCAAGTCCGGTGTTCCTTAGATACATTGGTGAATAGATTCAACCAAAAACAGGTATTTCAAACTTGTTCATGTCAACTGTCTTTATTTATTGTTAAAACGATATAAGTAGCTCTAATTTTAGAAACAGACGCGCTCTCGTGAAAGCGTACTTCTGTGTCTAATAAATAACAACAATAGAAACTACAGCAGCAGCAGCAGCAGCAGCAGCAGCAGCAGCAGAAGCAGAAGCAGCAACAACAACAAATAGTTTACACATATACACGGAAACACAAACCGACAGCACCAGTTATCACTAATAGAGTATTCTGATCTCAAATTAGTGGCGTCATCATATATTCACTCGTCTATATGAGAGAGGCCCTCTATGAGGAAAGATCCTCTAGGAAGAAATGCCCTCTAGGAATAGTGGCCCTCCATGAAGAAAGGCCCTCTCGGAAGAAATGCCTTCTAGGAAGAAAGACCCTCTAGGAAGAAAGGCCCTCTAGGAAGAAAGGCCTTCTACGAAGAGACGTCTTCTACGAAAAAAACGGCCCTCTAGGAAGAAAGGCCCTCTAGGAAGAAAGGCCTTCTATGAAGAAAAGCCTTCTA
>OZ024862.1:11165425-11191721 GCA_964017155.1 Oasisia sp. SBJ-2009
GTACCGTGCCTGCACTGCCCGGGTATTGGGCCCGGGCTGCCGGCGTGCCAGGCCCATGAGGATGTACTAACCCCACTAACTAGTACCCATGCCTCTCAGTGTTGTCAGGCGAATTGGCATAAAGTGCGACTCTTACACGATAAAGGGGTAACGATCATGCTGAAGCCCTCGTTGGCACATCGAGAATGTCCATGCGGTTTTACGTGGAGGGGCAGCACCAGTACGTTGAGTGCACGTATGTGACTGCCGCGATTTATCAGCATTGATTACGTAACCCAAAACGCCACGCACGTGACACAGCGCATCTATGGCAAGCCATCACAGTCATAACGTCAACGAACCCCATGCATCTTCTGATGTGTCAAGGACCTTGCCGTTTGCTTACGTCACAATCACAATTACGCGCGAGACCTCCTTCAAGCTTTGTCTTTGTCAATAATGTTGATAACGGTTAAATATGTGAATTTCTATACTACTGCGACATGACGTATCCTAGAGTAAACATTTATTATATTTGCCACATTAGCAACTTTCTATTATGTCATGTTTCGATTAATCTTCTGAAACCAGAATTTTATCCTAATATACGACCAAAGGCAACAGCTACACGGCTGACTCTTTTTCGGAGGCAATGAGAAACAAAGATGATACAATATTATAAATAAAACGTGGCTGTGTCTCATAAAGGCGATTGCGACAAATTGGTGTGATTGGATACAAATAAAAATTGACTTTTGCCAGAGAGTATAATTGTTTTCTACAAATACAGATACAGAGCGCAACTCATTACAAATACTATTTCTTCTCTACCCGTGCGGTAAACACGTGGAACTTTGTCGGACGAAGCCGTTCATGTCTAGCCTCCCTTAATCGACTCTCGCTCGGCTGCGTAACTTCGCCGATAAGATAGTCGGGTGAAACATTTGCTTTGCTTATGAAACCCCTTATGTAGTGTCACTACTAACGGCATCTTTGTTATGTATTAATTCACAGGTTTACGTGTATAGTATTAAGTAACGTATATAGTATTATGCATTAAATTTAAAAATATATATACACAAAACAAAATGTAGAAAATAAAAATGAGATGGAAACTATCACCGAAATATTTTCATTTCTGCTTATTTTGTGTGTGACATGTTTCAGTATAAGTTTAACTTTGAATACTTTCTAAAATATAGTATTATCTGATGAAAAGGTATCCTTGTGTAATGTTTTATTTCAAATTCGGCTGGAGGGCCAATCAGCGTCTCTACCCTATTCTGGGGTACAGCCACTCTGGCGATCACAAACGCAGAGAGTAATTTTATGGCGATGGCTATTTACTACCCTTTACCTCCAAATGCCCTTTTATGGTTGTTCCGAAGTACAAACATGTTTAAGTTTATGGATAGTTTTATGGTTAGTTTTAGGTTTAGGGTTAAGTTAGATTATATATTCGGTTAGAGTAAGTTAGATTGAAGGTATGTTTGACAAAACTTACATCAGGCGTTTACATGCATTTGTACGGATAGTAAATAGCCACCTCCTAATTTTACTCAGGCGGTAGTGAGGGGCTCAAAAGTGCTGCCACCTCACGGAGCCTGGGTAATCGAGGCTACGTTCAAGTCCGGAACAAAGACCAACTGGTCCCAACTCCGTAGCGATTGGAGAGATCACCCAGTCCTATAATAATTACAATTTCGCAAATGAAAATTAATAGCGTATAATGTGCAAACCGGATGAGATCATAAAAAGCAGCGACGACAACTGTACCAATAGCAACAACAATAATGTAGTAGGCGCGGCTAGGCCTGAGTACATCATTAGAATTCTAAACTGGAATTCGTCTAAAAGAAATATACCTTGAGACGGCCTCAATGCTCAATTTGGGCAACTATTAATCGTTCTTGAGGTAAGATATATGTTTAAATTCGTGTACGGCAAATAAGTTTTTTTCACACTTTATTGATTCAGTATAATAAATTATAAGCGTATAAATTCATAACATATAAATATAGTGTACATTATAATATGTAATTATAAGGATGACAAAATACAGAGCTTACACTTGTTTCCCGTAATTGTGGTCTTTAGACCCACATAGAGAAATCTAGTAATATAATATAAAATAATAACCACTAAGACAACAAGAGCAAATACATATTAGTTGTTAATTCAGATGATTATTACGTGGCTAATAACTACCTTCTATGGGCACCATTTATTCTAACTATCAATTCTCATCATTGTAGTATCACAACCACAATATAATCTAAACAAAATTAAAGTAGCATTACTTCAACAGCCAACCTCCGTGCAATAACGTTGATAAAAACCGGTGAGGTATACATAACAATTATATACAATAGTTTACACATATTTAATAATAATAAATGGTTCAGACAATTATATAGTTTACCAATTAAATCAAATTAATATTTGCTTACTTAGCTGATGTATGCCTCAGTACGTTATACTGGCGATACAGCAATTGAAGAACTTAGACATTTGTATAGTTTAGATAGGTAACGGCGTTGACATTCATTTAAAAATATACATAATGTAATATTGTAATTTAATTATAATATAACTTGGATTAACAAAACATAATTTCGAAGAAGCCGTAAAATGGACAACATGGCTACTTTCATATGGTACAGCGTGGATTGTTTGTTGACTGCTTAATTAACCTCGGTTACCCAGGCTCCGTGAAAGCACTTTTAAGCCCCTCACACCCGCCTGGGGAAAATCCAGATTAGGGTAGAGTCGCTGATTGGCTCTCAGGCCAACTATGAAATAAAAATTAAAATAACTATTTACTTTTACAAGATAATGATATCATATGAAAAGTATTCGACATTGAACTTTTATTAACACAAAAGTAAGTAAAAATTCAAATTTACAATTGTTTATAAAATAAGAATTACGGCAGGATTAACACGGATAGCATACAATTTAAATAAGGATACCTTTTTATCAAATAATGCTGTATTATAAAAACTATTCAAAATTAAACTTATATTAACACCAAATAAATAGAAATACAAATTTTCAGTTGTTTATGAAAATTTAATTTACGGCAGTATTCGTGAGGTGGCTGCATTGTATAAATTACGCGCGGATAAAATCAAAAGCCGGAAGACTCACCAGACTGTCTTCTTGGCGTAGTTCCGCAGCCGACCGACAGTCGGTTAAGTGAGACTATTGACTGCATGGACGTGTAAAGATGGTGCTAATGATTGTGGTTTTATGTTGTATTTGTCTCCTCATTGTATAGTCGCGCTGGCATATGCATAACCACAAATAGTTAAACTGCTTGAAGGTTGTGTATTCTTTTGTTAGGGCGACGGGGCCCTATGCACCACAAGGACCATGAAAATCACCATAGGTTTAACAGTCTCAGTCTGTTGTCTGGCAGCATATATAAGGAACAATTAACACTATATAGGTTTTCCTCAATCCTCAGCCAATATGAATATTATCTTACAATTATACTTCACCATGACTATAGGGTGTGTTAAATTTGATGGACATGGTGAACGTCACATTCTTTGACGTACCTTCGATAATTTTATATTTTAAATATTCAGTGAGCATTCCAGCACGTGCGTGACGCGGTTGCTTACGTTTGATGTGCATTTAAACCAGAGAACGTAAACTTTAATTTAATTGTCTTTGTTTAAACCGTTGCATTATGTTTACAACGAAGAAATGTGTATTCTAACATTAAGTAAAGTTGCTATTAAATTATCTTGTCGGGGAAGAACACATTCAGAAGTAGTAGTTTATAATTATCATATATCCGTCTATTTTTGCGTCTGTGAAATAATAAAACATGTATTATTATTATTATTACTACCAGCACCTCCATAATAATAATAACTGATAATGTAAGGGTAAATATTAATGTCTGCAAACCGTAGGCGTGTTTAACGCAAGTGCCGATCGAGGCCCCATTCCTTCAGACTTTTGCCGCGTTGCGCCTGCATTAAAGGGGCGTGGCTCCTAGACGCTCTGAAGCCGTGAACGTCGCCATGGAAACAGATCGGTTGGTAGTTTCAAGTATTTCTCCACCATCTTTAATTAAATTAAATTCAATATGATTTATTCAAACAACATTCAATAAACATTATATAATTTAAGACCATGTCAACATGCTGTACACATCATCGTGTTCGAAGGGAATACATTAAGACGCTAAAAACGTTTAATAAATATAGTATGCATCCCCAAATATCGATGTCAGAATCCGCTGCCAGCGTGAACGTGCTCCAGAAATTATGAAAAATGCCAACAGTAATCCACCGCCATGTCTTCCGATGCCTGAAACTCAGACTCAGCCCACCCAATCAGAATTGACTTGTCTTGTGCCAAGAAGCACGTGTCAACGTGCGTCTTTATTGGACGTTTTGACCGCGGGGCGTGCCATACGTGTCGAGTTTATTTACAATAACGCAGCGAGAACGTTTCTCGCACGTTTTTACCCGGAACTAAAATGAGGCACGGCTGAACACCGGTGTAATCGTCACACTATCTCGGTAGCTGGAGGAACGCACTGATGTATATATTGGGTTTGGATTACACTGTTGAGGAATGGGTTTACGTTTGATCACAGCATTCAGCTTGATCTGCTTGTGGTCGCCGGTTCTCGGCGAAGCGGACAGCGCTGGACTGTTCTCGACGTCTGACGCTGTTGTTCATCTGGATTCGTCGAATTTCCAGACAACCGTTACGGGGACCGACCATGCCTGGTTCGTGGATTTTTACTCCACCTGGTGTGGACATTGTGTGCGGTTTGCACCAGTATACAAGGCGTTTGGGCGCGACATTGAAGGTATGTAATTTATATGTTGTTTCAAACGTTCACATTTATCACGTATTTCCACCTTCCGTATCGTTCGTGCATCTCATTACCGTAACATACGAAATAGAAACCATGATTTAGCCTTTTAGGAAATTTTGCAAAACACTGTGAGAAACTAAAGCCGTTTATTGAGTATTATTGATAAATTAACATGATTCGTCTCGAGTATAATTTTTTCATGATACAGGTACTAGTAACTGGTGAATATAGGCCGATTACATAAATTTATATTTATCGTAAAACACTAATTTATTCAAACATAGTCATAGTCAGTAACTGAGCCTGAGGTTCCACTCTATTTATGTTGTAGTATATGTAGCATAATTTTATTGTTTGTAAGTTAAATGGTTAATTTGTTGTATCATAATTTTCTAGCTTACTGTTCTTTAAAAAAATCAATACTTAGCTAATATTATTATCATAACAATGTGAATAATTAACGCAATAACGCATCCTTTTTTAATGCTAAGGGAATCCCACATCGACCGCAAAAACAGTCGCACTCTTTCCAAACTAGCATGTTTATCTGAGGAAAATATACCAAATGTTTGCATGTCAGTTACATGTGACGAAAATGAAAATTATTAGGACAATGGCAGGTGTCGTTTGGCCAATTTTCAGCCCTGGCCACATGCTGGGTTAAGTGTTTATATATTTTATTATTGGATATAAAATACAATTTATAATAGGGTTAATGTGTGCCTTAATTTTGGTTCCATAATTTCTCATTGCAGTATAAATTGTATTTCTTAAAGGTAACTTTTGGGAAGTGTTGTATTAAATGAGGATTGGTCCTTTTTATGTGCATACCTGTAGACATGTTTTTGGCAACATAATAGTAACACTTTATATCAATAATAACAGTGTTTCCCCTGAGTGAAATGATATGCAAGGTGGTAGGATGGGCTGAGCGCTCAGCGAAGGTGTGATGCAATACTATATGAATCCGGGGCATGGCTATTCAGAACTAGTTTTAAAACTACCTTCAAAATGGTACATTCTAATTACAAGTAGGTACTCCAAACTGATTTTTCAAATGTTACCTTCATGCTGGATTCTATCATAATCATACAGAACTTTTTATTCTCATTACAGTGATGCAAATTTCATCTATGTGGCTTGATTAGAAGAAAAGTTATGATTTTTTTTAAACATTGACTATTTTCTGGCTTTTTACGTCCTCGGCTTAAATTTAAGAAATTGCATTTTGGGGCAGATCACAGACAAAAACCAGTATTTATTTAACATTAATTTCTCTTAATGAGTTTCTTTGCCAGTTTCGCTGCATTTACGGTGGCAAATTTACAATCAAAGTGAGGCTTGGAATCTCTTCTGTCATGTCAGTGGATGGTATATTTAGTATCTGGCCAACACGCTAATCACCAGCCGTTTCAAAATGTCACTCGTTCAAGAAACACGCGGACAGCTTTTACAGCAGCCGAGCAGAGAAACGGACAGTATGTCAAATTAATAAAAATTACTTATATAAATGCATCATCACCAGCAATAAAACGCACACAGATGCAAAGATAATACATCAGACTGTTATAGGTGTATTGTTTTATTAAAAAGCGGTGCATATGTTATGTAGCGAATTGGTGATGGTAAAACAATGCACAAGTAGGTCAATCCACACTGTTGACTGTATATTAAAGGTAAAGGTACACTGGTACTCCATGCTGCTGCCTTGTAGTAGGTAAGTAGTACTAAGTACTCCAAACCAACGTCACGCTGACGTCGGTTTGGAGTACTACAAGGCAGTAGCATGTAAACATGTTTATAGCAAGAAATTGCTAGGAGGTGGCAGTTATGGCATATTTAGAGCGAGGTGGCTTAGAAAAACAGCGAGATGGTCCACCTCACTCATCACCCAGCAGGGGAACACTGATAGGTGGAACCAGGGCTTTATGCAGGATAAAATGATTGCCAGTCACACATGTTTTGGATGCTAAAGTGTTAAGCTAGTTTACAAACTTTCAAATGTGCCTGATGACCTCAAATTGACTACAAACACACATATGACACCATCTACACTCACTTTCAAGGCATAACTAACAATATCTATGGTTTTGGAAGACCTTTTTTTGCTCCTTCATTTTTTTACCCATCCATGACCAGTCCACCCATATTTCTAATTTTCTACCCGTCCATATTTGTTTTTACCCATCCAAATGACGGGTGGAGGGGTCTCTACATAAAGCTATGGGTAGAACCTACTACTACTGCCTACCCAGTGCATAAAGTCACCCGTGACACACCCCAATGCATAAGATTCTTGTATATATGCTGATTCTGGGATACCCCTAACACGATGACAAATAATTGTTAATTGAAATCCTTGCAATATTTATAATTATGATGTTATTTTCCCATTCAGATTGGTACAAGGTGATGCGAGTGGGTGCCATTGCTTGCTCAAGCCCAGGAAACTCACCGACCTGTCGGCGCTACGACATCTGGGGCTACCCAACAGTCAAGGTTGGTACCAAATATAGTCAGCAGGTCAAGATTATAGACACCCAGGCTACAATTTGATAGTTTCACAAGTTTATAAGACACACGTTTAAGGTACATTTAACAAGTTCTAAGTAGTAGCCACTAAATCATTACATAGAACTTTAGTAATTATAATTATAGTAGCTGATTTCTTTTGCTGGAATTGTTGGACAAATTGATGAATTATTCTTTACAGACCGATTAAAATTATTTCTGTAATTCACTCTTGATAATCTGTTCGTTCACGGCAGGACTTCATGCACGAGATAAACTTCCTCCAAAATGAAGCCATATTCTTAGAACTCTAAAACACATGTTCAATGGCGCCGTGGAAACACATATATATGAGAGAACAAATATTTTGTGGTTTTTATTGAGGTGGTTACAAAAATACAACGGTGAAATAAAAATGGAGATGCCTAGGTCAAATTTGTGGGTCCTATCTATGCTGTTAAATTGTTTGTGTGTCATGTGAAACAGTCCGAGACCATGCAGTGTGTAACGTATGTCGAGACCATTACAACACAATATTTCAATATTCCAGACATGACTCTTATATAAAGAGATTAAGTACTTGACCAGTTCTTCTTTTGAGAACTAGTCGTAGTAAATGCCAAAGTGGTATTTTGTTATAAAATACTGATTATGTTTAATTTGGTAACTTTATATCCTGACATTTTAGCCACTGTTTCCCGTGTTAAAAATACAGAATACCAAATATATGTACACCATGCACTTGTATTTTTGTTATGTGGTAATGCTGGTTACAATGGGTATTAATTTTAACATAGCAGGGATAACATCTATGGGGACTTTGTTATGGGGTGATATCATCGGATATGATTGTTTTTTTAACTATTAAATTTGATTTACGGAAGATAGGTGTACTGAGTAATTTTCGCCCCTTCATTTCTATGGGGTAATATACATGTAATTATGGGCATAAATGTTATTTATGTGTATTGTAATGTGGATGTATATAAAGACTATGTTCAGGAATAATATTTTGGCCAATTCCTGTCCCTCTGAAGAGGGGACACCTGCAGTGTAGGGCCGGGCTTTATGCAGGATCAAATTATTGCCAGTCACATGTTTTGGTGGACACGTGGATGTTAACTGTTAAGCTAGTTTACACACTTTCAAATTGTGCCTGATGACTTGAAATGGCTACAAACACACATTTGACACTCACTTTGAATGCATAACTAATAATATCTATGGTTTTGGAAGACCTTTTTTTTGCTCCTTCATTTTTTACCCATCCATAACCCGTCCTCCATATTTCTACCCGTCCATATTCATTTTTACCCGTCCAAATAACGGGTGGACGGGTCTCTAGATAAAGCTATGGTGTAGGGACAATTGCTTGGATGGACAGGTTCTACTGTAATATATTGTGCGATTTGCACTGGGTGCCGGCTCTGAAGCACACATTTGTACTTGTATTCAAATCGCTTAACCTGTTATAAATGCAGCCAAATGTTTAGTGCATCTTTTGTGTGAATAAAGCTTTATTATTATTTTATTATGTGGTTTACAAATTCATTGTAGAAGCACTGTAGCACAAGAAAGTTATATGAGTTTTGATTTTATTGGTATTCCATTACTCTGAGCACCTTACATGCCAGACTTAATAGGACGAAGAGTATTGCTATATACTGTTGGAAAATGGAAAGTAGAGGTTGATTTTAATGGTATTCCTTTACTCCAAGCACATGTATATTTAAAATCCATATTTTGGTTAGCTAAGACAAATTTTGTTAAACATGCATCATACACACGGGACTGTCACTATTTATACTATTGTGATCATGGTTTGGTTTGCATGGTGTAAAGTGCCAGTAACATTTGCCATTATTTATTTAGCAAGTTGGCCTGTGCCTGTGTAGAAGGTGTGACTGCCTGGCTGGTAGTTGGAGATGTTAATCAGTGTGTCCAGCATTGCCGATTTGCCATATATGTCTTGTATGAATTAATTTGACACAAAGATTGCTACATTTGTGATGTTTTGAGAAGACAGCGTATTGCTGCGAAATCAAAGTGAAATTTGCATATGGTGGTGGCCCGACTAAAAATATCATGGGCCGAGACATCGCAACATTTGACTCATGCCAAGATGGGCAGATGGGTATAAAAACTATAATAAAAGTAGATATGCCATGTGAATCGACTGAACACTTGTATTTATCATGAGTTTGTGATCAACAAATGTGCGACTATGTGGTGACGTATTACCACAGGAGGAAGGAAGGAACATGACGTGACAGCGTACTGGTGACATGACAGCCATACTGGCGACGTAGCGACGTGACAGCCATACTGGTGACATAGTGACGTGACAGCCGTACTGGTGATATAATGACGTGACAGTCGTACTGGTAACATAGTGACATGACAGCCATACTGGTGACATAGTGACGTGACAGCCGTACTGGTGACGTAGTGACATGACAGCCATACTGGCGACGTAGCGACGTGACAGCTGTACTGGTGACATAGTGACGTGACAGCCGTACTGGTGACATAGTGATGTGACAGTCGTACTGGTGACATAGTGATGTGACAGCCGTACTGGTGACGTAGTGACATGACAGCCATACTGGTGACATAGTGACATGACAGCCGTACTGGTGACGTACTGACGTGACAGCCATACTGGTGACATAATGACGTGACAGCCGTACTGGTAACATAGTGACGTGACAGCTATACTGGTGACATAGTGACGTGACAGCCGTACTGGTGATGTAGTGAAATGACAGCCATACTGGTGACATAGTGACATGACAGCCGTACTGGTGACATAGTGACGTGACAGCCGTACTGGTGACATAGTGACGTGACAGTCGTACTGGTGACATAGTGATGTGACAGCCATACTGGTGATATAGTGACATGACAGCCATACTGATGACATAGTGACATGACAGCTGTACTGGTGACGTAGTGACATGACAGCCCTACTGGTGACATAGTGACATGACAGCCGTACTGGTGACATAGTGACATGACAGCCGTACTGGTGACATAGTGACATGACAGCCGTACTGGTGACATAGTGACATGACAGTCATACTGGTGACATAGTGACGTGACAGCCGTACTGGTGACATAGTGATGTGACAGCCGTACTGGTGACATAGTGATGTGACAGCCATACTGGTGACATAATGACATGACAGCCATACTGGTGACGTAGTGACGTGACAGCCGTACTGGTGACATAGTGACGTGACAGCCGTACTGGTGACATAGTGACGGGACAGTCATACTGGTGACGTAGTGACATGACAGCCGTACTGGTGACGTAGTGATGTGACAGCCGTACTGGTGACATAGTGATGTGACAGCCGTACTGGTGACATAGTGACATGACAGCCACACTGGTGACATAATGACGTGACAGCCGTACTGGTGACATAGTGATGTGACAGCCGTACTGGTGACATAGTGATGTGACAGCCGTACTGGTGACATAGTGATGTGACAGCCATACTGGTGACATAGTGACGTGACAGCCGTACTGGTGACATAGTGACGGGACAGTCGTACTGGTGACGTAGTGACATGACAGCCGTACTGGTGATGTAGTGACATAACAGCCATACTGGTGACATAGTGGCATGACAGCCGTACTGGTGACATAGTGACATGACAGCCGTACTGGTGACATAGTGATGTGACAGTCGTACTGGTGACGTAGTGACATGACAGCCGTACTGGTGACATGACAGCCGTACTGGTGACATAGTGACATGACAGCCATACTGGTGACATAGTGACGTGACAGCCGTACTGGTGACATAGTGACGTGACAGTCGTACTGGTGATATAGTGATGTGACAGCCGTACTGTTGACGTAGTGACATGACAGCCATACTGGTGACCTAGTGACATGACAGACGTACTGGTGACGTAGTGATGTGACAGTCGTACTGGTGACATAGTGACGTGACAGCCATACTGGTGATATAATGACGTGACAGCTGTTATAGTCAGCACAGGTGACATGGTGCGGTCAGTACTGGTGACATAGAGGTGGGGTCAGTACTGGTGATGTAGTGGACTAGTGGTGTGGTCATTACTGGTGATGTAGTGGACTAGTGGTGTGGTCAGTACTGGTGATGTAGTGGACTAGTGGTGTGGTCAGTAATGTACTGGTGATGTAGTGGTATGGTCACTGGTCAGCATAGTAGTGTGGTCAGTAGTGGCAACATTGTAGTGTGGTCAGCACTTGTGACATAGTGGTGTGGAAGAGAGGTCTGATACTGGCAGCATATGGCCTGAGCCTCTGAGGAATGGCGCTCATTTAGTCAACATAGATGACTTCTAAAACAATATGTATATTTGACAACACCATGATCAGTGACAGTGACTGAAGCAGAACTGTAACTTGACTCAGTGCCACAATGGACATTAATTTGTTTTTATTATGACATTGACATAGATGAGTCAAAGCTATGAAATAAGCTAGGCAATGAATAGTTATTATCTAAACAAATTCATGAATTTGATAGATTTGTAGACAGGATTTCTGATATATATATATATATATATATATATATATATATATATATATATATAATGTTAGTAATCTGTTTATTGTACCAGATATTTACCTTAAAATTCATGCAGGGTATATTAGATTTTATCTATTTAATAATAACATTCCTCCTGGTAAGCAGGGTCACTTAGTGTGCAGGATCACTGGGATCATGGGATCATGCATGAAGGGTTCAAAGTGCCACTTGCTGTGCTGTTGAGAGTAGACAGTGGCCCACAGAGGGTGGTGTAAACAGGATGTGATAGGGTGACAGTTGTGATAGGGTGACAGCTGATATGCTGGCAAACACAAACTTAACGCTCAGACATGTAAATAATCTTCATAGTAGGCTAGTCTCAGAATTTCTTAGCACCTTTTGTTTTAGAAAGAGCTTACATAAAGTTGTGCATAGGTGTAAAATGTTCATGTAAAGTTGTGTTTCAATAATGTGGAAACCATACCTGTTGATGTACAGGCTTTAGCTCAGTCACTGTTGAGTGTTGAGAGAGATAATCCCAGTGGACACTATACTTGGGTTTCATTTTAAAGAATGTTGTATCTTTCCAGATACAGTTCTAGCACAGCACTAGTTAGTAACTGTTAGTCATAATTTCTTATTTTATATTTTTGGTTTTCGAAACTCAAATGTTTCTTACATTGTTATTTGTAATTGTTATATATGACAATTATCCAAGTAGAAATCAGCAAATTAACATGAATATTACACACTCATGTCAAGAAAAGCAAGGAAATTATAGTCAACCTTTGAGATGTTTTGTTTAACAACCTAATAACAGGTAATATATATATATATATATATATATATATATATATATATATATATATATATATATATATATATATATATACAAAATATTTGACTAAAACAGCCATAAATAGATAGTAACTCCTACACAAAAGGTCATGAATGCAACCGTCTCTGTTTTGTAGTACAAATGAATCCACTAACTACTGTACTTAAGTGATAGTACCATAAAATAGTTACCATAAAATAGTTACCATAAATTAATAGTTACAAAGAACAAAAAAAGAATAGAAGGTTTAAACTGAAGTTGTGGGAACATTTATAAATATCTTCTAATATTTTTCAGTTTTTCCCTCCTAAGTCTGCTCAGTCGCACAAAGGGACAAGTTTCAATGGCGAGAGAACTGTGGAGGACATGAGGAAGAAAGCACTCGACTACTTGACTGACTGGCTGAAGGGCAACCCTGCCCCCGCCTCATGGCCTCAACTCACCCCTCACAGGTAACACTGCCCCGCCTCATGGCCTCAACTCACCCCTCACAGGTATCACTGCCCTATCTCATGGCCTCAACTCACCCCTCACAGGTAACACTGCCCCACCTCATGGCCTCAACTCACCCCTCACAGGTAACACTGCCTTGTGTCATGGCCTCAACTCACCCCTCACAGGTAACAGTGCCCCACCTCATGGCCTCAACTCACCCCTCACAGGTAACAGTGCCCCACCTCATGGCCTCAACTCACCCCTCACAGGTAACAGTGCCCCGCCTCATGGCCTCAACTCACCCCTCACAGGTAACACTGCCCCACCTCATGGCCTCAACTCACCCCTCACAGGTAACACGGCCCCACCTAATGGCCTCAACTCACCCCTCACAGGTAACACTGCCCCGCTTAATGGCCTCAACTCACCCCTCACAGGTAACACTGCCCCATCTAATGGCCTCAACTCACCCCTCACAGGTTAATACATGCATGAGACTGTTTCACTTAGACATGAACACATAAAAAAATCCATCATTAAAAAGCCCTATCCATTATTCATTGCAAGGAGTTTTAAAAATGCAAAAAAGCAGTCATCTTTAACAACGACTCTATCTGTGATATCAGTGTTTTCACCAAGGACACTATTTCTGTGACACTGTCTTCTTCACTGAGGACACTGTATCTGTGACACTGGCAAAAGTGTCATGGCGGTGTACCCTACTGTTGGTATGGCTCGGAAATGGTCCACAATGGAGATGTTGGTGGACCCATCCTGTTCGTGTTGAGCCATCAGTGATACCAGCTCCAACTTGTCCACTTTGTCAACCAGGTCAATGTCAACAGATGTTGCCAAGTGACATTATTTGTCAGATGTTTGTTAATGTATCAATTATAAGGGCACCTGTACACAAGTAGACAGATCATATAAATAATTATAGTATAGTGTGTAAACTCCAACTGTATGGTGAAAATGTTAAAACAAATCTATTTGTAATACATGACTTAATTTTATGATAATGATAGCATGTTTTCAAAGATGATAAAATAAGAGATCTTGCAGTGCTTTGGCACATATTAGCATTGTATTGTGTAGGTATGTTTAATGTATGCAAACGGAAAACCAACTATGGGTTGGTGATGTTGATTTCTGCCAAAGTTAACAGTCACTTTGTAATCACTTTGTTGATGTAGTAATACAAAATTGGACATATATACCGGGTAACCCAGAATCAGGTGTGTGTTCATGATGTATGATTAAGCAACTAATGTGTGAATGATGGCCCACTACATATGGTGCTTTCTGTGTGGTTGTAGGTCGGTCGCAGCATTTGTAGCGTCCTGTGACACAGCCCGCCATCGCTTCCTTGTGGCAGACAGTGACAAGTACCTGGGCAGGGAGGTACTGTACACTGCCTTCTTCCATACCCATGTTAACACGTGAAAGTGTACCAATGCAAGTGTGCTGTACTCTATAAGAACACTTTATAGTATGCTTTATTTAAAGTCAGGTTCATCAACTTCATATATAGAGATGGTATGTTTATTTTGATGCTGTATTTTATGGACGTTATAAGGGAAACCGTTTTGATTCTGCTCACAATGTTCCATAAACCAGCAGTTCTTAATCTTTTTTGTCTAAAAACTTCATTAGTGACCCATACATTCACACAGTTAATTTGTTAAAGGTAAATTAAATTCTGATCCGTTTGGAATCAGAATCTATGAAACTTAGCCATCAGTGAGTGATAAGTCGATGCTGATGCTCTCAGGCACACTCAAATCGCTTTATGGTTTAATGCTAGAGAAACGATCCCTCTCCCAAAAATTATTATCTGCCCATGAAAGTGTCTGAGTCTAATAAGTGTATGCTGTCACTTAAGGGATTTCTGTAGGGGCATTGTTCATAAACTAAACAAGTGACTGTCTAATGGTGGCACATAAGGGGCTCCTGTTGGGGCATTTTTCATAAACTAAATAAGTGACTAGGATACGTGCAAGATGGCTACGTTTAATTTATAGTAATTTTGCATACTGAAGTTTATGTGTAATTTTTGCTAGTTTAAATTGCCATCAGTTTATTTTGCACACAAGTAGACAGAACAGACACAGTCAGTATGCAAATATGAGCTTTCATTTGTCGGCGGGTTCAATATTAAATTGACCAATTACAACGTCTTGTGCAATGTAGGTTGACTGATCTCAATGGTAGTTAGAATTTTTTTGAGATGATGTGTTCTCCCTGTTGCGTGTCAGACAAACTTCATTTTCAAACAGCTAAGCAATTGTTGTTGCCTGTTGAGACTGGTCTACATTTGCAGGTTTTTGCACTCTCATTAACCTAGTTATATGTGCCAGCCCATTATGTTAGAATGTCATTAAATAATTTTTATGATGCATCGTTTTTGATGCTAGTAACCTGGCTGATGACAGCTGGTGGCCAAATTAGTTCACCCTCCAGGGCTGAACCCAGCAGTTGTCAACAGCACCCCTAGTGTTCAACAGCAGTGAACCGTGCAGGGATGTGCAGTGAACCATGCAGGGATGTGCAGTGAACTGTGCAGGGATGTGCAGTGAACCATGCAGAACTGTGCAGTGAACCGTGCAGGGCTGTGCAATGATCCGTGCAGGGCTGTGCAGTGAACCATGCAGGGCTGGGCAATGAACTGTGCAGGGCTGTGCAATGAACCATGCAGGGCTGTGCAATGAACTGTACAGGGCTGTGCAGTGAACCGTGCAGGGCTGTGCAATGATCCGTGTGGGGATGTGCAATGAACCATGCAGGGCTGTGCAATGAACAGTGCAGGGCTATGCAATGAACCGTGCAGGGCTGTGCAGTGAACCGTGCAGGGCTGTGCAATGATCCGTGCATGAATGTGCAATGAACCGTGCATGAATGTGCAATGAACCGTGCAGGGCTGTGCAATGAACCGTGCAGGGCTGTGCAGTGAACCGTGCGAGGCTGTGCAGTGACCCGCGCGAGGCTGTGCAGTGACCCGCGCGGGGCTGTACAGGGCTGTGCAATGAACCGTGCGGGGCTGTGCAGTGAACAGTGCAGTGAACCATGCAGGGCTGTGCAGTGAACCATGCAGGGCTGTGCAGTGACCCGCGCGGGGCTGTACAGGGCTGTGCAATGAACCGTGCGGGGCTGTGCAGTGAACAGTGCGGGGCTGTGCAGTGAACAGTGCAGTGAACCATGCAGGGCTGTGCAGTGACCCGCGCTGGGCTGTTCAGGGATTTGCAATGAACCATGGGCGCCTGAGTTAACAGAGACTGAGGGATACATTATTAATAACGGTGGGCAGCAGGACACTGGGGAAATTACCGTATTTTATGTTTAGTTTCACATATCAGATGTAACAAATTCAGTAGTTGTTTAGCAGTCTTGTCCATTGTTAGTTGCTAAGTTGTGGTGTGAACTTGGACAGAATCTGTTGATGTACATTGATGTCTTTACCTGCCTCTTTCAGGTGATTCTGGATTTCTCCTACGCACATCCAGACACATGCGTAGGCCAGATAAACAGGTCTGCCGCGAGAAGGGACGGCATCACCAGCTTCCCTTCCTTGTACCTTATCACAGCCAGTGGGAAATTACACAGAATCAACATGTGAGTGGTAATGGTAATGTGTTGATGTATGACATATATGGCTACTGGTGATGTGTTGATGTATGACATGTGTGGCTAATGCTGACGTGTTGATGTATGACATCTGTGGCTACTGGTGACCTGTTGATGTATGACATCTGTGGCTACTGGTAATGTGTTGATATATGACACCTGTGGCTACTGGTGATGTGTTGATGTATGACATATGTGGCTACTGGTGACGTGTTGATGTATGACATCTGTGGCTACTGTTGACCTGTTGATGTATGACAACTGTGGCTACTGCTGACGTGTTGATGTATGACATCTGTGGCTACTGGTGATGTGTTGATGTATGACATATGTGGCTACTGGTGATGTGTTGATGTATGACATCTGTGGCTACTGTTGATGTATGACATCTGTGGCTACTGCTGACGTGTTGATGTATGACATCTGTGGCTACTGGTGATGTGTTGATGTATGACATATGTGGCTACTGGTGACGTGTTGATGTATGACATCTGTGGCTACTGTTGACCTGTTGATGTATGACATCGGTGGCTACTGCTGACGTGTTGATGTATGACATCTGTGGCTACTGGTGATGTGTTGATGTATGACATGTGTGGCTAATGCTGACGTGTTGATGTATGACAGATGTGGCTAATGCTGACGTGTTGATGTATGACATCTGTGGCTACTGGTAATGTGTTGATGTATGACATATATGGCTACTGGTGATGTGTTGATGTATGACATGTGTGGCTAATGCTGACGTGTTGATGTATGACATCTGTGGCTACTGGTGACCTGTTGATGTATGACATCTGTGGCTACTGGTAATGTGTTGATATATGACACCTGTGGCTACTGGTGATGTGTTGATGTATGACATATGTGGCTACTGGTGACGTGTTGATGTATGACATCTGTGGCTACTGTTGACCAGTTGATGTATGACATATGTGGCTACTGCTGACGTGTTGATGTATGACATCTGTGGCTACTGGTGATGTGTTGATGTATGACATCTGTAGCTACTGCTGATGTGTTGATGTATGACATTTGTGGCTACTGGTGACGTGTTGATGTATGACGTATGTGGATACTGATGACGTGTTGATGTATGACATCTGTAGCTACTGCTGATGTGTTGATGTATGACATCTATGGCTACTAGTGACGTGTTGATGTATGACATCTGTGGCTACTGGTGACCTGTTGATGTATGACATCTGTGGCTAATGGTGATGCATTGATGTATGACATATATGGCTACTGGTGATGTGTTGATGTATGACATGTGTGGCTAATGCTGACGTGTTGATGTATGACATATGTGGCTACTGGTGACCTGTTGATGTATGACACCTGTGGCTACTGGTGATATGTTGATGTATGACATCTGTAGCTACTGGTGATGTGTTGATGTATGACATCTGTGGCTACTGGTGATGTATTGATGTATGACATCTGTGGCAACTGGTAATGTGTTGATGTATGACATATATGGCTACTGGTGATGTGTTGATGTATGACATCTGTAGCTACTTGTGATGTATTGATGTATGAAATTTGTGGCTACTGGTGACGTGTTGATGTATGACATATGTGGCTACTGGTGACATGTTGATGTATGACATCTGTAGCTACTTGTGACGTGTTGATGTATGACATCTGTAGCTACTTGTGACGTGTTGATGTATGACATCTGTGGCTACTGTTGACTTGTGGCTTCCAGCAATGGCAGTGACCGCAAGGTGATGTCAACAGCCATCAGGAGCATCATAAAAGGCCACTACGACCCAGGCATGTCAGGAACACAGTCCACACAAACCACACCCACAGCCACACACATGTACACGTAAGTGAAATTTAACCTGTGACAGATACCGATTGTCCTCATGGATTCATATCAACTCATCATAGCTGTTTGTGTGTACATTTATGTTAGTTCCCTTAACTGTAATAGCAAACTGGCTCTGTTAGACATTAAAAATATTTAAAAAAATGGTTTCATCAAGGTCCAAATTAAGAAAGAAATTATACATTACAGGTATATGGAAGTCTGTTTAGCTGTGCTATTTGTTATATGTTTGAGGGAGAAGCCACTTGTGTTGTCCGTCATGTGATATAATTTTCATCCAATTTATTCTGTTGAATAAATTTGGTCATTTATCATTAACCAGTGTGCCTAATTGTGTATGTTCTTATCACACTAAGTGTATTTCTTTATAAAAATATAACAACTTGTCAATCTATAACTTATAGTTCAAATTGATTTGTCTCCTTCTCACAAGCCAGAGCTGTTTGCCATGCAAGCTACTCTTCGCCAATCCCTTATGTGACGTATGGAAGTTAGCTGTGTTTAAATAGTTTATTGACTTCTCCAGTCTGACTGCCTCACCTGCGAGACCAATGCTAATACCCGCCCCAATTTAAAGATAGATAAATAACCTAATCGCATGAGCAGCTGAATGGTTTTGTGTAAACAAATATTTGCTTCTACCTTACAAACATTGCCTGTAACACGAGCAGTGTGTGATTGAAATCATCCAAAATTAGATCACATGTTCAGAGGAAGATCACATTCTGTGTGAGCGATTTCATTGGCTGAGCTTGAAAGAGGAGTTTTGCACAGAGATCTGTCGTAGACAAGTCTGCTTGCATTTTGCCTGGCCTGTTATGAATAGATGTTTGTTTTCCGTGCAGGCCACCAGATGGAGTACACAACTTTGATCTGGAGTCAGCCATCTACTACTCACTCTGGCTGGAAGTTGGAACACACCAAATCATTGACGGAGAACGACTGTCAGTTCTCAAACACTACGTTGACATCCTGTCGAGGGTAGGTAGATTCACGTTAACTTCTGCTTAATAATAGTTAAATTATGTTAATGTTAGTTATGGAGTACAGTGCATATTTAGAATAATACTAAGACAGTAATTATTTTAGAAGTTTTGCTTGCATTTATTGGGATTAATCTTGAAATATATTGCAGTTTATTTGAGTAATTTATTGTGCTTTCATTTTCAGAATATTTACCATAAAAGCATAATGTATGCTTTTCTAATAAGTTCCCTAGATGGTGTATTACCCTGGCCGTAAAGGTCTAGACTCAGTGGTCTCTGCCCTGTTTCAGTATTACCCCGGCCCTAGACTCAGTGGTCTCTGCCCTGTTTCAGTATTACCCCGGCCCTAGACTCAGTGATCTCTACCCTGTTTCAGTATTACCCCGG
Organism: Oasisia sp. SBJ-2009; assembly: GCA_964017155.1. Taxonomy (NCBI): domain Eukaryota; kingdom Metazoa; phylum Annelida; class Polychaeta; order Sabellida; family Siboglinidae; genus Oasisia; species Oasisia sp. SBJ-2009. The sequence continues at coordinate 11,185,392 of OZ024862.1, forward strand.
CCCTAGACTCAGTGGTCTCTACCCTGTTTCAGTATTACCCTGGCCCTAGACTCAGTGATCTCTACCCTGTTTCAGTATTACCCCGGCCCTAGACTCAGTGGTCTCTACCCTGTTTCAGTATTACCCTGGCCCTAGACTCAGTGGTCTCTACCCTGTTTCAGTATTACCCCGGCCCTAGACTCAGTGATCTCTACCCTGTTTCAGTATTACCCCGGCCCTAGACTCAGTGATCTCTACCCTGTTTCAGTATTACCCCGGCCCTAGACTCAGTGGTCTCTACCCTGTTTCAGTATTACCCCGGCCCTAGACTCAGTGGTCTCTACCCTGTTTCAGTATTACCCTGGCCCTAGACTCAGTGATCTCTACCCTGTTTCAGTATTACCCCGGCCCTGAGCTGGTGCACAACTTCCTGAACAAAACCAACACATGGCTCAAGGGCGTGTCGTCCAGTCTTGTTGGTCAGCAGTGGCTCAACAAGATCAGCAACCTACAGGTAGGTCAGAGCCCCACACACAGCCCATCACACACCGCCCATCACACATGGCCCATCACACACATCCTGTCACAGCCCATCACACATGGCCCATCACACACATCCTGTCACACAGCCCATCACACGTGGATCATCACACACATCCTGTCACACAGCCCATAACACGTGGCCCATCTCACACATCCTGTCACACCGCCCACCATACACAGCCCATCACACACATCCTGTCACACAGCCCATCACACACAGCCTGTCACACACCCCATCACACAGCTCATTCAATACGGTCCATCACGCAGCCCATCATACACAGCACATCACACATGGCCCATCACACACAGCCCACCATACAATCCCTCCCACAAGATTTTCCCCATATGGTTGATCATGTGGGTCACCATATGTTCCTAATGTTAATGTGCGTCCCTAGTGTCACCATATGTTCCTATTGTCACCATGTCTCCCTAGTGTCACCATGTGTCCCTATTGTCACCATATGTCCCTAGTGTCACCATATGTCCCTAGTGTCACCATATGTCCCTTGTGCTGCCAGGAGCCAGGCCGGGCGTTTGTGTTGAACAAGGAGCGGTGGGTGGCGTGCAGGGGCTCCCAGCCCCGCTACCGCGGCTACCCGTGTAGCATGTGGACTCTCTTCCACGCCATCACAATCAATGCCGAGCAGATGGAACGACGCAGTAAGTACCTCTTACAACACAGGACATTAAAATACATTTGAACAGAATATTTTCAAAACAAATCACAAAATTGCATTATTTGTGGATTAATCTACGTGTAAGTAATTTATTTCTACAAGTATCTATTGTTCTGTGGTTCAAGTTTATGTTTCATTGTAATTTATTATTGCAGCTTAAAAAATAAATGTTGTCATGTTTCTGACTTGTTTGACCTAGTCCCAGCCTGTTTGGTGTGTCACATTTCAGTCACTGTATGAGATGATTATTCTCAAGCTTCACACAGTAATTCGCAAATCTCCAAAAAAAATGTTTTTTAGAAATCTTTTCTTATGAAGACTTGTTATCTATTTTTATTTTGTACTTGAGCTTCTAACTGGTTGTGTCTGAACATTGTCTGCTACTATCCATTTATTTTGTATTTGATCAGCATGTTTCTTCCTGTGTTTCATACAGCATGTTTCTTCCTGTGTTTCAGACATGTTTCTTCCTGTGTTTCTGACAGCAGGTTTCTTCCTGTGTTTCTGACAGCATGTTTCTTCCTGTGTTTCTGACAGCAGGTTTCTTCCTGTGTTTCTGACAGCAGGTTTCTTCCTGTGTTTCTGACAGCAGGTTTCTTCCTGTGTTTCAGACAGCAGGTTTCTTCCTGTGTTTCTGACAGCAGGTTTCTTCCTGTGTTTATGACAGCAGGTTTCTTCCTGTGTTTATGACAGCAGGTTTCTTCCTGTGTTTCTGACAGCATGCTTCTTCCTGTGTTTCTGACAGCATGTTTCTTCCTGTGTTTCTGACAGCATGTTTCTTCCTGTGTTTCTGACAGCAGGTTTCTTCCTGTGTTTCTGACAGCAGGTTTCTTCCCGTGTTTCTGACAGCATGCTTCTTCCTGTGTTTCTGACAGCATGTTTCTTCCTGTGTTTCTGACAACATGTTTCTTCCTGTGTTTCAGACAGCATGTTTCTTCCTGTGTTTCTGACAGCATGTTTCTTCCTGCGTTTCTGACAGCAGGTTTCTTCTTGTGTTTCTGACAGCAGGTTTCTTCCTGGGTTTCAGACAACATGTTTCTTCCCGTGTTTCAGATAACATGTTTCTCCATGTGTTTCTGACAGCAGGTTTCTTCCTGTGTTTCAGGCAGCATGTTTCTTCCTGTGTTTCTGACAGCATGTTTCTTCCTGTGTTTCTGACAGCAGTTTTCTTCCTGTGTTTCTGACAACATGTTTCTTCCTGTGTTTCAGACAGCATGTTTCTTCCTGTGTTTCTGACAGCAGGTTTCTTCCTGTGTTTCTGACAGCAGGTTTCTTCCTGTGTTTCTGACAGCAGGTTTCTTCCTGTGTTTCTGACAGCAGGTTTCTTCCTGTGTTTCTGACAGCAGGTTTCTTTGTGTGTTCCAGACAGCATGTTTGACCCAAAGGAGGTGCCGGTGCTGATGAATGACTACATCCAGCAGTTCTTCGGGTGCCGCGAGTGCGCCAAGAACTTCGGCAAGGGCGCGCGGCGAATCAGCAGCGACGTGAACGGCCGCACCGATGCCATCTTGTGGCTGTGGAAGTCACACAACCGTGCGAACCACTGGCTCCACAACGACCCGACGGAGGACCCGCGGCAGGCGAAGATCCAGTTCCCCTCCTACGAGGCGTGTGCCTTGTGTCGGCGGGCACGCAGCTACAACATGTTTGACAACGCCACCGTGTGGGACGAGGCCCAGGTGCTCCAGTATCTCACCCACTTCTACGCCAAGTCCTACATCAAACACGACACGTCCACAGGTGGGTCTAGTCACCGTCTCTTACAACCTGGTCTTTCTGTGTCATTCATCAGTGTCAAATTTGTTAACAATTTAAAGATTTTGCGACTGTAAATGTTTTGAAATTGTGAACATCATTACAGGCCTACCGATTACCACCAGGCATGAGGTATACTTCCGACAGTCATTCTCATCTTCTAAGCAAGACACTGTCATTACAGGTAGGCCTGTAATGATGTTCACAATTTCAAAACATTTACAGTCGCAAAATCTTTAAATTGTTAACAAAACTTTCAGTTTCAAAAGAAGCTTTATTTGTAATGTTACTGCCATGAGTTGTGTTAATCATGATATATACTCATGTTCAACGTTTTCCCATTTTCCAATGCTTACCACAGCAGATTTCATGTCAGATAGATTTATGCTGGCTGAATCCTGGTAGTTGAACACAAACCCTTGCTTCTGCAAAGAGCACGGCTAACGTGTCTAACCAAGATGATTGGGATGTAGTTACTAGAGAAACACCTTGTGTAGTCTGTCACTGCAGCTGTGAGCTGCTGTGATTGTCTTTGTGTGGAGAGACTGAGAGACTGAGGGGACAGTGTTTGTGAGGAGTACAAAGACAGGACAGGGCAGGGCAGGGCAGGGCAGGGCAGGGCAGGGCAGGGCAGGGCAGGGCAGGGCAGGGCAGGGCAGGGCAGGGCAGGGCAGGGCAGGGCAGGGCAGGGCAGGGCAGGGCAGGGCAGGGCAGGGCAGGGCAGGGCAGGGCAGGGCAGGGCAGGGCAGGGCAGGGCAGGGCAGGGCAGGGCAGGGCAGGGCAGGGCAGGACAGGACAGGACAGGACAGGACAGGACAGAGGAATGAGACCAGTTTATTAGCATCGGGGGTGAATAACAGACATGAGTAGAACAGGTCAGTAGTCTGTAGTGGGCTAATTAACGAAGCAACAGTGTGGGGAGTTCTCACAACATGGCCGTGCAACACTACATAGCCTTGGGGTTACATAGCCTCAGTCACCATGGCTGTGTAATGAGAATCACCAGCCACCGGCCACCCGCCAGTGGCCACCCACCACCTACAGGCCACCCACCACCTACAGGCCACCCACCACCTACAGGCCACCCACCACCTACAGGCCACCCACCACCTACAGGCCACCCACCACCTACAGGCCACCCACCACCTACAGGCCACCCACCACCTACAGGCCACCCACCACCTACAGGCCACCCACCACCTACAGGCCACCCACCACCTACAGGCCACCCACCACCTACAGGCCACCCACCACCTACAGGCCACCCACCACCTACAGGCCACCCACCACCTACAGGCCACCCACCACCTACAGGCCACCCACCACCGGCCATTGGCAACCAACTAACAACAACCAACCATGAGAATATCTTTGTTATTCACACTCATATCCCAGTCATGCACACCTGTTATATCACGACACATGCTTGATATCAGCCACAATTAAAATTCTCATCAGAAAACTAGTGAGGATTTTTACTAAGAAAATTACTTTAATTGCAAATGAGTTAATAATTGCTGATAATTTCCATTATTATGTTTAAGTGCATGTGCCATATGTCCATATTTATGCCAGCTATGTTCTGTAATATATAATATATATATATATATATATATATATATATATATATATATATATATATATATATATATAGGTACATGTCAGTGTAACGCTATTACAACTAACTAGTGTTTTTGATAAAACATCAAGGAACTTAAGCAATACTTATTTATTATCTGAATTTTGTTATTACATATATTACATACATAATCTTCACCAGTCAGACTTGTTTTTCCTTTCTTTATTGTGTATAACATTCTTTCAGAGACAGTTAATGTGTCTTATGGCACCAAACAAAATGCTACTCGTACACTACAATACATATGGATGTGATGTTACTGAACAAACATCTGTTGGTGAAGGTGTTATAAGCTTCAAGTGGTTATGCTTGATGACTTGTTTTGACTGGCATGCATTCCTTCTTCAGTTTTTGACCTATCAGTCTTGGTGCTGGCTTACATGTAAAAACAGTGACAGTTGACAGCTTTTTGCGAGAACTGCACTGGGTGTCAAGATGTGTTAATACTAGATCAGGCTCATGTGCTAATACTAGTTTTATGACGCATACTTAAAATACACAGTTACATGTGTTTACGTCAACTCCTACGTTTGCTTTTTGGGAAAACAATTGCATCATTGACAGGGACAGTCGTCTTAAGAACGTTCTTGGTGGCTTCATTAAGCTGGCGGTGGTTGTCTACAAAGAAACTGCAGTGTAATGTGGTCTAGACACTCATTCAGTTGTTTAACGCCAGACTACATTCCAATTTATCATGTAACTTTTACACGTTGAATATGGCAATAAAGCTTTATTTATTATTATTATAAGTAGAAAAGTTTACTTTTCTTGAGTAACGACGTACATTTTTTGGGAAGTACTTTTACTTGTAACGAAGTACAAAATATGTGTACTTTATCTAAATGTAGTGAAGTACTCATCATTTCTTTGTTAAATTTGCAAATGTCCTAAAAGCACCTGTCGGAAGCAAGGTAATGTCTGCAGTTAGCATAGATTTATTTACAAATATCAGCCTGAACTTACAACAAACAGATATGTTAAGTGTCCTGGACTGGCCAGATCAATTGTACAAACGATTTGCTTTGTCACCTGATGAAGCCAGTGAGATAATTGCAATCTGTGGTCTGGCACTGGTGCTGCTGAGCCTGAACTGGGTGTTACAAGACTTCCTGACTGGGCCTCTAAGACAACAATGCCCATGAATGGCATTGGCCCTGAGGTTATTTAAAGCCTTGCATTGAGTAGACATGAAAAACAGCTGCCTTATTTGTCTCCTGTCTTGCATATTGTTGACACAGTTTATTAGCTTTAGATGTTCACTGTGGACTGCACATGCTATATATATCGAAGGCTCGCCATTATCGCCAACCGCAAACCTGCCGGTCTTGTGGAACCACATCTTTATAATTTCTATTTATTTTAAAAATAGATTAGTGTTTGTAACTGTTTAATTTAACTAAAGTATTTAATAAATGTTACAATTAGTAATTATTACAAATGAAGACATATTTCAAAAGACATGTTATTATAAGCATTCATCTAGACCGAATGTCTTCTTCAAGTAACACAGGAGAAAAGTACTTTTGTGTTTACTTCAAGTATATATTTTTACTTTTTACTTGTACTTCAAGTACATTATTTTAGAAGTACTTTTACCTTTACTTGAGTAGCTTTTTCTAGGGTTACTTTTACTTTTACTCAAGTACAAAATAAATGTACTTGTTACAGCTCTGCCCCCTGTACAGTTGTACATATCTGGTGTGTCCCCCTGTACAGTTGTACAAATCTTAT
>OZ024862.1:11191921-11414421 GCA_964017155.1 Oasisia sp. SBJ-2009
TGTAGTATCTGTGGTATAACAATGCTATCCAGCCTAGAAACCCTAAATCGTGTCATATTGCAACAACAGTTGTTGTGATTATTGATTATCTGTTTGCTGATTTATTGATCGCGTGATTTCTGAACCTGTCGTTGCTGTGTCTGATAGTGGCCTGTTTCCCTTCCAGGCGCCAGAAACAGTTGTATTTGGGCGAGGACCCTCTTGAGTCTGTTGGTCGCAGTAGCCGTGGGTGTGTCTCGAAATGGCCACCTGCTATAGCCCAACGGGTGGACAGATGATGTCCAGAGTACGGCCGTTGCTGACCCCTGCAAAGGGACTGTCTCAAGACTCTTCATCAACCTTGTGGCTGTACATCATACGTGAACTTTCTGGCTGTACATCATACGTGAACTTTCTGGCTGTACATCATACGTGAACTTTCTGGCTGCATGCCATACATGAACTTTGTGGCTGTACATTATACGTGAACTTTACGGCTGTGCATCATCTATCTACTCTGTGATTGGTCAGTCACTGGCCAGTGCAGTTGGAACTGTATTGACCGTGTTCTCAGGGCACAAAGTGGACATGTCCACAGCACAGTGAGATTGAATAACTGGGCCTCTTTTGTGATAATGAAGTGATAGAGGCTGGAGAATGTGTTAGTTTTGATTAGAGCAATTGTCCAGCTCTCTGTATTGTGATTATGGCGAGTTCACAGTGAAGCGAGTATTGAGTACACTACCAGTCCATTCACATACACTCAGCACCAACAAACAGGAAGGACTGTTTATGCAACTGTTGTTTATAAATCTGGCTGGTTTCTGAGGATGGGAAATTATGTCTATGTTGCGTTGTGTCGTCCTTCCCAAGATGTGGCCACTGCATGTGTCCTTTGTGTATGGTTAGAATGTTACATGTGACGTCTGCTGTAGTAGGTTTGATATCATATAAATTACATTGTTTTAATGTATATATAGTGGATAGCTTACATGACGTTTTTCTGCACATGTGTTAGAGGAGCTCTTTGTCTTTAGTAAAACATGCTGTCTTATATAACATTTTATTATTTAATGGTACAATATTTTTGAATGGTCTACATGAAATGCACTGTTTTAATAAATACAATACTATATCGATTACTTAGTTAGAAATAATTTTTCAATATTATATAATGTTGTTATAAAGAATTCCCAACATATACTAACGGTACATTTTAAGTAATGATCATGTCAAGGAATTGTAAAGAATGTTCTGCAATAATCATGCATTACGGTATTATTTGAACTAAGGTTATATTATTGGTTTGTTTTGAAACTTTGAATGTACGTAATATTGTAGTTAACACATTTTTGTGGATAATCTTAGGATTTACTTAACAGTGTAGTTCTCCTGAACATGATTAGTAAAGTTCTGACGAAAATTTAGATTCAAGGCAATACAAATTTTCGAGCATTTGTGAACGTGTGTAGAATTGGCATGAAATGGTGGAGTATTTTATCTGTGATGAGTGGAATGTGTCCGGGACTACAGTCTACATCGTAGTTTACAGGCAGAAATAATTGTGTTGTAACACGCTAATATCTTTTACATGGAGTGCACTGTAATGATAATAAACCAGTTCGCTGTTGACTGGATGATGTATGTTTTGTTACGCAGTGTGTCTCATAGCTATTGCCATTTACTGGTACTGGTGGTAAGTTCTGTATATACTTGGCATTACTTGCATGTTATTTATAGATTGTTTTTTCAACACATACACGTAAATGTGCAGTTAGACACATTATTGGCCTTAGTGGTGTCATTTTAATATTCAAAACAATAGGACAGTTTGAATTTTTATTTTAAACGTCCCTTGTATAATGCACTAATTAATGTACCCAGTAAATTGTTTGTCTATGTCACGAGCATATGGCCTCCATCAAGTTTACCATTGCCAGCACACTTGACACTGGTTCTAATTACTACTTCTGCATAACATCAAATAAATGAACCAATCCAGCAAACATTTGCCATTTTACAAACTTTTTATCTTAAAGGAAGACTATTATGGCCACAATTTAAAAAATGCAACTTGTTTGACACCCATTGTTTTTGGCTTGACGGAGTTTTGTCAGGGAGCATGTCACATGATGGCTAGGTAAACTGTGACAAACTTGAGTCGGCCAAACATCTGCTGAGTTGATATCATATCAGATTGTTCACAAAGTCATGGTTCAGGTTGACTACAAGCAAAAGATCTCAATTTGTGCTCATGATTGTGATGATTTGATTAGCTTAGAAATATTACTCGTTAATTTCTGGTGAAAAATAACATTAAATGTTGTAAGTTGTATTTTAGGTATGTTTATTTAAATGTGATGGATGTTGGTGGCATGTATGTATTTATTGATTTATATTCATAAACATTCTGCAGAATATTAACAATTTGCATCTCTACGATTTGTTGGTGGAAGGAAATACGTATGAAAATAAAAATGCACTGTATGTGAAATAGCTTTTCATGTTTCAGTGTTATCCCATCCATTGCTATATATTTCTTATCATGGAAATATACAATAATGATACAAATGCATTTTATATACACTGCGAGTACACTATATATTAGATGTCAAAATAGGAATTTTACACTTTAACACTTTTGTATATAGCTGCTTATTATGAAAGCCATGTCCTGGTTGTGCCTTTAGTTCGAGTATTTGGGAAGACACATGGGCAGTGACGGCAGATTGGTAAAACCTAACTCTTCCAGTCAGCTGTAGAACATGTCATTACAGGAGACACTCACAGTGACATTATTGCATCATCCAGGTCTCCACAGCTGTCATAGCTGAACAATCTCCAGTTCTGGAAGATGTAATTCCTGTCCATTCCATGTTCTGCTGTTTACCTCAGTCTGAGTACCCCCCCCCCTCCCCTCAGGCAGATCATCTTGGGAAACTCTGATGTTTAGCTTAGCCAATATGTTGCTTGCTGACTAATTCCAATGGTCATGGTTTCAGCCATGTCAAATGAATAATTACATTCTGATTCTCAGAAGTTGGGCAAGGGCATTAACTAGGAATTGAGGAGCGGGTTGGACCTGTGTCTGGGTTGTGTCACAAGTAACTGGCAACAAGGGAAGTCAGTTACTAGTTCTGACTCAGCTGACGCCCAGTGAGACAATGCTAGGGAGATGTGCCAGGGTATGGTCACATTCACTCATTTCACCAAGTCTATTAATTGCTACAGTAGAATCATTACTGAACATTGGAAACTTTATTTCAAATATGCCATATCAAATAAATATGTACCCAGCTGTTTGCTATGTGTATATATGAAATCTCAGAATGGGGGGGGGGTAGATATATGCACAGGAGGAGTCAGTGATATTACTCTATTGTTAGCACTAGTTTATGGCAATAATTAACAGTGCGTGATAAATGTCTTTGGCATTTTGAAATTGTATGAAATATTGTTGCACTAAAAAGTATCTGTCATTTCGAGGCACTATTCTCTGCCTGTCTGTGTGTTCCTTTGTGTTTCCTACAAGATGCTGCTGACTTATTTAACACAGTCACATTAAACTTTGTATACTATTTAATTATATTGACAAAATCTAAAATGTTTTTCATGTTGTGTGCACGAGTTGGTAATGAACTGGTAGATGTCTCCTGTAACATGTTAACTCATGCACAGTTGAGAAAACAGCCTGTTTGAATAGTTGAATAATTGTGAGAAAATGAAACTGGCAATAGCAAGCAGTAATTAACCAATTATTGAATAATTATCCAGCCAATTATATAATTAATGAGTAATTGTGTTAATTACCATGACCACATCTTGTCTTGTTCCATCATGGCTGCCTGTGTCTGTGTTAGAGAAAGGTTGCCTTAATACTGCCACAAAATTTGTCACCAGGGAGTCCACTGAATCTGTCATACAACCGGTGTTAAAGTACCCATTTTGCCAGAGTTAAGCATAATTAATAATAAATAATTAAGGAAAATTAACCAGAAATAAAATAACGTGAAGGAGTGAAGGAACGGGACCTCGCACAGTCGCTTAAGCTGTTGTGTGCTGTTGTGTGTGTGTGGAGGGGCCAGGAACAGGCGACCTCGTGTTGCCATCTACAAACCCAGGCAGCCAAAAAAGCAAGATCTACAGGTTTCAAGCAGCTCTGATTCATAGGAAAATTAACATTGAAATTATTATGAAAATACGGGCCTGGCTGGCCCCCACTTATTTTAGGCTAAATTCTAACCCTGTTTATATATATATATATACTGTATATATATATATATATATATATATATATATATATAAATCGGTGCCATAGGACTAGCATTATTTTCAAAATAGTAGTTTTAAATGGGTAACCCACAGTGCAGCCACAGGTTTACAATGTGTGCGTGCGTGCGTGCGTGCGTGCGTGCGTGCGTGCGTGCGTGCGTGCGTGCGTGCGTGCGTGCGTGCGTGCGTGTTATATATAATATATACATACGTATATGTGTGCATGCGGTCATGTATTTGATTGATAGTATAGATAGTATAGAGTCTACAGACGATGTAGTCTCCAACTGGCCTCAGTTGCCCTGTGTTGCTGGCTGGAGCTAGTTCAGAGGCACAGGTCATTAGAGGTTACTGTGGACCAGGATGTGGGTAGACAGGAGCACTGGCAATGAGAATCTTGTAACACTTAGCTCCAGTAGATGTCTGTCCAGTGAAGTCTGCTGTGTGACTGAGGCAGTGCTAAAGGAGGCAGTGTCTAGATACGTGAACAAGTGGGGCTGTTGAAGCAGTGGTCAGTGCGGTCCATTGTGACAAACAGGAGTGGTCAGTGTGGTCCATTGTGATATGCAGGAGTGGTCAGGGTGATCCATTGTAATAGACAGGAGTGGTCAGGGTGATCCATTGTGATATACAGGAGTGGTCAGGATGATCCATTGTGATATACAGGAGTGGTCAGTGTGGTCCATTGTGACATACAGGAGTGGTCAGGGTGGTCCATTGTGACATAAGGAGTGGTCAGGGTGGTCCATTGTGATATACTGGAGTGGTCAGTGTGGTCCCTTGTGATATGCAGGAGTGGACAGGGTGGTCCATTGTGACATACAGGAGTGCCTGGAGTGGTCAGTGTGGTCCATTGTGTCATACAGGAGTGGTCAGTGTGGTCTATTGTGACATACATGAGTGGTCAGGGTGGTCCATTGTGACATACAGGAGTGGTCAGTGTGGTCTATTGTGACACACAGGAGTGGTCAGTGTGGTCTATTGTGACACACAGGAGTGGTCAGTGTGGTCTATTGTAACATACAGGAGTGGTCAGTGTGATCCATTGTGTCATACAGGAGTGGTCAGGGTGGTCCATTGTGACATACAGGAGTGGTCAGGGTGGTCCATTGTGACATACAGGAGTGGTCAGGGTGGTCCATTGTGACATGCAGGAGTGGTCAGGGTGGTCCATTGTGATATGTAGCAGTGGTCAGGGTGGTCCATTGTGATATACAGGAGTGGTCAAGGTGGTCCATTGTGATATGTAGCAGTGATCAGGGTGGTCCATTGTGATATGTAGGAGTGGTCAGGGTGGTCCATTGTGACATACAGGAGTGGTCAGGGTGGTCCATTGTGACATACAGGAGTGGTCAGGGTGGTCCATTGTGATATACAGGAGTGGTCAGGGTGGTCCGTTGTGATATGCAGGAGTGGTCAGGGTGGTCCATTGTGATATGCCAGAGTGGTCAGGGTGGTCTATTGTGATATGCAGGATTGGTCAGGGTGGTCCATTGTGATATGCAGGAGTGGTCAAGGTGGTCCATTGTGATATGCAGGAGTGGTCAGGGTGGTCCATTGTGATACATAGGAGTGGTCAGGGTGGTCCATTGTGATATGCAGGAGTGGTAAGTGTGGTTCATTATGATATGCAAGAGTGGTCAGGGTGGTCCATTGTGATACGCATGAGTGGTTAGGGTGGTCCATTGTTATATGCAGGAGTGGTCAGGGTGGCCCATTGTGATATGCAGGAGTGGTCAGGGTGGTACATTGCGATATACAGGAGTGGTCAGGGTGGTCCGTTGTGATATGCAGGATTGGTGTGGGTGGTACATTGCGATACACAGGAGTGGTCAGGGTGGTCCATTGTGATATACAGGAGTGGTCAGGGTGGTCCATTGTGATATGCAGGAGTGGGCAGGGTGGTCCATTGTGGTACACAGGATTGGTCTGGGTGGTCCATTGTGATACGCAGGAGTGGTCTGGGTGGTCCATTGTGATATACAGGAGTGGTCAGGGTGGTCCATTGTTACATACAGGAGTGGTCAGGGTGGTTCATTGTGATATGCAGGAGTGGTCAGGGTGGTCCATTGTGTTACACAGGAGTGTTCAGGGTGGTCCATTGTGATACACAGGAGTGGTCAGGATGGTCTATTGTGATATACAGGAGTGGTCAGGGTGGTCCATTGTGATACACAGGAGTGGTCAGGGTGGTCCATTGTGATACACAGGAGTGGTCAGGGTGGTCCATTGTGATACACAGGAGTGGTCAGGGTGGTCCATTGTGATATACAGGAGTGGTCAGGGTGGTCCATTGTGATACACAGGAGTGGTCAGGGTGGTCCATTGTGATATGCAGGAGTGATCAGGGTGGTCCATTGTGTTACACAGGAGTGGTCAGGGTGGTCTATTGTGATATACAGGAGTGATCAGGGTGGTCCATTGTGATACACAGGAGTGGTCAGGGTGGTCTATTGTGATATACAGGAGTGGTCTGGGTGGTTCTTTGTGATATGCAGGAGTGGTCAAGGTGGTCCATTGTGATACACAGGAGTGGTCAGGGTGGTCCATTGTGTTACACAGGAGTGGTCATGGTGGTCCTTTGTGATACCCAGGAGTGGTCAGGGTGGTCCATTGTGATATGCAGGAGTGGTCATGGTGGTCCTTTGTGATACACAGGAGTGGTCAGGGTGGTCCATTGTGATATGCAGGAATGGTCAGGGTGGTCCATTGTGATATGCAGGAGTGGTCATGGTGGTCCTTTTTGATACACAGGAGTGGTCAGGGTGGTCCATTGTGATACGCAGGAATGGTCAGGGTGGTCCATTGTGATATGCAGGAGTGGTCAGGGTGGTCCATTGTGATATGCAGGAATGGTCAGGGCGGTCCTTTGTGATATACAGGAGTGGTCAGGGTGGTCCAGTGTGACATACAGGAGTGGTCAGGGTGGTCCATTGTGATACACAGAAGTGGTCAGGGTGGTCCATTGTGATATGCAGGAATGGTCAGGGTGGTCCATTGTGATAAGCAGGAATGGTCAGGGTGGTCCATTGTGATATGTAGGAGTGGTCAGGGTGGTCCATTGTGATATGTAGGAGTGGTCAGGGTGGTCCATTGTGATATGTAGGAGTGGTCAGGGTGGTCCATTGAGATATGTAGGAGTGGTCAGGGTGGTCTATTGTGATATGTAGGAGTGGTCAGGGTGGTCCATTGTGATATGTAGGAGTGGTCAGGGTGGTCCATTGTGATATGTAGGAGTGGTCAGGGTTCTCCATTGTGATATGTAGGAGTGGTCAGGGTGGTCCATTGTGATATGTAGGAGTGGTCAGGGTGGTCCATTGTGATGTGCAGGAGTAGTCGGGGTGGTCTATTGTGATACTCAGATGCATCTCTTTACTCAGCTACCGTTTCCCTCTCGTTTCACTCAGCTACCCTCTCCCTTTTCTTCCTCTCAACTACCCTCTCCTTTCACTCAGCTACCCTCTTCCTTTCCTTACACTCAGCTACCCTCTCCCTTTCCTTTCACTCAACTACACTCTCCTTTCAATCATCTACCCTTTCCTTTCACTCAACTACCCTCTCCTTTCACTCAACTACCCTCTCCTTTCACTCAACTACCCTCTCCTTTCACTCAACTACCCTCTCCTTTCACTCAGCTACCCTCTCCCTTTCCTTTCACTCAACTACACTCTCCTTTCACTCATCTACCCTTTCCTTTCACTCAACTACCCTCTCCTTTCACTCAACTACCCTCTCCTTTCACTCAACTACCCTCTCCTTTCACTCAACTACCCTCTCCTTTCACTCAACTACCCTCTCCTTTCACTCAACTACCCTCTCCATCTGCTTCTTTTCTCTGTCTCATCTCACCTCATCCTCTCCCTCTCAATTTCTTTCGGTATTATCCTCACCATCTGCCTCTCTTCTTTTCCCCTCTCTGCCTCTACTTCTCTAATGTCCCTTTCCCTCATATATCCCCCACTCCTTCTCCTGTCCCTCCCTCTCCTCCTCCTCGTGCCCATTCCCCTCCCCCTCTCCCTTGACACAAGTGGTCATCTGGTGTCCCTGCCTGTGTTGTTTCAGAAGCTGACTCCAAGGACACACGTGACGCGCCTGTGAGTGGAGGGTGTGTGCGAGCGGTGACGGAGTGGAGCGGATGCAGTAAGACGTGTGACGTGGGCACGTCACATCGCATGAGCAACGACAACGAGGCGTGTCTGTCAAGGATTGAGTACCGCGTGTGCTACATTCGACCGTGCGGCAACTACGATGTAAGTCTGAAATGCAAGAGGCTGCTAATGTAATGCAGGAAGCTGTCTTCACATCACGAATCATTTGTCAACTTTGTTTAATTAATTATTGATGTACTTCGTGATCGCCTTATGAAAATTTCACTGAATACTCTGAAGTTAATTTTTCATGGACTGCCATTTAACATCCTGCGATATGTGATATCTAATCTGTCCTGTACATCTCATCACACTTATGTACCATTTAACTATAAGGCCTTCCTCAAGTTTGAAGCCTGTGCCAGTGTTGTCATAGCTATTTAATAGTTATATCATCCGGTGGCAGCAGTGGTCCATATTGCACATTAGAACAATAGACGGCCCAACCAAACGCATATATTCAGCAGTCTAAGCCAGAGTTTCACTATGATTCTGTTGTCCCAGTATCACATGCACTGTTGAATCATGACATTGCAAAACAGTGATGGGGATGCTGTTGAAAGTTGGTTGCTGCCATAGCTTCAACTTCTCCACTGACTCATCTCCACTGTTGATGTCATAATGGGGGAGGGGGGCAGGGTAGTGTTTTTTGTTACCAC
This sequence comes from Oasisia sp. SBJ-2009, assembly GCA_964017155.1. Lineage (NCBI taxonomy): Eukaryota > Metazoa > Annelida > Polychaeta > Sabellida > Siboglinidae > Oasisia > Oasisia sp. SBJ-2009. The sequence goes on from OZ024862.1 coordinate 11,200,980, forward strand.
ACCACTGTAACTTCACCTTCTTCCAACCTAAGCGGGGGCACATTCGAAAGTTTTAGGGGGCATGCAATGGGGCACAGGGGATATGTAAAATGGCACATTCCAAAGGTCTAGCAGGCATGTAATATGACACATGCCAAAGGTCTAGAGGACATTTCATGTGACATATTCCATTCCTTCGCAAACAAGTTTTAAGGGGGGTCATGCCAAATCTACAGGGGCACGCATATACCCCTTACCCCCTTGGACCTGCCTTACACTACATACTACATGGCCCACTGTCAAATGCACACTACACAAACCTACACAAATCAGCCCCTCTGAATGGTACAAACGACCCGCACTGTGTCACTCGATTCTTCACCAGTTTCCACAGCCGTGACTCTCATTCAACTGTACTCATGTTTTAATGCAGTGGTCCCAGATGCACGCGTACCAAGTCGACCAGTGCTACGATGGTGGCGCCACCTATCAGCTGATGCAGCCCCGCCAGCTGGCGTTTGGCCACTGCTACTCCCTGTCGACCTACTACTTCCGCTTCTGTGGCAGTTGTCCCAATCAGTGCTGCTACCCGGTCAGTGGCAGCACGGCCAGTGTCCCCGTCATCTGCAACAACTCCTACAGGACGTCCGTGAAAATGTTCATCATCGAGAAATGCGAGTGCGACTACGAGTGTCCCGCCTAAGTGACAGGATAGACAAGACCGAGACATACTTTCATGTTGATGCTTTGAATGTGGTTTCTAATGTTGGCTCTTTCTGTTGTGGTTTGCATTGAGTCGGTGATGCTATGGCAATTTTGGACACCAGTGCAAGGTTTATTTTTTGCTATTATATACAGTTTGTGAAGGTATACTCCGTGTAGTTAAAGAGTTGTTTATCTTTGCATTGTGCCATGTGCCGTAAATAATATATTTCATCTTGATCATCTCTGTTATATGCCAATATTTGTTATGATTAAATGTATAAATGCGTCTATACACAGTGTTTCATAAAACTGGCAGGATCGAGTAACATATATTTATGTGACATATTTAATCAAATTGCACACAATTTGGTTTGCTATGCCTATCCGCAATGAACATGTCTGTTTGTCCTATCAGTAGAATAGGGGGCATTCCATGTCAAATCAATCATGAATTTACATGACCATCTTTTATTTTGATGAAATTTAGTGTGCTGATTTATGATCCTATCTAATTTAGGTAAATCTGACTTTCACATGCAGAGATAGAGGTCATCAAACTTTAACCCGACCTTAATACTGGACAACCTTCCAGGTGTGGGTGGGTGTATGAATGTGTGTGTGTGCATGCGTGTGTCTATGTGTGTGTGCATGTATGTGTAAAACATCATGCCAAAAATTGGGTGAACTTGATTTGTCCAGGATTGATTTTGTAGAAAAATTGTGTATTTTACGGGTAGTTTACATTCATGAGTGTAAGGTACAAACCAACCACATTTTTGGTCAATCTAACCATCATTTAGTCAAGGTCAGGTCATTTGGATGACCTCTATATTACATGTTAAAATGTCTGGATAGAAATCATAACTATTTGATCTAACCTTGACTACCTGGTGACTTTCTAGATGTCATAACTTTTCTCCAATGGCCATATTACATATTAAATGACGTTTTGATGTCTGCTAAGTGCAGGTTATCGTATTACTTATACAAATATTATATATATATATATATATATATCACCAGACCATACCTACACCAGGTAGTCAAGGTTAGATCAAATAGTTATGATTTCTATCCATATATATATATATATATATATATATATATATATATACCAACAGATACAGATGTTTACCGCGTTTGCATAGAAATGCAAAAAAAGCATACAGGACATTATATGATGGCAGTAATCATTTGCATATTGTACTGATATATTGTTACAATTTTTTTTCTAACTACACCACTAAAGCTTCATTGAGGGGATAAACATTTAAAATGCCATTTAGTTCTTGGAGTGCAGTGTGCCTGATAACAGTATCTGCAATTATTGCCAAATACATATGCTTCAAGATAGAAAATCACCAAAATTAGAAGTTACTTGATTTTTGCAAGGTCAGGTCAAAATCAAGCTAGTTTTGCAAAATGTTATTCTTACTGATTATTTGTTTTTGATTGAGTACAGAGATAGACAAAACTCTATTATAGATTTATAATGATACCAACATGTAGTTGCTTTAGAGACAAGGACGAAATCTAGAAAGTTGCCAGGTAATTATCGTCATACCAACTACTTCATCAAAATTGTACCCGGTCGTGTAAATTTCACCATTTATGATTGATTTGACATGGAATCTCATTGTTACACATTCAAAATTACTGCTTTATGCAAACAATTATTTGAAAATATTACGTGGCAAGTTATGGCCATATGTGAAAGAATACATAGCTCGTTTGAATAATTGGGAACCAGATCATGCATGACCATGGTAACATCACATACAAATTATATGGCGACATATGAGACTTGTGTGCTCTGTTGGTGAGATTTCCCTCAAAGATAGGCAAACTTGACATCGTCTGAATGGTCCAAAATATTAAAAATGCTTGTTTTGTTTTATATGTTCTATACATCAAATCCAATTGCAAAGTAGGGAAACATGTCGCTACCATTATAGTTTGTGGAAGTATTGCACAAGTCGGCTACACTGTAATTTATTTATTAATACGCTGATGTCCATTTTTCAATGTTGAATAAAGAGAGCAATACAATTAATTATCGTTGTTGTTAATTATTTAATGAATATATAATATTTAAGGGTTGTTCAACTGTGCTCTGGCAATTTTCCTGGCATTTACATATCTCACCATTAGTGATGGACTTATTTATGGCCATCCTCAATGATGGAATTGGAAGCAGTGATAACAATATTACTGACATTATCTTTAGAGATAATAAAATTACTAAGCATGTTGTGGTTTGTCAACAATGTGTATGTTAGTGCTCACATGCAGACTTCTGGCCTGCTTCTGATATTTACAATACCTGTAAGACACATTACTGCATGTTTCCATTATGGGAGTGGCCCCACAGTGGATTTATTTAACTGGGTGTCCGCTGTTGAAAGGGGCCAAGAGGGGGACTACCGGTACTGAACAACACCTCGACTTCAGTGGGCACAGGTTCCTGCCAACCAGTGATTCAAGCACTAGCTGTTACCAGCAGTCATTTTACGTATGCTGTATTCCACAGCAAATAAATCCTACACCTTGAGTTCGAATTATCCAATAAACACCCTTTTCTATCTGCTATCCCAATCGTTGGAATGGTTTCCCTAATTCGCAGGGCAGTGCCGTCACTGCTCTGCGAATATTGACAGTTTCCATTATTTGCAGAGCAGTAACGTCACTGCTTTGCGAATAGTGGCGAGTGTGCCCTAATTCGCAAAGCTGCTCTGTGAATTGTCTCGCACACACACAAATTAAGGTATCATATCCACCTCTCTGGGGATTAGCTCAAACTGGTTAGTTAAAATAATTATATTATGTTGTCACATGTTTGGTGGATCATTGTATATAATGTATATATGTTATTGTTTCACACCCATAATGTGGGCCTCTCTTTTTGTATGATGTTTATGTAGATGAGGCAATGTATGAAGACCTATTAGGCCCACATTTGTGGTAACTATTGCATGTATTTTATTGTTCAAATGTCAGAAATAAATCCTGGCCATTTTCATTCCACCTGGTGTTGTGTTGTTGCCTTGCGTAAATAGTGCTCCCACCGGTAACTGGTCGCGTCGGCAGCGTTACCACGTCGGCGGTGAAATCTATGGACGCGTCGGCGAAATCCTTGGACGCGTCGGCGAAATATTTTGGATACGTCGGCTGCGTTTTGGTCGTCTCGACGGCACAAGGTTGGTCGCCTCGGCAAGGATACCACTTCGGCGACCAATTCTTTTGACACTTTGACATATAACATTTGTCGTCTCGGTAGGTAGTCTTTTCGGCGAAATGTATTTTCACGATGATTGATCGCCTCGGCAAGGATACCACTTGGGCGACACATTTTTTTGACACTTAGACATATAACATTTGTCGCCTCGGTAGGTAGTCTTTTCGGCGAAATGTGTTTTCACGATGTTGTTTATATCAGTCTAAGTCCAATGGCATGCGTTATATAGATAAATAAATTAATTGTAAATAAAAAGTTGAATTAAATTATGACGATTTATAACAAACGAAAGCATTTTAAACGGCACATTGCGAAGTTGCGGAATTGGGAATCTAGGGCATTTCAAATCGCTAAACCTCGGCATATAACATTTGTCGGTAGGTAGTCTTTTCAGCAAAATGTGTTGTCATGATGTTGTTTATATCACTGATAGCTGCACTTCGTTCGTCTAGCTCTTTGTCACCTCGGTAGGTAGTCGATTCGGCGAAACTATGGTATGCGTTATATCACTGATAGCTGCATTTCGTTCGTCTAGCTCATGTCTACTTAATGGTATGCGTATATAGATAAATAAATTAAGTGTATCCGTGTTCGATTCAAATCGGTACACGTAGAAATTCAATTTGCCGAAGTCACATGATAAAAGTCATTCGAAGTGACTTCGAAGTGACTGCACGTACACGTAACGTGTATATTTGAGTTTGAACAAAAGAAGCCCGTTTCGCTTACGATGCGATTACGAATGAGCACTTCATCACTTCAGGTATATTATTGAGAAACGATGTCAGTTATGAACCTAAATATTCATATATGTTATTATTTAAATGAATTAACTTGGACTTGGTGACGACTACAATATATGCACACACACACACACACACACACACACACACACACACACACACACACACACACACACACACACACACACACACACACACACACACACACACACACACACACACACACACACACACACACACACACACACACACACACACACACACACACACACACACACACACACACACACACACACACACACACACACACACACACACACATATATATCGTATGTTTAGGTCTACCATGAAAACGTGGTATTTTGATATTACTTCATTGAATTTGAAACCACTTGGAGAATGTCTGATCAATAATAATTTTTATGTATTTTCCCTAGAAACTGTTCTAAGGCATATATGTTTCTGTCATTTGTCCTATACAATAACAAGTTTCTCCTATAAAAATAATATTCTGGAATTTATTCTGATCTAAAATAAACCTTATTACATGTTATTACGTTAGAATAAATGGTCGGCCAAATAGGTACTCCGTCTAAATATAACACCATTGACATTTGATCATCTTAAAATGGCACTCCAGCATCTATCTGATGCACATGTTAAAATATATTAAATATTATTACGTTTATTAAGCGAATTTTTTTCATGACACCATACATGCATATACATACATACTTAAATACTCACAAACATGTATACATGCATGCACATCCCATTTCCTATCAATACATACATACACATGGAACGGTACCATAGGAGGTTTACCCCATAGGAAGAGTAAGAATTCTCCAATGTCTGCTGGTGTTTAACAGATATTCTTCAGATGATACACGTAACATATTGATTAATGATTATTCGACGATATGATGCTAAGTAGTTAAGAAAATATCGGACAAACAGCGTGGTCTGTTGCAGTAATAACAGCAAGTACACGTACGCTTCACGGTGATCTCGGCCTTTCGCGATCTCGGCCTAAGTGATTTCGGCCTGTTTCGGTGATCTCGGCCAGTGATCTCGGCCTGTGGGAAGTGATCTCGGCCTGTGGGAAGTGATCTCGGCCTATGCGACAGTGATCTCGGCCTGTATAGTGAGTGATGCTCACCATACCCTCACCAATATAATGAAGTGATATGATGGTACAGCATATGTATCATGTTGCAAAAATATGCAATGCATAAAGAATCTGTGACGATCAGTCGTTATTTCGTTTCGTTCTTGATGTTGCAAAAATATGCAATGCAATAAAGAAGCTGTGACAATCAGTCGTTATTTCGTTCTTATGTATTGACTATTGATAAATCTCCAAGTGTTAGCATTGAACTTATTGAGCATGCAATGCATGCGCAATAACAAATTTGTGACGAACCGCCAAGTTTTGAGCAATGGACCAATCTGTTTGAATGGATTCTGTTTGAGTCTTCTTCTAAAAACCCGGTTTTACGTAGTTAAATTTTTGGCATTATAACTACGCAACTGAGTTATTAATGTAATACACATTAATAAAGAGGGTAGAATGCGTGGTAATTTAATTGTTTCGCAATAGTCCTTTTCTTATTGTTTATATTTGATTTGTGTCCGTTGGGAAGGTGGGAACGTAATCAACTTCCAATTGTTGCTGAGCTATATTGAGCACATCTTTTCGTTTGTCTTTGATTTATGGGCTGTGTGAACGTGTTTTGAGGCACGCCATAGTAATCGGCTGTCTACTCGTGCATTGCGTTATTGAGCAAATTCCTTCTTTCGTGTTTTTTATTCGATTTGTTAAGACGCATGGAAACAATGTACGGCAATTGACTTAACACCCTTAATGGTGTTTGTTGTTTCAGAGAGCCTTTAGTTTAAAAGGTAATCATTGCATGCAGCGTAGATTTTAAAGTATTCCAGGACTCTGAGGCATCTCAATTACAACATAAATTATAATCGGAAGCAGAAAACATGTATGACATCTTCCTCGTTTGAAACACGCACGCATGGCGTCGCACGCACACACACACACACACACACACACACACACACACACACACACACACACACACACACACACACACACACACACACACACACACACACGCATGCTCGCACGTAAGTACACAAGCGACTTCCAAGCGGGAAAATAGCATCTATCATGCAATTTTTTTTAACTATTAGAACAATCGACACTTAAAGTTATATAATCAACTGTAACCAATCAAACTACAAACGCAAAGGCATAACAATTATGGCAATGCTATAAAGACGCTGTGACAATGATTTGTGATCTAATTCTAATTTATTTCCTAATAATAAAGTTATTAATGCAATACACAACAATGATAATGGGTAGACGGCGCGGTAATTTGATTCACAATAGTTTATATTAAATTTGATTTGTATCCTTTGGGAGTTGCGAACATAATCGACTTGCTTTGCTATATTGGGCACATCTTTCTTTGATTTATGAACGTTTTGAGGCAGGCCATAGTAATCGGCTGTCTACTCGTGCACTGCGGTATTGAGCAGATTCTTTCTTTCATGATTTTTCTTTGATTTGTTGCGACGCATTGAAACCACATACAGCAATTGAGTTAACACCCTTGTTGTTGTTGCGTTGTTTATGGTTTTACAGCTGTGACTTTAAACGATGTAATCACGTCATGAGCACATATGAAATAAGTCGTTGGGCTCGACCGCAGAAAACTTTCATTTACTCGAAGCTCTACACTTGGGTGAGAAATGCCTCCATTTGATGTGGGGAGTAACAACAAAAGAAATTCGTTATGCCTAATCCCTTTCTTCCGATGCCATCATGAAAGAGGAGCTGAGCAAATCTGGCGTGCCAAATTTGCCCCAGATCAGCGTACGTGCCTAATAATATACACAGTTACTATTTTTTAAACATAGAACTCCTACAAGAGACAGCAACTTGGCATGCATTTTTCTCAAAATAAATGGTTTTGGACAAACGTCTTTCCATTATACAGTCATAAGCGACGGGAACAACTTGTAATCAATAATTTGCACACAATAACCTCAACGTCATAACCCTCACACATATTTAGAAATACTTCTCAGAGAACGAACAACGACGTCGAAAGATGGCATCACGGTCCGTGTATATACCGTTTTTTCCTTTTTCGTTTTCAAATTTGCGAACGAAAAACGGATAACGAATTGGTTTTTCGTTTTCAAATTTGCGAACGAAAAACGAATTCCTTTTTCGTTTTTCGTTTTCAAAAAATTGAAGTAAGAAAAACGAAAAACGAATTAGTTTTTCGTTTTCAAAAGTGAAGTAAGAAAAACGAAAAACGAATTCGTTTTTGCATTTAGGATGCTTCGGTCGCACTGCCACTTCGGATGGCCGGTAAAAATTGGTAGTATCGGCGGAATACATCGGTCGCACTGGCAGCGTTTTGAAAACAAACTCGCAGAAATTGCATCGGCGAAGTGGTATATCTAAGTACCTACAGGTGAATATTGGTCGTTTCGGCGCTGTTGTTTATGTTTCGACAATTTAATAAACTTTACTCAACCTTATATATAATAGTTCGAAAGATGGATAAATGAGAGTAGATGTATTTATTTTGTATCTGCAACTATGTGATGCAATACTTATTTTAAATTTCGTTTGTAAAATATTTGACTTAGGAGGCCCCTATTATGACTAATAAATATTCGCTATCTTAGGGGCCAATTTGGGTTTTTAAATTAGCTATTTTTATGTAATTATTGAGTTCCATTGACGGATCGCCCGATTTTATTTAGGAGCATGTATATTCCTGAGTATTGTTTATTAACATTTGCTACTTTACGCATATTGTAAGTAGATGATATGTGGTAAAAATATAATACGTTTATGGCTTAATGTGTTGCTAGAGTTAGTGTTAATTCATTACTATTTTGCATTTGTAGTAGTTTACAACAGTAGAAGTATGTTTGCATCCGTGTGTAATATGCTGCTTTACATAATGTATCAGTCTTTTTTAAATTGTGATTGGTTATGTTTTGATTAAACAAATATAGGTATTGTTTATTGTGTGAGGCATACTATTTTTAATACTCTTTTTTTACAAATGTATATTATGTCCTGAATGTATGTATTCTGCTGTGTGCTGGTGTGAAATGATTATGGATATTTCTAGTTTGTGTTATCTGCCAATTTTGAAAGTATGCGGGTAATGTTTTTTGTTTATATTTATAATAAAATTATAATATAATTACAATAACTTGGTATTCAACTTTTGCTTAAACATTAATTCTATGTGGGAGCTATTAAAAATATTATTCTTACAAGTTTTTTTTGCAATTTGTTTATTTAATTACATTTGTGTCCCCAGATCAGTAGATGGTAATTAGTGTGAGGCAATATTTTAGAATTATAGAGTGACATTTATTTTCTATTTTTTTCTAGCTTTAACCTAGTCATAGGTCCAATTGTTCGAGAACATCTGTTTGCTATTTTATCAATATGTTTAGTCCAGTTTAAATGCGAGATTAATGTAAAGCCCAGAATGTTAAACTGGTTAAATCTCTCAATATCTACACTGTCAATTGTTATTGTTACTTCATGATAATGTATAATAATAACACAAGTTTTATTGGCAACTCAACTGAGTTGGATTGACATTATACAATAAAACACAATTAACACATCTGTATGTAATTTTAGCTATATGTTTATTATAGTTCTCTATTAATCAAATATTCAATATTCACTGTGTTTCTGTCATCTGTGTAGGTTTTAATTGTACTTGTATAATCAAGTATCATGAGCATAAGTTATGCTGGCTTTTGGAAATCATTGATATAATTATAGTAAATAACAATATCAGTGGCCCTAAAATTGATCCTTGGGGGACGCCTCGTTTTATAGGTAAAGTATATCATTGTACCTCTTCTAGTCTTACAGACTGCTTACAGTTAGTTGCATATTATTGTGCTAGATGTATTGCTGTGGGCTCCATTCCAATGGGTCCTGGCTATCTCACTGATCCGTTCACATTAAACAATAGTGTATATGGTTGTCACACTTGCAACTGCACAAATATTCCAGTCAAGAAGTACAACTTGCCTTTAGGCCAGTGTAAATTTGCTTACAAGTTTGGAAAAGTTTGGGACACTATCCCGGAATGTATACAGAATGCAAGCAGTGCAGAGATCTTTAAAACACACATTTTAACAGTTTCTCATGATAGATGTACACACTTGCAAACATTTCATGATAGATATGGCAGAGGGATCGTTTGCATTTGGCTGGTAGATTGTTTAGATTAATAAATATTTGTGTGGTGGTAGTAGTGGTAGTCATAATAAGGACTTTATCTCAGACAATCAGATTTTTATTATTGTTATTACTATTATTGTTATTATTGTTATGTAGAAGTGGATGAGTTTGAGCAGTTTGCCAGTCGAATGTGGATGTCTATGAAGTGCACATACTCTTATGTCATTATAATTAAAGATTTAACTGTAAGCCTAATGATTTTTTAAATAATTTGTAATCTTTTTTATTCATGTTTCCAATAGAATATGAAACAGTGTCACCTGACTGTTTATTAACAACTGAAATGGAATATGTATGGAGTTGCCAATGTGACAAACATGCATTCTATTTTTAACGCAAACCGACCAGTGAGATAGCCAAGAGCCATTGGAATGGAACTCACAGCAATAATATTCAACTAATTGTAAGCAGTCTGTAAGACTAGAAGAGGTACAATGATATACTTTACCTATAAAAAGAGGCGTCCCCCAAGGATCAATATTGACATTGTTATTTACTATAATTATATCAATGATTTCCAAAAGCCAGCATAAGTATAACATAATTAGAGACCTCATTGAACAAGTTCAGCGGCGGGCAACACGACTTGTGCCGGAAACAAAGGGACTACCATACAACAACAGACTAATAGAATTACGGCTTCCTACCTTGAACTTCAGAAGACAGAGAACAGACATAATCCGGACATTCAAAATTATCAAAAGAATAAAATCGGTCAACCAGGATTGCAGATGTCCACAGTGCCCACCAAGGCTGATGTTCAAAAAAGCCAGTGGTACAACAAGAGGGCACAGCGAAAAACTTCAAACACAGAGAGCAACTGGCTACAGACACCACTTCTTCTCGACCAGAGTCGTTAAAATGTGGGACTCCCTTTTAGAAGACACAGTCCAGGCCAGAACAGTTAATGAACTAAAGTCACGCCTCCGAAGAGATTGGAGAGGTCACCCAGACCTGTATAATTACAATTTTTCAAATTAACCAGCCTTGACAAACCAGATATAAAAAACAAAACATGAAACAAAATACATCAATAGAGAACTACAACATCAGAAAACAAATCTTGAGACGATCTGAATGCTCAGTGTGGAAAACTACTGACCGGTCTTGAGGTAAGATCTTGAGGTAAGATAACTTATGCTCATGATACTTGATGATACAAGTACAATTAACACCTTCACAGATGACAGAAACACAGTGAATATTGAATATTTAATTAATAAAGACCTATAATAAACATATAGCTAAAACTACATACAGATGTGTTAATTGTATTTTATTGTATAATGTCAATCCAACTCAGTTGAGTTGCAAATAAAACTTGTGTTATTATTATACATTATCATTCAAATATTAATAAAACAAAAAGGTTTTTTCAAATGCCTAATAAATAGGTTGAAGTAATATTAACAATTGACAGTGTAGATATTGAGAGATTTAACCAGTTTAACATTCTGGGCTTTACATTAATCTCGCATTTAAACTGGATTAAACATATTGATAAAATAGCAAACAGATGTTTTCGAACAATTGGACCTATAACTATGATTGTAGTCTAGATGTTCAAACAATGTGATTCTGAATCGGTACTCTCTATTCACGCTTGCCCGTTTACTGTCATTCTGTGACTTCTAAGCGAATATGGTACAAAGACAAACACATAAATCAAATGGAAGCGTTATAAGTGAGCAACTGAGTAAATCTACCGTGGCACTTTGCAGCAGTTTAAGTACAAACTAGTACATTTGCTAAAATATTAACATTGACGTTAGTATTTGCATATAGATTGGTTTTAGTAGTAGTCTTACATTCCACAAAAATTGGTTTTGTTTTCCTTTTACGAAAATATATATTATTATATTTTGATTGCACGTCTTCAGTTGTATAACAGTGACTATATTGCTAATACACGTATGTGTGTACACATACACACATATATATACATATATATATATATATATATATATATATATATATATATATATATATATATATATATATCACAGTTATCACAATATTAACAACACTCGGCGAAGTGTCATTCTAGAAATGACGCCGACTAGACCAAATTCAAAATTATTTGGTTGCATCGGCAACGATACCACTTCGGCACGGGTAAAAGTTATTTCGCCGACGCGACCAAATTCATCGCCGACGCGTCCAAACATTCTCGCCGACGCGTCCAAACGTCCCGCCGACGCGTCCAAAACTTCTCGCCGACGCGTCCAAGGTTTTCCGCCGACGCGTCTATTTCAATTTGGACGCCTCGGCTAGCCGAGTTGGTTACGCTGCCGACGCGACCCGGAACCCTGCCACCTATCGGAATTTGTTCTAATTTCCAGGCTTTTTTAGGCGCCGTTAGGTGTCACCACGTTTTGTGCCTCATGAACGTCACTCATGCAGATATTACACCCATGGGGGTATGATTATAAAGTAGTATTATAAATATAAAGATTTGTGGCGGTGGAGACTCAGCTACCACATCAGAGCCACCCTGTTGATATATTATATAGCAGTAATAATGAGAAATACATCAAACTAGCAAATAATACACAACAAATAGTACATCATCATAGAGAACACACTTCATCATATTCAATATTTACAATATTTAAATGTTATTATGCTATATATAAAAATAAGCAAAATGTGATAAAGAGCTAGTGAGGACTAGAGAGAGGGTGGGAGGGAGAGAGAGATGAGAAGCATAAGAGAGAGAGAGAGAGAGGGATGAGAAGTGTGAGAGAGATGAGAAGTGTGAGAGAGAGAGAGAGAGAGATGAGAAGCATGAGAGAGAGAGAGAGAGAGAGAGAGATGAGAAGCGTGAGAGAGATATGAGAGGCTTGAGAGAAAGAGACGAGAAGTGTGTGTGAGAGAGAGAGAGAGATGAGAAGTGTGTGAGAGAGAGAGAGAGAGATGAGAAGCATGAGAGAGAGAGAGAGAGAGAGGGATGAGAAGTGAGAGAGAGAGAGAGATGAGAAGCATGAGAGAGAGAGAGAGATGAGAAGCGTGAGAGAGAGAGATGAGAAGCATGAGAGAGAGACAGAGAGAGAGAGAGAGAGAGAGAGAGATGAGAAGCGTGAGAGAGAGAGAGAGATGAGAAGCATGAGAGAGAGAGAGAAAAAGAGATGAGAAGTGTGAGAGAGAGAGATGAGAAGTGTGAGCGAGAGAGAGATTAGAAGCGTGAGAGAGAGAGATGAGAAGTGTGAGAGAGAGAGAGAGAGATGAGAAGCGTGAGAGAGAGAGATGAGAAGTGTGACAGAGAGAGAGAGAGAGAGAGATGAGAAGCGTGAGAGAGAGAGAGAGAGAGAGATGCGAAGTGTGACAGAGAGAGATGAGAAGTGTGAGCGAGAGAGAGATGAGAAGCGTGAGAGAGAGAGAGATGAGAAGCGTGATAGAGAGAGATGAGTAGCGTGAGAGAGCGAGAGATGAGAAGCGTGAGAGAGAGAGAGAGATGAGAAGCGTGAGAAAGAGACAGATGAGAAGCGTGATAGAGAGAGATGAGAAGCGTGATAGAGAGATGAGAAGCACGAGAGAGAGAGATGAGAAGTGAGAGAGATATGAGAAGTGTGTGAGAGAGACAGAGATGAGAGGTGAGAGAGAGATGAAAAGCGTGAGAGAGACAGATGAGAAGCGTGAGAGAGAGAGAGATGAGAAGCGTGACAGAGAGATGAGAAGCGTGATAGAGAGAGATGAGAAGCGTGAGAGAGAGAGATGAGAAGCGTGAGAGAGAGAGAGAGAGAGAGAGAGATGAGAAGCGTGAGAGAGAGAAATGAGAAGCGTGAGAGAGAGAGTCAAGAAGCACGAGAGAGAGAGATATATGAGAAGCGTGTAAGAGAGAGAGAGAGATAGAGATGAGAGGCTTGAGAGAGAGATATGAGAAGCACGCGCGCGCGCGCGCGCGCGCGCGCGCGCGCGAGAGAGAGAGAAAGCAAACATATTACCTATAGGATTAATTGTTAAACTGGTTAATATTTTGAAAGCTTATATTTGACTTCATTATCATTTTGTCCTACGTGTAACAATTCACACAACACCAAAAGTGTCAAACTGTCAACAGTTTATTTTTTCAAAGTTTTTTTGGTGATCAAGTGCAAGTTGTAAGCAAAACAAGACTCTTCAGTTCACTCGTCTGTCATCAGTCCAAAGCGGATACACTAGGCTTGGCCACATCGCCTCCACACGTGCATAGGATAAACTACGAAATATATCATTAGAAAATCTTGTCATATAGTATATTAAGTATAGTAAAATGGTGACAAATACATATAATTTATGTAGAGTTTACATCAAACAGTTTGTTATGGTGACAGTGTAGTCTGTAATACAATATACAGGGATATACACCATGGTTACGTCATGTACATTCGACAACAAACACTATCTTGTTTGGCGGCAAACATTATATAATCATAAACTAACAACAAGCACACTCTGCACATGTAGGTGAGATTAAATACGCTGACTTCTAATATGTCCGGCACATACTAGATACTCTAAACATTGTTAGATTATATCTGTAGTGAAAATAAAATGTAGTGCTCATTTGACAACTAATCTGGTTGCATTCATCAAGGCACATCATCTTGTACATGGAGTGAACAAAATGTACTTTGATAAGTTGATGCCAAGCTTGTATGTGATGTGGTACAAGGTGACGTGTGATGAGCTAACATATGTCAACTTACTAAATCTAATTCGATACCATAATTATGTGGAGACAAAAAGTGTGTATGTAATACAATATATATTGATATTATCTGAGTCTACCGATTTATTAACTGACAATATATCGTTCGGCAACTACAGATTAGGAGGAATCTTCAAACAAAAATAGTCCTACACAGAGCCACCACTGAAAGCTCTGTCGCCTCCACACGTGCATAGCATAAACTACGAAACATTGTGTGACGTGCTATTCACTGCTGTAGCTGCAGCAAAACCGTGCATGATCACGATAGGCCATATGACGATTCCACATGCAACATTAACTCCTGCAAAGTGCTCCAGCAACACACCTTTGAAACACACTTTCGAGGCGGCATCATATATGTGGAAGTAGCCAGCATATTTGATAACATACAATTCTATCTGCAGTGGAAAAGTTAAATAGTGATCATTTAACAACTAGTGTGGTTACATATTCACCAACATACATCATCTGGTACATGGAGTGAAACACTTGTTCATGGATCAGTTGATGCCAAGCTTATACGTGATAAGGATATACACATGACATGCAACAAGCTAAAATAATTGCAACTTACTAAATCTAATTTTATACCATAACTACATATGGTGAAACCTTTCCAATCTTACGCATTGATCAGTTGACAAACACATGCATATGATACTGATATTCTCTGATCCTACATTTCGTTAACTGACAACATATCATTTGATAATACAACAGGACACATGCCAAGTTGCTGGCTCTTGTAGGGTATCTATGGTGTACCATTTCGACATTTGTTCTTAAATATGCTGGTGCCGTTAGATTTATAATGTTGAACATGTGACCCAATTTTAACTGTTCTACTCGACATTCAACAGGTAGTAAACCAACAGTCTTAAATTCATTTGCACCGACTTGGAATCTCGGTGGAACATTTAAAATAAGGACGTTGTTGCGTAGCCGAGCATCGGAACCGTGTTCGCTGGTGATAAAGGTCCGAGCACTCAACGCGCATGCGCCTACTTTGATTTTCCCCGGTGCTCGGACGCGGTGCAGCAGGCCGAACATCGGAACCGTGTTCGCTGGTGATAAAGATCCGAGCATTCAACGCACAGGCGATTTCTTGGTCGTACTTTCACGTTACCCTTCGCATCAATATCAGTACGGGTGCGTAATCGTACTACTGCTACTAGCGATTCATAAGGATATTCGATTAATATTTATAAGTCCATTATAACAAGTCACAGCCTATGGAAAAAATGAAATAAATACTTAAAATTTATAAGCCCAATTGCATGATTATAAATATTGTTTGCGTTAATTGTTTGAATCTAAGTGCGTAATATATACCCATAACGACATTATAATTAATAAATATGAGCATTATTAATAATTACATGAGCACCGAAAGAAACAACAGGGGCATCATACAGCATATGGCTGGTTGATGAATTTATTTTATTCATAGGGCCAAAGCAATTGCGTTTTGAGAACTGCAGATTGTAATTGCTGTAGTATAGCAGAATGATTTATGGACTTATGTTTTTAGATAGTAAATTTTATTAAATACACACATGTGTAATGTAGCAATATTGTATGTAGCAGTTTATTACTGGAAGATGACAAAAGAACATCTCTACAATGATGATTACCTGGGTAACATTATTATTTAAGTGACGTATGTACGCGTCATGCGCGAAGACAAATCGACTTGCAATCTGACACAGTAATGTAAAGCATACTCGTGTATTGCACTAAGTAAAAAAACTTGCTACGTGATCTCTATTATCTAGAATACATTACTAATTTATGGTAACTGATTCCATACCGACATCATTAACAGGGTATATAACTACATGTCATGCACTTGAAATCTGACAGTAATATAAAACATGCATATGTAGTGCACTAATATAAGCATAAAAGTAAGAAAGGAGAAATGTAAAACCTATATACATTTCACAAATGGCATAATACTAGTTATATAGTTATACAAAAGGGTTACCATGACACATGCTAGATTAGTGGGTAATGTAGCGAAATTGGAAAATAGCTCATGTACTCAACACTGCCAGTTTTGAGTTTCATTATGGTTGCAGTATTTTGATTACAGTGTTTATGTAAGAGGAGAAATGTAAAACATATACATGACATGACGGTGAATTTATTTTCGATGCTCAATACAAATACATAGATAAATGAATTTTAAAAACATTGCACAAAAGAGTTATCATGACACGTGAGATTTGCGGATAGTCTAGTATTTAACAGCAGGAACTGCGTAATATCTAAGGTAGAAGGGGTTATACTTGTAAAACATAATTATGCCTGGGATAATTATTAATTTAATGCACCGAAATAATGAAATGTAGGCAAACAATATCAATCATAAACAATTTAGTCAACATAACATACATCTTATAACAAACTAAAAAAAATTATGGTCATTATGCTTGCGACATTTTAATTGCAGTTTTAATACATTTTATTATAATTTTATATAAATATTGTCTTAAAAACGTAATAATGCACATAACTATTTCACTAATATAAAATTAATCAAGCAAAACAACTAGTATAAACATTAAGCATGAATTATATTATTATTGTTATATAAAACTGACACTTACTCTGTGGTTAAAAATGTCATATTGCAATTCGATAAAAATAGTGATAACAGCAAAATTGAGGTGGTGCAAAATTTAAACAAATGTCCCCAGTTGTCTCATATGGACGCCGAGTCGTCTCATGATCGGCGACGAGTTATCTTGAGCCGGCTCGGCCCGGGCCGAGTTGTCTGTGAGCCGAATCGACTGGCATTTGTCTTCGAAGTACTTGTGCTCGGGCTTAATCTTGCCAGAATATAGAGCCACCGACGCAGCCGATGTCTTACAGTTCCGCCTGTGGTCAATGTAGAGTTGCACTGCTGTTTTATTTCCTTTATTTGCGTCAAAACCATCGCCTACGTTCATCCCAACCTCAACACATGCTCGGCTGGCGTGAGAAAGAGCGGAAGCAAGATGCAACACGTGACAATTAGCGCATGCGCGTTGAGTGCTCGGACCTATAACGTCGAGGTACAGGGTTCCGATGCTCGGCTACGTAACCACTTCGTTAAAAAAAAATCGGACAATCTTGTTCTGACTACGCTGCATTCTGCACTTCATTTTTGTCGACAATCCGCTATACCATGTCGAACATGTGTAATCGAAATTATATTGAATCAAAGATGATACAAGTAATTTTTTGGTTTTCATATTGAAGTTTCTGGCGTTCCTATACAAAAACTTAAGTTTGTTTGACGTTTTAAAAAGGACGTCAGAGGCTATAACATCACCAGAAAGAGACTGATCTAAAGTTACGCCTAAATAGGTGACGGTTGACTTTGATTCAATGACATTTCCTTTACATACAATATTAAGAGTGTTACATTTGCATAACTTTTTCTTTGTTCCAAACACAATGGATTGTGTTTTACCCAGATGGAGCGATAACTTGTTGTCGATTAACCAGTTATTGACGGATTCTAGTTCACAACTTAAAGTTGCCTCGATTTCTACTAAATCCTTTCCTGAGGCAAGCAAGACGGAATCGTCCGCGTACAACAATAACTTGCATTTAACTGCAGCAGACATGTCATTTATATATAAAAGGAATAATAGAGGCCCAAGTATAGAACCTTGTGGCACGCCGCAGATGGTACTAAAGGACCATTTTCTCAGCATCTAAAACACAAACTACATTGTGTATAGGCAATTTTAAGCCAACACACGTGACACCAGTACGTGAATAATGCCCGTAGATGATGGGCCGAAACGTAGCACTCATCGACAAATGTTTGCTCTAAAGTAAGTCAATTCATACAAAATACAGGCATTCTGCCTTGACTTACACATGGGATGATAATGTTGCCAACATGTGTGCAGTACAAAGTATTATATTGACTACATGTGCTTTCATATATAGTAGACTACATGTCAACTCAGTACTAATTACAGTGAAAAACATTTAACGACTGACAACACATCTCTGTCAGTACCTGACAAGTCATAAAAGCCTCTAAAGTCACACTGTCATTCTGCTGGATGCTGTGCCCACTCTACAGTAAACGATGCTTGACATTACACATTGGTTAGCACTCGCATGGGAATTTGGTGAATACTGGGGGAGTGTGACAGATGCTGACGGAGCCTCGGCAATTTACTGATGTCAGACGGGGTAGGTAGTGTTTTTATTTGCATTTGAAGTGCGGTAGTGTTGGGGTAACTTAGTGGTTTAACAGGGTGGACTTGTTGAAAATATATTGTGGTTCGCCGGGCATTGTTAGATGAATTCGTTGTGATAACGAGCTAGGGTTAGAAATTTGTTTTGGTCACACTGCAACTCGGATGAAGGGAGGGGTTTTGTTTCAGAGGTTTCCGAAGCATCCAACTGCACTGCCTTTGACACCCACCAAAACAGTTAATTAAATCACAACATATTGGGGACTCAGCCCACTCAATAAATACAGTGTCTAGACTTCGTGATTGAATATCTCTCAAATCATAACTATAGTTGTTCATCGTTGTGTACGGTTACTTGTATTTATGAAACTGCAGTAGCTAGAGGAAGTAGTGAGTGACAGTTGTGATCGAACCATTGCACGACAGTAAGTCTTGCACTTAGTTTCCAGCAAAAATAAAAGAACTACACATGACATTTGCAATCACATGCACATAATGATAAGCTGACAACAAACACATATGCAGTGCAACATATAATGAGTCTATGCACTTGTAAATTACTCACAGCATAATATTTGATGCCATACTCAAAGAACAAACCTACCAGTTCACAACAGGTCATATGGTAAAGAGTATCATGCTATGTATTGAGGTTACACATTTCTCAATACCATTTGGTTACTACATAAGGTGTACAGTGACTATATAATATATAGGTTACTTATACAAGTCTGTTATACAACAGCACGTGGCGAGTGATAATTGCAATTGTTGAAGCTCTCAACAAAAACAAGTCACACGCTTAGCACCCCACAAATAAAAAACGTGATGTTTTGAATCACATGACTTCATGCCTTTGTGATTTAGTGTTACATATTTCTCAACAATCACATATATGTGCATTATAAACAGTGAATATTCATGTCATCTAGCAACTGATGACGATGTCTGTATGGCAACATATACAGTGTCTAAACAGAAAGATACCATACTTCTCAACTGCTAATTCATGTGTTAAAGAAATTGTCGCCTTTTCAGTTGAATGCAGTTAAGGTACTTTATCATCAGTTTCTGTCAACATATGTCTGTACTGGTGTGTGTGTTCACTGAGGTAACGTATTTGTTAACTGCAATCTGACACATGCATTCATGGTTATCTTCATCCTATGTGAAGACATGCTGTGGACCAAGTCACACAATGTTTAGTGCATCACCATCAAAGTCTGGGGCAGTCCTGGTGTGAGCATGGTCACCTGCAAGCAAACACAGCTATGTGGATATGTTGTCACACATAATAATACGACCAACATATCAGTTTTGACCTTTAGCAACTGTATAAGTACTGTATAAACAATCGACAGGTATTATTTACCTGGTAAAACAGATGAAACCCCAAAATACAGTTCCAAAAATTACATTTCAGGCTGTCTAGGTGGCTATTTAAAAACAATTTGACATTCACATGTTTGCAACTACGTAAATACTGCTAATGAGCAATAAGGCAGTTGGACTTGTATTGCCTGCAGTGCACTTAACAAATTACTGAATTACTGTTGTGTGCCTAATGTTTGACCGATTAAATACTATTGGTCAGTCATGCACGGCATCTGTATTACTTTGCGATAGTAATATTCTTGTACCAGATTCATATTCCCCTGATACTCTCAGTTGTGATTCCACTTAAAGCATATTTCACACCTCTGTAGCGTCTAAAGACAACTATGTATTAATCACATTTTATTATACCCGGTACATTGATCTCTGAATAGTTGTCCCAAATTAACATTCAATATTTATTTAAAACCCTATATTTGTCTTTAGATGGCTCATATCTGATATTTCTTATATTTACATAGCAAAGTGAAAGTCACAATATACGTGTCTACTTTTAACATAGTACAACGGGAGTTATGATCCAGGGTGGGGAGCAGGTGTTGTGAAAGTAATACTGGAAACATACCAGGTATTTAACACTCTGCCAACTAGTCCACAAAGACACAGGTCAACTGTTTTATGGCTCTTTGGGACAACCTGATCAGAGTTTAGACACATTAAATGACACACATTTGATTAACTATGAAGAGTCACATTACTGAAAAACATCCATTCAAAATTGAAGAAAAAAACCCGTCACTGAACTGTTTCTAAACAAATGGCTACCATGAAAATGTACCAGTTTTGGGGCCTTGGAAGATCCTTGGGGGGAATTTAGAATGATTCAATCAAACACATATTTCTCTTAGTAGCCTAAGAAACAACTGTACTTCATGGCAAATTTTCAAAATACATATATATCTTGAACACTTTCTAAGATGTGCAATGTAATGGCACACGGCACATGTCAGATGGTACATGGCAGATGCAGAGATATGTCAACTGTGATGCTGACATTCTCCACAATGTGCTCTGGAGCATATGCTGTGGATCACAACCAGATTGCTGCACTCAAGTTCAGGGATTTACCTTTACACGAATTACACCGGCGACTGTAAACACATCAGATTGGAATTTTCCATGAGTAGCAAACGTTTCTTTGTAGTGCATTTGAACACTTGGTTGAGATGCACTTTATATATATATATATATATATATATATATATATATATATATATATATATATATATATATATATATATATATATATATATATATATATATATATATATATATATATATATATATATATATATATATATATATATATATATATATATATAGTTCATGCAGGAGTCGTGCTAACGCTGGTGCAGCGAAGATACAGCCTTGAAGTGCTGCCACGTCTTCAGTGAGACCAATGAAGCCTCCTTTCTCCTTTACACATATTCATTACCAGGTCATTGAGCATAGTTAAGAATAAGTATATATATATATATATATATATATATATATATATATATATATATTATATATGTATTTATTTATCCTACCAGAAGCAAGTTAACAGTTTGCCTATGTGAGGCCGTAGCTCGTTTGGTGCAACCATATATACACTTCACAACAGATATTAAGTGTGTAAAAGGGAAAATGTTATTACCAGATCACTTCAATATAATCCATATCTTATCATACATACAAACCCCAGCACTGCTCATCTTCCGCTAGTATTCGGAAGCAACAAAGGTGAGGGGTCAACTGCCATAGACACGGTTCCTTGTGAGCAGTGTCCCCCCACCCAAGGCCTAGGACAGATCGCAGCCACATAGACCTGAAGAAATATGCAAATGAAAGGCAAACTTGACACATGAGACACTCAACACCGGCTGAGCATGCCAGGGAGGATGAAATGTCGCGTCTTTGTAAACGGATAGAAGGAACTGACCTAATGCAAGTAGAAATATCCTGGCAATGTGATGAATATGTGATGAATATCTGCCAGGTACAAGACAGAAACCACCCACGTGACGCTCTGCGCCGGCTGAGCATGACAGCGGGTCCCGCTTATAGAATGAGTGACATGTGTGCGTCTGGGTACATAGTTGGAAACAAATGGCGTTATGCACAAGTAGGATAAACATGTAATGAGAGGAATATGTGACAGGATCAAGAAAGAAACCACCCCCGTGACACTCAGCACCGGCTGAGCATGACAGGGAGGTCTCGCTTATAGAATGAGTGATATTTGTGCGCATGTGTACATAGTTGAAAACAAATGGCGTTATGCACAAGTAGGAATAACCTTGTAATGATATGAATATGTGACAGCCACCCACGTGACACTCGGCACCGGCTAAGCATGACGATGAGAACTAGTTTAAAGAAACTCTATTTTGTTGTTGCACCTGTGTAAATAGACAGGAATAAATTACCATATGCGAAGTAATACTAGGAAATAATGAACACTCCCGTTTTCTAGTTGCAGGTCTACAAGAGACGCTCCCTACAACCGGAAGCCACCATGCCAGAAATAGCTTGTTTGATTATTGCATCATTTCATCAGGTTGACTATTAGTATTAAATACGTGATTAAATGCAAGAGAACTTTGTTCTTCTTTATAATCAAACAGGCCGAGAGAAACATGGGGAACAAGCCGAGACAGTACGGGACAGCCATTCGATTGCAAAACTAGTAAATAGACAAATTTGCGCTGGCACCCATTGGTAACATTGAAACCCTACGGAATGTGCCATTTAACTACAAACATGGTGATTGAGGTTACGTGTCCATTCCCAGGATGCGACCACGTATCACGGAACGACGACGCCGCAATAGTAGTTGTAAAGATTCATGGGTTGACACACTCGATTCATGCCGCGGCGACACCTGGTGGGAAAATGGAAAAGCTCAAACGCCCTACCATATCGTTAGCTGGTATGCCAGAAACCTGGGCATACTTTGAAACTAGATGGGGCGAATATCGAGACGGCACACACCTCCGAGGAGACGACATCGTTGTTCAGCTATTGGAGTGTTGTGATGACGAATTGAGACGGGACCTTACTCGTTCAAACAGAGGTTCCATGGTCGGATGCACCGAGGTAAACGTGTTAGCGGCGATAAAGGCACTCGCAGTGCGCAGTGAGAACATCATGGTGGCACGGTATGCATTACATGACATGCGCCAGGGACGCGAGGAACAAATTCGATCATACTACGCCCGAATCAAGGGTGAAGCTGACACCTGGTATCGTGGATGACGAGATTCAATTGGATTTGATAAGAGACCAGAACCAAAAAATGAAGATCGAGGAGGTGATTAAGTTCGTCGAGGCGCGTGAGTCAGGCAAACGATCGGCATCGCGCCTGCTGGATACCCCGAGTGTGAACGCGGCAAGTAGCACGTACCGCCGCAACAAGCAACAGGAAGTGCGAACCAGGGGCGCGGCGACGACTAAGCCGAGACCTGATCCGAAGCCCGGACATACGTTCGACCCCACGGCACTGTGTCGGTTCTGCGCAGAGAGGGGCCACGGTAGGAACCCGCCGTGGGGCATACGGAGGAGCCAATGTCCAGCGTACGGCAAGAACGTAGAACGCGCTTGCCTCGGCATGGCATTAGCGCCACCGAACTCCCCGCAATGGCAGATACCGGATGGCAGAGCTGCCTAATGGGCATACAAGTGGTCGAGAGGATGGGGCTCAATGCAGACGACCTCATACCGGTCACCATGACGATGAGAGCGGCGAACGAGGGACGAATACCTATCATCGGAGCGATGGAGGTGCGATTCTCGGGCACTGACAGCCAGGCCATAGCGCACGAGACACATCGCCTACATCACCAACACATCAGATCGTATCTTCCTGTCACGGGCCGCATGAATCGACCTGGTGATGATTAATGAGACATTCCTACCATTGGCGAGGTCATTGCATCAGATGACGTAACCACTCCGGGCCCATGCCCATGCCCACCGCGCACAACACCGCCGCCACTCCCCGAGGGCCCACCAATGCCCGCGACCGAGGAGAACCGAGCAGCGATCGAGTCGTGGTTGAAGAGGCGGTACAGGGCGAGCACATTCAACACATGTACCCACCAAACACTGCCCATGATGTCGGGCCCACCCTTGCGACTGATGATACACAAGGATGCGACACCCGTCGCACAACCCAGTCCAATACCGGTGGCCGTGCACTGGAAGGACGAGGTTAAGGCCGGCTTGGACGAGGGTGTACGTCTCGGTGTGCTCGAGAAGGTACCAATCGGCGATCGGGTGACATGGTGCCACCGTATGGTGATTTGTGCCAAAAAGAACGGCAAGCCAAGGCGCACAGTGGACTTTCATGCATTAAATGTATATGCGGCACGTGAAACCCACCACACCCCATCCCCGTTCCACCAGGCGCGAGGTGTTCCCCAGAACAAGCGTAAGACGGTGTTCGACGCTTGGAATGGGTATCACAGCGTACGTCTGCACGAGGACGATAAACACCTGACGACGTTCATCACACCGTGGGAGCGTTACCGCTACTGCGTCGCTCCACAGGGGTATCGAGCATCGGGCGACGGCTATACGCGCCGTTACGACGAGATTGCCTCGGGGATAGACAACCACACAAAATGCATCGACGACGCCTTGCTCTGGTCGGATAGTATTGCCGACAGCTTCCATCAGGCCGTGCAATGGCTTGACGTGTGCGGTCGGAATGGCTTTACCCTGAACCCGGAGAAATTCGTCTTTAGCAGCCCTGTCGTGGGTTTCGCGGGATTCACCATCACAATGGACAGCGTACTATCCAGCCCGAAATATTCTGATGCAATCCTGAACTTCCCTGTGCCATGTAACATTCACGACATCCGCTCATGGTTCGGTCTCGTGAACCAGGTATCATATGCCTTCAGCATGGCAGAACGAATGTTACCGTTCCGCGCACTCCTGAAGGCGGGCCAACAATTTCGATGGGACACGGAGCTTCAGGAATCATTCGATGAGTCGAAGGAGCACATCGTCCAGGAAATCGAGACCGGTGTTAGGATATTCGACAAGAGCAAGCAGACCTGTTTTGCCACCGACTGGTCGAAAACCGGAATCGGCTTCTGGCTACTACAGAGGCACTGTGATTGCATGCCGGTTAAACCATTCTGCTGCAACGGCGACTGGAAAGTGACCCTGGTCGGTAGCCGGTTTACACACGCGGCAGAATCGCGCTATTCCCCAATTGAAGGCGAGGCACTGGCAGTTGCCGACGCACTGGACAAAGCACGCTATTTCGTGCTTGGTTGCGAGGATCTCATCATCGCGGTCGATCACAAGCCACTCTTGAAGATCTTTGGCGATCGCTCCCTGCAGGATATCCCGAACTCGCGCCTATGTAACTTGAAAGAGAAAACACTGCGATACCGCTTCCGTGTTACCCACAAAGCAGCCGACGTAATGTCACGCCGCCCTACGGGGCGCCCGGTGAAGACGGACCTCCCGGACGATCACGCATCACTATCGACAGAACACACGAACCAGACGACGCTGATTCGGAACTACTGACACACGGTGACCCAACCGGGATACTAGGGTCGGTGACATGGGATCGTGTAAGAGAGGCCACCGCGAGCAACCCCGACATGCACTTACTCACTGAACTGATCGAGGACAGCATGCCGAAGACTCGGAACGAGATGCCAGTGTCCATCCGACAGTTTCACCAGTACCGACACGAGCTGTCGACAACCGACGGCGTAGCCATCTATAAGAATCGCATTATTATCCCGCCCGCGCTACGACACGCCGTGCTGGCCGCCCTCCACGCAACACACCAGGGCGTGTCTATGATGATGGCAAGAGCGGAAACATCGATATTCTGGCCCGGTATGACAGAGGACATCGCCAAGGTCCGCAACGAATGCGATAACTGCCATCCTATGGCCCCGTCCCAGCCAGTCGCGCCGCCCACCCGGCCCATCTTGCCCGTCTACCAGTTCCAAGCGATATGCTCCGACTTCTTCTCATACAAGGGCGTGCACTACGTAGTAGTTGTCGATCGCTACTCGAATTGGCCCATCATCGCGAACGCATCGGCGGGCGGGGCTGGCCTTGTTAACATCCTGAGACAGATTTACGCGACATACGGAACACCGGAGGAGCTTGCATCGGACGGCGGTCCAGAATACACATCGACCGACACCCGCCAGTTCCTCCGCACATGGGGCGTGAATCATAGGCTGTCCTCAGTCGCCTTCCCCCATAGCAATTGCCGCGCGGAGGTCGCTGTTAAGACAATGAATCGCTTAATAACGAACAACACCGGCGGGAAGGGCGATCTGGACACAGATGCACTACAGCGAGCGGTCTTACAATACCGCAACACGCCAGACCCAGAAATATCACCAGCAATGTGTGTATTGTGACTTCATCCCGGTGATCCCCGGCAAGTATCTCCCCCACGACACCTGGCGCGACAAACTACGCGCCCGCGAAGATGCACTCTGCAAAAGGCATATCAAGACGAACGAGTACTGGAGCGAACACACCAGGCGCATGCCGGCACTGACAGTGGGTGACTATGTCCGCATCCAGAACCAAACTGGACAACACCCGAACAAATGGGACCGCACCGGCACGGTCGTGGAAGTCAAACAGCATGACCAATACCAGGTCCAAGTCGATGGATCCGGTCGCATAACGCTCCGAAACCGTCGTTTCCTACGGAAGTTCATACCGTTCCCTTCTCCGGAACCGCCTCGGCCAATCGATGTAAACCTCGGAATGAGGCTTGCCTGCGACATATGACCCCACTGACGATCCCGCCGATGTTGCCATCGCCGCCCGTCGTGGACCCCACCACTGCAGCTGGCCCAGCTCCAGCCCCAGACGTAGCTCGCCACGCGCCGTCTCTCGGCTCACCGTCTCCCGTGGCCCCTACGGCTGTCACTACGCCGTCACACCATCCTACTCTGGACATCGCTACCCCGAGCCGCCCGATAATGCCGAGCTCGGTACCACCAGCTAGACGTACTATACTGCCGACGTCACCGTTGCCACCCAAGGCACCTCCAAAACCTGCTGTAAGACGCTCCAACCGTGAACCCAAGGCACCGACTTGGCACACTGATTACGAGATGAAATGAACTTTCAATAAGACTTACAGCATTAAAATGTTTAATCACGCCATTCTAAATATTCTCAGCTTATTATTCAGACACTCTTCGTAAAAGCTTGGAGGGATATAGGACATAATGAACACTCCCGTTTTCTAGTTGCAGGTCTACAAGAGACGCTCCCTACAACCGGAAGCCACCATGCCAGAAATAGCTTGTTTGATTATTGTATCATTTTCATCAGGTTGACTATTAGTATTAAATATGTGATTAAATGCAAGAGAACTTTGTTCTTCTTTAAATACCCTAGTAATTTTCATTGTAGATAATTGTGACATACCGTTGATTTGCACTAACAAATATGAAATCATCCAGTAAATGTGTGACACGGTCGACAGCGTAGTGCTGCTGTAGGATCCATTGGGCTGCCCTGCTGAAACGCTCAAAATTCTGACAGCCAATAGCAGATCCCATTGATAATACCTTATCATAGTAAAATTATCCATTCCATGTCATGCCCAACAGAGGATAATCTTTAGGCTTAATTAGGATTAGCCGGAACGCATCTTTAATGTCAGCCTTAGCTATGAAACAATCCTGTCCACATTCTTGTACAAGGTCTACCACGTGAACACTCGTGAACTGTTTAGATATATGAACATTGATTGAGTCACCTCGTGGGAAGGATAAATCATGAATAAGGCTGAATGTACTCTGGTCAGGTTTAGGTATCAAACCAAGTGGGGATGAATGAAAATCTGTGAATGGAGGTTTAGTAAACGTCCGATTGAAATTTCTTTGAGTAGTTTATCATCACCAATAGACTGTGCCAGGAGAGCAGAACGATGATTTCATGAAGCTCGAAAATGCTGTAGGCCATCATAATGAACCCCTTTGTGAACCCATTGAGAAGGATGGCTGATTCCTGTTCATCATAATGGAGCAGGTCAGCGGCGACCACGTCCCGTCTGATTGACGTTGGGAGCGTGTGGCTGGACGGTGGGACGATTGCGCTTGGTAAGCATTGACCAGTGGTGTATTGCCCAGTCCTGGAGGGAACACCCCGGATGAGTGGACTGCGGGTGTTCGGTTTAAGAAAGGGGGACGACCTGCCTGTGTTGGTCGCTCGAGGCAGCGAAAGCGGAGATGCCAGTGAATCTGACAAAATTCCAACTGGTGTGCTTTCTTCTCCCTGCGGAAAGACTCATCGTATAAACGCCAAGCCATTCCTCTGAACCGACGATCCATATCCGCAATGTCTGAAATATGTTTTGAAATATGTTTGAAAAGACTAGGGGCAAGGTTGGGAAAGCGCTCTGTCATGACAGCTGCATAAATTGCGAATGCAGGGACACACTGACTATAAGAAGAAATAGGCTTACTGGAATGGGACTTGGCCATTGTCAATGCTTGCTGTGTGCCTATTTGTGTCAATTCCAATGATACCCGCTGATTTTGGTTGTCGTCCAACTCATGCTCTTTAAGTAATATTTGCATTTGAATGAAATCTCCTTTCCAAATGCGATGCTTTAACTATATGGGAAGGTTGCCCCTAGTGGTCGATTGATGACATTATAGCCTGGAGACTGCTGTGGAAAGTCACCCCCTAGAACATTCATATATATATATATATATATATATATATATATATATATATATATATATATATATATATATATATATATATATGAATATTACAAATGTATGTATTTAAATTTGACCATATCATATATTAATACCATATACCAGTTATATTAATTAATTAAATTATAATATATAATATAATATATATAAATATATATATATATATATATATATATATATATATATATATATATATATATATATATATACATATACATATATACAAACAAAATAACGCAACTATAACTTTTTTCAAATGTCTCCAAATTACTGTTGTCTTCGCGCTGGCGGGAGCAATCGAAGTGACGGCGGAGGCCAGCTGGCTTTCCCGCGTGATCTAGTGAGGGACCAGTCCTTTTTCTCCGAGGTGAGATGGTGTACTTTCTAGCAGCTACATAAAATTAATATTATTCTAATGCTAGAATTTCGCATATATATATATACATATATATATATATATATATATATATATATATATATATATACATACATATATCTATGTTTATATGTAGAGTATATATATATATTTACACAAAAAACTCACAGAAGTTGTTCAAACTTTGTGCAGTGACGCAGGGCGCGTGTCACGGAGACCATGGCTGCTGCTCCAACTCCACATTCTTGCAACCTGCAGACACATTGTAGATACTCTTCAATAGGCTGATATCAAATAAACTCTAACTAACATTAAACAAACGTATCATGACAATGTTATGGTTGAACAGTCACGACTTTAACTGTCCATACTATTATAAATTAACTGTTTCAAGGATACACAATATGTTAATGAACTCAATGAGAATATTTATATTGTAATATGTAAAGTACTTTTATATATAGTACATATTGAAGAGTCACACAGTGCAATATTGTTGAAATACATATATTTGTTGTATAACTAATAATAACAAATGTAAATTTCAAAGTATCATTGGATATTTTATCATAAACGGGTGGTGGCGAAATAGTGTAAACAAGTTACATTATAAATATTTATTAACACCATTATATTAAGCTAAGTCACAATATATAATGCCCGCTAGCAGTTTGCTCAGATAATTGTTTTGATATGTGCCATAATATTCTGTATTGACGTCAGACCAAAATAAGTGATTTGTTTGCCATTACCTGTTGAAAGTGCACCGAATATAAATTGCATTTTACCGGTTGTCTGAATGTTTCTGTAGTGTTGCACTAGTAGAAATTATGCATTGTTCACAGCGGCATCAGATTTGTCAAAATGTGACAGATTGTTTTCTACGTATTAATACTGATTAAGTGGTGATGTCAACACAATAGATCACTCACTGTCTGTAGCAGGAGAAATGAACGGGTGTCACATTTCAAAGTATGTTCTATGAAACTAAGGTAGTACAATTTCACCAATCATCCACGTCACATGTATCAGTAAGGAGTGGAATCAACCAGCTGTGAAATGTTCAGTAACACAACTACTCCAATGTTGTAGAACATGTAGGAAACATTATAATAGTATCGTAAGGAAAAACCCAATGTGGTCATAGATATAACTGGAATATAAGTCCCCCATTTAAGAGCTTTATATATAACAGTGTATTTGACATTATCACCAAAAGACGCTGTTGACCATTTCACTACTGTCGAGATTGGTGAAAGCCTGGCTGTGATGTTGAGTACTTCTGGTAAAATTAAGAAATTACACACAGTTAAAAAACTACTTCATGCAATTTTAGCTATGTATATGAGCATCATGTTATGCCAAACTCGTCAGGATGAGAAAGCTGCATGTCCGACAAAAGGCTTTTTAAAATGATGATTTTGGTATTCCCCCCATTCTCTAAAGCCAGGCGTTGTTGCATTCCACTATATTATCCCTGGCTGATCGTCTCCACAAACCATAGAAGTGAGGTGAGTTGAAGTAAATATTGTTGGCAATAGAATGTATCACACGATAGTTGTAGGAACGCACCCCAATTGGAAGATCATTTCGTTACTGATGGGAATCTCAATATAAAACCCATTGGCGTCCTAACCGCTGCATGCAATACGAGGAGTGTGTGACTGACATCTTCTAACATCATATAACGACTGGAGGCCCTATGAGTAATTTCAATAGCTCACGTTGAGTGGAGTTTTGTAAAGGGGAATGTATGCTAGCAGTTCTGTATGCTGGTACTCACATGATTAGCAGCAACCTCTGACATGCCAGGCTTACTTTTCTATAGGCTTCAACGTATTACTGCTGTTACCAATAAGTCACATGACGAAGCGACAGTGCCAGCATCAGTAGGGGTTCATGTCCACCCGTTACTATTCGGTTGAAATTATCGCAAGTTATCCACAGAGGAATCAACTGTGATCGGACAGTGTACTTAATGAAACTCATGTCCTTGTATTCGCTGACCATATCACTTTGTTTCACGGAACTCATGGTGAGGTCAATAAAAAAGGGTGAGGCCAATACAAAAATGCAAGCTCGGGGTCAGGAGTTTCCATGCAGTGGCCCCTGACGTACACAAAAAATGTCTGCTACATGCAGTATAAACCGCAAGAATACCTTCAGTAGCACTGTGAAAGCATCATAACTTCTTCATCAATTCAGTGCATTTAATCATACGATTTTAATCAATACATCAATTCTATAGTGTCTACGTTTTAATCAGTAGTTTAACTCACACAATGTTTACCGTGACATTTTAAAGACAATTACGTTTTTTCTTTGACCAATGGTAATAATGACAACATACATTTCAAGGTAGCATTTTTAATAGGTTTTGACTAATTATTTAATTACTATTGATATATATATATATATATATATATATATATATATATATATATATATATATATATATATATATATATATATAGCACTTTAAATAAAACTACTGACAGTTGCACAATGGAACATCAGGACTCTCCTCGACCGAGAAGGAGCTCACCAGCCAGCCAGAAAGACGTACCGCACTAGTAGCAATGGAACTTGCCACGTACAACATCGACATCGCCGCCCTATGCGAAACAAGGTTCTCAGAGTCTGGTAATCTCAACGACTTCGAATACTCTTTCTTCTGTAATGGCAAACCCAAAGGAGAAAGGAGGGAGGCCGGAGTGGGCTTTGCTATCGAAAAGGATATCGTCACAAAGCTGACAGAAATGCCACGGCCAGTAAGTGACAGAATCATGACGACGAGACTACCTCTGAACAATGAAAACTTTGTTACAATTATCAGCGTGTACGCTTCAACAATGACAAACCCAGCTGCAAACAAGGAGGTCTTCTACAACCAGCTGGCAAGTGTGCTCAGTGGCATCCCTCGTACAGATAAGTTACTGCAGATATGAGACTTCAATGCAAGGATAGGAAGAGAAAATGAAAGTGGCCTTTGATCATGGGCAAACATGGGATTGGGAAATGCAACTCCAATGGCGAGTTTCTACTGGGTCTGTGTTCTAAGTTCGAACTGATAGTGACAAACACCATGTTCAAGCAGAAGGATGAACACAAAACTACCTGGACGCATCCTCTTTCCAGACACATGATCGACTTCATCATGACAAGGTGTCGGGATAAGTTGGATAGCCGGAGTAACCGAGCCATGCATGGAGCTAACTGCTGGACCGATGCTGAAGTCAAAGGTGGCTTACAGAATACGACAGGGGACAAGTAAGCCGACCCAGCTCAATATTCATGTTTTAAGCAGGAGATGGACAGTGCTCTCGCCCAATGGGAGTAGAAGGAAAACTCAACACCAACCGAGGAATGGGCAGCTGTGCAGCAGGTCATATACAAAACAACCAAGACATATCTTGGCAAGCCAGACAGAAAACACCAGGAGTGGTTCGACCCTAATGTCTACAGACTCTTATGAGCAGACGACCTAATGTCTACAGACTCTTATGAGCAGAAGAGACCAAGCCCACCAGAGAGTGTTGCAAACCAGGAGCACTAGATCCACCACTGCTGCATACAATTATACTTGCAGACTACTACAAAAATACACCCGTGCACTGATGTCAGACTGGTGGGAAAGGAAGGCAGTGGAGCTGCAGGGAGCTGCTGACAGAAACAACACGAAAGTCTTCTACAATGAACTGAAGGAAGTGTGGGAACCCAAAAAGAAGGGATCTGTTCAACTGAAATCAACAGATGAAATGGAGATCTTCCCTGATACCAAGAGAGTTGTGGAAAGATGAAGGGAACACTTCCAGAAGCTACTCAACGTCCCTGGCGACATAGATCACGAAGCTCTGGACAACATCCCGCAGCACATTACCAAGGCAAGCCTCGATGAGATTCCAACCATGGCTGAGATGGCTACAGCAATCACAGGCCTGAAACATGGCAATGCACCTGCGGGAGATGGAATTCCTGCTGAAGTATGTAAGCACGGAGGAGACAACCTGTTCAGCAGACTGCACCAACTAATCACCAAGGCCTGGGAGGTGGGTTATGTACCATAGGCATGGAAGGATGCCAGCATTGTAACCATCTACAAGAAAGGTGATCGAACAGTCTATGGGAACTATAGAGGAATATCTCTTCTTTCTATACCAGGCAAGATCTTCGTCAGGATCCTCCCCAACAGACTGTCTACCCAAATAACACCAGAGCTAATTCCGGAGACACAATATGGCTTCAGAGGTAACCGGAGCAGCGTGGTTGATATTTTGTCTCCGACAGCTACAAGAAAAGTGCATTTAGCAGAACCGACCATTGTGCATGGTATTTGTCGAATTCGGTAAGGCGTTCAATACAGATGGGAGGACCGGACTATGGCAGCCACTGAGGAAGTATGGCTGCCGGGAGGAGTTCACAACAATGATCGAGGCACTACATACCGGAATGATGGCGAATGTTAGTGTTGGAGGGTAAGTCTCGGAATCGTTCTGTGTCACAAATGGGGTCAAGCAAGGTTGTGTACTGGTCCCCAGCTCTTCTCAATCTTCCCATCAGCAATGCTCCATGAGGCTTTCAGAGACATGGGGGATGGCATCTACATACAGTCCAGACACACCGCTGACATATTCAACGTCGCACACTTCAGACCGAAGAACAAGACTATTCGGATATTGATGAGAGAGCTGCTATTCGCAATTGACAAGGCACTGATTGTACACTCTGCTGAAGAGATGCAGAAAATAGTGGATGCTTTCTGCGATGCTTCAAAGAAGTTTGGCATGAAGATTAACATCAAGAAGACCGAGGTGCTGTACCAACCCAACTCTACAAGAACACGAGAGGACGATATCATGGTTGATGGAAACAAGCTAAACTCTGTTCAGGAATTCAACTATCTCGGAAGCACTATATCAAGTAATGGATGCATTGACGATGAACTACAGACGAGGATGGTCAAGGCTAGTGCATATTTACGTGACTGGGCGCGCCTCGTAGCTGCACCAGTTACCGATCCCCAGAGTTTGTTGAATTTTAGGAGTTTTAAAGAGTATACAGTTTTAACATTTTACATATCATTTTATGAGTGCATCAAGTCTACGTTGACATCAATTCACGGCAAGTTGTACGCGGTTTCATGAATTGTTGACATTTTAAATTTTCTGCCTGCACCTGAGTGACACTTGACATGGTTATGCGGTCATGCGCAACCATTGTTGCCAGAGCTGTGTATACGTCACGCTTGACCACTTTCACGTCAGAATGTTTACACCGGCTACGCCCCAGCAGAGACACCCGTCTGAACAATACTGCCTGGAGAGCAGCGTGCGTCGCAGGGGTGGCACTCCACCGACCCACCCATCGGGGCTGTCGTGCGGGTGCCCATAAGCCACGCAAGATACCAGTAATAATAACGTCCCGTCCTCCAACTTTGACCAAGCCGCCACTTTCTTCCCGGGGCAATAATATACAAGTCCCAATGCTGACCACAAACGTGCGGCCTGCCAAGTTGTGTCTGCTGAATGCGAGATCTGTCTGCAACAAGGGAGCTTTTTTAGCTGACTTTGTTGTTGACCACGATCTGGACATATTGTGCTTGACAGAGACGTGGCTATCTTGCGAGGACACCGTGTCTGCAACCGCTGTCACACCCGGCGGATATACATTCGAACATGTTGCTCGGAGAAACCGTCGTGGCGGTGGTGTCGGTGTACGTTTTCGAGCTGCATACACTGTCGATCACTCAACACTTTGGCCCGCTTCCTCATTTGAATGCCTCGGCCTACAATTACTTTCTCCAAGGGTCTCTTCCACAGTACGACTGTTCGTCATTTATCGACCGCCATCATCCAGTCGCAACTCCCAGCCGTTCACTACCTTCCTTACCGAGTTTCGAGAAATCGTCGAATGCGTCGGAACGAAGTCCGGCATCATCATCGTTGGCGATTTCAACGTACGGTACGGCGACGACAGTGATCCGCATGCAAGAGCTCTTCGCGACGTCCTGTCTGACGCCAACTTAAGACAGAACGTTACAGATGCAACACACAACCGCGGAAATGTACTTGAACTCGTAATTACTGCTTCTTCTTCATCACTGGTTACAGGAGTATCTGTTGACAATCTTGTCACCGATCATTTTGCTGTTATTTGTGATCTTGCCACCACCAAGCCCCGCCCGCCTCGAAAGACAATAACGTGCCGTCGATATGCGGCGATTGACAACTCCAGCTTCACGACAGATCTCAGTGAGTGTAATGTCATCACCCAACCTCTCGGTGATGTGTGCAGCCTTTATGATCAGTATTGTTCAGAGCTGTCGTGCCTTATCTTTTTTGTTAAAAATAACTTGCTTAACCCATCTCAACATGGGTTTCTAAAAGCGAGGTCATGCTTAACAAATATCTTATGTTTTTTGGAAGATGTCACAAAGTGGGTAGACGAGGGATCACCAGTAGATATAATATACTTAGATTTAAAAAAAGCCTTTGACAAAGTGCCACATCAAAGATTACTACTTAAACTAAAGGCCCATGGCATAGGTAATGGTATGATTAACTGGATAGAAAAATGGCTCATTGATAGAAGACAAAGAGTGGTAGTTGATGGGGAGGTTTCAAACTGGAAATCGGTTTTGAGTGGAGTACCGCAGGGATCAGTATAGGGACCTATTTTGTTCTTAATATATATCAATGATTTGGATGATGATATAACAAGCAAGGCGTTGAAGTTTGCGGACGACACAAAAGTGTATAGAAAAATTGAAAGTGATGCAGATAGACAGCAATTACAAGATGATCTAAATAAGTTGAACGAATGGTCTGATAAGTGGCAAATGCTGTTTAATTATGGGAAGTGTAAGTGCAGGACATGGAAATGAAGATGCACAATATACAATGGGTGATACTGTACTAAATACTACCGTAAAGGAAAAGGACTTAGGGTTAACTATTAGTGCTGATATGAAGGTATCAGAACAGTGTGCAATTGCAGCAGCAAAGGGAAACCAAATTCTTGGATTAATTAGGTGAAATATAGTATACAAGGAAAAAGAACTAATAATACCGCTGTACAAAACAATAGTTAGGCCTCATTTGGAATATTGCATACAGGCATGGAGGCCATATCGCAAGAAGGATATTGATATACTAGAAAGAGTACAAAGAAGAGCAACCAAAATGATACAAAAACTCAGGAATATTAGTTATGAAATGCGTCTAAAAGAATGTGGATTAACAACACTAGAAACCAGGAGATTGAGAGGAGATCAGATAGAAGTTTTTAAAATATTGAATGGGTATGAAAATATTGACAGAAATATTTTTTTCTCTGTTAAGGAAGAGAGAAGGACTAGAGGACATGGAACTACATTAGCAAAGAAGCAGTGTAGACTAGATATTAGAACATTTTCATTTTCACAAAGAACAGTAAATGAATGGAACAGATTATCGGCTGATTGTGTAGGTGCTAGTAGTGTTAATATGTTTAAAAATAAAATTGACATGTACCTAAGAAGGGCTGGGTACATTTAGTTAGATAGGTTGGACTCTCGATAAGCCAAAGGGCTTCCTTGTCCACCTGCCATCTAGAGTTGATTCTCTAGGTGGCAATCTTGTTAAATCTTGTTAAATCTTGTTATCGATCACCATGCACCACTTGTGCAGCGTACGGTAAACGAACGACCACACACTCCTTGGTGGTGTAGGAAACTCGATGACATGAAACGTCGGGTCCGTCTGTCTGAGCGCAAATGGCGCCAAAACAGAACCGCCAAAAACAGGCGCCAAAACTACCGTAATTGTTACATCGGGTTGCGTGATCAATACTGCAGAACGCTGGCTTCAACTAAAGCCGCATTTTACAGTAAAGTGATTGAAACTGCCTCGAACGACACTAGAGCAATGTTTCGCATTACGAACCGCTTGCTTGGCCGAAAATGCGGAAACACTCTACCGAATGAGATTGGTGGCCCTGCTATTCTTGCCGATCGTTTCGCGATCACTTCACCGGCAAGATCGACTCGATCCGCTGCCAAATCCCGATGCCATCAGCGAACGTCTATAACGCGCATGCACGTGTTATTTTGTCGCCACTGCTGGCGTTTCAGCCGGCTTCGCTCGAAGAAGTAACGTCACTTATTCAAAATGGCAAGATAAAGACGTCCAATATCGATCCACTGCCTCCCGCTATCCTGAAAGCTAATACCTCCATTTTGGCGCCGATTCTCAGGAGTATCATCAACCTATCTTACGAATCATCCACTGTTCCGGCAAGTATGAAACACGCTGTCATCACGCCTCTTCTAAAACGCTCAGGTCTTTCCGCCGACGACTACTCCAGCTACCGACCTATCTCTAACCTTCCTTATGCATCCAAATTACTCGAACGTCACGTCTCCGCCCAACTGCGTCTACATCTGCAAAGCTACGACCTCGAAGATCCATTTCAGAGTGCCTACCGCCGGGAACACAGTGTCGAAACCGCAATTGTGTGCATTCAGGACGACATCTTACGATCTCTGGATATGCATAAGCACGTAGTACTTGTACTGCTGGACCTCAGCGCTGCGTTTGACACTATCGACCATGACATACTGTTAACAGATCTACATCGAATCGGGGTACGAGGCGACGCACTCTGCTGGCTCGCATCGTATCTTACCGACCGCACACAATGCGTCAGTGTCGACGGTCACTCGTCTCACAGAACCCGATTGCGACACGGAGTTCCACAGGGCAGTGTGTTGGGCCCTCTACTTTTCACTGTTTACTGCGCTGGCCTGTCATATATCTTCGAAACACATGGTGTTCGTTACCATGTGTACGCTGACGACACACAACTCTATGTTGACTTTCCACCTAACGATTCGGCGTCTGCAGCCGACCAGATATCCCGGTGTGTCATCGACGTGAAAGCTTGGCTAGCGTTGTGCTACCTACTTTTGAACGAAGCAAAAACAGAGACAATTCTCTTTACCACATCGAACCACCGCACTCCGCAGCCACGTCCTCTTGTCATCGACATCTGTGGACGCAACGTTACCACTTCGGCCAGCATTCGCGACCTTGGCGTGCACCTCAATTCAACTTTGTCGATGACTGCACACGTAAGCCGTACCTGCCGGACTGCCTACGCCCAACTTCGTTGTATAGCGCAAATACGATCTGCGCTAACTCTTCGAGCATGCAAAACACTTGTTCATGCGTTAGTCACGTCGCGACTTGATTTTGGTAATGCTGCCCTGTACGGCATTACTGGAACGCTGTTGCATAGACTTGAAATGGTCCAGCGTTCAGCAGCGCGCGTCATCCTACGTTTACATCGCCGTGACCAACACAGCATGACGGAGGCTCTGCGAGAGTTGCACTGGCTACCCGTGACACAGCGTATTGATTTCAAACTGCTGACTTTTATGCACAGCGCCGTGCATGCTAACATTCCACGCTATCTGGCTGATCGAATCACGCCGTACGTTCCCCATCGCAGTCTGCGTTCGGCTGACCAGGCTCTCGTCTGCTTTCTTAGGGTCAACCTAAAACGTTTCGGGCGACGAGCCTTTTCATGTGCGGGACCTGCACTGTGGAACTCGCTTCCATTTTATCTCAGGAAACAACAAGATTCCGGACATTTTAAGAAAGACCTAAACACGTTTTTCTTTAAACAGGCATCTTCGTAATTTATTCTAGACATTTTAGAAAGAACATGAACACTTTATATTTTAAATGAGCACACATTTACTTTTTTACTTTTTGTGTGCATTATTTTATCAAAATGTGTACTTATAATTTGCTGAACTGTTGTAATGTATTTAATTTTTAAGCTATTTTACTTGTACACACCCCTGAATTAACTATATAAAGAAATGAGGTGTTTAAATAAAATTATTATTATTATTATTATATTTAGGCCGACTACGCCATAGACTCTGGAACAACCACTATGTGTCCATGCGGGTTCAAGGCAAGATATAGCGTGCAATCGTGCTGTCCACCCTCCTATACGGAACCGAGGCCTGGACAGTGTACAGCTGACAGGTGAAAAAGCTGCATGCCTTCATGATGCGACATCTGCGTTCGATCATAAGGATAACCTGGATGGACAAAGTGACAAACAAGGAAATACTCGAACAGACAGGGCTGCCATCGGTACAAGATCTTCTGATCACAAAGAATCTCCGGGGGGATGGACACCTCACAAAGATGTCACCAGACAGGATACCAAGGCAGGTTCTCTACTCTCAATTGTCTTCTGGTCACAGGAAGAGAGGGCGCTCTCGTCCCCGGTTCAAGGATACCATCAAGAGAAACCTGAAGCTGAGAGACATGAAGACCGACTCATGGACATCATTCCAACAGCAGAGAGATAAATGGAGAGCAATAGTGAAGTGATGGAAGCAGACTTTGTTGCTTCGTGACAGACAGCATGATGATGATCATTTATCTAATCTACGTAATCTAAGTAATTCATCTAATTCATCTATTGGATCCTTCTAGTATCAATAATCCATGTAATCTATCTAATATATCGATGACACTCTCAGATGCCTGTACTTTATATAACTTTGTGTAAGTGCTAACATGTTTAAAAATGAAATTCACATATACCCATGAAAGAAATAATACAATTAGACAGATTGTTGGACTATTGATAAGCCGAAGGGCTTCCTTGTCTACCTGCCATCTAGATTGCATTCTCTATGTGGCAGTCTTGTTCAATCTTGTGTCCAGAACAACAGTGACATGTCCAAATTCACGGGGAAGGTAGTAAGACCAAGATGACAAAGTAAGCTTTCAAACAGTCTCATACTGATCTTTCTCTAGTTAACAATCTTGTTAAATCGTGTTACATCTTGATTCCAGATCAACAGGTTACAAGTACAGATTACTTTTTATAGATCAGCTTGCAAATACCACCACCAATGATATTATTTGTTACATTATGTCTTTGTCAAAGGCAACAAACATACAACCTTAACACCGACACTCTATTATGGTAGCCAAGATTATAATGTAACAAAACAATTCACTGGTCCTTTGACAATTACCGTGTACCATCATAGCAAAAGATAATTGACAGTACCACCTGTTATCATGTGGTGGAGTATACATTGAATAGAAGTAGTGCTAGTAAGCAGCTAGTTGGTTGCGCTTTTAGTCCATTTTCACACCACATATGGATCCAATTTTAGTTGCCTTTCTTTTTTGAATTACTTTAGACACGCAACAATTGCATGGCAGCAGATCAGGATATATATATATATATATATATATATATATATATATATATATACATATACATCTTTTTGTGATATGCTTAAAATATCTCCTCAATATAGTACAATGATATCCTGTCCTAACGAACAAATATTGGGAATTACTTACTTGGAATTTATGGTAACATGTTTAGGTGAACAACTTACCCCAACTTGCGGAGAGATGACATACGTGTGATACTCTCACCAAGAGCTTGGCCAGATTCAGCGTCACTCAGATCGTTCCCACACAATCTGCAACACAATTGTTGCATTAGATGATTCATGGCAAACTGCTGTAAAATACATAGCTGTATAGTATAAGCTATATTATATCAAATATGCAATTACAGATAAGTGGAAACATATTCAACACACTACTTGCTGTAATAGAATAAGCACAACTAAACCATATTGAGCACTAAGGCAGTTGGAATTGCAC
Source organism: Oasisia sp. SBJ-2009 (assembly GCA_964017155.1). Taxonomy (NCBI): domain Eukaryota; kingdom Metazoa; phylum Annelida; class Polychaeta; order Sabellida; family Siboglinidae; genus Oasisia; species Oasisia sp. SBJ-2009. Next base: position 11,242,050 of record OZ024862.1, read on the forward strand.
TGTCTGCAGTGCACCTTTCTGCCTGTTTTTTCACCAAATAAATACTACTGTTCAGTCAAGGACGGTACGTATCTGTATTACGTTACGTTGGTAACATACTTCAACCAGTTTCATACTGATACTCGCAGATCAGATTCTGCTTAAAGCTTATCTCCAACCTTTGTAGCTGCTATCCATATTGATGTGGCTTTGATTTTTGTAATACACATCTCATCTGACTATAGATTTATAGTGATGTTATGTTTCTCACATCGAAACATAATTTATCTTTATGTTTGTATAAAGTAATAAAACTATGTATTGTGAAATCGTATTATATCTGGTACATTGATCTACGAATATTTGTACCAAATTAACGCTTAGTATTATTTAAAACTCTATAATTGGTGCATATATCATGTTTCTCATATTTCCATACCAAAATGGAAGACACAATATATATATTTTTTATTTTCATTTTTTTTATTATTTATTTATTTATTATTTATTATTTTTTATTTATTTATTACTTTGCGATAATAACATTCTCCTACCAGTTTCATATTCCAAAGATACTATTAGATCAGATTCCGCTTAAAGCATGTCTCCCACCTCTGTAGCTGATAACCAATTTGATGTCGCTTTGATTTTTATAATGCACATCCTGCCTGACTATGGATATATACTTTTATTATGTTTCTCACATCTTGCTATAGATATATATTTATATTATGTTTCCCACATCAAAACATAATTGATTTTTATGTTTGTATAAAGTAATAAAACCATTACAGTTGTATTGATGAAACTGTATCATACCTGGTAGATTGACATAGGAACTCTTGTCGCAAATTACCGTTTAGTATCATATAAAACACCACATTGGTCTTTAGATGGCGCATATATCATGATTCTCACATTTGTACAGTAAAGTGGAAGACACGATATATATGTCTACATTTAATATAGTACATACAGTAATGTGACTGAATTATTTCTCAACAAAATTGGTTACCAGTGAAAATGTTTAGGGCATTGGAAGACCATTGTGGAAACATAGAACAATTCAATCCAACACATATTTCCCGTGCAAAGTGGCAGTAGTCTAAGATACAGCTGTTCTTCGAAACAAATTTTGCAGAAAAGGGTACATCTTGAACTCAGGAGTCATGCCAACGCTGGTGCAGCTAAAATCCAGCCTTGAAGTGCTGCTAAGTCTTCAGTGAGATCAATGAAGCCTCCTTTCTCCATTACACATTCATATTCATTACCTGTTACCGCACCAGTTCATCGAGTATTGCCGATAATATATATATATATATATATATATATATATATATATATATATATATATATATACATATATATGTGCATATATATATATATATATATATATATATATATGCACATATACATATATATATATATATATATATATATATATATATATATATATATATATATATATATATATATATATATATAGACACACAACACTCACAGAAGTTCTTCCAACTTTGTGCAGTGACGCAGGGCGTGTGTCAGGGGGACCATGGCTGCTGCTCCAATTCCACATTCTTGCAACCTGCAAACACATTGTAGATACTCTCGAATAGGTTGAAATCAAATAAAATCTAACCTTAAAAAACATATCATCACAATGTTGTGGTTGAATAGTCGCGACTTTAACCTATCAATAATATTAGAAATTAACCTCTTTAAGAATTCACAATATGTTAATGAACTCACTGAATAAGAATACTTATATTATAATATATAGAGTACTTTCAAATATGGTACATACTGAAGAGTCACACAGGGCAATGTTGTAATACATATATTTGGTGTTTACTACTAATAAAAAAAATTCAAAGTATCCTTGGATATTTATTCATAAACGGGTGGTGGCACAAAAGTGTAAAAAATATATATTCTATATATTTATTAACACCATATCATTCAACTAAGTCATTATATAAAATGCCAACTAGCACTTAACTCATCAAAATTTATTTGATATGTCCTTTAATATTCAGTGTTGACGTCGGACCAAAAATAACTGGTGTGTTTGCCATTACCTGTTGAAACAGCACCGAATAGAAATAGCATTATACCGGATGTGTGAATTGTTTTGTAGTGTTGCGTACAGATGCTTTTCTGCGTATTGACACTGATCAAGTGTTGGTGTCAACAAGAGAGATCACTCACTGTCTGTTGCAGGAGAAATGCAAGGGTGTCAAAGTACGATCTGGGAAATTCAGGTAGTATATTTTCACCAATCATCCAAATCACGTGTATCAGTAAGGAGTGAAATCAATCAGCTGTGAAATGTTCAATAACACAACTACTACAATGTTGTAGAAAATGTAGGAAACGTGTTAATGGTATTCTACGGAATAATAACATGTGGTCATAGATCTAACTAGAAAACAAGTCCCCCATTTGACTTCTTTATATGTAATAGTTTTGAAATTATCACCAAGACACGGTGTTGTCCCTTTCAATACGGCCGAGATTGTTGAAAGCACGACTGTGATTTTGAGAACTACTGGTAACTTCAATAAATGACTCACTGTTTAAAACTATTTTACACAATTATAGCACACGAGCGTCATGTTAAGCCAAACTCGTTAAGATCAGAAGGCTGCATGTCCAGCAAAAGGATTTTTTAAATGATGATTTTTGTATTTTCCCATTCTCGAAAGTCAGGCGTTGTTGCGTTGCACTACGGTATCCCAGGCTGATCTTGTCCTCAAACCATGGAAGTGAGGTGAGTTGATGTAAACATTGTTGGCAATAGAATTGATCACACGATAATTGTTGGAACAGCTAAATACACACCACGATTTGAAGATCGCAACGTCACGAATGAAAATCCCAACATAAAAACACATCCACGTACAAACAGCTGCATTTAATAACAGCATTGTGTGGCTGACTTCATCTAACATTATATCACTACTGAAGACATTAGGAGTAATTTCACTTGCTCACGTTGAGTGGAGTTTTGTAAAGCGGTATGCATGCTAGCAGTACTCTATTCTGGTACAGATGTGATTTGCTACGACATTTGGTGTGCGATGATGATTTTTCTATAGGCATCAGTGTATTACAGCTATTACCAATAAATCACGTGTCGAAGTGTCAGTGCCTGCGTCACCAAAGGTTCGTGTGCGACCGTTACTATTCGATAGAAAGCATTGCTATTTGTCCGCACAGGAATCAACTGTGATCGGACAGTGTGTTTAATGCAATTCATGTCCTTGTACTCGCTGACACAATCACTTTTTTTTCACGGGACCCTAACTCTTGGTGAAGACCATACAAAAATGCAAGCTCGGAGACAGGAGTTTACAGGCAGTGGTTCCTGACATAAAGAGAAAACTGCATGTAACATGATGTAATATAAACCGGAAGACTGCCTTCAATAGCACAGTGAAACCATCAGTTCAGTCAATGACTTGACTGTAACATAAGCAATACATGAAAAGAAACCACTTACAAAATTACAATTAGGGTTGGCGGAATATAAGTACATTGATCTATCTAATCTATGTAATCTAACTAATCTATATAATAATTAATCTACTGGATCCATCCGATCCAAATAATCTATGTAATTACCTAATCTATCAATGACCCTCCCAGGTGCCTGTACTTTGTTTTACATTGTGTAGGTGCTAGCAGTGTTAATGTTTAAAAATAAAATTCTCATATACCCAAGAAAGGCGGTATACGCTTAGATAGAAAGGTTGGATTCTCGATAAGCCAAAGGGTTTCTTTGTGTTACTGCCATCTAGATTTCATTCTCAAGTTGGAATTCGTGTTAAGTCTTGTGACCAGAACAACAGTTACATATCCAAATTGATGGGTTAGGTAGTAAGTCCAAAATGATAAAGTCAACTTTCGAACGATCTCATTCTGATCTTTTTCAAGGTAACAATCTTGTTAAATCGTATAACACCTTGATTCCAGGTCAATACAATAACAGTATTGTTCACTTGTTATAGATCAGCGTGCAAATATTGATATTATTTGTTTCATGATGTCTATGCCAAAGCGAATAAACAAACAACTTTAAATGGCAACGCTGCCACTCTAGAATGGAAACTAAGACTATGTGTAATAATAAAAAAAAAGACTGGTACTTTGAAATTTACAATCATAGCAAAAGATAATTGACACTACCTCGTGCTATCTGGTGGGAGGAGCATACATTGAATAAAGGAGTGCTGGTAGATAGTGCCTTTAGACCATTACTTAATTGGCTTTTCAAATCTCATATGGATCCTATTTTAGTCGCTTTCTTTTTTGAGTTACTTTACACACGAAATAGTTGAGTGGCAGAAGATCAGCAGATATATACCATTCCTTTTGTGATACGCTTAATATATCTCCTCAATATAGTACAATGGCGTCCTGTCCTAACGAACAAATATTGTCAATTACTTACTTAGAATTAACTAAAGATAACATGCTGAGATGAAAACTTACCACAACTCGCGGAGTGATGACATACGTGTGATACTGTCACCAAGAGCTTGGGCAGATTCGGCGTCACTCAGATTGTTCCCATTCAATCTGCAACACAATTGTTGCATTAGGTGATTCATTGCACACTGCTGTAAAATATATTGCTGTATGGTATAAGCTACATGATATCAAATATGCAATTAAAGCCCAGTGGAAATAAACATATTCAACACACAACTTGCTGTGATAGAATAAGCATCACTTAATCACATTGAGCACTAAGGCTGTTGGATTTGTAATGCCTGCAGTGCACTTAGAAACTTTTACTGTTGTGTATCTAGTGTTTTACCAAATAAATACTACTGTTCTATCATGAACGGCACGAATCTTTATTACTTTGCGATAATAACATTCTCCTACCAGTTTCATATTCCAATGATACTGTCACGATATCGTTAATTTACAGGGACAAACATCTCAACATCTCAGAGTGTGAAACTTGTAAAAATGGTTTCCGGCCTCCGTGCTTCGGGGCTTGTGTCTATGAACCAAGCTGGACTGCAAATCTACGTGTTGTATTTTTGCCTGCAATAAAGTCATTCTTACATTGTTATGTTTCACGTTGCAAACGTTACACATACTATTAGATCAGATTCCGCTTAAAGCATGTCTCCCACCTCTGTAGCTGATAACCAATTTGATGTGGCTTTGATTTTTATAATGCACATCTTGCCTGACTATGGATATATACTTTTATTATGTTTCTCACATATTGCTATAGATATATATTTATATTATGTTTCCCACATCAAAACATAATTTATTTTTATGTTTGTATAAAGTAATAAAACCATTACAGTTGTATTGATGAAACTGTATCATACCGGGTAGATTGACCTAGGAACACGTGTCGCAAATTACCGTTTAGTATCATATAAAACTCTACATTTGTCTTTAGATGGCACATATATCATAACTCTCACACTTGTACAGCAAAGTGGAAGTCACGATATATATGTCTACATTTAATATAGTACATACAGTAATGTGACTGAATTATTTCTCAACAAAATTGGTTACCAGTGGAAATGTACCAGTTTTAGGGCATTTGAAGACCATTGAACTCAGAAGTCACGATATATATGTCTACATTTAATATAGTACACACAGTAATTGTGGTCCAGGGTTGGGAGCAGGTGTTGTGAAAGTAATACAGGAAACATATCAGGTATTTAACAGTCTGCCAACTAGGCCACATAGACACTGGCCAAATTTTGTTTGGCTCTTTGGGACAACTTGATCAGACTTTAGACAGATTTAAAGAAATACATTTGATTAAGTATTAACAGTCACATTACAGTGTACTGAGAAACATCTATTCAAAATTTGAAAAAAAACGTTACCGAATTATTTCTCAACAACATTCCATACCAGCGAAAATGTACCAGTTTTGGGATCTTGGAAGACCATTGTGGGAACATAGAATGATTCAATCAAACACATATTTCGCGAGCGAAGTGGCAGCAGCCTAAGACACAGATGTTCTTTAAAGCAAATTTTGAAGAAGAAAATACATCTTGAAAGCAGGACTCATGCCAACTCTGGTGCAGTGAAGATCCAGACTTGAAGTGCTGCTACATATTCAGTGAGATCAATTAAGCCTCCTTTCTCCTTTACACTTTCATTACCTGTTTCCGCACCAGTTCATTGAGTATTGCCGATAATAAATATATATATATATATAAATAAATATATTATATATATATATTTACACACAAAACTCACATAAGTTCTTCCAACTTTGTGCAGTGACTCAGGGCGTGTGTCACGGGGACCATTGCTGCTGCTCCAATTCCACATTTTTGCAACCTGCAAACACATTGTAGATATTCTGGAATAGATTGACATCAAATAAAATCTAACCTTTAAAAACATATCATCACAATGTTGTTATTGAATAGTCGCAACTTTAACCTTTCAATAATTTATTTAATTAACCTCTTTAAGGATTCACAATATGTTAATGAACTCAATTAATCAGAAAATGTATATTATCATATAAAAAGTACTTTCATATATAGTACATACTGAAGATTCACACAGTGCAATGTTGTTGTAATACATATACTTGGTATATGTTGTTTAACTAATAATAAAACAAATCAAAGTATCCTTGGATATTTTCTTATAAAAGAGTGTTGAAAAAAAAATATATATATATATTCTATACATTTATTAACACCAGATCATTACACTAGGTCACTATATAAAATGCCAGCTAGCACTTTGACTTAGCTCAGATAATTGTTTTGATATGTCCTATAATATTCTGTTTTGACGTCAGACCAAAATACGTGGTTTGTTTGCCATTACCTGTTCAAAGAGTACCGAATAGAAATAGCATTATACCAGTTGTGTGAATTGTTTTGTAGTGTTGCATATAGATGCTTTGCTGCGTATTGACACTAATTAAGTGGTGATTGTAACATGACAGTTGATTCGCTGTCTGTTGCAGGACAAATGAAAGGGTGTCATCTTTCAAAGTACGATCTGGGAAATTAAGGTAGTACAATTTCACCAATCATCCAAATCACATGTATCAGTAAGCAGTGGAATCAATCAGCTGTGAAATGTTCAATAACACAGCAACTCCAATGTTGTAGAAAATAAAGGAAATGTCTTAATGGTATCCTACTGAGAAACCTAATATGGTCATAGTTGTAACTTGAATACATTGGAGTGCTTTATATGTAATAATTTTGAAATTATCACCAAAAGATGCTGTCGTGCCTTTCAATATTGCCATGATTGCTGATAGCCAGATTGTGATTTTGTGATCTACTGGTAAAATAAATAAATGCCTTACTGTTCAAAACTACTTCACACAATTATAGTATATATATATTTATATGTCATGTTAAGCCAGACTTGTCAGGATCACAAGGTTGCATGTCCGGCAAAAAAGGCTTAATAAAATGATGATTTTTGTATCTTTCTTATTCTCGCAAGCCAGGCGTTGTTACGTTGCACTACAATATCCCTGGCTGATCGTCTCCTCAATCGGAGAAAGTGAGGTAAGTTGAAGAAAACATTGTTGGCAAAAGAATTAATCACTCTATAGTTGTAGTAACAGCCCAATGCACACACCAATTTGAAGATCGCTACGTCATGGATGGGAACACCAATATAAAAAACACATTCACATACTAACTGCTGCATATAATACGAGCAGTGTGAGGCTAACTTCATCTAACATTATATCACCACTGAATACATTAGGAGTAATTTAACTAGTTCACGTAGAGTGGAGTTTTGTAAACGGATATGCATGCTACCAGTACAGTATTCTGGTACTGACGTGACTAGCAGCGACCTCTGGTGTGCAAGGATAACTGTTCTATTGGCTTCAGTGTATTACAGCAGTTACAAATAAGTCCCATGTCGAAGTGTCAGTGTCAGCACCACTTGAGGTTCGTATCCGACTGTTACTATTCGATAGAAAGTATTGCTACTTGTCCACACAGGAATCAACAGTGATCGGACAGTGTACGTTATGAAATTCATGTCCTTGTACTCGCTGACAAGATCCCTTTGTTTCACGGGACACTAACTCGTGGTGAAGACAATACAAAATTGCAAGCTCGGAGACAGGAGTTTCCATGCAGCGGCTCCTGATATCAAGAGAAAACTGCATGTAACATGCTGCAATATAAACCGGAAGACTGCCTTCAATAGCACAGTGAAAGAATCAGTTTACTCAATCATTTGACAGTAACGTTTTATAGATCAGCGTGCAAATATTGATATTATTTGTTTCATGATGTCTATGCCAAAGCGAATAAACAAACAACTTTAAACGACAACACTGCCACTCTAGAATGGAAACGAAGACTCTGTGTAATAATAAAAAAATTAACTGGTACTTTGAAATTTACAATCATAGCAAAAGATAATTGACACTACGTCGTGCTATCTTGTGGGAGGAGCATACATTGAATAAAGGATTGCTGGTAGATGGTGCCTTTAGACCATTACTTAATTGGCTTTTCAAATCTCATATGGATCCTATTTTAGTCGCTTTGTTTTTTGAGTTACTTTACACACGAAATAGTTGAGTGGCAGAAGATTAGCAGATATATATCATTCCTTTTGTGATACGCTTAATATATCTCCTCAATATAGTACAATGGCGTCCTGTCCTAACGAACAAATATTGTCAATTACTTACTTAGAATTAACTAAAGTTAACATGCTGAGGTGAAAACTTACCACAACTCGCGGAGTGATGACATACGTGTGATACTGTCACCAAGAGCTTGGGCAGATTCGGCGTCACTCAGATTGTTCCCATTCAATCTGCAACACAATTGTTGCATTAGGTGATTCATTGCACACAGCTGTAAAATATATTGCTGTATGGTATAAGCTACATGATATCAAATATGCAATTAAAGCCCAGTGGAAATAAACATATTCAACACACAACTTGCTGTGATAGAATAAGCATCACTTAATCACATTGAGCACTAAGGCTGTTGGATTTGTAATGCCTGCAGTGCACTTAGAAACTTTTACTGTTGTGTATCTAGTGTTTTACCAAATAAATACTACTGTTCTATCATGAACGGCACGAATCTTTATTACTTTGCGATAATAACATTCTCCTACCAGTTTCATATTCCAATGATACTGTCACGATATCGTTAATTTACAGGGACAAACATCTCAACATCTCAGAGTGTGAAACTTGTAAAAATGGTTTCCGGCCTCCGTGCTTCGGGGCTTGTGTCTATGAACCAAGCTGGACTGCAAATCTACGTGTTGTATTTTTGCCTGCAATAAAGTAATTCTTACATTGTTATGTTTCACGTTGCAAACGTTACACATACTATTAGATCAGATTCCGCTTAAAGCATGTCTCCCACCTCTGTAGCTGATAACCAATTTGATGTGGCTTTGATTTTTATAATGCACATCTTGCCTGACTATGGATATATACTTTTATTATGTTTCTCACATATTGCTATAGATATATATTTATATTATGTTTCCCACATCAAAACAGAATTTATTTTTATGTTTGTATAAAGTAATAAAACCATTACAGTTGTATTGATGAAACTGTATCATACCGGGTAGATTGACCTAGGAACACGTGTCGCAAATTACCGTTTAGTATCATATAAAACTCTACATTTGTCTTTAGATGGCACATATATCATAACTCTCACACTTGTACAGCAAAGTGGAAGTCACGATATATATGTCTACATTTAATATAGTACATACAGTAATGTGACTGAATTATTTCTCAACAAAATTGGTTACCAGTGGAAATGTACCAGTTTTAGGGCATTGGAAGACCATTGAACTCAGAAGTCACGATATATATGTCTACATTTAATATAGTACACACAGTAATTGTGGTCCAGGGTTGGGAGCAGGTGTTGTGAAAGTAATACAGGAAACATATCAGGTATTTAACAGTCTGCCAACTAGGCCACATAGACACTGGCCAAATTTTGTTTGGCTCTTTGGGACAACTTGATCAGACTTTAGACAGATTTAAAGAAATACATTTGATTAAGTATTAACAGTCACATTACAGTGTACTGAGAAACATCTATTCAAAATTTGAAAAAAAACGTTACCGAATTATTTCTCAACAACATTCCATACCAGCGAAAATGTACCAGTTTTGGGATCTTGGAAGACCATTGTGGGAACATAGAATGATTCAATCAAACACATATTTCGCGAGCGAAGTGGCAGCAGCCTAAGACACAGATGTTCTTTAAAGCAAATTTTGAAGAAGAAAATACATCTTGAAAGCAGGACTCATGCCAACTCTGGTGCAGTGAAGATCCAGACTTGAAGTGCTGCTACATATTCAGTGAGATCAATTAAGCCTCCTTTCTCCTTTACACTTTCATTACCTGTTTCCGCACCAGTTCATTGAGTATTGCCGATAATAAATATATATATATATATATAAATAAATATATTATATATATATATTTACACACAAAACTCACATAAGTTCTTCCAACTTTGTGCAGTGACTCAGGGCGTGTGTCACGGGGACCATTGCTGCTGCTCCAATTCCACATTTTTGCAACCTGCAAACACATTGCAGATATTCTGGAATAGATTGACATCAAATAAAATCTAACCTTTAAAAACATATCATCACAATGTTGTTATTGAATAGTCGCAACTTTAACCTTTCAATAATTTATTTAATTAACCTCTTTAAGGATTCACAATATGTTAATGAACTCAATTAATCAGAAAATGTATATTGTCATATAAAAAGTACTTTCATATATAGTACATACTGAAGATTCACACAGTGCAATGTTGTTGTAATACATATATTTGGTATATGTTGTTTAACTAATAATAAAACCAAATCAAAGTATTCTTGGATATTTTCTCATAAAAGAGTGTTGAAAAAATATAAAAAAGATATATTCTATACATTTATTAACACCAGATCATTACACTAGGTCACTATATAAAATGCCAGCTAGCACTTTGATTTAGCTCAGATAATTGTTTTGATATGTCCTATAATATTCTGTTTTGACGTCAGACCAAAATACGTGGTTTGTTTGCCATTACCTGTTCAAAGAGTACCGAATAGAAATAGCATTATACCAGTTGTGTGAATTGTTTTGTAGTGTTGCATATAGATGCTTTGCTGCGTATTGACACTAATTAAGAGGTGATTGCAACATGACAGTTGATTCACTGTCTGTTGCAGGACAAATGAAAGGGTGTCATCTTTCAAAGTACGATCTGGGAAATTAAGGTAGTACAATTTCACCAATCATCCAAATCACATGTATCAGTAAGCAGTGGAATCAATCAGCTGTGAAATGTTCAATAACACAGCAACTCCAATGTTGTAGATAATAAAGGAAATGTTTTAATGGTATCCTACTGAGAAACCTAATATGGTCATAGTTGTAACTTGAATACATTGGAGTGCTTTATATGTAATAAATTTGAAATTATCACCAAAAGATGCTGTCGTGCCTTTCTATATTGCCATGATTGCTGATAGCCAGACTGTGATTTTGTGATCTACTGGTAACATAAATAAATGCCTTACTGTTCAAAACAACTTCACACAATTATAGTATATATATATATTTATATGTCATGTTAAGCCAGACTTGTCAGGATCACAAGGTTGCATGTCCGGCAAAAGGCTTAATAAAATGATGATTTTTGTATCTTTCTTATTCTCGAAAGCCAGGCGTTGTTACGGTGCACTACAGTATCCCTGGCTGATCGTCTCCTCAATCGGAGAAAGTGAGGTAAGTTGAAGAAAACATTGTTGGCAAAAGAATTAATCACTCTATAGTTGTAGGAACAGCTCAATGCACACACCAATTTGAAGATCGCTACGTCATGGAGGGGAACACCAATACAAAAAACACATTCACATACTAACTGCTGCGTATAATACGAGCAGTGTGAGGCTAACTTCATCTAACATTATATCACCACTGAATACATTAGGAGTAATTTAGCTAGTTCACGTTGAGTGGAGTTTTGTAAACGGATATGCATGCTACCAGTACAGTATTCTGGTACTGACGTGATTAGCAGCGACCTTTGGTGTGCAAGGATAGCTGTTCTATTGGCTTCAGTGTATTACAGCAGTTACAAATAAGTCCCATGTCGAAGTGTCAGTGTCAGCATCACTTGAGGTTCGTATCCGACTGTTACTATTCGATAGAAAGTATTGCTACTTGTCCACACAGGAATCAACAGTGATCGGACAGTGTACGTTATGAAATTCATGTCCTTGTACTCGCTGACAAGATCACTTTCTTTCACGGGACACTAACTCATGGTGAAGACAATACAAAATTGCAAGCTCGGAGACAGGAGTTTCCATGCAGCGGCTCCTGATATCAAGAGAAAAGTGCATGTAACATTATGCAATATAAACCGGAAGACTGCCTTCAATAGCACAGTGAAAGAATCGGTTTACTCAATCATTTGACTGCAACAGAAGCAATAAATGAAAAGAAACCACTTACAAAATTACAATTAAGGTTGGCGGTATATAAGTACATTTATCTATCTAATCTACGTAATCTAACAAATCCATCTAATTAATCTATTGGATCCATCTGTTCCTAACAATTACCTATGTATGCAATTATCTAATCTATCAATGACCCTCTCAGGTGCCTGTACTTTGTTTTACATTGTGTAGGTGCTAGCAGTGTTAATGTTTAAAAATTAACTTCTCATATACCCAAGAAAGGCGGTATACACTTAAATAGGTAGGTTAGATTATCGATAAGCCAAAGGGCTTCTTTGTATTACTGCCATCTAGATTTCATTCTCAAGGTGGAATTCGTGTTAAATCTTGTGACCAGAACAACAGTTACATGTCCAAATAGATGTGTTAGGTAGTAAGTCCAAAATGATAAAGTAAACTTTCGAACGATCTCATTCTGATCTTGCTCTAGGTAACAATCTTGTTAAATCATATAACACCTTGATTCCAGATCAATACAATAACAGTATTGTTCACGTTTTATAGATCAGCGTGCAAATATTGATATTATTTGTTTCATGATGTCTATGCCAAAGCGAATAAACAAACAACTTTAAATGACAACACTGCCACTCTAGAATGGAAACCAAGACTCTGTGTAATAATAAAAACATTAACTGGTTCTTTGAAATTTACAATCATAGCAAAAGATAATTGACACTACGTCCTGCTATCTTGTGGGAGCAGCATACATTGAATAAAGGAGTGCTGGTAGATGGTGCCTTTAGACCATTACTTAACTGGCTTTTCAAATCTCATATGGATCCTATTTTAGTCGCTTTCCTTTTTGAGTTACTTTGCACACGAAATAGTTGAGTGGCAGAAGATCAGCAGATATATATCATTCCTTTTGTGATACGTTTAAAATATCCCCTCAATATAGTACAATGGCGTCCTGTCCTAACGAACAAATATTGTCAATTACTTACTTAGAATTAACTAAAGTTAACATGCTGAGGTGAAAACTTACCACAACTCGCGGAGTGATGACATACGTGTGATACTGTCACCAAGAGCTTGGCCAGATTCGGCGTCACTCAGATTGTTCCCACTCAATCTGCAACACAATTGTTGCATTAGATGATTCATTGCACACTGCTTTAAAATATATTGCTGTACGGTATAAGCTACATTATATCAAATATGCAATTAAAGACCAGTGTAAATAAACATATTGAACACACAACTTGCTGTGATAGAATAAGCATCACTTAAACACACTTAGCACTAAGGTAGTTGGATTTGTAATGCCTGCAGTGCACATAAAAATAATTACTGTTGTGTATCTAGTGTTTTACCAAATAAATACTACTGTTCTATCATGGATGGCATGCATCTTTATTACTTTGCGATAGTAACATTCTCCTACCAGTTTCATATTACCCTGATACCATTATATCATATTCCGATTAAAGCATGTCTCCGACCTCTGTAGCTGCTAACCAATTTGATGTGGCTTTTATAATGCACATCTTGTCTGACTATAGATATATACTTTTATTATGTTTCTCACATCTGACTATAGATATATATTTATATTATGTTTCCCATATTGAATTGAATTGAAATGTATTTCAACAACAACTACTACAGTGTACTACATTATAAATACAGTGCACGGAATACAATTGTTGAAAACATAATTTATTTTTATCTTTGTATAAAGTGATAAAACATTATTGATCAAACTGTATCATACCTGGTAGATTGATCTATGAACACTTGTCCCAAATTAACATTTAGTATCATTTAAAACCCTACATTTATCTGTAGATGGCACATATATCATGTTTCTCACATTTGTACAGCAAGGTGGAAGTCACGATATACATGTCTACATTTAATATAGAACATACAGTAATTATAATACAGGGTGGGGATCACTGATCTAAAAATAAACTGGATAGCGCTTTGGACTTCGCTGCCTGCGGTGAAATGAAGCCAGCCAGCCGCCATTAAACCAATCCCAAAACAAACGCTCAGTGGACCTTTTCAATGTTAAATGGCTCAACTTCAGCTACCAATTTCTTAATATTAGGCTAGTATTATTTGTGTCTAACTTTTTTATGGTACTATTAATTATTCACAATGGCAAATATGGTGTTTAGAATCAAACCAGTTACGCTAAAAAATTATTATTATTTTATTAAAGTGAAGAAAGGTGCAGCAGGATTTGGACCAAACCACTGTTCCAAAATGGGGTGCGAGGTTGTCACCGCTGCGTGGCGGTAAAAACGGAAAGCCTACTTTGGGGATCGTGCCAGAATTTACTTGTATCAAACATATTACCACCAATCTCTATATAATATATCATTGCCTTAACCCTAATCCAAATCCAAAACCCTAGCCCAAATTCACACCCACACCCCCATTTTGGAATAGTGGTTTGGGTCCAAACATGATCCCAGCAGCCGCCTGTTGTTTGCCTTGTTACTATGACGTGTTATTATGCTGTAGTATAACCTACGCAATCATCAGCTTAACACACTTTTGCTAAGTTGCACAACTTCCATCTTATCTGACAAACGTATAACACTAGCACAAACATAATGTCAAGTTAAAAATAGTTTTAGAAAAAAGGTAACGACCCTACTATTCAGCAGATTGATGGCTGACGAATTATCATCTTAAAGTGGCATTTTAAATACATATAATTGTTTAATATTTAATCTTACTACGTTCTATCATGTTATTATATTTTAGTAGAGCATCTTTTTTATGTTACCACATTGTCTTATTGATGACATTTGTTTACTTGTATTTGAAAATATTTCCATTGTAATTATTATACTATACTTAAATTTATTCTTAGTATTTTTTGTTTATTTTTAGATCAGTGGGTGCAATGAGCAGTCTGCAGGCAACATCACGGGCTTAAACTCGAAGTCATATTCTCATGTAATGATAGCTTAAATACTAATATCCACCAAATGTAAGGTATTGTAATAATTACATCAGACAAATATTGCAGCAAAAACTGCATTTACATGTATGTGTATGCGATTAACAGCTACAATAATGTCAATCAGTAAAATGCAATTTACATTGTAACACCAACACACATGTATATTCCAAACATTTTTTATATAGCTTGTTTACATTCGCACTGCCAACAATTACAACAAACCACATGTACTGCATGCCGATTATTTGTCTTTGGTCATGATTTAGTAGATGCATTGAAATACAAGTATGAATATATCAGGATTGGTCAAATGCCTGTGCAAATACAAATCAAAACATTACTTAAAGAACAACAACTAAATGACACAATATAAGTCTACTAAAGCTGCGTTCACATGTCAGTTGTCACAGATTTTACTGACCCAGTGCTTCATACACTGTAGTACAGCTTTGTTTACAAGTCTGAAAACAGTATCTAGCTTACTACAGCTGACTGCAGCGGCCGTATTTCACCCAATTTATCATGATAAGGAAACGGGTGGGGGTGGCTGCAGAGTACGTACTGGGTGCTCTCATCTGTGTCATCATAAACATCCTGCTTACTGCAGAGGGAGTGTTGCCCTTATAGGAACAGAGTGACAGCTGGTGCACTAACTAACTAACTAACTAACCACTATGTCACTAGACTGACTCGCTGTCATCTACAATTCTCAAAAACAAAACACACACGCTGAACTGGGCCTGCCGCAGCACAAGCTCACTGAAGAAGTGGATCACACGTGCGTTTGTTATGGGATTGGTTCAATGGCGACGCTTCTACATCCGGTGGCTTCACTCTGAGACACTCGATCCGCAATACAGTTATTTTTAGATCAGTGGTGGGGATCAGGTTTTGCGAAGGTAATAAATAAAACATGCCAGGTATTTAACAGTCTGCCAACTAGGCCACATAGACACAGGTCAAATTTGTCTTGGCTCTTTAGGACGACCTGATCAGATATTAGACAGATTTAAAGAAATACATTTGATTAACTATTTACAGTCACATAACTGAGAAATATCTAGTCGAAATTTGAAGAAAAAACTTCTGAATTATTTCTCAACAAAATTGGCTACCAGTGAAAATGTACCAGTTTTGAGGCCTTGAAAGACCATTGTGGGAACGTAGAATGATTCAATCAAACACATATTTCCCATCCAAAGCGGCAGTAGCCTAAGATACAACTGTTCTTCAATGCAAAATGTGAAGAAAAAGGTACATATTGAACACAGGAATCATGCCAACGCTGGTGCAGCGAAGACCCAGCCATTAAGTGCTGCTACATCTTCACTGAGATCAATGATTCCTCCTTTCTCCTTTACACATTCATTAGCTGTTCCTGTAACAGGTCATCGAGTATTGCTGAGAAAATATATATATATATATATATATATATATATATATATATATATATATATATATATATATATATATATATATATATATATATATATATATATATATATATAAATATATATATATTGACACACAACACTCACCCAAGTTCTTCCAACTTTGTGCAGTGACTCAGGGCGCGTGTCACGGGGACCATGGCTGCTGCTCTAATTCCACATTCTTCCAACCTACAGACATATAGTAGATACTCTCGAATAGATAGACATCAAGCAAAATCTAATCTTGAAAAACATATCATCACAATGTTGTGATTGAACAGTCGCGACTTTAACCTGTCAATAATATCATAAATTAACCATTTTAAGTATTCACAATATGTTAATGAACTCACTGAATGAGAATATATACACTACTTTCATATATAGTACATATTGAAGAGTCACACAGTGCAATTATGTTGTAATACTTATATTTGTTGTTTAAAGGAACGCAAAACCGAAAAGTTACATGCTATGCACGTGAAAGAGTAAATAAAAACAAACTATTTTGAACGGTAATCACATTTTTAATGTCAATGGTTTAGTAGTAAAAAAAATCTGAACACCTTTTCTATCAAAGTTTGTAAGTTGCGCCATTTTGACTGATGTGTGACGTCAATAATGCTCGCAGTCTGGCAATTCTGTATTTAAAAATAATCGCTAGGTGGCGCTGTGTACATCCGATTCGTGTAGGCGAACCGACCTGATTTTCGTTCAGAAATAGCTGAATTTCGATTGCAACGATAAGGGCCAACATTTTCAAGATAGAACTGAACGCGCTGGTAAACCTGGTAAAGAAGACCCGCCGGAAGCCGAAATGCAGAGGCGAGTAACAAGCCGAGGCGACATTGAGTGATCGACAAGTGGTCGAAACTCGCCGAAACTTCGAAAGGCGAATGTATGCTGTTACTGTGGATACCCGTTACTGTAACTGTATTGTTAGGAGGAAGACTCAAAAATCTGTCGGTGAAGGTAAGCATTTATGTGTCTAATATGAGAAATGTTGCCCTAAATGTTCATTATGAAATCTGGGCTGGATGTTAATTTAAGTAATTAAAATATCAACGCCAACGGAGTCGATGGTGGGTCAGTGACACTGTCACTGACAGATATGCTGATGGCCACCTCGCATTCGGTCCCGGAATTCGGCAGTTTCTACTTAGTCACAGCCATGCCATGTATTATTCTCCAAGTCAGTGGTGTAGTGTCGGATATGTTATACACAACTTGAAGTTACCCAATTTGAAACACATCATATCACATATGGGGTCATGGCTCTCCGATTTATCTCAGCCTGACACAGACTGACAGAGTGACAGGCTCGGTCCTTCGCCCATGTTTTCAGGAATCAATTTCCAAATTGCCCACAAATCATTGAAATGTGGAAAAAATGCAGATTAATTGTTGTTTTTTTCAAATACTGGACATTATTATATTAACAGCAGCGAATGTGGCATGTTTTTTGTATTATTGACATAGCATGACCTGTGCGACTAAAAAACAGATGTGTGTCAATATTGATTGTTCTTTTAATAGGCGTGGTATATTTAAAGCGAGGGTTTGGAGCCTAATTCTGGAGGGCTAAATAAAGAAAGAAAATCACCACCCATGTTCTTTATGAAATCAACTTCATGCTGAATAATAAAGTTGTTTTTAGCTGAATATATGTCTCTATTAAAAATAACCATTTTGAACTGGGTAAAAGTAACACAACTAGCAGAACAAATATTCTAAACTATAACATATGTGGATATATTTATGTATATTCTGTGGTGGTCTTAATTGCAATGTAACTTTGTTGTCGTGTCAAGGTAACCATAATAGTAGCTGTGATGTTCTATATTGTGCTAATAATATTTCTTATTCATAAAAAACTCATTTATACATCTGGTTCTGTTTCAGATGTGCCATGATATATTACAAATGGCCATGGATTTTATAGTCTGTGTTTGGAGCAGACAGTGCTTCCAAATGTTAGACAACTGTCACATATATCTGCCAACAAAGATGTAAGTATAATATTATGTTCATGTATTTATAACAACAGTGAAATGTGTTGCTCACAATTTATTGACAATGAAAATAACATTAGAGTAACCAGAACACCAAACATTTTATATAATACAAATGACATTTCATACAATGAAAACACCACATATTATTCCATAGTAGAAATATACCCAACAAATTAGGTTTAACAGTAAATGATGTAGGATCATTCTAGAACATTTCGAGTAGCATGGCCAGTTGTCCACTATGTGAGAATTGAAAAAAGTTCCAGTGATTTTATAAAAACAGAACATGTATTCTATTGTATTTTCTACAATGATAATGGATTGAGTTACCTCCATTTTCATATGTCACCTGTCAACACAGTTCTTATATAGTGCAGTATCCAATCCTCAGACATGGGGTCAAATACATTTGTATTTGAAAGTATTTAAATAGTTTTAAGTAACTGTAATTGATGTTTAGTAATTAAATGTATTTGGATTCCTCAAGAGTATTTGTATTTAAATAAATGTCAACGTATTTGACCCCATGTCTGCTCGGCATTGTCCAAAGTGCTTTACACTTTACTCCCTGGCATACCTATTCAGTTAAACACCATCTCATGACTGTGGGAAGCATCCAGCCAAGCTGTAATTAATGAATCAAGACGGTTCGTGTTACAAATATCCACCACTGTCAATAGCCAGTTACTTGTTTACACAGCCGAGTGAATTGGAGCAATGACGGGTGAACAGACTTGCCCAAGGTTCGACACAGCAGCACATGGTTTCGTTCTCGTAGTTGAGAGTCTGAAGCCAAGTCCAAAGCTTTAAACCACTGTGCCACTATACATAGTTGATATATTTATTTAAGCCTTATTTTATTTCAGGAGTCCAAGTCGGCCATATACAGAGAATTTTACCCGGTGGATCCATGACAGGCTTGGTCGAAGGGTACAGAGAGTCATACCAGTGTATACCGGCCATAAGATCGAACTTCTGTGCTCTCAGCAGAGAACAAGATCTAGGATAACACTTGGCACTTGTTGACTGCTGCCCTTGCGAATTATCAGTTGATTTGTGAATAAGCAGTTGGATTGTCAATGAACAAATCAACTGACTCTTGACACCAGCAGACCTTCTTTCATTAGCTAGGGCATATCTGAACCAAGGATTGCAATTCTGACATGGACAGTCGTTGTGGGCAGCGGCCAGAGTTCTGACAAAGATGTAATTCACCATTCACTCATTCTTCCCACCACAGTGTGGTGGATCTGCAGGTAAACATACAGCTGTAGTGTCTTCTGCAGCTCCAATTACTTGCGTCTTGACCAGAAAACAGCCATGTTGTCAAGGTTCGCTAGGACGTGGCCGGACGTTCTTGCTAGAGCCATGGTTCCATCCTATAAATAAACAGGACATGCTGTACTGCTAAATATTTGTGTCATGTTGTATCTTATATACAGTGGCTTGTTATCAAGTGTGGTTGTCTTTAATAAAAAAAAAATTATAATGACATTTAAGTGCTTCAGATTCTATTATCCAATAAACACAAACGTTGGCACCTCAAAATATCAATCGAACAGGAATATCTATGACAATGTATATTTTAACTGGCAAAATGTCATATTGACACATCACGCCAATGTGCATGGTGGATCATCTGACTTACTTGCTAAACTATTGGATTAAATTATTATTGAATTAGGTTAGTGATTTGCACTCTTATTGTGGGGAAGAAACTGGTACCAAATGTTTACCGACTGATCTTGTGGGATATCTACAAATCCTCGTTGACTCGTTCCATCTAGTATATTATGCTAGTCTGTTATTGGGGTGTGTTAATGTTTCTTCTTGTTTGCTGAGTGTGTCCCAATATTTCAAGAAACTCTACCTACCAATAAAGGCAATATTGCAAATTTGCAAAGTAATTTTTACAGTACATAAGTTATGTCTCATCATAGCTAATTATTCATCCTTTACTGTAAGCCTGTAACATGTCCTAGTATCAATGTATTAGTATCTGAACTGACACAGCACACAGAATTTGTAATTGTGTGTCTCGCTGAACGAATAACATGATTGAAAACAACATTCGCAATGCCAGTTTGTGATGTTTGAATAATATATTTACTGAAAAATATTGCAGGCATGCTGGCACATTCACAGTGGTCAACCTGAAAATAGGAACTGCGTAACTATGAAAGGCAGTATTTTTGAAAACTTATTTAGTGAATATTGTAAAACCTTAATTTATTCTTTAGACCTATTTATTTTAATGTTTTAAAGTATTTATTAAAATATTTTATTAAAGTAATTTTTAAGTTTATTCAAATAATCAAAGAAAATATGTTTTAATGTCTTAACATATTTAATTTACCTTTATAGATACATTTCAAATAAATTATTCTCTACTTTTTTAATTAATTTTTTATTTATGCTAATGTTTTAAATTATATATTATTTCAATCTATTTTAACAAATATATTTTGCATGTTTTATGTACCTATTTCAATCTGTATTGATTGCCCAGAGAATGAAATAAACCAACCAAAATCTAGGTGCTATATTATCGTTCATGCGAATTGATGGGGACATCTATGATCTGGCTTGCATTCAGCTGTGTTTTAATGTTACGGTCATGTTTAACACATGTAGCTTTACCTTATTTATATGCCTCTGTTCATGCAAACGTGATACCATTCAATGTAGGATAAAATAAAACTAATAATAATGAATAACAATATCGAACGGTTTAACTCGCTTGGACTTGGTCCTAGACCTAGTTAGCGGCTCCATGATCCCATGTCATGTACATACCTTCTAGAACGTTAACTGTGGTGGATGTTTATAAAATATATCAGTATGTACATAAGTCATAACGACAGACATCGCAATGTGTCTAATGGTACAAGATTTAAATAATTTAGACACAGAAGACTTAATATTTACTAACCTTCTTGCGCGCGCTGACTTGGCTACGGCGATGGAAGGTTTCGACCGGTAACCCGTTTCAACGACTATCGTTGGTGATTAAATATCGCGCCAATATCGTTTGCACAGCTCTAAATTTCAAAACTCGACGTCGCCAACGTTTCTGCGGATCTTGACCCACTATATACGATGAGAAACATCCCATTCGAAGCAAGGTTCTTCGAACGGATGTTCTTCTTCGAAGTTCGGGTATCTGACAACATTGTGTTTACAACGGCGATAAGCATTATTATGCGTCATCGGACACGTGACTTTAAGGCCGGTTCTGCGTGCTGAATGGTTATACAACAGGAAGAGGCGGACCGGGGCGCGTTAATGGCCGCCTCTACGGAGCCGAGGATTTCAGTGAAATTATCCACTTTGAAATTATTTTACTAATAAACCACTGTCGTTAAAAATGTGATTACCGTTCAGAATGGTTGCTTTGTATTAGCTCTTTCACGTGCATATCACGTAATATTTCCCTTTTGGCTTCCTTTAACTAATAATAAAAACAAATTCAAAGTATCCTTGCATATTTATTCATAAATGTGTGGTGGCGAAAACGTGTAAAAAAGATATATTCTATATATTTATTAGCACCATATCATTAAACTAAGTCACTATATAAATTGCCAGCTAGTACTTAGATCAGGTAATTGTTTTGATATGTCCTATGATATTCTGTGTTGGCGTCAGGCCAAAAGAAGCGGTTTGTTTGCCATTACTTGTTCAAAAGCACCGAATAGAAATAGCATTATACCGGTTGTTTGAATGTTTTATAGTGTTGAATACATATGCTTTTCTGCGTAATGACTCAGATTAATTGGTGATGTCAACACGACAGATCACTCACTGTCTGTTGCAGGAGAAATGGACGGGTGTCACATTTCAAAGTACGATCTGGGGATTTAAGGTAGTACAATCTCACCAATCATCCAAATCACTTGTATCAGTAAGGAGTGGAATCAATCAGTTGTGAAATGTTCAATAACATAACTACGCCAATGTTGTACAGAATGTAGGAAAGGTCTTAATGGTATCCTACGGAAAAATCTAATGTGGTCATAGATCTAACTAGAACATAAGTCCGTGCTTTTTTTGTAATATTTTTGAAATTATCAAAAAAAGACGCTGTTATGCCTTTCAATATTTTGTGAACTACTGGTAAAATAAATAAATGCCTCAATGTTCAAAACTTCTTCCCAAAAGTATAGTATACCAGTGTCATGTTAAGCCAAACTCGTCAGGATCACAAGGCTGCATGTCCGGCAAAACATCAACATCAATTAGGGATTTTTATGTATAAATCCGTTAATGATCAACTCCCAGACAACTTGACTTCTATGCTTAAACTAACAGAAAACATTCATAACCATAATCTTAGAAATTTTAATGGGTTTTACATTCAAAACATAAGAACAAACAACAGAAAGTTTACAATAAATTATTCTGGTCCAGTCTTCTGGAATACACTACCTCAACATATAAGAAAGCTTAGAACAGTAAAACAATTTAAAGGTAAGCTAAAGGAGTTATTACTGATGGGATATGTATCTTAGGCATTTATAAGGATTATGTAACGTAGTTATAGTATTATTTTATTATTTATCATTACTTGTATTTATTTTTAGACTTATTTAAGTACTTAGTAATAGTAATATTGGTAGTTGTAGTATTCTAATATTATCATTCATGATAATGATATTTATTTATTTTTATATGTTTAGTTTACTTTTATAATAATGTCCATAAAGTTTTATGTTCTTGGTGGTCCTCGATATAAGCCCCTAGGGGTTTCTAGAGGATCTCCACGGTTACATTTTATAATCATGTTTATGCTTATGTTTGTATGTTGTTGTTGTTGTGACCGAAATAAAGTTCAATTCAAAAAAAAGATTTTCAAATGATAATTTTTGTATTTTTCCCATTCTCGAAAGCCAGGCATTCTTGCGTTGCACTACAGTATCCCTAGCTGATCGACTCCACAAACCATGGAAGTGAGGTGAGTTGAAGTAAACATTGTTGGCAATAGAATGTATCACACGATAGGTGTAGGAACAGCCAAATACTCACACCAGTTTGAAGATCGCTATGTCACGGATGGGAATCCCAATATAAAAACACATTCGCGTACTAACTGCTGCGTGTAATAAGAGCAGTGTGTGGCTGACTTCATCCTACATTATATCACGACTGAAGACATTAAGAGTAATTTCACTAGTTCAAGATGAGTGGAGTTTTGTAGAGGGGTATGCATGCTAGCAGTACTGTATTCTGGTACTGACGTGATTAGCAGCGACCTTTGGTGTGCAAGGACGACTTTTCTATAGGCTTCAGTGTATTACAAATAAGTCACACGTCGAAGTGTCAGTGCCAGCATCACTAGAGGTTCGTCTCCGACTGATACTATTCGATAGAAAGTGTTGCTACATGTCCGCAGAGGAATCAACTGTGATCGGACTGTGTACTTAATAAAATTCATGTCCTTGTACTCGCTGACAAGATCAGTTTGTTTCACGGGAAACTAAATCATGGTGAGGACAATACAAAAATGCAAGCTCAGAGACAGGAGTTTTCATGCAGCGGTTCATGACATAAAGATAAAAGTGCATGTAACATGATGCAATTTAAAGCGGAAGACTGCCTTCAATACCACTGTTAAAGCACCAGTTCAGTCAATGACTTGACTGCAACAGAGGCAATAAATGAAAAGAAACCACTTACAAAATTGCAATTAGGGTTGGCGGTATATAAGTATATATATATGTATCTAATCTATGTAATCTATCTAATCCATCTAATTAATTTATACGATCCATCTGATCCAAATAATCCATGTAATTATCTAATCTGTCAATGACCCTTTCAGGTGCCTCTACCTTGTTTTACATTGTGTAGGTGCTAGCAGTGTTAAAGTTTAAAATTTAAATTATCATATACCCAAGAAAGGCGGTATACGCGTAGATAGATAGGTTGGATTAACGATAAGCCAAAGGGCTTCCTTGTCTAACGACCATCTAGATTTCATTATCTAGGTGGAATTCGTGTTAAATATTGTGTCCAGAACAACAGTTACATGTCCAACAGTTACATGTCCAAATTCACGGGTAAGGTAGTAAGTCCAAAATGATAAAGTCAACTTTCGAACGATCTCATTCTCATTTTTCTCTACGTAACAATCTTGATAAATCGTGTTACATATTGATTCCAGATCAATACAATAACAGTATTGTTCACTTTTTATAGATCAGCGTGCAAAAACCACCACCAGTGATATTATTTGTGTCATTATGTCTCTGTCAAAACGAACAAACATACAAACTTAAATGACTACACCGCCACTCTAGAATGGTAACCAAGACGTGTAATAATAAAAAAATTATTGGAACTTGACAATTACCATCATACCAAAAGATAATTGACAGTACCGCATGCTATCTTTTGACGTGAGCATACATTGAATAAAGAAGTGCTGGTAGATGGCGCCTTTAGTCCATTATTTAAGTGGCTTTTCACACCTCATATGGATTGAATTTTAGTTGCTTTCTTTTTTGAGTTACTTTACACACGTAATAGTTGAGTGGCAGCAGATCAGCATATATATATCATTTTTTTGTGTGATACGCTTAAAATATCTCCTCAATATAGTACAACGTTGTCCTATACTAACGTACAAATATTGTGAATTACCTACTTAGAACTAACTAAAGGTAACATGCTTAGGTGAACAATTTACCTCAATTTGCGGAGAGATGACATACGTGTGATACTGTCACCAAGAGTTTGGCCAGACTCAACATCACTCAGATTGTTCCAACTCAATCTGGAACACAATTGTTGCATTAGATGATTCATGGCAAGCTGCTGTAAAATATATTGCTGTATGGTATAACCTATATTATATCAAATATGCAATTAAAGACCAGCGGAAATAAACATATTCAACACACGACTTCCTCTGATAGCATTACTTAAACATATTGAGCACTCAGGCAGTTCGAGTTGTAATGCCTGCAGTGCACTTAAAAAAATATTATTTTGTATCTAGTGTTTGACCAAATAAATACTACTGTTCTGTCATGGACGGAATGTATATCCACAATTTTGCGATAGTAACATTCTTCTACCAGTTTCATATTCCCTTTATACTCTCAGATCAGATTCCACTTAAAGCATTACCCCCACCTCTGTAGCTGCTAGCTATTTTTATGTGGCTTTGAATTTTGTAATGGACATCTTGTCTGACTATACATATAAACTTTTATTATGTTTCTCTCATATAACTATTGATATATATTTATATTATTTTTCCCCACATCAAAACATAATTACTTTTTATGTTTATATAAAATAATAAAACGATGTATTGATCAAATTTTATTTTACCTGGTAGATTGACCTACGAACACTTGTCCCAAACTAACATTTAGTATGATTTAAAACCCTACAGTTATCTTTAGATGTCACATAGATGATATTTCTCACGTTTGTATAGCAAAGTTGAAGTCACGATATATATGTCTACGTTTACTATAGTACATACAGTAATTTTGGTCCAGGGTGGGGAGCAGGTGTTGTGAAAATAATACAGGAAACATATCAGGTATTTAACAGTCTGCCAACTAGGCCACATAGACACTGGCCAAATGTTTTTTGGCTCTTTGGGACAACTTGATCAGACTTTAACAGATTTAAAGAAATACATTTGATTAAGTATTAACAGTCACATTAGAGTGTACTGAGAAACATATATTTGGATCTTGGAAGACCATAGTGGGAACATAGAATGATTCAATCAAACACATATTTCGCGAGCGAAGTGGCAGCAGCCTAAGACACAGATGTTCTTTAAAGCAAATTTTGAAGAAGAAAATACATCTTGAAAGCAGGACTCATGCCAACTCTGGTGCAGTGAAGATCCAGACTTGAAGTGCTGCTACATATTCAGTGAGTTCAATTAAGCCTCCTTTCTCCTTTACACTTTCATTACCTGTTTCCGCACCAGTTCATTGAGTATTGCCGATAATAAATATATATATATATAAATATATATATTATATATATATTTACACACAAAACTCACATAAGTTCTTCCAACTTTGTGCAGTGACTCAGGGCGTGTGTCACGGGGACCATTGCTGCTGCTCCAATTCCACATTTTTGCAGCCTGCAAACACATTGTAGATATTCTGGAATAGATTGACATCAAATAAAATCTAACCTTTAAAAACATATCATCACAAT
This sequence comes from Oasisia sp. SBJ-2009, assembly GCA_964017155.1. Classification (NCBI taxonomy): domain Eukaryota; kingdom Metazoa; phylum Annelida; class Polychaeta; order Sabellida; family Siboglinidae; genus Oasisia; species Oasisia sp. SBJ-2009. The sequence goes on from OZ024862.1 coordinate 11,269,134, forward strand.
GTTGTTATTGAATAGTCGCAACTTTAACCTTTCAATAATTTATTTAATTAACCTCTTTAAGGATTCACAATATGTTAATAAACTCAATTAATCAGAAAATGTATATTATCATATAAAAAGTACTTTCGTATATAGTACATACTGAAGATTCACACAGTGCAATGTTGTTGTAATACATATACTTGGTATATGTTGTTTAACTAATAATAAAACAAATCAAAGTATCCTTGGATATTTTCTCATAAAAGAGTGTTGACAAAATATAAAAAAGATATATTCTATACATTTATTAACACCAGATCATTACACTAGGTCACTATTTAAAATGCCAGCTAGCACTTTGACTTAGCTCAGATAATTGTTTTGATATGTCCTATAATATTCTGTTTTGACGTCAGACCAAAATAGGTGGTTTGTTTGCCATTACCTGTTCAAAGAGTACCGAATAGAAATAGCATTATACCAGTTGTGTGAATTGTTTTGTAGTGTTGCATATAGATGCTTTGCTGCGTATTGACACTAATTAAGTGGTGATTGTAACATGACAGTTGATTCACTGTCTGTTGCAGGACAAATGAAAGGGTGTCATCTTTCAAAGTACGATCTGGGAAATTAAGGTAGTACAATTTCACGCAAACGCAAGACCACCTGGATGCATCCTCGTTCCAAACACTGGCATATGATCGACTTCATCATCACGAGGTGTCGGGATAAGATGGACATCCACAGCACCCGAGCCATGCGTGGGGCAAACTGCTGGACCGATCACCAGATGCTGAGATCAAAAGTGGCTTTCAGAATACGACAAAAGCACAACAGGCAAGGGACAAATAAGCCGACCAAGCTCAACACTGCAAAACTAAGTACCATCAGCCATAGGGAGAGTTTTTTTTTTTTTTTTTTTTTTTTTTGAGCAGGAGATGGACAGTGCTCTCGCCCACTGGGAGGAGAAGGAAAACTCAACACCAGACGAGGAATGGGCAGCTCTGCAGCAGGTTGTGTACAACACAGCCAAGACATATATTGGCAAGCCAGACAGAAAACACCAGGACTGGTTCGACCCCAACGACCAGGAGCTACAGACTCTTATGAGCAGAAGAGATCAAGCCCACCAGAGAGTGTTGCAAACCAGGAGCACTAGATCCACCACTGCAGCATACAAAGATGCCTGCAGACTGCTACAAAAACACACCCGTGCACTGAAGTCGGACTGGTGGGAAAGGAAAGCAGTGGAGCTGCAGAGAGCTGCCGAGAGTAACAACATGAAGGGCTTCTACAATGGACTGAAGGAAGGGTGGGGACCCAAAAAGAAGGGACCTGTTCAACTAAAATCAACAGACGGAATGGAAACCTTCTCTGACAGCAAGAGAGTTGTGGCAAGATGGAGTGAACACTTCCAGAAGCTACTCAACGTCCCTGGCGACATAGATCACGAAGCTCTGGACAACATCCCGCAGCGCATTACCAAGACAAGCCTTGATGAGATTCCAACTATGGATGAGATGGCTAGAGCAATCGCCAGCCTGAAAGATGGCAAAGCACCTGGAGGAGATGGAATTCCTGCAGAAGTATGGAAGCATGGAGGAGACAATCTGTTCAGCAGACTGCACCAACTAATCACCAATTAGGGAGATGGGTTCTGTACCACAAGCATGGAAGGATGCAAGCATTATAACCATCTACAAGAAAGGTGATCGAACAGACTGTGGGAACTATAGAGGAATCTCTCTTCTTTCCATAGCAGGCAAGATCTTCGCCAGGATCCTCCTCAACAGACTATCTACCCACCTAACACCAGAGGTAGTTCCGGAGACACAATGTGGCTTCAAAGGTAACCGGAGCACCGTGGATATGATATTTTGTCTCCGACAACTACAAGAAAAGTGCATTGAGCAGGACCGACCACTGTACATGGCATTTGTCGACTTCAGTAAGGCGTTCGATACAGTTGGGAGGACCGGACTATGGCAGCTACTGAAGAAGTATGGCTGCCCAGAGAAGTTCACAACAATGATCGAGGCACTACATACCGGAATGATGGCGACTGTTAATGTTGGAGGGGAAGTCTCGGAATCGTTCAGGGTCACAAATGGGGTCAAGCAAGGCTGAGTACTGGCGCCCACGCTCTTTTCCATCTTCCTATCAGCAATGCTCGACAATGCTTTCCGAGACATGGGGGATGGCATCTACATACAGTCCAGACAGAGCGCTGACCTATTCAACGTCGCACACTTCAGAGCGAAGACCAAGACTACACGGATACTGATGAGGGAGCTGCTATTCGCAGATGACAGTGCACTGGTTGCACACTCTGCTGAAGAGATGCAGAAAATAGTGGATGCTTTTTCCAATGCGTCAAAGAAGTTCGGCCTGAAGATTAACATCAAGAAGACCGAGGTGCTGTACCAACCCAACTCTACAAGAACCCGAGAGGAGGATATCATGGTTGATGGAAACAAGCTGAACTCTGTTATGGAATTCACCTACCTCGGAAGCACTATATCAAGTGACGGATGCATTGACGATGAAATACAGAGGAGGATGGCCAAGGCTAGTGCATCTTTCGGCCGACTACGCCAGAGACTCTGGAACAACCACCATGTGTCCATGCGGGTTAAAGGCAAGATATACCGTGCAATTGTGCTGTCCACCCTCCTATACGGAGCCGAGGCCTGGACAGTGTACAGACGACAGGTGAAAAAGTTGCATGCCTTCATGATGCGACATCTGCGTTCGATCATGAGGATAACCTGGTTGGACAAAGTGACAAACAAGGAAATACTCGAACGGACAGGGCTGCCATCTATGGAAGATCTTCTGATCAGAAAGAATCTCCGGTGGACTGGACACCTCATGAGGATGTCATCAGACAGGCTACCGAAGCAGGTTCTCTACTCCCAACTGTCTTCTGGTCACAGAAAGAGAGGGCGCCCTCGTCTCCGGTTCAAAGATACCATCCAGAGAAACCTGAAGCTGAGAGACATAAAGATCGACTCCTGGACATCACTCTCACAGCAGAGAGACAAATGGAGAGCAAGAGTCAAGTGATGGAAGCAGTCTTTGTCGCTTCGCGACCGACAGCATGATGATGATGATGACAATTTCACCAATCATCCAAATCACATGTATCAGTAAGCAGTGGAATCAATCAGCTGTGAAATGTTCAATAACACAGCAACTCCAATGTTGTAGAAAATAAAAGAAATGTCTTAATGGTATCCTACTGAGAAACCTAATATAGTCATAGTTGTAACTTGAATACATTGGAGTGCTTTATATGTAATAAATTTGAAATTATCACCAAAAGCTGCTGTCGTGCCTTTCAATATTGCCATGATTACTGATAGCCAGACTGTGATTTTGTGATCTACTGGTAAAATAAATAAATGCCTTACTGTTCAAAACTACTTCACACAATTATAGTATATATATATTTATATGTCATGTTAAGCCAGACTTGTCAGGATCACAAAGTTGCATGTCCGGCAAAAGGCTTAATAAAATGATGATTTTTGTATCTTTCTTATTCTCGAAAGCCAGGCGTTGTTGCGTTGCACTACAGTATCCCTGGCTGATCGTCTCCTCAATCGGAGAAAGTTAGGTAAGTTGAAGAAAACATTGTTGGCAAAAGAATTAATCACTCTATAGTTATAGGAACAGCTCAATGCAGACACCAATTTGAAGATCGCGACGTCATGGATGGGAACACCAATACAAAAAACACATTCACATACTAACTGCTGCGTATAATACGAGCAGTGTGAGGCTAACTTCATCTAACATTATATCACCACTGAATACATTAGGAGTAATTTAACTAGTTCATGTTGAGTGGAGTTTTGTAAACGGATATGCATGCTACCAGTACAGTATTCTGGTACTGACGTGATTAGCAGCGACCTCTGGTGTGCAAGGATAACTGTTCTATTGGCTTCAGTGTATTACACCAGTTACAAATAAGTCCCATGTCGAAGTGTCAGTGTCAGCATCACTTGAGGTTCGTCTCCGACCGTTACTATTTGATAGAAAGTGTTGCTACTTGTCCGCACAGGAATCAACAGTGATCGGACAGTGTACTTTATGAAATTCATGTCCTTGTACTCGCTGACAAGATCACTTTGTTTCACGGGACACTAACTCATGGTGAAGACAATACAAAATTGCAAGCTCGGAGACAGCAGTTTCCATGCAGCGGCTCCTGATATCAAGAGAAAAGTGCATGTAACATGATGCAATATGAACCGGAAGACTGCCTTCAATAGCACAGTGAAAGAATCGGTTTACTCAATCATTTGACTGTAACGTTTTATAGATCAGCGTGCAAATATTGATATTATTTGTTTCATGATGTATATGCCAAAGCGAATAAACAAACAACTTTAAATGACAACACTGCCACTCTAGAATGGAAACGAAGACTCTGTGTAATAAAAAAAAAATAACTGGTACTTTGAAATTTACAATCATAGCAAAAGATAATTGACACTACCTCGTGCTATCTTGTGGGAGGAGCATACATTGAATAAAGGACTGCTGGTAGATGGTGCCTTTAGACCAATACTTAATTGGCTTTTCAAATCTCATATGGATCCTATTTTAGTCGCTTTCTTTTTTGAGTTACTTTACACACGAAATAGTTGAGTGGCAGAAAATCAGCAGATATATATCATTCCTTTTGTGATAGGCTTAATATATTTCCTCAATATAGTACAATGGCGTCCTGTCCTAACGAACAAATATTGTCAATTACTTACTTAGAATTAACTAAAGTTAACATGCTGAGATGAAAACCTACCACAACTTGCGGAGTGATGACATACGTGTGATACTGTCACCAAGAGCTTGGGCAGATTCGGCGTCACTCAGATTGTTCCCACTCAATCTGCAACACAATTGTTGCTTTAGGTGATTCATTGCACACTGCTGTAAAATATATTGCTGTATGGTATAAGCTACATGATATCAAATATGCAATTAAAGCCCAGTGGAAATAAACATATTCAACACACAACTTGCTGTGATAGAATAAGCATCACTTAATCACATTGAGCACTAAGGCTGTTGGATTTGTAATGCCTGCAGTGCACTTAGAAACTTTTACTGTTGTGTATCTAGTGTTTTACCAAATATATACTACTGTTCTATCATGAACGGCACGAATCTTTATTACTTTGCGATAATAACATTCTCCTACCAGTTTCATATTCCAATGATACTGTCACGATATCGTTAATTTACAGGGACAAACATCTCAACATCTCAGAGTGTGAAACTTGTAAAAATGGTTTCCGGCCTCCGTGCTTCGGGGCTTGTGTCTATGAACCAAGCTGGACTGCAAATCTACGTGTTGTATTTTTGCCTGCAATAGTCATTCTTACATTGTTATGTTTCACGTTGCAAACGTTACACATACTATTAGATCAGATTCCGCTTAAAGCATGTCTCCCACCTCTGTAGCTGATAACCAATTTGATGTGGCTTTGATTTTTATAATGCACATCTTGCCTGAATATGGATATATACTTTTATTATGTTTCTCACATATTGCTATAGATATATATTTATATTATGTTTCCCACATTAAAACATAATTTATTTTTATGTTTGTATAAAGTAATAAAACCATTACAGTTGTATTGATGAAACTGTATCATACCGGGTAGATTGACCTAGGAACACGTGTCGCAAATTACCGTTTAGTATCATATAAAACTCTACATTTGTCTTTAGATGGCACATATATCATAACTCTCACATTTGTACAGCAAAGTGGAAGTCACGATATATATGTCTACATTTAATATAGTACATACAGTAATGTGACTGAATTATTTCTCAACAAAGTTGGTTACCAGTGAAAATGTACCAGTTTTAGGGCATTGGAAGACCATTGAACTCAGAAGTCACGATATATATGTCTACATTTAATATAGTACACACAGTAATTGTGGTCCAGGGTGGGGAGCAGGTGTTGTGAAAGTAATACAGGAAACATATCAGGTATTTAACAGTCTGCCAACTAGGCCACATAGACACTGGCCAAATTTTTTTTGGCTCTTTGGGACAACTTGATCAGACTTTAGACAGATTTAAAGAAATACATTTGATTAAGTATTAACAGTCACATTACAGTGTACTGAGAAACATCTATTCAAAATTAGAAAAAAAACGTTACCGAATTATTTCTCAACAACATTGCATACCAGCGAAAATGTACCAATTTTGGGATCTTGGAAGACCATAGTGGGAACCTAGACTGATTCAATCAAACACATATTTCGCGAGCGAAGTGGCAGCAGCCTAAGACACAGATGTTCTTTAAAGCAAATTTTGAAGAAGAAAATACATCTTGAAAGCAGGACTCATGCCAACTCTGGTGCAGTGAAGATCCAGACTTGAAGTGCTGCTACATATTCAGTGAGATCAATTAAGCCTGCTTTCTCCTTTACACTTTCATTACCTGTTTCCGCACCAGTTCATTGAGTATTGCCGATAATAAAAATATATATATATATATATATATATATATAAATAAATATATTATATATATATATATATTTACACACAAAACTCACAGAAGTTCTTCCAACTTTGTGCAGTGACTCAGGGCGTGTGTCACGGGGACCATTGCTGCTGCTCCAATTCCACATTTTTGCAACCTGCAAACACATTGTAGATATTCTGGAATAGATTGACATCAAATAAAATCTAACCTTTAAAAACATATCATCACAATGTTGTTATTGAATAGTCGCAACTTTAACCTTTCAATAATTTATTTAATTAACCTCTTTAAGGATTCACAATATGTTAATGAACTCAATTAATCAGAAAATGTATATTATCATATAAAAAGTACTTTCATATATAGTACATACTGAAGATTCACACAGTGCAATGTTGTTGTAATACATATACTTGGTATATGTTGTTTAACTAATAATAAAACCAAATCAAAGTATTCTTGGATATTTTCTCATAAAAGAGTGTTGAAAAAATATAAAAAAGATATATTCTATACATTTATTAACACCAGATCATTACACTAGGTCACTATATAAAATGCCAGCTAGCACTTTGACTTAGCTCAGATAATTGTTTTGATATGTCCTATAATATTCTGTTTTGACGTCAGACCAAAATACGTGGTTTGTTTGCCATTACCTGTTCAAAGAGTACCGAATAGAAATAGCATTATACCAGTTGTGTGAATTGTTGTGTAGTGTTGCATATAGATGCTTTGCTGCGTATTGACACTAATTAAGAGGTGATTGCAACATGACAGTTGATTCACTGTCTGTTGCAGGACAAATGAAAGGGTGTCATCTTTCAAAGTACGATCTGGGAAATTAAGGTAGTACAATTTCACGCAAACGCAAGACCACCTGGATGCATCCTCGTTCCAAACACTGGCATATGATCGACTTCAACATCACGAGGTGTCGGGATAAGATGGACATCCACAGCACCCGAGCCATGCGTGGAGCAAACTGCTGGACCGATCACCAGATGCTGAGATCAAAAGTGGCTTTCAGAATACGACAAAAGCACAACAGGCAAGGGACAAATAAGCCGACCAAGCTCAACACTGCAAAACTAAGTACCATCAGCCATAGGGAGAGTTTTTTTTTTTTTTTTTTTTTTTTTTTTGAGCAGGAGATTGACAGTGCTCTCGCCCACTGGGAGGAGAAGGAAAACTCAACACCAGACGAGGAATGGGCAGCTCTGCAGCAGGTTGTGTACAACACAGCCAAGACATATATTGGCAAGCCAGACAGAAAACACCAGGACTGGTTCGACCCCAACGACCAGGAGCTACAGACTCTTATGAGCAGAAGAGATCAAGCCCACCAGAGAGTGTTGCAAACCAGGAGCACTAGATCCACCACTGCAGCATACAAAGATGCCTGCAGACTGCTACAAAAACACACCCGTGCACTGAAGTCGGACTGGTGGGAAAGGAAAGCAGTGGAGCTGCAGAGAGCTGCCGAGAGTAACAACATGAAGGGCTTCTACAATGGACTGAAGGAAGGGTGGGGACCCAAAAAGAAGGGACCTGTTCAACTAAAATCAACAGACGGAATGGAAACCTTCTCTGACAGCAAGAGAGTTGTGGCAAGATGGAGTGAACACTTCCAGAAGCTACTCAACGTCCCTGGCGACATAGATCACGAAGCTCTGGACAACATCCCGCAGCGCATTACCAAGACAAGCCTTGATGAGATTCCAACTATGGATGAGATGGCTAGAGCAATCGCCAGCCTGAAAGATGGCAAAGCACCTGGAGGAGATGGAATTCCTGCAGAAGTATGGAAGCATGGAGGAGACAATCTGTTCAGCAGACTGCACCAACTAATCACCAATTAGGGAGATGGGTTCTGTACCACAAGCATGGAAGGATGCAAGCATTATAACCATCTACAAGAAAGGTGATCGAACAGACTGTGGGAACTATAGAGGAATCTCTCTTCTTTCCATAGCAGGCAAGATCTTCGCCAGGATCCTCCTCAACAGACTATCTACCCACCTAACACCAGAGGTAGTTCCGGAGACACAATGTGGCTTCAAAGGTAACCGGAGCACCGTGGATATGATATTTTGTCTCCGACAACTACAAGAAAAGTGCATTGAGCAGGACCGACCACTGTACATGGCATTTGTCGACTTCAGTAAGGCGTTCGATACAGTTGGGAGGACCGGACTATGGCAGCTACTGAAGAAGTATGGCTGCCCAGAGAAGTTCACAACAATGATCGAGGCACTACATACCGGAATGATGGCGACTGTTAATGTTGGAGGGGAAGTCTCGGAATCGTTCAGGGTCACAAATGGGGTCAAGCAAGGCTGAGTACTGGCGCCCACGCTCTTTTCCATCTTCCTATCAGCAATGCTCGACAATGCTTTCCGAGACATGGGGGATGGCATCTACATACAGTCCAGACAGAGCGCTGACCTATTCAACGTCGCACACTTCAGAGCGAAGACCAAGACTACACGGATACTGATGAGGGAGCTGCTATTCGCAGATGACAGTGCACTGGTTGCACACTCTGCTGAAGAGATGCAGAAAATAGTGGATGCTTTTTCCAATGCGTCAAAGAAGTTCGGCCTGAAGATTAACATCAAGAAGACCGAGGTGCTGTACCAACCCAACTCTACAAGAACCCGAGAGGAGGATATCATGGTTGATGGAAACAAGCTGAACTCTGTTATGGAATTCACCTACCTCGGAAGCACTATATCAAGTGACGGATGCATTGACGATGAAATACAGAGGAGGATGGCCAAGGCTAGTGCATCTTTCGGCCGACTACGCCAGAGACTCTGGAACAACCACCATGTGTCCATGCGGGTTAAAGGCAAGATATACCGTGCAATTGTGCTGTCCACCCTCCTATACGGAGCCGAGGCCTGGACAGTGTACAGACGACAGGTGAAAAAGTTGCATGCCTTCATGATGCGACATCTGCGTTCGATCATGAGGATAACCTGGTTGGACAAAGTGACAAACAAGGAAATACTCGAACGGACAGGGCTGCCATCTATGGATGATCTTCTGATCAGAAAGAATCTCCGGTGGACTGGACACCTCATGAGGATGTCATCAGACAGGCTACCGAAGCAGGTTCTCTACTCCCAACTGTCTTCTGGTCACAGAAAGAGAGGGCGCCCTCGTCTCCGGTTCAAAGATACCATCCAGAGAAACCTGAAGCTGAGAGACATAAAGATCGACTCCTGGACATCACTCTCACAGCAGAGAGACAAATGGAGAGCAAGAGTCAAGTGATGGAAGCAGTCTTTGTCGCTTCGCGACCGACAGCATGATGATGATGATGACAATTTCACCAATCATCCAAATCACATGTATCAGTAAGCAGTGGAATCAATCAGCTGTGAAATGTTCAATAACACAGCAACTCCAATGTTGTAGAAAATAAAAGAAATGTCTTAATGGTATCCTACTGAGAAACCTAATATAGTCATAGTTGTAACTTGAATACATTGGAGTGCTTTATATGTAATAAATTTGAAATTATCACCAAAAGCTGCTGTCGTGCCTTTCAATATTGCCATGATTACTGATAGCCAGACTGTGATTTTGTGATCTACTGGTAAAATAAATAAATGCCTTACTGTTCAAAACTACTTCACACAATTATAGTATATATATATTTATATGTCATGTTAAGCCAGACTTGTCAGGATCACAAAGTTGCATGTCCGGCAAAAGGCTTAATAAAATGATGATTTTTGTATCTTTCTTATTCTCGAAAGCCAGGCGTTGTTGCGTTGCACTACAGTATCCCTGGCTGATCGTCTCCTCAATCGGAGAAAGTTAGGTAAGTTGAAGAAAACATTGTTGGCAAAAGAATTAATCACTCTATAGTTATAGGAACAGCTCAATGCAGACACCAATTTGAAGATCGCGACGTCATGGATGGGAACACCAATACAAAAAACACATTCACATACTAACTGCTGCGTATAATACGAGCAGTGTGAGGCTAACTTCATCTAACATTATATCACCACTGAATACATTAGGAGTAATTTAACTAGTTCACGTTGAGTGGAGTTTTGTAAACGGATATGCATGCTACCAGTACAGTATTCTGGTACTGACGTGATTAGCAGCGACCTCTGGTGTGCAAGGATAACTGTTCTATTGGCTTCAGTGTATTACACCAGTTACAAATAAGTCCCATGTCGAAGTGTCAGTGTCAGCATCACTTGAGGTTCGTCTCCGACCGTTACTATTTGATAGAAAGTGTTGCTACTTGTCCGCACAGGAATCAACAGTGATCGGACAGTGTACTTTATGAAATTCATGTCCTTGTACTCGCTGACAAGATCACTTTGTTTCACGGGACACTAACTCATGGTGAAGACAATACAAAATTGCAAGCTCGGAGACAGCAGTTTCCATGCAGCGGCTCCTGATATCAAGAGAAAAGTGCATGTAACATGATGCAATATGAACCGGAAGACTGCCTTCAATAGCACAGTGAAAGAATCGGTTTACTCAATCATTTGACTGTAACGTTTTATAGATCAGCGTGCAAATATTGATATTATTTGTTTCATGATGTATATGCCAAAGCGAATAAACAAACAACTTTAAATGACAACACTGCCACTCTAGAATGGAAACGAAGACTCTGTGTAATAAAAAAAAAATAACTGGTACTTTGAAATTTACAATCATAGCAAAAGATAATTGACACTACCTCGTGCTATCTTGTGGGAGGAGCATACATTGAATAAAGGACTGCTGGTAGATGGTGCCTTTAGACCATTACTTAATTGGCTTTTCAAATCTCATATGGATCCTATTTTAGTCGCTTTCTTTTTTGAGTTACTTTACACACGAAATAGTTGAGTGGCAGAAAATCAGCAGATATATATCATTCCTTTTGTGATAGGCTTAATATATTTCCTCAATATAGTACAATGGCGTCCTGTCCTAACGAACAAATATTGTCAATTACTTACTTAGAATTAACTAAAGTTAACATGCTGAGATGAAAACCTACCACAACTTGCGGAGTGATGACATACGTGTGATACTGTCACCAAGAGCTTGGGCAGATTCGGCGTCACTCAGATTGTTCCCACTCAATCTGCAACACAATTGTTGCTTTAGGTGATTCATTGCACACTGCTGTAAAATATATTGCTGTATGGTATAAGCTACATGATATCAAATATGCAATTAAAGCCCAGTGGAAATAAACATATTCAACACACAACTTGCTGTGATAGAATAAGCATCACTTAATCACATTGAGCACTAAGGCTGTTGGATTTGTAATGCCTGCAGTGCACTTAGAAACTTTTACTGTTGTGTATCTAGTGTTTTACCAAATATATACTACTGTTCTATCATGAACGGCACGAATCTTTATTACTTTGCGATAATAACATTCTCCTACCAGTTTCATATTCCAATGATACTGTCACGATATCGTTAATTTACAGGGACAAACATCTCAACATCTCAGAGTGTGAAACTTGTAAAAATGGTTTCCGGCCTCCGTGCTTCGGGGCTTGTGTCTATGAACCAAGCTGGACTGCAAATCTACGTGTTGTATTTTTGCCTGCAATAGTCATTCTTACATTGTTATGTTTCACGTTGCAAACGTTACACATACTATTAGATCAGATTCCGCTTAAAGCATGTCTCCCACCTCTGTAGCTGATAACCAATTTGATGTGGCTTTGATTTTTATAATGCACATCTTGCCTGAATATGGATATATACTTTTATTATGTTTCTCACATATTGCTATAGATATATATTTATATTATGTTTCCCACATTAAAACATAATTTATTTTTATGTTTGTATAAAGTAATAAAACCATTACAGTTGTATTGATGAAACTGTATCATACCGGGTAGATTGACCTAGGAACACGTGTCGCAAATTACCGTTTAGTATCATATAAAACTCTACATTTGTCTTTAGATGGCACATATATCATAACTCTCACATTTGTACAGCAAAGTGGAAGTCACGATATATATGTCTACATTTAATATAGTACATACAGTAATGTGACTGAATTATTTCTCAACAAAGTTGGTTACCAGTGAAAATGTACCAGTTTTAGGGCATTGGAAGACCATTGAACTCAGAAGTCACGATATATATGTCTACATTTAATATAGTACACACAGTAATTGTGGTCCAGGGTGGGGAGCAGGTGTTGTGAAAGTAATACAGGAAACATATCAGGTATTTAACAGTCTGCCAACTAGGCCACATAGACACTGGCCAAATTTTTTTTGGCTCTTTGGGACAACTTGATCAGACTTTAGACAGATTTAAAGAAATACATTTGATTAAGTATTAACAGTCACATTACAGTGTACTGAGAAACATCTATTCAAAATTAGAAAAAAAACGTTACCGAATTATTTCTCAACAACATTGCATACCAGCGAAAATGTACCAATTTTGGGATCTTGGAAGACCATAGTGGGAACCTAGACTGATTCAATCAAACACATATTTCGCGAGCGAAGTGGCAGCAGCCTAAGACACAGATGTTCTTTAAAGCAAATTTTGAAGAAGAAAATACATCTTGAAAGCAGGACTCATGCCAACTCTGGTGCAGTGAAGATCCAGACTTGAAGTGCTGCTACATATTCAGTGAGATCAATTAAGCCTGCTTTCTCCTTTACACTTTCATTACCTGTTTCCGCACCAGTTCATTGAGTATTGCCGATAATAAAAATATATATATATATATATATATATATATATAAATAAATATATTATATATATATATATATTTACACACAAAACTCACAGAAGTTCTTCCAACTTTGTGCAGTGACTCAGGGCGTGTGTCACGGGGACCATTGCTGCTGCTCCAATTCCACATTTTTGCAACCTGCAAACACATTGTAGATATTCTGGAATAGATTGACATCAAATAAAATCTAACCTTTAAAAACATATCATCACAATGTTGTTATTGAATAGTCGCAACTTTAACCTTTCAATAATTTATTTAATTAACCTCTTTAAGGATTCACAATATGTTAATGAACTCAATTAATCAGAAAATGTATATTATCATATAAAAAGTACTTTCATATATAGTACATACTGAAGATTCACACAGTGCAATGTTGTTGTAATACATATACTTGGTATATGTTGTTTAACTAATAATAAAACCAAATCAAAGTATTCTTGGATATTTTCTCATAAAAGAGTGTTGAAAAAATATAAAAAAGATATATTCTATACATTTATTAACACCAGATCATTACACTAGGTCACTATATAAAATGCCAGCTAGCACTTTGACTTAGCTCAGATAATTGTTTTGATATGTCCTATAATATTCTGTTTTGACGTCAGACCAAAATACGTGGTTTGTTTGCCATTACCTGTTCAAAGAGTACCGAATAGAAATAGCATTATACCAGTTGTGTGAATTGTTGTGTAGTGTTGCATATAGATGCTTTGCTGCGTATTGACACTAATTAAGAGGTGATTGCAACATGACAGTTGATTCACTGTCTGTTGCAGGACAAATGAAAGGGTGTCATCTTTCAAAGTACGATCTGGGAAATTAAGGTAGTACAATTTCACGCAAACGCAAGACCACCTGGATGCATCCTCGTTCCAAACACTGGCATATGATCGACTTCATCATCACGAGGTGTCGGGATAAGATGGACATCCACAGCACCCGAGCCATGCGTGGAGCAAACTGCTGGACCGATCACCAGATGCTGAGATCAAAAGTGGCTTTCAGAATACGACAAAAGCACAACAGGCAAGGGACAAATAAGCCGACCAAGCTCAACACTGCAAAACTAAGTACCATCAGCCATAGGGAGAGTTTTTTTTTTTTTTTTTTTTTTTTTTTGAGCAGGAGATTGACAGTGCTCTCGCCCACTGGGAGGAGAAGGAAAACTCAACACCAGACGAGGAATGGGCAGCTCTGCAGCAGGTTGTGTACAACACAGCCAAGACATATATTGGCAAGCCAGACAGAAAACACCAGGACTGGTTCGACCCCAACGACCAGGAGCTACAGACTCTTATGAGCAGAAGAGATCAAGCCCACCAGAGAGTGTTGCAAACCAGGAGCACTAGATCCACCACTGCAGCATACAAAGATGCCTGCAGACTGCTACAAAAACACACCCGTGCACTGAAGTCGGACTGGTGGGAAAGGAAAGCAGTGGAGCTGCAGAGAGCTGCCGAGAGTAACAACATGAAGGGCTTCTACAATGGACTGAAGGAAGGGTGGGGACCCAAAAAGAAGGGACCTGTTCAACTAAAATCAACAGACGGAATGGAAACCTTCTCTGACAGCAAGAGAGTTGTGGCAAGATGGAGTGAACACTTCCAGAAGCTACTCAACGTCCCTGGCGACATAGATCACGAAGCTCTGGACAACATCCCGCAGCGCATTACCAAGACAAGCCTTGATGAGATTCCAACTATGGATGAGATGGCTAGAGCAATCGCCAGCCTGAAAGATGGCAAAGCACCTGGAGGAGATGGAATTCCTGCAGAAGTATGGAAGCATGGAGGAGACAATCTGTTCAGCAGACTGCACCAACTAATCACCAATTAGGGAGATGGGTTCTGTACCACAAGCATGGAAGGATGCAAGCATTATAACCATCTACAAGAAAGGTGATCGAACAGACTGTGGGAACTATAGAGGAATCTCTCTTCTTTCCATAGCAGGCAAGATCTTCGCCAGGATCCTCCTCAACAGACTATCTACCCACCTAACACCAGAGGTAGTTCCGGAGACACAATGTGGCTTCAAAGGTAACCGGAGCACCGTGGATATGATATTTTGTCTCCGACAACTACAAGAAAAGTGCATTGAGCAGGACCGACCACTGTACATGGCATTTGTCGACTTCAGTAAGGCGTTCGATACAGTTGGGAGGACCGGACTATGGCAGCTACTGAAGAAGTATGGCTGCCCAGAGAAGTTCACAACAATGATCGAGGCACTACATACCGGAATGATGGCGACTGTTAATGTTGGAGGGGAAGTCTCGGAATCGTTCAGGGTCACAAATGGGGTCAAGCAAGGCTGAGTACTGGCGCCCACGCTCTTTTCCATCTTCCTATCAGCAATGCTCGACAATGCTTTCCGAGACATGGGGGATGGCATCTACATACAGTCCAGACAGAGCGCTGACCTATTCAACGTCGCACACTTCAGAGCGAAGACCAAGACTACACGGATACTGATGAGGGAGCTGCTATTCGCAGATGACAGTGCACTGGTTGCACACTCTGCTGAAGAGATGCAGAAAATAGTGGATGCTTTTTCCAATGCGTCAAAGAAGTTCGGCCTGAAGATTAACATCAAGAAGACCGAGGTGCTGTACCAACCCAACTCTACAAGAACCCGAGAGGAGGATATCATGGTTGATGGAAACAAGCTGAACTCTGTTATGGAATTCACCTACCTCGGAAGCACTATATCAAGTGACGGATGCATTGACGATGAAATACAGAGGAGGATGGCCAAGGCTAGTGCATCTTTCGGCCGACTACGCCAGAGACTCTGGAACAACCACCATGTGTCCATGCGGGTTAAAGGCAAGATATACCGTGCAATTGTGCTGTCCACCCTCCTATACGGAGCCGAGGCCTGGACAGTGTACAGACGACAGGTGAAAAAGTTGCATGCCTTCATGATGCGACATCTGCGTTCGATCATGAGGATAACCTGGTTGGACAAAGTGACAAACAAGGAAATACTCGAACGGACAGGGCTGCCATCTATGGAAGATCTTCTGATCAGAAAGAATCTCCGGTGGACTGGACACCTCATGAGGATGTCATCAGACAGGCTACCGAAGCAGGTTCTCTACTCCCAACTGTCTTCTGGTCACAGAAAGAGAGGGCGCCCTCGTCTCCGGTTCAAAGATACCATCCAGAGAAACCTGAAGCTGAGAGACATAAAGATCGACTCCTGGACATCACTCTCACAGCAGAGAGACAAATGGAGAGCAAGAGTCAAGTGATGGAAGCAGTCTTTGTCGCTTCGCGACCGACAGCATGATGATGATGATGACAATTTCACCAATCATCCAAATCACATGTATCAGTAAGCAGTGGAATCAATCAGCTGTGAAATGTTCAATAACACAGCAACTCCAATGTTGTAGAAAATAAAAGAAATGTCTTAATGGTATCCTACTGAGAAACCTAATATAGTCATAGTTGTAACTTGAATACATTGGAGTGCTTTATATGTAATAAATTTGAAATTATCACCAAAAGCTGCTGTCGTGCCTTTCAATATTGCCATGATTACTGATAGCCAGACTGTGATTTTGTGATCTACTGGTAAAATAAATAAATGCCTTACTGTTCAAAACTACTTCACACAATTATAGTATATATATATTTATATGTCATGTTAAGCCAGACTTGTCAGGATCACAAGGTTGCATGTCCGGCAAAAGGCTTAATAAAATGATGATTTTTGTATCTTTCTTATTCTCGAAAGCCAGGCGTTGTTGCGTTGCACTACAGTATCCCTGGCTGATCGTCTCCTCAATCGGAGAAAGTTAGGTAAGTTGAAGAAAACATTGTTGGCAAAAGAATTAATCACTCTATAGTTATAGGAACAGCTCAATGCAGACACCAATTTGAAGATCGCGACGTCATGGATGGGAACACCAATACAAAAAACACATTCACATACTAACTGCTGCGTATAATACGAGCAGTGTGAGGCTAACTTCATCTAACATTATATCACCACTGAATACATTAGGAGTAATTTAACTAGTTCACGTTGAGTGGAGTTTTGTAAACGGATATGCATGCTACCAGTACAGTATTCTGGTACTGACGTGATTAGCAGCGACCTCTGGTGTGCAAGGATAACTGTTCTATTGGCTTCAGTGTATTACACCAGTTACAAATAAGTCCCATGTCGAAGTGTCAGTGTCAGCATCACTTGAGGTTCGTCTCCGACCGTTACTATTTGATAGAAAGTGTTGCTACTTGTCCGCACAGGAATCAACAGTGATCGGACAGTGTACTTTATGAAATTCATGTCCTTGTACTCGCTGACAAGATCACTTTGTTTCACGGGACACTAACTCATGGTGAAGACAATACAAAATTGCAAGCTCGGAGACAGCAGTTTCCATGCAGCGGCTCCTGATATCAAGAGAAAAGTGCATGTAACATGATGCAATATGAACCGGAAGACTGCCTTCAATAGCACAGTGAAAGAATCGGTTTACTCAATCATTTGACTGTAACGTTTTATAGATCAGCGTGCAAATATTGATATTATTTGTTTCATGATGTATATGCCAAAGCGAATAAACAAACAACTTTAAATGACAACACTGCCACTCTAGAATGGAAACGAAGACTCTGTGTAATAAAAAAAAAAATAACTGGTACTTTGAAATTTACAATCATAGCAAAAGATAATTGACACTACCTCGTGCTATCTTGTGGGAGGAGCATACATTGAATAAAGGACTGCTGGTAGATGGTGCCTTTAGACCATTACTTAATTGGCTTTTCAAATCTCATATGGATCCTATTTTAGTCGCTTTCTTTTTTGAGTTACTTTACACACGAAATAGTTGAGTGGCAGAAGATCAGCAGATATATATCATTCCTTTTGTGATAGGCTTAATATATTTCCTCAATATAGTACAATGGCGTCCTGTCCTAACGAACAAATATTGTCAATTACTTACTTAGAATTAACTAAAGTTAACATGCTGAGATGAAAACCTACCACAACTTGCGGAGTGATGACATACGTGTGATACTGTCACCAAGAGCTTGGGCAGATTCGGCGTCACTCAGATTGTTCCCACTCAATCTGCAACACAATTGTTGCTTTAGGTGATTCATTGCACACTGCTGTAAAATATATTGCTGTATGGTATAAGCTACATGATATCAAATATGCAATTAAAGCCCAGTGGAAATAAACATATTCAACACACAACTTGCTGTGATAGAATAAGCATCACTTAATCACATTGAGCACTAAGGCTGTTGGATTTGTAATGCCTGCAGTGCACTTAGAAACTTTTACTGTTGTGTATCTAGTGTTTTACCAAATATATACTACTGTTCTATCATGAACGGCACGAATCTTTATTACTTTGCGATAATAACATTCTCCTACCAGTTTCATATTCCAATGATACTGTCACGATATCGTTAATTTACAGGGACAAACATCTCAACATCTCAGAGTGTGAAACTTGTAAAAATGGTTTCCGGCCTCCGTGCTTCGGGGCTTGTGTCTATGAACCAAGCTGGACTGCAAATCTACGTGTTGTATTTTTGCCTGCAATAGTCATTCTTACATTGTTATGTTTCACGTTGCAAACGTTACACATACTATTAGATCAGATTCCGCTTAAAGCATGTCTCCCACCTCTGTAGCTGATAACCAATTTGATGTGGCTTTGATTTTTATAATGCACATCTTGCCTGAATATGGATATATACTTTTATTATGTTTCTCACATATTGCTATAGATATATATTTATATTATGTTTCCCACATTAAAACATAATTTATTTTTATGTTTGTATAAAGTAATAAAACCATTACAGTTGTATTGATGAAACTGTATCATACCGGGTAGATTGACCTAGGAACACGTGTCGCAAATTACCGTTTAGTATCATATAAAACTCTACATTTGTCTTTAGATGGCACATATATCATAACTCTCACATTTGTACAGCAAAGTGGAAGTCACGATATATATGTCTACATTTAATATAGTACATACAGTAATGTGACTGAATTATTTCTCAACAAAGTTGGTTACCAGTGAAAATGTACCAGTTTTAGGGCATTGGAAGACCATTGAACTCAGAAGTCACGATATATATGTCTACATTTAATATAGTACACACAGTAATTGTGGTCCAGGGTGGGGAGCAGGTGTTGTGAAAGTAATACAGGAAACATATCAGGTATTTAACAGTCTGCCAACTAGGCCACATAGACACTGGCCAAATTTTTTTTGGCTCTTTGGGACAACTTGATCAGACTTTAGACAGATTTAAAGAAATACATTTGATTAAGTATTAACAGTCACATTACAGTGTACTGAGAAACATCTATTCAAAATTAGAAAAAAAACGTTACCGAATTATTTCTCAACAACATTGCATACCAGCGAAAATGTACCAATTTTGGGATCTTGGAAGACCATAGTGGGAACCTAGACTGATTCAATCAAACACATATTTCGCGAGCGAAGTGGCAGCAGCCTAAGACACAGATGTTCTTTAAAGCAAATTTTGAAGAAGAAAATACATCTTGAAAGCAGGACTCATGCCAACTCTGGTGCAGTGAAGATCCAGACTTGAAGTGCTGCTACATATTCAGTGAGATCAATTAAGCCTGCTTTCTCCTTTACACTTTCATTACCTGTTTCCGCACCAGTTCATTGAGTATTGCCGATAATAAATATATATATATATATATATATATATATATATATATAAATAAATATATTATATATATATATATATTTACACACAAAACTCACAGAAGTTCTTCCAACTTTGTGCAGTGACTCAGGGCGTGTGTCACGGGGACCATTGCTGCTGCTCCAATTCCACATTTTTGCAACCTGCAAACACATTGTAGATATTCTGGAATAGATTGACATCAAATAAAATCTAACCTTTAAAAACATATCATCACAATGTTGTTATTGAATAGTCGCAACTTTAACCTTTCAATAATTTATTTAATTAACCTCTTTAAGGATTCACAATATGTTAATGAACTCAATTAATCAGAAAATGTATATTATCATATAAAAAGTACTTTCATATATAGTACATACTGAAGATTCACACAGTGCAATGTTGTTGTAATACATATACTTGGTATATGTTGTTTAACTAATAATAAAACCAAATCAAAGTATTCTTGGATATTTTCTCATAAAAGAGTGTTGAAAAAATATAAAAAAGATATATTCTATACATTTATTAACACCAGATCATTACACTAGGTCACTATATAAAATGCCAGCTAGCACTTTGACTTAGCTCAGATAATTGTTTTGATATGTCCTATAATATTCTGTTTTGACGTCAGACCAAAATACGTGGTTTGTTTGCCATTACCTGTTCAAAGAGTACCGAATAGAAATAGCATTATACCAGTTGTGTGAATTGTTGTGTAGTTTTGCATATAGATGCTTTGCTGCGTATTGACACTAATTAAGAGGTGATTGCAACATGACAGTTGATTCACTGTCTGTTGCAGGACAAATGAAAGGGTGTCATCTTTCAAAGTACGATCTGGGAAATTAAGGTAGTACAATTTCACCAATCATCCAAATCACATGTGTCAGTAAGCAGTGGAATCAATCAGCTGTGAAATGTTCAATAACACAGCAACTCCAATGTTGTAGAAAATAAAGGAAATGTCTTAATGGTATCCTACTGAGAAACCTAATATGGTCATAGTTGTAACTAGAATACATTGGAGTGCTTTATATGTAATAAATTTGAAATTATCACCAAAAGATGCTGTCGTGCCTTTCAATATTGCCATGATTGCTGATAGCCAGATTGTGATTTTGTGATCTACTGGTAAAATAAATAAATGCCTTACTGTTCAAAACTACTTCACACAATTATAGTATATATATATTTATATGTCATGTTAAGCCAGACTTGTCAGGATCACAAGGTTGCATGTCCGGCAAAAGGCTTAATAAAATGATGATTTTTGTATCTTTCTTATTCTCGAAAGCCAGGCGTTGTTACGTTGCACTACAGTATCCCTGGCTGATCGTCTCCTCAATCGGAGAAAGTGAGGTAAGTTGAAGAAAACATTGTTGGCAAAATAAGTAATCACTCTATAGTTGTAGGAACAGCTCAATGCACACACCAATTTGAAGATCGCTACGTCATGGATGGGAACACCAATACAAAAAACACATTCACATACTAACTGCTGCATATAATACGAGCAGTGTGAGGCTAACTTCATCTAACATTATATCACCACTGAATACATTAGGAGTAATTTAACTAGTTCACGTTGAGTGGAGTTTTGTAAACGGATATGCATGCTACCAGTACAGTATTCTGGTACTGACGTGATTAGCAGCGACCTCTGGTGTGCAAGGATAACTGTTCTATAGGCTTCAGCGTATTACAGCAGTTACAAATAAGTCCCATGTCGAAGTGTCAGTGTCAGCATCACTTGAGGTTCTTTTCTGACTGTGACTATTTGATAGAAAGTATTGCTACTTGTCCACACAGGAATCAACAGTGATCGGACAGTGTACTTTATGAAATTCATGTCCTTGTACTCGCTGACAAGATCACTTTGTTTCACGGGACACTAACTCATGGTGAAGACAATACAAAATTGCAAGCTCGGAGACAGGAGTTTCCATGCAGCGGCTCCTGATATCAAGAGAAAAGTGCATGTAACATTATGCAATATAAACCGGAAGACTGCCTTCAATAGCACAGTGAAAGAATCGGTTTACTCAATCATTTGACTGCGACAGAAGCAATAAATGAAAAGAAACCACTTACAAAATTACAATTAAGGTTGGCGGTATATAAGTACATTTATCTATCTAATCTATGTAATCTAACAAATCCATCTAATTAATCTATTGGATCCATCAGTTCCAAATAATTACCTATGTATGTAATTACCTAATCTATCAATGACCCTCTCAGGTGCCTGTACTTTGTTTTACATTGTGTAGGTGCTAGCAGTGCTAATGTTTAAAAATTAACTTCTCATATACACAAGAAAGGCGGTATACACTTAAATAGATAGGTTGGATTCTCGATAAGCCAAAGGGCTTCTTTGTGTTACTGCCATCTAGATTTCATTCTCTAGGTGGAATTCGTGTTAAATCTTGTGACCAGAACAACAGTAACATGTCCAAATTGATGGGTTAGGTAGTAAGTCCAAAATGATAAAGTCAACTTTCTAACGATCTCATTCTGATCTTGTTCTAGGTAACAATCTTGTTAAATCATATAACACCTTGATTCCAGATCAATACAATAACAGTATTGTTCACGTTTTATAGATCAGCGTGCAAATATTGATATTATTTGTTTCATGATGTCTATGCCAAAGCGAATAAACAAACAACTTTAAATGACAACACTGCCACTCTAGAATGGAAACCAAGACTCTGAGTAATAATAAAAAAATTAACTGGTAATTTGAAATTTACAATCATAGCAAAAGATAATTGACACTACCTGGTGCTATCTTGTGGGAGGAGCATACATTGAATAAAGGAGTGCTGGTAGATGGTGCCTTTAGACCATTACTTAATTAGCTTTTCAAATCTCATATGGATCCTATTTTAGTCGCTTTCTTTTTTGAGTTACTTTACACACGAAATAGTTGAGTGGCAGAAGATCAGCAGATATATATCATTCCTTTTGTGATACGCTTAAAATATCCCCTCAATATAGCACAATGGCGTCCTGTCCTAACGAACAAATATTGTCAATTACTTACTTATAATTAACTAAAGTTAACATGCTGAGGGGAAAACTTACCACAACTTGCGGAGTGATGACATACGTGTGATACTCTCACCAAGAGCTTGAGCAGATTCGGCGTCACTCAGATTGTTCCCACTCAATCTGCAACACAATTGTTGCATTAGGTGATTCATTGCACACTGCTGTACAATATATTGCTGTACGGCATAAGCTACATTATATCAAATATGCAATTAAAGACCAGTGTAAATAAACATATTGAACACACAACTTGCTGTGATAGAATAAGCATCACTTAAACACACTTAGCACTAAGGTAGTTGGATTTGTAATGCCTGCAGTGCACATAAAAATAATTACTGTTGTGTATCTAGTGTTTTACCAAATAAATACTACTGTTCTATCATGGATGGCATGCATCTTTATTACTTTGCGATAGTAACATTCTCCTACCAGTTTCCTATTACCCTGATACCATTATATCATATTCCGATTAAAGCATGTCTCCCACCTCTGTAGCTGCTAACCAATTTGATGTGGCTTTTATAATGCACATCTTGTCTGACTATAGATATATACTTTTATTATGTTTCTCACATCTGACTATAGATATATATTTATATTATGTTTCCCATATTGAATTGAATTGAAATGTATTTCAACAACAACTACTACAGTGTACTACATTATAAATACAGTGCATGCAATACAATTGTTGAAAACATAATTTATTTTTATCTTAGTATAAAGTGATAAAACATTATTGATCAAACTGTATCATACCTGGTAGATTGATCTATGAACACTTGTCCCAAATTAACATTTAGTATCATTTAAAACCCTACATTTATCTGTAGATGGCACATATATCATGTTTCTCACATTTGTACAGCAAGGTGGAAGTCACGATATACATGTCTACATTTAATATAGAACATACAGTAATTATAATACAGGGTGGGGATCACTGATCTAAAAATAAACTGGATAGCGCTTTGGACTTCGCTGCCTGCGGTGAAATGAAGCCAGTCAGCCGCCATTAAACCAATCCTAAAACAAACGCTCAGTGGACCTTTTCAATGTTAAATGGCTCAACTTCAGCTACCAATTTCTTAATATTAGGCTAGTATTATTTGTGTCTAACTTTTTTATGGTACTATTAATTATTCATAATGGCAAATATGGTGTTTAGAATCAAACCAGTTACGCTAAAAAAATATTATTATTTTATTAAAGTGAAGAGAGGTGCAGCAGGATTTGGACCAAACCACTGTTCCAAAATGGGGTGCGAGGTTGTCACCGCTGCGTGGCGGTAAAAACGGAAAGCCTACTTTGGGGATCGTGCCAGAATTTACTTGTATCAAACATATTACCACCAATCTCTATATAATATATCATTGCCTTAACCCTAATCCAAATCCAAAACCCTAGCCCAAACTCACACCCACACCCCCATTTTGGAATAGTGGTTTGGGTCCAAACATGATCCCAGCAGCCGCCTGTTGTTTGCCTTGTTACTATGACGTGTTATTATGCTGTAGTATAACCTACGCAATCATCAGCTTAACACACTTTTGCTAAGTTGCACAACTTCCATCTTATCTGACAAACGTATAACACTAGCACAAACATAATGTCAAGTTAAAAATAGTCTTAGAAAAAAGGTAACGACCCTACTATACAGCAGATTGATGGCTGACGAATTATCATCTTAAAGTGGCATTTTAAATACATATAATTTTTTAATATTTAATCTTACTACGTTCTATCATGTTATTATATTTTAGTAGAGCATCTTTTTTATGTTACCACATTGTCTTATTGATGACATTTGTTTACTTGTATTTGAAAATATTTACATTGTAATTATTATACTATACTTAAATTTATTCTTAGTATATTTTGTTTATTTTTAGATCAGTGGGTGCAATGAGCAGTCTGCAGGCAACATCACGGGCTTAAACTCGAAGTCATATTCTCATGTAATGATAGCTTAAATACTAATATCCACCAAATGTAAGGTATTGTAATAATTACATCAGACAAATATTGCAGCAAAAACTGCATTTACATGTATGTGTATGCGATTAACAGCTACAATAATGTCAATCAGTAAAATGCAATTTACATTGTAACACCAGCACACATGTATATTCCAAACATTTTTTATATAGCTTGTTTACATTCGCACTGCCAACAATTACAACAAACCACATGTACTGCATGCCGATTATTTGTCTTTGGTCATGATTTAGTAGATGCATTGAAATACAAGTATGAATATATCAGGATTGGTCAAATGCCTGTGCAAATACAAATCAAAACATTACTTAAAGAACAACAACTAAATAACACAATATAAGTCTACTAAAGCTGCGTTCACATGTCAGTTGTCACAGATTTTACTGACCCAGTGCTTCATACACTGTAGTACAGCTTTGTTTACAAGTCTGAAAACAGTATCTAGCTCACTACAGCTGACTGCAGCGGCCGTAGTTCACCCAATTTATCATGATAAGGAAACGGGTGGGGGTGGCTGCAGAGTACGTACTGGGTGCTCTCATCTGTGTCATCATAAACATCCTGCTTACTGCAGAGGGAGTGTTGCCCTTATAGGAACAGAGTGACAGCTGGTGCACTAAATAACTAACTAACTAACTACCTAACTACCTAAGTAACTAACTAACTAACTAACTAACCACTATGTCACTAGACTGACTCGCTGTCATCTACAATTCTCAAAAACAAAACACACACGCTGAACTGGGACTGCCGCAGCACAAGCTCACTGAAGGAGTGGATCACACGTGCGTTTGTTATGGGATTGGTTCAATGGCGACGCTTCTACATCCGGTGGCTTCATTCTGAGACACTCGATCCGCAATACAGTTATTTTTAGATCAGTGGTGGGGATCAGGTTTTGCGAAGGTAATAAATAAAACATGCCAGGTGTTTAACAGTCTGCCAACTAGGCCACATAGACACAGGTCAAATTTGTCTTGGCTCTTTAGGACGACCTGATCAGATATTAGACAGATTTAAAGAAATACATTTGATTAACTATTTACAGTCACATAACTGAGAAATATCTAGTCGAAATTTGAAGAAAAAACTTCTGAATTATTTCTCAACAAAATTGGCTACCAGTGAAAATGTACCAGTTTTGAGGCCTTGAAAGACCATTGTGGGAACGTAGAATGATTCAATCAAACACATATTTCCCATCCAAAGCGGCAGTAGCCTAAGATACAACTGTTCTTCAATGCAAAATGTGAAGAAAAAGGTACATATTGAACACAGGAATCATGCCAACGCTGGTGCAGCGAAGACCCAGCCATTAAGTGCTGCTACATCTTCACTGAGATCAATGATTCCTCCTTTCTCCTTTACACATTCATTAGCTGTTCCTGTAACAGGTCATCGAGTATTGCTGAGAAAAAGTATATATATATATATATATATATATATATATATATATATATATATATATATATATATATATATATATATATATATATATATATATATATATATATATATATATATATATATATATATATATATATATATAAATATATATATATTGACACACAACACTCACCCAAGTTCTTCCAACTTTGTGCAGTGACTCAGGGCGCGTGTCACGGGGACCATGGCTGCTGCTCTAATTCCACATTCTTCCAACCTACAGACATATAGTAGATACTCTCGAATAGATAGACATCAAGCAAAATCTAATCTTGAAAAACATATCATCACAATGTTGTGATTGAACAGTCGCGACTTTAACCTGTCAATAATATCATAAATTAACCATTTTAAGTATTCACAATATGTTAATGAACTCACTGAATGAGAATAGTTATATTCGAATATATACACTACTTTCATATATAGTACATATTGAAGAGTCACACAGTGCAATTATGTTGTAATACTTATATTTGTTGTTTAACTAATAATAAAAACAAATTCAAAGTATCCTTGCATATTTATTCATAAATGTGTGGTGGCGAAAACGTGTAAAAAAGATATATTCTATATATTTATTAGCACCATATCATTAAACTAAGTCACTATATAAATTGCCAGCTAGTACTTAGATCAGGTAATTGTTTTGATATGTCCTATGATATTCTGTGTTGACGTCAGGCCAAAAGAAGCGGTTTGTTTGCCATTACTTGTTCAAAAGCACCGAATAGAAATAGCATTATACCGGTTGTTTGAATGTTTTATAGTGTTGAATACATATGCTTTTCTGCGTAATGACTCAGATTAATTGGTGATGTCAACACGACAGATCACTCACTGTCTGTTGCAGGAGAAATGGACGGGTGTCACATTTCAAAGTACGATCTGGGTATTTAAGGTAGTACAATCTCACCAATCATCCAAATCACTTGTATCAGTAAGGAGTGGAATCAATCAGTTGTGAAATGTTCAATAACATAACTACGCCAATGTTGTACAGAATGTAGGAAAGGTCTTAATGGTATCCTACGGAAAAATCTAATGTGGTCATAGATCTAACTAGAACATAAGTCCGTGCTTTTTTTGTAATATTTTTGAAATTATCAAAAAAAGACGCTGTTATGCCTTTCAATATTTTGTGAACTACTGGTAAAATAAATAAATGCCTCAATGTTCAAAACTTCTTCCCAAAAGTATAGTATACCAGTGTCATGTTAAGCCAAACTCGTCAGGATCACAAGGGTGCATGTCCGGCAAAACATCAACATCAATTAGGGATTTTTATGTATAAATCCGTTAATGATCAACTCCCAGACAACTTGAATTCTATGCTTAAACTAACAGAACACATTCATAACCATAATCTTAGAAATTTTAATGGGTTTTACATTCAAAACATAAGAACAAACAACAGAAAGTTTACAATAAATTATTCTGGTCCAGTCTTCTGGAATACACTACCTCAACATATAAGAAAGCTTAGAACAGTAAAACAATTTAAAGGTAAGCTAAAGGAGTTATTACTGATGGGATATGTATCTTAGGCATTTATAAGGATTATGTAACGTAGTTATAGTATTATTTTATTATTTATCATTACTTGTATTTATTTTTAGACTTATTTAAGTACTTAGTAATAGTAATATTGGTAGTTGTAGTATTCTAATATTATCATTCATGATAATGATATTTATTTATTTTTATATGTTTAGTTTACTTTTATAATAATGTCCATAAAGTTTTATGTTCTTGGTGGTCCTCGATATAAGCGCCTAGGGGTTTCTAGAGGATCTCCACGGTTACATTTTATAATCATGTTTATGCTTATGTTTGTATGTTGTTGTTGTTGTGACCGAAATAAAGTTCAATTCAAAAAAAAGATTTTCAAATGATGATTTTTGTATTTTTCCCATTCTCGAAAGCCAGGCATTCTTGCGTTGCACTACAGTATCCCTAGCTGATCGGCTCCACAAACCATGGAAGTGAGGTGAGTTGAAGTAAACATTGTTGGCAATAGAATGTATCACACGATAGGTGTAGGAACAGCCAAATACTCACACCAGTTTGAAGATCGCTATGTCACGGATGGGAATCCCAATATAAAAACACTGCTGCGTGTAATAAGAGCAGTGTGTGGCTGACTTCATCCTACATTATATCACGACTGAAGACATTAAGAGTAATTTCACTAGTTCAAGATGAGTGGAGTTTTGTAGAGGGGTATGCATGCTAGCAGTACTGTATTCTGGTACTGACGTGATTAGCAGCGACCTTTGGTGTGCAAGGACGACTTTTCTATAGGCTTCAGTGTATTACAAATAAGTCACACGTCGAAGTGTCAGTGCCAGCATCACTAGAGGTTCGTCTCCGACTGATACTATTCGATAGAAAGTGTTGCTACATGTCCGCAGAGGAATCAAATGTGATCGGACTGTGTACTTAATAAAATTCATGTCCTTGTACTCGCTGACAAGATCAGTTTGTTTCACGGGAAACTAAATCATGGTGAGGACAATACAAAAATGCAAGCTCAGAGACAGGAGTTTTCATGCAGCGGTTCATGACATAAAGATAAAAGTGCATGTAACATGATGCAATTTAAAGCGGAAGACTGCCTTCAATACCACTGTTAAAGCACCAGTTCAGTCAATGACTTGACTGCAACAGAGGCAATAAATGAAAAGAAACCACTTACAAAATTGCAATTAGGGTTGGCGGTATATAAGTATATATATATGTATCTAATCTATGTAATCTATCTAATCCATCTAATTAATCTATACGATCCATCTGATCCAAATAATCCATGTAATTATCTAATCTGTCAATGACCCTTTCAGGTGCCTCTACCTTGTTTTACATTGTGTAGGTGCTAGCAGTGTTAATGTTTAAAATTTAAATTATCATATACCCAAGAAAGGCGGTATACGCGTAGATAGATAGGTTGGATTAACGATAAGCCAAAGGGCTTCCTTGTCTAACGACCATCTAGATTTCATTATCTAGGTGGAATTCGTGTTAAATATTGTGTCCAGAACAACAGTTACATGTCCAACAGTTACATGTCCAAATTCACGGGTAAGGTAGTAAGTCCAAAATGATAAAGTCAACTTTCGAAAGATCTCATTCTCATTTTTCTCTACGTAACAATCTTGATAAATCGTGTTACATATTGATTCCAGATCAATACAATAACAGTATTGTTCACTTTTTATAGATCAGCGTGCAAAAACCACCACTAGTGATATTATTTGTGTCATTATGTCTCTGTCAAAACGAACAAACATACAAACTTAAATGACAACACCGCCACTCTAGAATGGTAACCAAGACGTGTAATAATAAAAAAAATATTGGAACTTGACAATTACCATCATACCAAAAGATAATTGACAGTACCGCATGCTATCTTTTGACGTGAGCATACATTGAATAAAGAAGTGCTGGTAGATGGCGCCTTTAGTCCATTATTTAAGTGGCTTTTCACACCTCATATGGATTGAATTTTAGTTGCTTTCTTTTTTGAGTTACTTTACACACGTAATAGTTGAGTGGCAGCAGATCAGCATATATATATCATTTTTTTGTGTGATACGCTTAAAATATCTCCTCAATATAGTACAACGTTGTCCTATACTAACGTACAAATATTGTGAATTACCTACTTAGAACTAACTAAAGGTAACATGCTTAGGTGAACAATTTACCTCAATTTGCGGAGAGATGACATACGTGTGATACTGTCACCAAGAGCTTGGCCAGACTCAACATCACTCAGATTGTTCCAACTCAATCTGGAACACAATTGTTGCATTAGATGATTCATGGCAAGCTGCTGTAAAATATATTGCTGTATGGTATAACCTATATTATATCAAATATGCAATTAAAGACCAGCGGAAATAAACATATTCAACACACGACTTCCTCTGATAGCATTACTTAAACATATTGAGCACTCAGGCAGTTCGAGTTGTAATGCCTGCAGTGCACTTAAAAAAATATTATTTTGTATCTAGTGTTTGACCAAATAAATACTACTGTTCTGTCATGGACGGAATGTATATCCACAATTTTGCGATAGTAACATTCTTCCACCAGTTTCATATTCCCTTTATACTCTCAGATCAGATTCCACTTAAAGCATTACCCCCACCTCTGTAGCTGCTAGCTATTTTTATGTGGCTTTGAATTTTGTAATGGACATCTTGTCTGACTATACATATACACTTTTATTATGTTTCTCTCATATAACTATTGATATATATTTATATTATTTTTCCCCACATCAAAACATAATTACTTTTTATGTTTATATAAAATAATAAAACGATGTATTGATCAAATTTTATTTTACCTGGTAGATTGACCTACGAACACTTGTCCCAAACTAACATTTAGTATGATTTAAAACCCTACAGTTATCTTTAGATGTCACATAGATGATATTTCTCACGTTTGTATAGCAAAGTTGAAGTCACGATATATATGTCTACGTTTACTATAGTACATACAGTAATTGTGGTCCAGGGTGGGGAGCAGGTGTTGTGAAAATAATACAGGAAACATATCAGGTATTTAACAGTCTGCCAACTAGGCCACATAGACACTGGCCAAATGTTTTTTGGCTCTTTGGGACAACTTGATCAGACTTTAACAGATTTAAAGAAATACATTTGATTAAGTATTAACAGTCACATTACAGTGTACTGAGAAACATATATTTGGTTCTTGGAAGACCATAGTGGGAACATAGAATGATTCAATCAAACACATATTTCGCGAGCGAAGTGGCAGCAGCCTAAGACACAGATGTTCTTTAAAGCAAATTTTGAAGAAGAAAATACATCTTGAAAGCAGGACTCATGCCAACTCTGGTGCAGTGAAGATCCAGACTTGAAGTGCTGCTACATATTCAGTGAGTTCAATTAAGCCTCCTTTCTCCTTTACACTTTCATTACCTGTTTCCGCACCAGTTCATTGAGTATTGCCGATAATAAATATATATATATATAAATATATATATTATATATATATTTACACACAAAACTCACATAAGTTCTTCCAACTTTGTGCAGTGACTCAGGGCGTGTGTCACGGGGACCATTGCTGCTGCTCCAATTCCACATTTTTGCAGCCTGCAAACACATTGTAGATATTCTGGAATAGATTGACATCAAATAAAATCTAACCTTTAAAAACATATCATCACAATGTTGTTATTGAATAGTCGCAACTTTAACCTTTCAATAATTTATTTAATTAACCTCTTTAAGGATTCACAATATGTTAATAAACTCAATTAATCAGAAAATGTATATTATCATATAAAAAGTACTTTCATATATAGTACATACTGAAGATTCACACAGTGCAATGTTGTTGTAATACATATACTTGGTATATGTTGTTTAACTAATAATAAAACAAATCAAAGTATCCTTGGATATTTTCTCATAAAAGAGTGTTGACAAAATAAAAAAAATATATATTCTATACATTTATTAACACCAGATCATTACACTAGGTCACTATTTAAAATGCCAGCTAGCACTTTGACTTAGCTCAGATAATTGTTTTGATATGTCCTATAATATTCTGTTTTGACGTCAGACCAAAATAGGTGGTTTGTTTGCCATTACCTGTTCAAAGAGTACCGAATAGAAATAGCATTATACCAGTTGTGTGAATTGTTTTGTAGTGTTGCATATAGATGCTTTGCTGCGTATTGACACTAATTAAGTGGTGATTGTAACATGACAGTTGATTCACTGTCTGTTGCAGGACAAATGAAAGGGTGTCATCTTTCAAAGTACGATCTGGGAAATTAAGGTAGTACAATTTCACGCAAACGCAAGACCACCTGGATGCATCCTCGTTCCAAACACTGGCATATGATCGACTTCAACATCACGAGGTGTCGGGATAAGATGGACATCCACAGCACCCGAGCCATGCGTGGAGCAAACTGCTGGACAGATCACCAGATGCTGAGATCAAAAGTGGCTTTCAGAATACGACAAAAGCACAACAGGCAAGGGACAAATAAGCCGACCAAGCTCAACACTGCAAAACTAAGTACCATCAGCCATAGGGAGTTTTTTTTTTTTTTTTTTTTTTTTTTTTTTGAGCAGGAGATGGACAGTGCTCTCGCCCACTGGGAGGAGAAGGAAAACTCAACACCAGACGAGGAATGGGCAGCTCTGCAGCAGGTTGTGTACAACACAGCCAAGACATATATTGGCAAGCCAGACAGAAAACACCAGGACTGGTTCGACCCCAACGACCAGGAGCTACAGACTCTTATGAGCAGAAGAGATCAAGCCCACCAGAGAGTGTTGCAAACCAGGAGCACTAGATCCACCACTGCAGCATACAAAGATGCCTGCAGACTGCTACAAAAACACACCCGTGCACTGAAGTCGGACTGGTGGGAAAGGAAAGCAGTGGAGCTGCAGAGAGCTGCCGAGAGTAACAACATGAAGGGCTTCTACAATGGACTGAAGGAAGGGTGGGGACCCAAAAAGAAGGGACCTGTTCAACTAAAATCAACAGACGGAATGGAAACCTTCTCTGACAGCAAGAGAGTTGTGGCAAGATGGAGTGAACACTTCCAGAAGCTACTCAACGTCCCTGGCGACATAGATCACGAAGCTCTGGACAACATCCCGCAGCGCATTACCAAGACAAGCCTTGATGAGATTCCAACTATGGATGAGATGGCTAGAGCAATCGCCAGCCTGAAAGATGGCAAAGCACCTGGAGGAGATGGAATTCCTGCAGAAGTATGGAAGCATGGAGGAGACAATCTGTTCAGCAGACTGCACCAACTAATCACCAATTAGGGAGATGGGTTCTGTACCACAAGCATGGAAGGATGCAAGCATTATAACCATCTACAAGAAAGGTGATCGAACAGACTGTGGGAACTATAGAGGAATCTCTCTTCTTTCCATAGCAGGCAAGATCTTCGCCAGGATCCTCCTCAACAGACTATCTACCCACCTAACACCAGAGGTAGTTCCGGAGACACAATGTGGCTTCAAAGGTAACCGGAGCACCGTGGATATGATATTTTGTCTCCGACAACTACAAGAAAAGTGCATTGAGCAGGACCGACCACTGTACATGGCATTTGTCGACTTCAGTAAGGCGTTCGATACAGTTGGGAGGACCGGACTATGGCAGCTACTGAAGAAGTATGGCTGCCCAGAGAAGTTCACAACAATGATCGAGGCACTACATACCGGAATGATGGCGACTGTTAATGTTGGAGGGGAAGTCTCGGAATCGTTCAGGGTCACAAATGGGGTCAAGCAAGGCTGAGTACTGGCGCCCACGCTCTTTTCCATCTTCCTATCAGCAATGCTCGACAATGCTTTCCGAGACATGGGGGATGGCATCTACATACAGTCCAGACAGAGCGCTGACCTATTCAACGTCGCACACTTCAGAGCGAAGACCAAGACTACACGGATACTGATGAGGGAGCTGCTATTCGCAGATGACAGTGCACTGGTTGCACACTCTGCTGAAGAGATGCAGAAAATAGTGGATGCTTTTTCCAATGCGTCAAAGAAGTTCGGCCTGAAGATTAACATCAAGAAGACCGAGGTGCTGTACCAACCCAACTCTACAAGAACCCGAGAGGAGGATATCATGGTTGATGGAAACAAGCTGAACTCTGTTATGGAATTCACCTACCTCGGAAGCACTATATCAAGTGACGGATGCATTGACGATGAAATACAGAGGAGGATGGCCAAGGCTAGTGCATCTTTCGGCCGACTACGCCAGAGACTCTGGAACAACCACCATGTGTCCATGCGGGTTAAAGGCAAGATATACCGTGCAATTGTGCTGTCCACCCTCCTATACGGAGCCGAGGCCTGGACAGTGTACAGACGACAGGTGAAAAAGTTGCATGCCTTCATGATGCGACATCTGCGTTCGATCATGAGGATAACCTGGTTGGACAAAGTGACAAACAAGGAAATACTCGAACGGACAGGGCTGCCATCTATGGAAGATCTTCTGATCAGAAAGAATCTCCGGTGGACTGGACACCTCATGAGGATGTCATCAGACAGGCTACCGAAGCAGGTTCTCTACTCCCAACTGTCTTCTGGTCACAGAAAGAGAGGGCGCCCTCGTCTCCGGTTCAAAGATACCATCCAGAGAAACCTGAAGCTGAGAGACATAAAGATCGACTCCTGGACATCACTCTCACAGCAGAGAGACAAATGGAGAGCAAGAGTCAAGTGATGGAAGCAGTCTTTGTCGCTTCGCGACCGACAGCATGATGATGATGATGACAATTTCACCAATCATCCAAATCACATGTATCAGTAAGCAGTGGAATCAATCAGCTGTGAAATGTTCAATAACACAGCAACTCCAATGTTGTAGAAAATAAAAGAAATGTCTTAATGGTATCCTACTGAGAAACCTAATATAGTCATAGTTGTAACTTGAATACATTGGAGTGCTTTATATGTAATACATTTGAAATTATCACCAAAAGCTGCTGTCGTGCCTTTCAATATTGCCATGATTACTGATAGCCAGACTGTGATTTTGTGATCTACTGGTAAAATAAATAAATGCCTTACTGTTCAAAACTACTTCACACAATTATAGTATATATATATTTATATGTCATGTTAAGCCAGACTTGTCAGGATCACAAGGTTGCATGTCCGGCAAAAGGCTTAATAAAATGATGATTTTTGTATCTTTCTTATTCTCGAAAGCCAGGCGTTGTTGCGTTGCACTACAGTATCCCTGGCTGATCGTCTCCTCAATCGGAGAAAGTTAGGTAAGTTGAAGAAAACATTGTTGGCAAAAGAATTAATCACTCTATAGTTATAGGAACAGCTCAATGCAGACACCAATTTGAAGATCGCGACGTCATGGATGGGAACACCAATACAAAAAACACATTCACATACTAACTGCTGCGTATAATACGAGCAGTGTGAGGCTAACTTCATCTAACATTATATCACCACTGAATACATTAGGAGTAATTTAACTAGTTCACGTTGAGTGGAGTTTTGTAAACGGATATGCATGCTACCAGTACAGTATTCTGGTACTGACGTGATTAGCAGCGACCTCTGGTGTGCAAGGATAACTGTTCTATTGGCTTCAGTGTATTACACCAGTTACAAATAAGTCCCATGTCGAAGTGTCAGTGTCAGCATCACTTGAGGTTCGTCTCCGACCGTTACTATTTGATAGAAAGTGTTGCTACTTGTCCGCACAGGAATCAACAGTGATCGGACAGTGTACTTTATGAAATTCATGTCCTTGTACTCGCTGACAAGATCACTTTGTTTCACGGGACACTAACTCATGGTGAAGACAATACAAAATTGCAAGCTCGGAGACAGCAGTTTCCATGCAGCGGCTCCTGATATCAAGAGAAAAGTGCATGTAACATGATGCAATATGAACCGGAAGACTGCCTTCAATAGCACAGTGAAAGAATCGGTTTACTCAATCATTTGACTGTAACGTTTTATAGATCAGCGTGCAAATATTGATATTATTTGTTTCATGATGTATATGCCAAAGCGAATAAACAAACAACTTTAAATGACAACACTGCCACTCTAGAATGGAAACGAAGACTCTGTGTAATAAAAAAAAAATAACTGGTACTTTGAAATTTACAATCATAGCAAAAGATAATTGACACTACCTCGTGCTATCTTGTGGGAGGAGCATACATTGAATAAAGGACTGCTGGTAGATGGTGCCTTTAGACCATTACTTAATTGGCTTTTCAAATCTCATATGGATCCTATTTTAGTCGCTTTCTTTTTTGAGTTACTTTACACACGAAATAGTTGAGTGGCAGAAAATCAGCAGATATATATCATTCCTTTTGTGATAGGCTTAATATATTTCCTCAATATAGTACAATGGCGTCCTGTCCTAACGAACAAATATTGTCAATTACTTACTTAGAATTAACTAAAGTTAACATGCTGAGATGAAAACCTACCACAACTTGCGGAGTGATGACATACGTGTGATACTGTCACCAAGAGCTTGGGCAGATTCGGCGTCACTCAGATTGTTCCCACTCAATCTGCAACACAATTGTTGCTTTAGGTGATTCATTGCACACTGCTGTAAAATATATTGCTGTATGGTATAAGCTACATGATATCAAATATGCAATTAAAGCCCAGTGGAAATAAACATATTCAACACACAACTTGCTGTGATAGAATAAGCATCACTTAATCACATTGAGCACTAAGGCTGTTGGATTTGTAATGCCTGCAGTGCACTTAGAAACTTTTACTGTTGTGTATCTAGTGTTTTACCAAATATATACTACTGTTCTATCATGAACGGCACGAATCTTTATTACTTTGCGATAATAACATTCTCCTACCAGTTTCATATTCCAATGATACTGTCACGATATCGTTAATTTACAGGGACAAACATCTCAACATCTCAGAGTGTGAAACTTGTAAAAATGGTTTCCGGCCTCCGTGCTTCGGGGCTTGTGTCTATGAACCAAGCTGGACTGCAAATCTACGTGTTGTATTTTTGCCTGCAATAGTCATTCTTACATTGTTATGTTTCACGTTGCAAACGTTACACATACTATTAGATCAGATTCCGCTTAAAGCATGTCTCCCACCTCTGTAGCTGATAACCAATTTGATGTGGCTTTGATTTTTATAATGCACATCTTGCCTGAATATGGATATATACTTTTATTATGTTTCTCACAT
This sequence comes from Oasisia sp. SBJ-2009, assembly GCA_964017155.1. Lineage (NCBI taxonomy): Eukaryota > Metazoa > Annelida > Polychaeta > Sabellida > Siboglinidae > Oasisia > Oasisia sp. SBJ-2009. Next base: position 11,306,388 of record OZ024862.1, read on the forward strand.
ATTGCTATAGATATATATTTATATTATGTTTCCCACATTAAAACATAATTAATTTTTATGTTTGTATAAAGTAATAAAACCATTACAGTTGTATTGATGAAACTGTATCATACCGGGTAGATTGACCTAGGAACACGTGTCGCAAATTACCGTTTAGTATCATATAAAACTCTACATTTGTCTTTAGATGGCACATATATCATAACTCTCACATTTGTACAGCAAAGTGGAAGTCACGATATATATGTCTACATTTAATATAGTACATACGGTAATGTGACTGAATTATTTCTCAACAAAGTTGATTACCAGTGAAAATGTACCAGTTTTAGGGCATTGGAAGACCATTGAACTCAGAAGTCACGATATATATGTCTACATTTAATATAGTACACACAGTAATTGTGGTCCAGGGTGGGGAGCAGGTGTTGTGAAAGTAATACAGGAAACATATCAGGTATTTAACAGTCTGCCAACTAGGCCACATAGACACTGGCCAAATTTTTTTTGGCTCTTTGGGACAACTTGATCAGACTTTAGACAGATTTAAAGAAATACATTTGATTAAGTATTAACAGTCACATTACAGTGTACTGAGAAACATCTATTCAAAATTAGAAAAAAAACGTTACCGAATTATTTCTCAACAACATTGCATACCAGCGAAAATGTACCAATTTTGGGATCTTGGAAGACCATAGTGGGAACCTAGACTGATTCAATCAAACACATATTTCGCGAGCGAAGTGGCAGCAGCCTAAGACACAGATGTTCTTTAAAGCAAATTTTGAAGAAGAAAATACATCTTGAAAGCAGGACTCATGCCAACTCTGGTGCAGTGAAGATCCAGACTTGAAGTGCTGCTACATATTCAGTGAGATCAATTAAGCCTCCTTTCTCCTTTACACTTTCATTACCTGTTTCCGCACCAGTTCATTGAGTATTGCCGATAATAAATATATATATATATAAATATATATATTATATATATATATATTTACACACAAAACTCACAGAAGTTCTTCCAACTTTGTGCAGTGACTCAGGGCGTGTGTCACGGGGACCATTGCTGCTGCTCCAATTCCACATTTTTGCAGCCTGCAAACACATTGTAGATATTCTGGAATAGATTGACATCAAATAAAATCTAACCTTTAAAAACATATCATCACAATGTTGTTATTGAATAGTCGCAACTTTAACCTTTCAATAATTTATTTAATTAACCTCTTTAAGGATTCACAATATGTTAATAAACTCAATTAATCAGAAAATGTATATTATCATATAAAAAGTACTTTCATATATAGTACATACTGAAGATTCACACAGTGCAATGTTGTTGTAATACATATACTTGGTATATGTTGTTTAACTAATAATAAAACAAATCAAAGTATCCTTGGATATTTTCTCATAAAAGAGTGTTGACAAAATATAAAAAAGATATATTCTATACATTTATTAACACCAGATCATTACACTAGGTCACTATTTAAAATGCCAGCTAGCACTTTGACTTAGCTCAGATAATTGTTTTGATATGTCCTATAATATTCTGTTTTGACGTCAGACCAAAATAGGTGGTTTGTTTGCCATTACCTGTTCAAAGAGTACCGAATAGAAATAGCATTATACCAGTTGTGTGAATTGTTTTGTAGTGTTGCATATAGATGCTTTGCTGCGTATTGACACTAATTAAGTGGTGATTGTAACATGACAGTTGATTCACTGTCTGTTGCAGGACAAATGAAAGGGTGTCATCTTTCAAAGTACGATCTGGGAAATTAAGGTAGTACAATTTCACGCAAACGCAAGACCACCTGGATGCATCCTCATTCCAAACACTGGCATATGATCGACTTCATCATCACGAGGTGTCGGGATAAGATGGACATCCACAGCACCCGAGCCATGCGTGGAGCAAACTGCTGGACCGATCACCAGATGCTGAGATCAAAAGTGGCTTTCAGAATACGACAAAAGCACAACAGGCAAGGGACAAATAAGCCGACCAAGCTCAACACTGCAAAACTAAGTACCATCAGCCATAGGGAGAGTTTTTTTTTTTTTTTTTGTTTTTTTGTTTTTTTTGAGCAGGAGATGGACAGTGCTCTCGCCCACTGGGAGGAGAAGGAAAACTCAACACCAGACGAGGAATGGGCAGCTCTGCAGCAGGTTGTGTACAACACAGCCAAGACATATCTTGGCAAGCCAGACAGAAAACACCAGGACTGGTTCGACCCCAACGACCAGGAGCTACAGACTAACTAGCCAGCTAGCACTTTGACTTAGCTCAGATAATTGTTTTGATATGTCCTATAATATTCTGTTTTGACGTCAGACCAAAATAGGTGGTTTGTTTGCCATTACCTGTTCAAAGAGTACCGAATAGAAATAGCATTATACCAGTTGTGTGAATTGTTTTGTAGTGTTGCATATAGATGCTTTGCTGCGTATTGACACTAATTAAGTGGTGATTGTAACATGACAGTTGATTCACTGTCTGTTGCAGGACAAATGAAAGGGTGTCATCTTTCAAAGTACGATCTGGGAAATTAAGGTAGTACAATTTCACGCAAACGCAAGACCACCTGGATGCATCCTCATTCCAAACACTGGCATATGATCGACTTCATCATCACGAGGTGTCGGGATAAGATGGACATCCACAGCACCCGAGCCATGCGTGGAGCAAACTGCTGGACCGATCACCAGATGCTGAGATCAAAAGTGGCTTTCAGAATACGACAAAAGCACAACAGGCAAGGGACAAATAAGCCGACCAAGCTCAACACTGCAAAACTAAGTACCATCAGCCATAGGGAGAGTTTTTTTTTTTTTTCGTTTTTTTTTTGTTTTTTTTGAGCAGGAGATGGACAGTGCTCTCGCCCACTGGGAGGAGAAGGAAAACTCAACACCAGACGAGGAATGGGCAGCTCTGCAGCAGGTTGTGTACAACACAGCCAAGACATATCTTGGCAAGCCAGACAGAAAACACCAGGACTGGTTCGACCCCAACGACCAGGAGCTACAGACTCTTATGAGCAGAAGAGATCAAGCCCACCAGAGAGTGTTGCAAACCAGGAGCACTAGATCCACCACTGCAGCATACAAAGATGCCTGCAGACTGCTACAAAAACACACCCGTGCACTGAAGTCGGACTGGTGGGAAAGGAAAGCAGTGGAGCTGCAGAGAGCTGCCGAGAGTAACAACATGAAGGGCTTTTACAATGGACTGAAGGAAGTGTGGGGACCCAAAAAGAAGGGACCTGTTCAACTAAAATCAACAGACGGAATGGAAACCTTCTCTGACAGCAAGAGAGTTGTGGCAAGATGGAGTGAACACTTCCAGAAGCTACTCAACGTCCCTGGCGACATAGATCACGAAGCTCTGGACAACATCCCGCAGCGCATTACCAAGATAAGCCTTGATGAGATTCCAACTATGGATGAGATGGCTAGAGCAATCGCCAGCCTGAAAGATGGCAAAGCACCTGGAGGAGATGGAATTCCTGCAGAAGTATGGAAGCATGGAGGAGACAATCTGTTCAGCAGACTGCACCAACTAATCACCAATTAGGGAGATGGGTTCTGTACCACAAGCATGGAAGGATGCAAGCATTATAACCATCTACAAGAAAGGTGATCGAACAGACTGTGGGAACTATAGAGGAATCTCTCTTCTTTCCATAGCAGGCAAGATCTTCGCCAGGATCCTCCTCAACAGACTATCTACCCACCTAACACCAGAGGTAGTTCCGGAGACACAATGTGGCTTCAAAGGTAACCGGAGCACCGTGGATATGATATTTTGTCTCCGACAACTACAAGAAAAGTGCATTGAGCAGGACCGACCACTGTACATGGCATTTGTCGACTTCAGTAAGGCGTTCGATACAGTTGGGAGGACCGGACTATGGCAGCTACTGAAGAAGTATGGCTGCCCAGAGAAGTTCACAACAATGATCGAGGCACTACATACCGGAATGATGGCGACTGTTAATGTTGGAGGGGAAGTCTCGGAATCGTTCAGGGTCACAAATGGGGTCAAGCAAGGCTGAGTACTGGCGCCCACGCTCTTTTCCATCTTCCTATCAGCAATGCTCGACAATGCTTTCCGAGACATGGGGGATGGCATCTACATACAGTCCAGACAGAGCGCTGACCTATTCAACGTCGCACACTTCAGAGCGAAGACCAAGACTACACGGATACTGATGAGGGAGCTGCTATTCGCAGATGACAGTGCACTGGTTGCACACTCTGCTGAAGAGATGCAGAAAATAGTGGATGCTTTTTCCAATGCGTCAAAGAAGTTCGGCCTGAAGATTAACATCAAGAAGACCGAGGTGCTGTACCAACCCAACTCTACAAGAACCCGAGAGGAGGATATCATGGTTGATGGAAACAAGCTGAACTCTGTTATGGAATTCACCTACCTCGGAAGCACTATATCAAGTGACGGATGCATTGACGATGAAATACAGAGGAGGATGGCCAAGGCTAGTGCATCTTTCGGCCGACTACGCCAGAGACTCTGGAACAACCACCATGTGTCCATGCGGGTTAAAGGCAAGATATACCGTGCAATTGTGCTGTCCACCCTCCTATACGGAGCCGAGGCCTGGACAGTGTACAGACGACAGGTGAAAAAGTTGCATGCCTTCATGATGCGACATCTGCGTTCGATCATGAGGATAACCTGGTTGGACAAAGTGACAAACAAGGAAATACTCGAACGGACAGGGCTGCCATCTATGGAAGATCTTCTGATCAGAAAGAATCTCCGGTGGACTGGACACCTCATGAGGATGTCATCAGACAGGCTACCGAAGCAGGTTCTCTACTCCCAACTGTCTTCTGGTCACAGAAAGAGAGGGCGCCCTCGTCTCCGGTTCAAAGATACCATCCAGAGAAACCTGAAGCTGAGAGACATAAAGATCGACTCCTGGACATCACTCTCACAGCAGAGAGACAAATGGAGAGCAAGAGTCAAGTGATGGAAGCAGTCTTTGTCGCTTCGCGACCGACAGCATGATGATGATGATGACAATTTCACCAATCATCCAAATCACATGTATCAGTAAGCAGTGGAATCAATCAGCTGTGAAATGTTCAATAACACAGCAACTCCAATGTTGTAGAAAATAAAAGAAATGTCTTAATGGTATCCTACTGAGAAACCTAATATAGTCATAGTTGTAACTTGAATACATTGGAGTGCTTTATATGTAATAAATTTGAAATTATCACCAAAAGCTGCTGTCGTGCCTTTCAATATTGCCATGATTACTGATAGCCAGACTGTGATTTTGTGATCTACTGGTAAAATAAATAAATGCCTTACTGTTCAAAACTACTTCACACAATTATAGTATATATATATTTATATGTCATGTTAAGCCAGACTTGTCAGGATCACAAGGTTGCATGTCCGGCAAAAGGCTTAATAAAATGATGATTTTTGTATCTTTCTTATTCTCGAAAGCCAGGCGTTGTTGCGTTGCACTACAGTATCCCTGGCTGATCGTCTCCTCAATCGGAGAAAGTTAGGTAAGTTGAAGAAAACATTGTTGGCAAAAGAATTAATCACTCTATAGTTATAGGAACAGCTCAATGCAGACACCAATTTGAAGATCGCGACGTCATGGATGGGAACACCAATACAAAAAACACATTCACATACTAACTGCTGCGTATAATACGAGCAGTGTGAGGCTAACTTCATCTAACATTATATCACCACTGAATACATTAGGAGTAATTTAACTAGTTCACGTTGAGTGGAGTTTTGTAAACGGATATGCATGCTACCAGTACAGTATTCTGGTACTGACGTGATTAGCAGCGACCTCTGGTGTGCAAGGATAACTGTTCTATTGGCTTCAGTGTATTACACCAGTTACAAATAAGTCCCATGTCGAAGTGTCAGTGTCAGCATCACTTGAGGTTCGTCTCCGACCGTTACTATTTGATAGAAAGTGTTGCTACTTGTCCGCACAGGAATCAACAGTGATCGGACAGTGTACTTTATGAAATTCATGTCCTTGTACTCGCTGACAAGATCACTTTGTTTCACGGAACACTAACTCATGGTGAAGACAATACAAAATTGCAAGCTCGGAGACAGCAGTTTCCATGCAGCGGCTCCTGATATCAAGAGAAAAGTGCATGTAACATGATGCAATATGAACCGGAAGACTGCCTTCAATAGCACAGTGAAAGAATCGGTTTACTCAATCATTTGACTGTAACGTTTTATAGATCAGCGTGCAAATATTGATATTATTTGTTTCATGATGTATATGCCAAAGCGAATAAACAAACAACTTTAAATGACAACACTGCCACTCTAGAATGGAAACGAAGACTGTGTACTAAAAAAAAAATAACTGGTACTTTGAAATTTACAATCATAGCAAAAGATAATTGACACTACCTCGTGCTATCTTGTGGGAGGAGCATACATTGAATAAAGGACTGCTGGTAGATGGTGCCTTTAGACCATTACTTAATTGGCTTTTCAAATCTCATATGGATCCTATTTTAGTCGCTTTCTTTTTTGAGTTACTTTACACACGAAATAGTTGAGTGGCAGAAGATCAGCAGATATATATCATTCCTTTTGTGATAGGCTTAATATATTTCCTCAATATAGTACAATGGCGTCCTGTCCTAACGAACAAATATTGTCAATTACTTACTTAGAATTAACTAAAGTTAACATGCTGAGATGAAAACCTACCACAACTTGCGGAGTGATGACATACGTGTGATACTGTCACCAAGAGCTTGGGCAGATTCGGCGTCACTCAGATTGTTCCCACTCAATCTGCAACACAATTGTTGCATTAGGTGATTCGTTGCACACTGCTGTAAAATATATTGCTGTATGGTATAAGCTACATGATATCAAATATGCAATTAAAGCCCAGTGGAAATAAACATATTCAACACACAACTTGCTGTGATAGAATAAGCATCACTTAATCACATTGAGCACTAAGGCTGTTGGATTTGTAATGCCTGCAGTGCACTTAGAAACTTTTACTGTTGTGTATCTAGTGTTTTACCAAATATATACTACTGTTCTATCATGAACGGCACGAATCTTTATTACTTTGCGATAATAACATTCTCCTACCAGTTTCATATTCCAATGATACTGTCACGATATCGTTAATTTACAGGGACAAACATCTCAACATCTCAGAGTGTGAAACTTGTAAAAATGGTTTCCGGCCTCCGTGCTTCGGGGCTTGTGTCTATGAACCAAGCTGGACTGCAAATCTACGTGTTGTATTTTTGCCTGCAATAAAGTCATTCTTACATTGTTATGTTTCACGTTGCAAACGTTACACATACTATTAGATCAGATTCCGCTTAAAGCATGTCTCCCACCTCTGTAGCTGATAACCAATTTGATGTGGCTTTGATTTTTATAATGCACATCTTGCCTGAATATGGATATATACTTTTATTATGTTTCTCACATATTGCTATAGATATATATTTATATTATGTTTCCCACATTAAAACATAATTTATTTTTATGTTTGTATAAAGTAATAAAACCATTACAGTTGTATTGATGAAACTGTATCATACCGGGTAGATTGACCTAGGAACACGTGTCGCAAATTACCGTTTAGTATCATATAAAACTCTACATTTGTCTTTAGATGGCACATATATCATAACTCTCACATTTGTACAGCAAAGTGGAAGTCACGATATATATGTCTACATTTAATATAGTACATACAGTAATGTGACTGAATTATTTCTCAACAAAGTTGGTTACCAGTGAAAATGTACCAGTTTTAGGGCATTGGAAGACCATTGAACTCAGAAGTCACGATATATATGTCTACATTTAATATAGTACACACAGTAATTGTGGTCCAGGGTGGGGAGCAGGTGTTGTGAAAGTAATACAGGAAACATATCAGGTATTTAACAGTCTGCCAACTAGGCCACATAGACACTGGCCAAATTTTTTTTGGCTCTTTGGGACAACTTGATCAGACTTTAGACAGATTTAAAGAAATACATTTGATTAAGTATTAACAGTCACATTACAGTGTACTGAGAAACATCTATTCAAAATTAGAAAAAAAACGTTACCGAATTATTTCTCAACAACATTGCATACCAGCGAAAATGTACCAATTTTGGGATCTTGGAAGACCATAGTGGGAACCTAGACTGATTCAATCAAACACATATTTCGCGAGCGAAGTGGCAGCAGCCTAAGACACAGATGTTCTTTAAAGCAAATTTTGAAGAAGAAAATACATCTTGAAAGCAGGACTCATGCCAACTCTGGTGCAGTGAAGATCCAGACTTGAAGTGCTGCTACATATTCAGTGAGATCAATTAAGCCTCCTTTCTCCTTTACACTTTCATTACCTGTTTCCGCACCAGTTCATTGAGTATTGCCGATAATAAATATATATATATATAAATATATATATTATATATATATATATTTACACACAAAACTCACAGAAGTTCTTCCAACTTTGTGCAGTGACTCAGGGCGTGTGTCACGGGGACCATTGCTGCTGCTCCAATTCCACATTTTTGCAACCTGCAAACACACTGTAGATATTCTGGAATAGATTGACATCAAATAAAATCTAACCTTTAAAAACATATCATCACAATGTTGTTATTGAATAGTCGCAACTTTAACCTTTCAATAATTTATTTAATTAACCTCTTTAAGGATTCACAATATGTTAATGAACTCAATTAATCAGAAAATGTATATTATCATATAAAAAGTACTTTCATATATAGTACATACTGAAGATTCACACAGTGCAATGTTGTTGTAATACATATACTTGGTATATGTTGTTTAACTAATAATAAAACAAATCAAAGTATCCTTGGATATTTTCTCATAAAAGAGTGTTGACAAAATATAAAAAAGATATATTCTATACATTTATTAACACCAGATCATTACACTAGGTCACTATTTAAAATGCCAGCTAGCACTTTGACTTAGCTCAGATAATTGTTTTGATATGTCCTATAATATTCTGTTTTGACGTCAGACCAAAATAGGTGGTTTGTTTGCCATTACCTGTTCAAAGAGTACCGAATAGAAATAGCATTATACCAGTTGTGTGAATTGTTTTGTAGTGTTGCATATAGATGCTTTGCTGCGTATTGACACTAATTAAGTGGTGATTGTAACATGACAGTTGATTCACTGTCTGTTGCAGGACAAATGAAAGGGTGTCATCTTTCAAAGTACGATCTGGGAAATTAAGGTAGTACAATTTCACGCAAACGCAAGACCACCTGGATGCATCCTCATTCCAAACACTGGCATATGATCGACTTCATCATCACGAGGTGTCGGGATAAGATGGACATCCACAGCACCCGAGCCATGCGTGGAGCAAACTGCTGGACCGATCACCAGATGCTGAGATCAAAAGTGGCTTTCAGAATACGACAAAAGCACAACAGGCAAGGGACAAATAAGCCGACCAAGCTCAACACTGCAAAACTAAGTACCATCAGCCATAGGGAGAGTTTTTTTTTTTTTTTTTGTTTTTTTGTTTTTTTTGAGCAGGAGATGGACAGTGCTCTCGCCCACTGGGAGGAGAAGGAAAACTCAACACCAGACGAGGAATGGGCAGCTCTGCAGCAGGTTGTGTACAACACAGCCAAGACATATCTTGGCAAGCCAGACAGAAAACACCAGGACTGGTTCGACCCCAACGACCAGGAGCTACAGACTAACTAGCCAGCTAGCACTTTGACTTAGCTCAGATAATTGTTTTGATATGTCCTATAATATTCTGTTTTGACGTCAGACCAAAATAGGTGGTTTGTTTGCCATTACCTGTTCAAAGAGTACCGAATAGAAATAGCATTATACCAGTTGTGTGAATTGTTTTGTAGTGTTGCATATAGATGCTTTGCTGCGTATTGACACTAATTAAGTGGTGATTGTAACATGACAGTTGATTCACTGTCTGTTGCAGGACAAATGAAAGGGTGTCATCTTTCAAAGTACGATCTGGGAAATTAAGGTAGTACAATTTCACGCAAACGCAAGACCACCTGGATGCATCCTCATTCCAAACACTGGCATATGATCGACTTCATCATCACGAGGTGTCGGGATAAGATGGACATCCACAGCACCCGAGCCATGCGTGGAGCAAACTGCTGGACCGATCACCAGATGCTGAGATCAAAAGTGGCTTTCAGAATACGACAAAAGCACAACAGGCAAGGGACAAATAAGCCGACCAAGCTCAACACTGCAAAACTAAGTACCATCAGCCATAGGGAGAGTTTTTTTTTTTTTTCGTTTTTTTTTTGTTTTTTTTGAGCAGGAGATGGACAGTGCTCTCGCCCACTGGGAGGAGAAGGAAAACTCAACACCAGACGAGGAATGGGCAGCTCTGCAGCAGGTTGTGTACAACACAGCCAAGACATATCTTGGCAAGCCAGACAGAAAACACCAGGACTGGTTCGACCCCAACGACCAGGAGCTACAGACTCTTATGAGCAGAAGAGATCAAGCCCACCAGAGAGTGTTGCAAACCAGGAGCACTAGATCCACCACTGCAGCATACAAAGATGCCTGCAGACTGCTACAAAAACACACCCGTGCACTGAAGTCGGACTGGTGGGAAAGGAAAGCAGTGGAGCTGCAGAGAGCTGCCGAGAGTAACAACATGAAGGGCTTTTACAATGGACTGAAGGAAGTGTGGGGACCCAAAAAGAAGGGACCTGTTCAACTAAAATCAACAGACGGAATGGAAACCTTCTCTGACAGCAAGAGAGTTGTGGCAAGATGGAGTGAACACTTCCAGAAGCTACTCAACGTCCCTGGCGACATAGATCACGAAGCTCTGGACAACATCCCGCAGCGCATTACCAAGATAAGCCTTGATGAGATTCCAACTATGGATGAGATGGCTAGAGCAATCGCCAGCCTGAAAGATGGCAAAGCACCTGGAGGAGATGGAATTCCTGCAGAAGTATGGAAGCATGGAGGAGACAATCTGTTCAGCAGACTGCACCAACTAATCACCAATTAGGGAGATGGGTTCTGTACCACAAGCATGGAAGGATGCAAGCATTATAACCATCTACAAGAAAGGTGATCGAACAGACTGTGGGAACTATAGAGGAATCTCTCTTCTTTCCATAGCAGGCAAGATCTTCGCCAGGATCCTCCTCAACAGACTATCTACCCACCTAACACCAGAGGTAGTTCCGGAGACACAATGTGGCTTCAAAGGTAACCGGAGCACCGTGGATATGATATTTTGTCTCCGACAACTACAAGAAAAGTGCATTGAGCAGGACCGACCACTGTACATGGCATTTGTCGACTTCAGTAAGGCGTTCGATACAGTTGGGAGGACCGGACTATGGCAGCTACTGAAGAAGTATGGCTGCCCAGAGAAGTTCACAACAATGATCGAGGCACTACATACCGGAATGATGGCGACTGTTAATGTTGGAGGGGAAGTCTCGGAATCGTTCAGGGTCACAAATGGGGTCAAGCAAGGCTGAGTACTGGCGCCCACGCTCTTTTCCATCTTCCTATCAGCAATGCTCGACAATGCTTTCCGAGACATGGGGGATGGCATCTACATACAGTCCAGACAGAGCGCTGACCTATTCAACGTCGCACACTTCAGAGCGAAGACCAAGACTACACGGATACTGATGAGGGAGCTGCTATTCGCAGATGACAGTGCACTGGTTGCACACTCTGCTGAAGAGATGCAGAAAATAGTGGATGCTTTTTCCAATGCGTCAAAGAAGTTCGGCCTGAAGATTAACATCAAGAAGACCGAGGTGCTGTACCAACCCAACTCTACAAGAACCCGAGAGGAGGATATCATGGTTGATGGAAACAAGCTGAACTCTGTTATGGAATTCACCTACCTCGGAAGCACTATATCAAGTGACGGATGCATTGACGATGAAATACAGAGGAGGATGGCCAAGGCTAGTGCATCTTTCGGCCGACTACGCCAGAGACTCTGGAACAACCACCATGTGTCCATGCGGGTTAAAGGCAAGATATACCGTGCAATTGTGCTGTCCACCCTCCTATACGGAGCCGAGGCCTGGACAGTGTACAGACGACAGGTGAAAAAGTTGCATGCCTTCATGATGCGACATCTGCGTTCGATCATGAGGATAACCTGGTTGGACAAAGTGACAAACAAGGAAATACTCGAACGGACAGGGCTGCCATCTATGGAAGATCTTCTGATCAGAAAGAATCTCCGGTGGACTGGACACCTCATGAGGATGTCATCAGACAGGCTACCGAAGCAGGTTCTCTACTCCCAACTGTCTTCTGGTCACAGAAAGAGAGGGCGCCCTCGTCTCCGGTTCAAAGATACCATCCAGAGAAACCTGAAGCTGAGAGACATAAAGATCGACTCCTGGACATCACTCTCACAGCAGAGAGACAAATGGAGAGCAAGAGTCAAGTGATGGAAGCAGTCTTTGTCGCTTCGCGACCGACAGCATGATGATGATGATGACAATTTCACCAATCATCCAAATCACATGTATCAGTAAGCAGTGGAATCAATCAGCTGTGAAATGTTCAATAACACAGCAACTCCAATGTTGTAGAAAATAAAAGAAATGTCTTAATGGTATCCTACTGAGAAACCTAATATAGTCATAGTTGTAACTTGAATACATTGGAGTGCTTTATATGTAATAAATTTGAAATTATCACCAAAAGCTGCTGTCGTGCCTTTCAATATTGCCATGATTACTGATAGCCAGACTGTGATTTTGTGATCTACTGGTAAAATAAATAAATGCCTTACTGTTCAAAACTACTTCACACAATTATAGTATATATATATTTATATGTCATGTTAAGCCAGACTTGTCAGGATCACAAGGTTGCATGTCCGGCAAAAGGCTTAATAAAATGATGATTTTTGTATCTTTCTTATTCTCGAAAGCCAGGCGTTGTTGCGTTGCACTACAGTATCCCTGGCTGATCGTCTCCTCAATCGGAGAAAGTTAGGTAAGTTGAAGAAAACATTGTTGGCAAAAGAATTAATCACTCTATAGTTATAGGAACAGCTCAATGCAGACACCAATTTGAAGATCGCGACGTCATGGATGGGAACACCAATACAAAAAACACATTCACATACTAACTGCTGCGTATAATACGAGCAGTGTGAGGCTAACTTCATCTAACATTATATCACCACTGAATACATTAGGAGTAATTTAACTAGTTCACGTTGAGTGGAGTTTTGTAAACGGATATGCATGCTACCAGTACAGTATTCTGGTACTGACGTGATTAGCAGCGACCTCTGGTGTGCAAGGATAACTGTTCTATTGGCTTCAGTGTATTACACCAGTTACAAATAAGTCCCATGTCGAAGTGTCAGTGTCAGCATCACTTGAGGTTCGTCTCCGACCGTTACTATTTGATAGAAAGTGTTGCTACTTGTCCGCACAGGAATCAACAGTGATCGGACAGTGTACTTTATGAAATTCATGTCCTTGTACTCGCTGACAAGATCACTTTGTTTCACGGAACACTAACTCATGGTGAAGACAATACAAAATTGCAAGCTCGGAGACAGCAGTTTCCATGCAGCGGCTCCTGATATCAAGAGAAAAGTGCATGTAACATGATGCAATATGAACCGGAAGACTGCCTTCAATAGCACAGTGAAAGAATCGGTTTACTCAATCATTTGACTGTAACGTTTTATAGATCAGCGTGCAAATATTGATATTATTTGTTTCATGATGTATATGCCAAAGCGAATAAACAAACAACTTTAAATGACAACACTGCCACTCTAGAATGGAAACGAAGACTGTGTACTAAAAAAAAAATAACTGGTACTTTGAAATTTACAATCATAGCAAAAGATAATTGACACTACCTCGTGCTATCTTGTGGGAGGAGCATACATTGAATAAAGGACTGCTGGTAGATGGTGCCTTTAGACCATTACTTAATTGGCTTTTCAAATCTCATATGGATCCTATTTTAGTCGCTTTCTTTTTTGAGTTACTTTACACACGAAATAGTTGAGTGGCAGAAGATCAGCAGATATATATCATTCCTTTTGTGATAGGCTTAATATATTTCCTCAATATAGTACAATGGCGTCCTGTCCTAACGAACAAATATTGTCAATTACTTACTTAGAATTAACTAAAGTTAACATGCTGAGATGAAAACCTACCACAACTTGCGGAGTGATGACATACGTGTGATACTGTCACCAAGAGCTTGGGCAGATTCGGCGTCACTCAGATTGTTCCCACTCAATCTGCAACACAATTGTTGCATTAGGTGATTCATTGCACACTGCTGTAAAATATATTGCTGTATGGTATAAGCTACATGATATCAAATATGCAATTAAAGCCCAGTGGAAATAAACATATTCAACACACAACTTGCTGTGATAGAATAAGCATCACTTAATCACATTGAGCACTAAGGCTGTTGGATTTGTAATGCCTGCAGTGCACTTAGAAACTTTTACTGTTGTGTATCTAGTGTTTTACCAAATATATACTACTGTTCTATCATGAACGGCACGAATCTTTATTACTTTGCGATAATAACATTCTCCTACCAGTTTCATATTCCAATGATACTGTCACGATATCGTTAATTTACAGGGACAAACATCTCAACATCTCAGAGTGTGAAACTTGTAAAAATGGTTTCCGGCCTCCGTGCTTCGGGGCTTGTGTCTATGAACCAAGCTGGACTGCAAATCTACGTGTTGTATTTTTGCCTGCAATAAAGTCATTCTTACATTGTTATGTTTCACGTTGCAAACGTTACACATACTATTAGATCAGATTCCGCTTAAAGCATGTCTCCCACCTCTGTAGCTGATAACCAATTTGATGTGGCTTTGATTTTTATAATGCACATCTTGCCTGAATATGGATATATACTTTTATTATGTTTCTCACATATTGCTATAGATATATATTTATATTATGTTTCCCACATTAAAACATAATTTATTTTTATGTTTGTATAAAGTAATAAAACCATTACAGTTGTATTGATGAAACTGTATCATACCGGGTAGATTGACCTAGGAACACGTGTCGCAAATTACCGTTTAGTATCATATAAAACTCTACATTTGTCTTTAGATGGCACATATATCATAACTCTCACATTTGTACAGCAAAGTGGAAGTCACGATATATATGTCTACATTTAATATAGTACATACAGTAATGTGACTGAATTATTTCTCAACAAAGTTGGTTACCAGTGAAAATGTACCAGTTTTAGGGCATTGGAAGACCATTGAACTCAGAAGTCACGATATATATGTCTACATTTAATATAGTACACACAGTAATTGTGGTCCAGGGTGGGGAGCAGGTGTTGTGAAAGTAATACAGGAAACATATCAGGTATTTAACAGTCTGCCAACTAGGCCACATAGACACTGGCCAAATTTTTTTTGGCTCTTTGGGACAACTTGATCAGACTTTAGACAGATTTAAAGAAATACATTTGATTAAGTATTAACAGTCACATTACAGTGTACTGAGAAACATCTATTCAAAATTAGAAAAAAAACGTTACCGAATTATTTCTCAACAACATTGCATACCAGCGAAAATGTACCAATTTTGGGATCTTGGAAGACCATAGTGGGAACCTAGACTGATTCAATCAAACACATATTTCGCGAGCGAAGTGGCAGCAGCCTAAGACACAGATGTTCTTTAAAGCAAATTTTGAAGAAGAAAATACATCTTGAAAGCAGGACTCATGCCAACTCTGGTGCAGTGAAGATCCAGACTTGAAGTGCTGCTACATATTCAGTGAGATCAATTAAGCCTCCTTTCTCCTTTACACTTTCATTACCTGTTTCCGCACCAGTTCATTGAGTATTGCCGATAATAAATATATATATATATATAAATAAATATATTATATATATATATATTTACACACAAAACTCACAGAAGTTCTTCCAACTTTGTGCAGTGACTCAGGGCGTGTGTCACGGGGACCATTGCTGCTGCTCCAATTCCACATTTTTGCAACCTGCAAACACATTGTAGATATTCTGGAATAGATTGACATCAAATAAAATCTAACCTTTAAAAACATATCATCACAATGTTGTTATTGAATAGTCGCAACTTTAACCTTTCAATAATTTATTTAATTAACCTCTTTAAGGATTCACAATATGTTAATGAACTCAATTAATCAGAAAATGTATATTATCATATAAAAAGTACTTTCATATATAGTACATACTGAAGATTCACACAGTGCAATGTTGTTGTAATACATATACTTGGTATATGTTGTTTAACTAATAATAAAACCAAATCAAAGTATTCTTGGATATTTTCTCATAAAAGAGTGTTGAAAAAATATAAAAAAGATATATTCTATACATTTATTAACACCAGATCATTACACTAGGTCACTATATAAAATGCCAGCTAGCACTTTGACTTAGCTCAGATAATTGTTTTGATATGTCCTATAATATTCTGTTTTGACGTCAGACCAAAATACGTGGTTTGTTTGCCATTACCTGTTCAAAGAGTACCGAATAGAAATAGCATTATACCAGTTGTGTGAATTGTTGTGTAGTGTTGCATATAGATGCTTTGCTGCGTATTGACACTAATTAAGAGGTGATTGCAACATGACAGTTGATTCACTGTCTGTTGCAGGACAAATGAAAGGGTGTCATCTTTCAAAGTACGATCTGGGAAATTAAGGTAGTACAATTTCACCAATCATCCAAATCACATGTGTCAGTAAGCAGTGGAATCAATCAGCTGTGAAATGTTCAATAACACAGCAACTCCAATGTTGTAGAAAATAAAGGAAATGTCTTAATGGTATCCTACTGAGAAACCTAATATGGTCATAGTTGTAACTAGAATACATTGGAGTGCTTTATATGTAATAAATTTGAAATTATCACCAAAAGATGCTGTCGTGCCTTTCAATATTGCCATGATTGCTGATAGCCAGATTGTGATTTTGTGATCTACTGGTAAAATAAATAAATGCCTTACTGTTCAAAACTACTTCACACAATTATAGTATATATATATTTATATGTCATGTTAAGCCAGACTTGTCAGGATCACAAGGTTGCATGTCCGGCAAAAGGCTTAATAAAATGATGATTTTTGTATCTTTCTTATTCTCGAAAGCCAGGCGTTGTTACGTTGCACTACAGTATCCCTGGCTGATCGTCTCCTCAATCGGAGAAAGTGAGGTAAGTTGAAGAAAACATTGTTGGCAAAAGAAGTAATCACTCTATAGTTGTAGGAACAGCTCAATGCACACACCAATTTGAAGATCGCTACGTCATGGATGGGAACACCAATACAAAAAACACATTCACATACTAACTGCTGCATATAATACGAGCAGTGTGAGGCTAACTTCATCTAACATTATATCACCACTGAATACATTAGGAGTAATTTAACTAGTTCACGTTGAGTGGAGTTTTGTAAACGGATATGCATGCTACCAGTACAGTATTCTGGTACTGACATGATTAGCAGCGACCTCTGGTGTGCAAGGATAACTGTTCTATAGGCTTCAGCGTATTACAGCAGTTACAAATAAGTCCCATGTCGAAGTGTCAGTGTCAGCATCACTTGAGGTTCTTTTCTGACTGTGACTATTTGATAGAAAGTATTGCTACTTGTCCACACAGGAATCAACAGTGATCGGACAGTGTACTTTATGAAATTCATGTCCTTGTACTCGCTGACAAGATCACTTTGTTTCACGGGACACTAACTCATGGTGAAGACAATACAAAATTGCAAGCTCGGAGACAGGAGTTTCCATGCAGCGGCTCCTGATATCAAGAGAAAAGTGCATGTAACATTATGCAATATAAACCGGAAGACTGCCTTCAATAGCACAGTGAAAGAATCGGTTTACTCAATCATTTGACTGCGACAGAAGCAATAAATGAAAAGAAACCACTTACAAAATTACAATTAAGGTTGGCGGTATATAAGTACATTTATCTATCTAATCTATGTAATCTAACAAATCCATCTAATTAATCTATTGGATCCATCAGTTCCAAATAATTACCTATGTATGTAATTACATAATCTATCAATGACCCTCTCAGGTGCCTGTACTTTGTTTTACATTGTGTAGGTGCTAGCAGTGCTAATGTTTAAAAATTAACTTCTCATATACACAAGAAAGGCGGTATACACTTAAATAGATAGGTTGGATTCTCGATAAGCCAAAGGGCTTCTTTGTGTTACTGCCATCTAGATTTCATTCTCTAGGTGGAATTCGTGTTAAATCTTGTGACCAGAACAACAGTAACATGTCCAAATTGATGGGTTAGGTAGTAAGTCCAAAATGATAAAGTCAACTTTCTAACGATCTCATTCTGATCTTGTTCTAGGTAACAATCTTGTTAAATCATATAACACCTTGATTCCAGATCAATACAATAACAGTATTGTTCACGTTTTATAGATCAGCGTGCAAATATTGATATTATTTGTTTCATGATGTATATGCCAAAGCGAATAAACAAACAACTTTAAATGACAACACTGCCACTCTAGAATGGAAACGAAGACTGTGTAATAATAAAAAAAATAACTGGTACTTTGCAATTTACAATCATAGCTAAAGATAATTGACACTACCTCGTGCTATCTTGTCAATTACTTACTTATAATTAACTAAAGTTAACATGCTGAGGAGAAAACTTACCACAACTTGCAGAGTGATGACATACGTGTGATACTCTCACCAAGAGCTTGAGCAGATTCGGCGTCACTCAGATTGTTCCCACTCAATCTGCAACACAATTGTTGCATTAGGTGATTCATTGCACACTGCTGTACAATATATTGCTGTACGGCATAAGCTACATTATATCAAATATGCAATTAAAGACCAGTGTAAATAAACATATTGAACACACAACTTGCTGTGATAGAATAAGCATCACTTAAACACACTTAGCACTAAGGTAGTTGGATTTGTAATGCCTGCAGTGCACTTAAAAATAATTACTGTTGTGTATCTAGTGTTTTACCAAATAAATACTACTGTTCTATCATGGATGGCATGCATCTTTATTACTTTGCGATAGTAACATTCTCCTACCAGTTTCATATTACCCTGATACCATTATATCATATTCCGATTAAAGCATGTCTCCCACCTCTGTAGCTGCTAACCAATTTGATGTGGCTTTTATAATGCACATCTTGTCTGACTAAAGATATATACTTTTATTATGTTTCTCACATCTGACTATAGATATATATTTATATTATGTTTCCCATATTGAATTGAATTAAAATGTATTTCAACAACAACTACTACAGTGTGCTACATTATAAATACAGTGCAATACAATTGTTGAAAACATAATTTATTTTTATCTTTGTATAAAGTGATAAAACATTATTGATCAAACTGTATCATACCTGGTAGTTGAACACTTGTCCCAAATTAACATTTAGTATCATTTAAAACCCTACATTTATCTGTAGATGGCACATATATCATGTTTCTCACATTTGTACAGCAAGGTGGAAGTCACGATATACATGTCTACATTTAATATAGTACATACAGTAATTATAATCCAGGGTGGGATCACTGATCTAAAAATAAACTGGATAGCGCTTTGGACTTCGCTGCCTGCGGTGAAATGAAGCCAGCCAGCCGCCATTAAACCAATCCCAAAACAAACGCTCAGTGGACCTTTTCAATGTTAAATGGCTCAACTTCAGCTACCAATTTCTTAATATTAGGCTAGTATTATTTGTGTCTAACTTTTTTATGGTACTATTAATTATTCATAATGGCAAATATGGAGTTTAGAAACAAACCAGTTACGCTAAAAAATTATTATTATTTTATTAAAGTGAAGAGAGGTGCAGCAGGATTGGGACCAAACCACTGTTCCAAAATGGGGTGCGAGGTTGTCACCGCTGCGTGGCAGTAAAAACGGAAAGCCTACTTTGGGGATCGTGCCAGAATTTACTTGTATCAAACATATTACCACCAATCTCTATATAATATATCATTGCCTTAACCCTAATCCAAATCCAAAACCCTAGCCCAAACTCACACCCACACCCCCATTTTGGAATAGTGGTTTGGGTCCAAACATGATCCCAGCAGCCGCCTGTTGTTGGCCTTGTTATTATGACGTGTTATTATGCTGTAGTATAACCTACGCAATCATCAGCTTAACACACTTTTGCTAAGTTGCACAACTTCCATCTTATCTGACAAACGTATAACACTAGCACAAACATAATGTCAAGTTAAAAACAGTTTTAGAAAAAAGGTAACGACCCTACTATACAGTAGATTGATGGCTGACGAATTATCATCTTAAAGTGGCATTTTAAATATATATAATTTTTTAATATTTAATCTTACTACGTTCTATCATGTTATTATATTTTAGTAGAGCATCTTTTTTATGTTACCACATTGTCTTATTGATGACATTTGTTTACTTGTATTTGAAAATATTTACATTGTAATTATTATACTATACTTAAATTTATTCTTAGTATTTTTTGTTTATTTTTAGATCAGTGGGTGCAATGAGCAGTCTGCAGGCAACATCACGGGCTTAAACTCGAAGTCATATTCTCATGTAATGATAGCTTAAATACTAATATCCACCAAATGTAAGGTATTGTAATAATTACATCAGACAAATACTGCAGCAAAAACTGCATTTACATGTATGTGTATGCGATTAACAGCTACAATAATGTCAATCAGTAAAATGCAATTATGAATATATATCAAGTATGAATATATCAGGATTGGTCAATTGCCTGTGCAAATACAAATCAAAACATTACTTAAAGAACAACAACTAAATGACACAATATAAGTCTACTAAAGCTGCGTTCACATATCAGTTGTCACAGATTTTACTGACCCAGTGCTTCATACACTGTAGTACAGCTTTGTTTACAAGTCTGAAAACAGTATCTAGCTCACTACAGCTGACTACAGCGGCCGTAGTTCACCCAATTTATCATGATAAGGAAACGGGTGGGGGTGGCTGCAGAGTACGTACTGGGTGCTCTCATCTGTGTCATCATAAACATCCTGCTTACTGCAGAGGGAGTGTTGCCCTTATAGGAACAGAGTGACAGCTGGTGCACTAACTAACTAACTAACTAACTAACTAACTAACTAACTAACTAACTAACTAACTAACCACTATGTCACTAGACTGACTCGCTGTCATCTACAATTCTCAAAAACAAAACACACACGCTGAACTGGGCCTGCCGCAGCACAAGCTCACTGAAGAAGTGGATCACACGTGCGTTTGTTATGGGATTGGTTCAATGGCGACGCTTCTACATCCGGTGGCTTCACTCTGAGACACTCGATCCGCAATCCAGTTATTTTTAGATCAGTGGTGGGGATCAGGTTTTGCGAAGGTAATAAATAAAACATGCCAGGTGTTTAACAGTCTGCCAACTAGGCCACATAGACACAGGTCAAATTTGTCTTGGCTCTTTAGGACGACCTGACCAGATATTAGACAGATTTAAAGAAATACATTTGATTAACTATTTAGAGTCACATTACTGAGAAATATCTAGTCGAAATTTGAAGAAAAAACGTCTGAATTATTTCTCAACAAAATTGGCTACCAGTGAAAATGTACCAGTTTTGAGGCCTTGAAAGACCATTGTGGGAACGTAGAATGATTCAATCAAACACATATTTCCCATCCAAAGCGGCAGTAGCCTAAGATACAACTGTTCTTCAATGCAAAATGTGAAGAAAAAGGTACATATTGAACACAGGAATCATGCCAACGCTGGTGCAGCGAAGACCCAGCCATTAAGTGCTGCTACATCTTCACTGAGATCAATGATTCCTCCTTTCTCCTTTACACATTCATTAGCTGTTCCTGCAACAGGTCATCGAGTATTGCTGAGAAAAAGTATATATATATATACATATATATATATATATATATATATATATATATATATATATATATATATATATATATATATATATAAATATATATATATATATATATATATATATATATATATATATATATATATATATATATATATATATATATATATATTGACACACAACACTCACCCAAGTTCTTCCAACTTTGTGCAGTGACTCAGGGCGCGTGTCACGGGGATCATGGCTGCTGCTCCAATTCCACATTCATGCAAACTACAGACATATAGTAGATACTCTCGAATAGATAGACATCAAACAAAATCTAACCTTGAAAAACATATCATCACAATGTTGTGATTGAACAGTCGCGACTTTAGCCTGTCAATAATATTATAAATTAACCTTTTTAAGTTTTCACAATATGTTAATGAATTCACTGATTGAGAATAGTTATATTCGAATATATACACTACTTTCATATATAGTACATATTGCAGAGTCACACAGTGCAATTATGTTCTAATACTTATATTTGTTGTTTAACTAATAATAAAAACAAATTCAAAGTATCCTTGCATATTTATTCATAAATTTGTGGTGGCGAAAACGTGTAAAAAAAAGATATATTCTATATATTTATTAGCACCATATCATTAAACTAAGTCACTATATAAAGTGCCAGCTAGTACTTAGATCAGGTAATTGTTTTGATATGTCCTATGATATTCTGTGTTGACGTCAGGCCAAAAGAAGCGGTTTGTTTGCCATTACTTGTTCAAAAGCATCGAATAGAAATAGCATTATACCGGTTGTTTGAATGTTTTATAGTGTTGAATACATATGCTTTTCTGCGTAATGACTCAGATTAATTGGTGATGTCAACACGACAGATCACTCACTGTCTGTTGCAGGAGAAATGGACGGGTGTCACATTTCAAAGTACGATCTGGGTATTTAAGGTAGTACAATCTCACCAATCATCCAAATCACTTGTATCAGTAAGGAGTGGAATCAATCAGTTGTGAAATGTTCAATAACATAACTACGCCAATGTTGTACAGAATGTAGGAAAGGTCTTAATGGTATCCTACGGAAAAATCTAATGTGGTCATAGATCTAACTAGAACATAAGTCCGCTATTTGAGTGCTTGTTTTGTAATATTTTTGAAATTATCAAAAAAAGATGCTGTTATGCCTTTCAATATTTTGTGAACTACTGGTAAAATAAATAAATGCCTCAATGTTCAAAACTTCTTCCCAAAAGTATAGTATACCAGTGTCATGTTAAGCCAAACTCGTCAGGATCACAAGGCTGCATGTCCGGCAAAAGATTTTCAAATGATGATTTTTGTATTTTTCCCATTCTCGAAAGCCAGGCATTCTTGCATTGCACTACAGTATCCCTAGCTGATCGGCTCCACAAACCATGGAAGTGAGGTGAGTTGAAGTAAACATTGTTGGCAATAGAATGTATCACACGATAGGTGTAGGAACAGCCAAATACTCACACCAGTTTGAAAATCGCTATGTCACGGATGGGAATCCCAATATAAATACACATTCGCGTACTAATTGCTGCGTGTAATAAGAGCAGTGTGTGGCTGACTTCATCCTACATTATATCACGACTGAAGACAATAAGAGTAATTTCACTAGTTCAAGATGAGTGGAGTTTTGTAAAGGGGTATGCATGCTAGCAGTACTGTATTCTGGTACTGACGTGATTAGCAGCGACCTTTGGTGTGCGAGGACCACTTTTCTATAGGCTTCAGTGTATTACAGCAGTTACAAATAAGTCACACGTCGAAGTGTCAGTGCCAGCATCACTAGAGGTTCGTCTCCGACCGTTACTATTCGATAGAAAGTGTTGCTACATGTCCGCAGAGGAATCAACTGTGATCGGACTGTGTACTTAATAAAATTCATGTCCTTGTACTCGCTGACAAGATCACTTTGTTTCACGGGAAACTAAATCATGGTGAGGACAATACAAAAATGCAAGCTCAGAGACAGGAGTTTTCATGCAGCGGTTCATGACATAAAGATAAAAGTGCATGTAACATGATGCAATTTAAAGCGGAAGACTGCCTTCAATACCACTGTTAAAGCACCAGTTCAGTCAATGACTTGACTGCAACAGAGGCAATAAATGAAAAGATACCACTTACAAAATTGCAATTAGGGTTGGCGGTATATAAGTACATATATGTATCTAATCTATGTAATCTATCTAATCCATCTAATTAATCTGTACGATCCATCTGATCCAAATAATCCATGTAATTATCTAATCTGTCAATGACCCTTTCAGGTGCCTCTACCTTGTTTTACATTGTGTATGTGCTAGCAGTGTTAATGTTTAAAATTTAAATTATCATATACCCAAGAAAGGCGGTATACGCGTAGATAGATAGGTTGGATTAACGATAAGCCAAAGGGCTTCCTTGTCTAACGACCATCTAGATTTCATTATCTAGGTGGAATTCGTGTTACATATTGTGTCCAGAACAACAGATACATGTCCAACAGTTACATGTCCAAATTCACGGGTAAGGTAGTAAGTCCAAAAC
Source organism: Oasisia sp. SBJ-2009 (assembly GCA_964017155.1). Classification (NCBI taxonomy): domain Eukaryota; kingdom Metazoa; phylum Annelida; class Polychaeta; order Sabellida; family Siboglinidae; genus Oasisia; species Oasisia sp. SBJ-2009. The sequence continues at coordinate 11,330,964 of OZ024862.1, forward strand.
GATAAAGTCAACTTTCGAACGATCTCATTCTCATTTTTCTCTACGTAACAATCTTGATAAATCGTGTTACATATTGATTCCAGATCAATACAATAACAGTATTGTTCATTTTTTATAGATCAGCGTGCAAAAACCACCACCAGTGATATTATTTGTGTCATTATGTCTCTGTCAAAACGAACAAACATACAAACTTAAATGACAACACCGCCACTCTAGAATGGTAACCAAGACGTGTAATAATAAAAAAAATATTGGAACTTGACCATTACCATCATACCAAAAGATAATTGACAGTACCTCATGCTATCTTTTGACGTGAGCATACATTGAATAAAGAAGTGCTGGTAGATGGCGCCTTTAGTCCATTATTTATGTGGCTTTTCACACCTCATATGGATTGAATTTTAGTTGCTTTCTTTTTTGAGTTACTTTACACACGTAATATTTGAGTGGCAGCAGATCAGCATATATATATCATTTTTGTGTGTGATACGCTTAAAATATCTCCTCAATATAGTACAACGTTGTCCTATACTAACGTACAAATATTGTGAATTACCTACTTAGAACTAACTAAAGGTAACATGCTTAGGTGAACAATTGACCTCAATTTGCGGAGAGATGACATACGTGTGATACTGTCACCAAGAGCTTGGCCAGACTCAACATCACTCAGATTGTTCCAACTCAATCTGGAACACAATTGTTGCATTAGACGATTCATGGCAAGCTGCTGTAAAATATATTGCTGTATGGTATAACCTATATTATATCAAATATGCAATTAAAGACCAGCGGAAATAAACATATTCAACACACGACTTCCTCTGATAGCATTACTTAAACATATTGAGCACTCAGGCAGTTGGAGTTGTAATGCCTGCAGTGCACTTAAAAAAATATTATTTTGTATCTAGTGTTTGACCAAATAAATACTACTGTTCTGTCATGGACGGAATGTATATCCACAATTTTGCGATAGTAACATTCTTCTACCAGTTTCATATTCCCTTTATACTCTCAGATCAGATTCCACTTAAAGCATTACCCCCACCTCTGTAGCTGCTAGCCATTTTTATGTGGCTTTGAATTTTGTAATGGACATCTTGCCTGACTATACATATATACTTTTATTATGTTTCTCTCATATAACTATAGATATATATATATATTATTTTTCCCCACATCAAAACATAATTACTTTTTATGTTTATATAAAATAATAAAACGATGTATTGATCAAATTTTATTATACCTGGTAGATTGACCTACGAACACTTGTCCCAAACTAACACTTAGTATGATTTAAAACCCTACAGTTATCTTTAGATGTCACATAGATGATATTTCTCACGTTTGTATAGCAAAGTTGAAGTCACGATATATATGTCTACGTTTACTATAGTACATACAGTAATTGTTGTCCAGGGTGGGGAGCAGGTGTTGTGAAAGTAATACAGGAAACATATCAGGTATTTAACATTCAGACAACTAGGCCACATAGACACTGGCCAAATTGTTTTTGGCTCTTTGGGACAACTTGATCAGACTTTAACAGATTTAAACAAATACATTTGATTAATTATTAACAGTCACATTACAGTGTACTGAGAAACATCTATTTAAAATTAGAAAACAAACGTTACCGAATTATTTCTCAACAACATTGCATACCAGCGAAAATGTACCAGTTTTGGGATCTTGGAAGACCATAGTGGGAACATAGAATGATTCAATCAAACACATATTTCGCGAGCGAAGTGGCAGCAGCCTAAGACACAGATGTTCTTTAAAGCAAATGTTGAAGAAGAAAATACATCTTGAAAGCAGGACTCATGCCAACTCTGGTGCAGTGAAGATCCAGACTTGAAGTGCTGCTACATATTCAGTGAGATCAATTAAGCCTCCTTTCTCCTTTACACTTTCATTACCTGTTTCCGCACCAGTTCATTGAGTATTGCCGATAATAAATATATATATATATATAAATATATATATATTATATATATATATATTTACACACAAAACTCACAGAAGTTCTTCCAACTTTGTGCAGTGACTCAGGGCGTGTGTCACGGGGACCATTGCTGCTGCTCCAATTCCACATTTTTGCAACCTGCAAACACATTGTAGATATTCTGGAATAGATTGACATCAAATAAAATCTAACCTTTAAAAACATATCATCACAATGTTGTTATTGAATAGTCGCAACTTTAACCTTTCAATAATTTATTTAATTAACCTCTTTAAGGATTCACAATATGTTAATGAACTCAATTAATCAGAAAATGTATATTGTCATATAAAAAGTACTTTCATATATAGTACATACTGAAGATTCACACAGTGCAATGTTGTTGTAATACATATATTTGGTATATGTTGTTTAACTAATAATAAAACCAAATCAAAGTATTCTTGGATATTTTCTCATAAAAGAGTGTTGAAAAAATATAAAAAAGATATATTCTATACATTTATTAACACCAGATCATTACACTAGGTCACTATATAAAATGCCAGCTAGCACTTTGACTTAGCTCAGATAATTGTTTTGATATGTCCTATAATATTTTGTTTTGATGTCAGACCAAAATACGTGGTTTGTTTGCCATTACCTGTTCAAAGAGTACCGAATAGAAATAGCATTATACCAGTTGTGTAAATTGTTTTGTAGTTTTGCATATAGATGCTTTGCTGCGTATTGACACTAATTAAGAGGTGATTGCAACATGACAGTTGATTCACTGTCTGTTGCAGGACAAATGAAAGGGTGTCATCTTTCAAAGTACGATCTGGGAAATTAAGGTAGTACAATTTCACCAATCATCCAAATCACATGTATCAGTAAGCAGTGGAATCAATCAGCTGTGAAATGTTCAATAACACAGCAACTCCAATGTTGTAGAAAATAAAGGAAATGTTTTAATGGTATCCTACTGAGAAACCTAATATGGTCATAGTTGTAACTTGAATACATTGGAGTGCTTTATATGTAATAAATTTGAAATTATCACCAAAAGATGCTGTCGTGCCTTTCTATATTGCCATGATTGCTGATAGCCAGACTGTGATTTTGTGATCTACTGGTAAAATAAATAAATGCCTTACTGTTCAAAACTACTTCACACAATTATAATATATATATATATATATTTATATGTCATGTTAAGCCAGACTTGTCAGGATCACAAGGTTGCATGTCCGGCAAAAGGCTTAATGAAATGATGATTTTTGTATCTTTCTTATTCTCGAAAGCCAGGCGTTGTTACGGTGCACTACAGTATCCCTGGCTGATCGTCTCCTCAATCGGAGAAAGTGAGGTAAGTTGAAGAAAACATTGTTGGCAAAAGAATTAATCACTCTATAGTTGTAGGAACAGCTCAATGCACACACCAATTTGAAGATCGCTACGTCATGGATGGGAACACCAATACAAAAAACACATTCACGTACTAACTGCTGCGTATAATACGAGCAGTGTGAGGCTAACTTCATCTAACATTATATCACCACTGAATACATTAGGAGTAATTTATCTAGTTCACGTTGAGTGGAGTTTTGTAAACGGATATGCATGCTACCAGTACAGTATTCTGGTACTGACGTGATTAGCAGCGACCTTTGGTGTGCAAGGATAACTGTTCTATTGGCTTCAGTGTATTACAGCAGTTACAAATAAGTCCCATGTCGAAGTGTCAGTGTCAGCATCACTTGAGGTTCGTATCCGACTGTTACTATTCGATAGAAAGTATTGCTACTTGTCCACACAGGAATCAACAGTGATCGGACAGTGTACGTTATGAAATTCATGTCCTTGTACTCGCTGACAAGATCACTTTGTTTCACGGGACACTAACTCATGGTGAAGACAATACAAAATTGCAAGCTCGGAGACAGGAGTTTCCATGCAGCAGCTCCTGATATCAAGAGAAAAGTGCATGTAACATTATGCAATATAAACCGGAAGACTGCCTTCAATAGCACATTGAAAGAATCGGTTTACTCAATCATTTGACTGCAACAGAAGCAATAAATGAAAAGAAACCACTTACAAAATTACAATTAAGGTTGGCGGTATATAAGTACATTTATCTATCTAATCTACGTAATCTAACAAATCCATCTAATTAATCTATTGGATCCATCTGTTCCTAATAATTACCTATGTATGTAATTATCTAATCTATCAATGACCCTCTCAGGTGCCTGTACTTTGTTTTACATTGTGTAGGTGCTAGCAGTGTTAATGTTTAAAAATTAACTTCTCATATACCCAAGAAAGGCGGTATACACTTAAATAGGTAGGTTAGATTATCGATAAGCCAAAGGGCTTCTTTGTATTACTGCCATCTAGATTTCATTCTCAAGGTGGAATTCGTGTTAAATCTTGTGACCAGAACAACAGTTACATGTCCAAATAGATGTGTTAGGTAGTAAGTCCAAAATGATAAAGTGAACTTTCGAACGATCTCATTCTGATCTTGCTCTAGGTAACAATCTTGTTAAATCATATAACACCTTGATTCCAGATCAATACAATAACAGTATTGTTCACGTTTTATAGATCAGCGTGCAAATATTGATATTATTTGTTTCATGATGTCTATGCCAAAGCGAATAAACAAACAACTTTAAATGACAACACTGCCACTCTAGAATGGAAACCAAGACTCAGTGTAATAATAAAAATATTAACTGGTACTTTGAAATTTACAATCATAGCAAAACATAATTGACACTACCTGGTGCTATCTTGTGGGAGCAGCATACATTGAATAAAGGAGTGCTGGTAGATGGTGCCTTTAGACCATTACTTAACTGGCTTTTCAAATCTCATATGGATCCTATTTTAGTCGCTTTCCTTTTTGAGTTACTTTACACACGAAATAGTTGAGTGGCAGAAGATCAGCAGATATATATCATTCCTTTTGTGATACGCTTAAAATATCTTCTCAATATAGTACAATGGCGTCCTGTCCTAACGAACAAATATTGTCAATTACTTACTTAGAATTAACTAAAGTTAACATGCTGAGGTGAAAACTTACCACAACTCGCGGAGTGATGACATATGTGTGATACTGTCACTAAGAGCTTGGCCAGACTCGACGTCACTCAGATTGTTCCCTCTCAATCTGCAACACAATTGTTGCATTAGGTAATTCATTGCTCACTGCTGTAACATATATTGCTGTATGGTATAAGCTACATTATATCAAATATGCAATTAAAGACCAGTGTAAATAAACATATTGAACACACAACTTGCTGTGATAGAATAAGCATCACTTAAACACACTTAGCACTAAGGTAGTTGGATTTGTAATGCCTGCAGTGCACTTAAAAATAATTACTGTTGTGTATCTAGTGTTTTACCAAATAAATACTACTGTTCTATCATGGATGGCATGCATCTTTATTACTTTGCGATAGTAACATTCTCCTACCAGTTTCATATTACCCTGATACCATTATATCATATTCCGATTAAAGCATGTCTCCCACCTCTGTAGCTGCTAACCAATTTGATGTGGCTTTTATAATGCACATCTTGTCTGACTATAGATATATACTTTTATTATGTTTCTCACATCTGACTATAGATATATATTTATATGATGTTTCCCATATTGAATTGAATTGAAATGTATTTCAACAACAACTACTACAGTGTACTACATTATAAATACAGTGCATGCAATACAATTGTTGAAAACATAATTTATTTTTATCTTTGTATAAAGTGATAAAACATTATTGATCAAACTGTATCATACCTGGTAGATTGATCTATGAACACTTTTATCTGTAGATGGCACATATATCATGTTTCTCACATTTGTACAGCAAGGTGGAAGTCACGATATACATGTCTACATTTAATATAGTACATACAGTAATTATAATCCAGGGTGGGGATCACTGATCTAAAAATAAACTGGATAGGGCTTTGGACTTCGCTGCCTGCGGTGAAATGAAGCCAGCCAGCCGCCATTAAACCAATCCCAAAACAAACGCTCAGTGGACCTTTTCAATGTTAAATGGCTCAACTTCAGCTACCAATTTCTTAATATTAGGCTAGTATTATTTGTGTCTAACTTTTTTATGGTACTATTAATTATTCATAATGGCAAATATGGTGTTTAGAATCAAACCAGTTACGCTAAAAAATTATTATTATTTTATTAAAGTGAAGAGAGGTGCAGAAGGATTTGGACCAAACCACTGTTCCAAAATGGGGTGCGAGGTTGTCATCGCTGCGTGGCAGTACAAACGGAAAGCCTACTTTGGGGATCGTGCCAGAATTTACTTGTATCAAACATATTACCACCAATCTCTATATAATATATCATTGCCTTAACCCTAATCCAAATCCAAAACCCTAGCCCAAACTCACACCCACACCCCCATTTTGGAATAGTGGTTTGGGTCCAAACATGATCCCAGCAGCCGCCTGTTGTTGGCCTTGTTATAATGACGTGTTATTATGCTGTAGTATAACCTACGCAATCATCAGCTTAACACACTTTTGCTAAGTTGCACAACTTCCATCTTATCTGACAAACGTATAACACTAGCACAAACATAATGTCAAGTTAAAAACAGTTTTAGAAAAAAGGTAACGACCCTACTATACAGCAGATTGATGGCTGACGAATTATCATCTTAAAGTGGCATTTTAAATACATATAATTTTTTAATATTTAATCTTACTACGTTCTATCATGTTATTATATTTTAGTAGAGCATCTTTTTTATGTTACCACATTGTCTTATTGATGACATTTGTTTACTTGTATTTGAAAATATTTACATTGTAATTATTATACTACTGTGTTTATTTATTTATGTATTTATTTTTTATATTTTCTTAAATTTATTCTTAGTATTTTTTGTTTATTTTTAGATCAGTGGGTGCAATGAGCAGTCTGCAGGCAACATCACGGGCTTAAACTCGAAGTCATATTCTCATGTAATGATAGCTTAAATACTAATATCCACCAAATGTAAGGTATTGTAATAATTACATCAGACAAATATTGCAGCAAAACCTGCATTTACATGTATGTGTATGCGATTAACAGCTACAATAATGTAAACCAGTAAAATGCAATTTACATTGTAACACCAGCACACATGTATATTCCAAACATTTTTTATATAGCTTGTTTACATTTGCACTGCCAACAATTACAACAAACCACATGTACTGCATGCCGATTATTTGTCTTTGGTCATGATTTAGTAGATGCATTGAAATACAAGTATGAATATATCAGGATTGGTCAATTGCCTGTGCAAATACAAATCAAAACATTACTTAAAGAACAACAACTAAATGACACAATATAAGTCTACTAAAGCTGCGTTCACATGTCAGTTGTCACAGATTTTACTGACCCAGTGCTTCATACACTGTAGTACAGCTTTGTTTACAAGTCTGAAAATAGTATCTAGCTCACTACAGCTGACTGCAGCGGCCGTAGTTCACCCAATTTATCATGATAAGGAAACGGGTGGGGGTGGCTGCAGAGTACGTACTGGGTGCTCTCATCTGTGTCATCATAAACATCCTGCTTACTGCAGAGGGAGTGTTGCCCTTATAGGAACAGAGTGACAGCTGGTGCACTAATTAACTAACTAACTAACTAACTAACTAACTAACCACTATGTCACTAGACTGACTCGCTGTCATCTACAATTCTCAAAAACAAAACACACACGCTGAACTGGGCCTGCCGCAGCACAAGCTCACTGAAGAAGTGGATCACACGTGCGTTTGTTATGGGATTGGTTCAATGGCGACGCTTCTACATCCGGTGGCTTCATTCTGAGACACTCGATCCGAAATCCAGTTATTTTTAGATCAGTGGTGGGGATCAGGTTTTGCGAAGGTAATACATAAAACATGCCAGGTATTTAACAGTCTGCCAACTAGGCCACATAGACACAGGTCAAATTTGTCTTGGCTCTTTAGGACGACCTGACCAGATATTAGATAGATTTAAAGAAATACATTTGATTAACTATTTAGAGTCACATTACTGAGAAATATCTAGTCGAAATTTGAAGAAAAAACTTCTGAATTATTTCTCAACAAAATTGGCTACCAGTGAAAATGTACCAGTTTTGAGGCCTTGAAAGACCATTGTGGGAACGTAGAATGATTCAATCAAACACATATTTCCCATCCAAAGCGGCAGTAGCCTAAGATACAATTGTTCTTCAATGCAAAATGTGAAGAAAAAGGTACATATTGAACACAGGAATCATGCCAACGCTGGTGCAGCAAAGACCCAGCCATTAAGTGCTGCTACATCTTCACTGAGATCAATGATTCCTCCTTTCTCCTTTACACATTCATTAGCTGTTCCTGCAACAGGTCATCGAGTATTGCTGAGAAAAAGTATATATATATATACATATACATATATATATATATATATATATATATATATATATATATATATATATATATAAATATATATATATATATATTTATATGTATATATATATATATATAAATATATATATATATATATATATATATATATATATATAAATATATATATATATATATATATATATATATATATATATATATATATATATATATATATATATATATATATATATATATATATATATTGACACACAACACTCACCTAAGTTTTTCCAACTTTGTGCAGTGACTCAGGGCGCGTGTCACGGGGACCATGGCTGCTGCTCCAATTCCACATTCTTGCAAACTACAGACATATAGTAGATACTCTCGAATAGATAGACATCAAACAAAATCTAACCTTGAAAAACATATCATCACAATGTTGTGATTGAACAGTCGCGACTTTAACCTGTCAATAATATTATAAATTAACCTTTTTAAGTTTTCACAATATGTTAATGAATTCACTGAATGAGAATAGTTATATTCGAATATATACACTACTTTCATATATAGTACATATTGAAGAGTCACACAGTGCAATTATGTTCTAATACTTATATTTGTTGTTTAACTAATAATAAAAACAAATTCAAAGTATCCTTGCATATTTATTCATAAATTTGTGGTGGCGAAAACGTGTAAAAAAAAGATATATTCTATATATTTATTAGCACCATATCATTAAACTAAGTCACTATATAAAGTGCCAGCTAGAACTTAGATCAGGTAATTGTTTTGATATGTCCTATGATATTCTGTGTTGACGTCAGGCCAAAAGAAGCGGTTTGTTTGCCATTACTTGTTCAAAAGCACCGAATAGAAATAGCATTATACCGGTTGTTTGAATGTTTTATAGTGTTGAATACATATGCTTTTCTGCGTAATGACTCAGATTAATTGGTGATGTCAACACGACAGATCACTCACTGTCTGTTGCAGGAGAAATGGACGGGTGTCACATTTCAAAGTACGGTCTGGGTATTTAAGGTAGTACAATCTCACCAATCATCCAAATCACTTGTATCAGTAAGGAGTGGAATCAATCAGTTGTGAAATGTTCAATAACATAACTACGCCAATGTTGTACAGAATGTAGGAAAGGTCTTAATGGTATCCTACGGAAAAATCTAATGTGGTCATAGATCTAACTAGAACATAAGTCCGCTATTTGAGTGCTTGTTTTGTAATATTTTTGAAATTATCAAAAAAAGTTGCTGTTATGCCTTTCAATATTTTGTGAACTACTGGTAAAATAAATAAATGCCTCAATGTTCAAAACTTCTTCCCAAAAGTATAGTATACCAGTGTCATGTTAAGCCAAACTCGTCAGGATCACAAGGCTGCATGTCCGGCAAAAGATTTTCAAATGATGATTTTTGTATTTTTCCCATTCTCGAAAGCCAGGCATTCTTGCATTGCACTACAGTATCCCTAGCTGATCGGCTCCACAAACCATGGAAGTGAGGTGAGTTGAAGTAAACATTGTTGGCAATAGAATGTATCACACGATAGGTGTAGGAACAGCCAAATACTCACACCAGTTTGAAAATCGCTATGTCACGGATGGGAATCCCAATATAAATACACATTCGCGTACTAATTGCTGCGTGTAATAAGAGCAGTGTGTGGCTGACTTCATCCTACATTATATCACGACTGAAGACAATAAGAGTAATTTCACTAGTTCAAGATGAGTGGAGTTTTGTAAAGGGGTATGCATGCTAGCAGTACTGTATTCTGGTACTGACGTGATTAGCAGCGACCTTTGGTGTGCGAGTACGACTTTTCTATAGGCTTCAGTGTATTACAGCAGTTACAAATAAGTCACATGTCGAAGTGTCAGTGCCAGCATCACTAGAGGTTCGTCTCCGACCGTTACTATTCGATAGAAAGTGTTGCTACATGTCCGCAGAGGAATCAACTGTGATCGGACTGTGTACTTAATAAAATTCATGTCCTTGTACTCGCTGACAAGATCACTTTGTTTCACGGGAAACTAAATCATGGTGAGGACAATACAAAAATGCAACCTCAGAGACAGGAGTTTTCATGCAGCGGTTCATGACATAAAGATAAAAGTGCATGTAACATGATGCAATTTAAAGCGGAAGACTGCCTTCAATACCACTGTTAAAGCACCAGTCCAGTCAATGACTTGACTGCAACAGACGCAGTAAATGAAAAGAAACCACTTACAAAATTGCAATTAGGGTTGGCGGTATATAAGTACATGTATATATGTATCTAATCTATGTAATCTATCTAATCCATCTAATTAATCTGTACGATCCATCTAATCCAAATAATCCATATAATTATCTAATTTGTCAATGACCCTTTCAGGTGCCTCTACCTGTTTTACATTGTGTAGGTGCTAGCAGTGTTAATGTTTAAAATTTAAATGATCATATACCCAAGAAAGGCGGTATACGCGTAGATAGATAGGTAGGATTAACGATAAGCCAAAGGGCTTCCTTGTCTAACGACCATCTAGATTTCATTATCTAGGTGGAATTCGTGTTAAATATTTTGTCCAGAACAACAGTTACATGTCCAACAGTTACATGTTCAAATTCACGGGTAAGGTAGTAAGTCCAAAATGATAAAGTCAACTTTCGAACGGTCTCATTCTCATTTTTCTCTACGTAACAATCTTGTTAAATCATGTTACATATTGATTCCAGATCAATACAATAACAGTATTGTTCACTTTTTATAGATCAGCGTGCAAAAACCACCACCAGTGATATTATTTGTGTCATTATGTCTCTGTCAAAACGAACAAACATACAAACTTAAATGACAACACCGCCACTCTAGAATGGTAACCAAGACAACGTGTAATAATAAAAAAATACTGGAACTTGACAATTACCATCATAGCAAAGGATAATTAACAGTACCTCATGCTATCTTTTGACGTGAGCATACATTGAATAAAGAAGTGCTGGTAGATGGCGTCTTTAGTCGATTATTTCAGTGGCTTTTCACACCTCATATGGATTGAATTTTAGTTGCTTTCTTTTTGAGTTACTTTACACACGTAATAGTTGAGTGGCAGCAGATCAGCATATATATATCATTTTTGTGATACGGTGATACGCTTAAAATATCTCCTGAATATAGTACAACGTTGTCCTATACTAACGTACAAATATTGTGAATTACCTACTTAGAACTAACTAAAGGAAACATGCTTAGGTGAACAATTTACCTCAATTTGCGGAGAGATGACATACGTGTGATACTCTCACCAAGAGCTTGGCCAGATTCAACATCACTCAGATTGTTCCAACTCAATCTGGAACACAATTGTTGCATTAGATGATTCATGGCAAGCTGATTCATGGTATAACCTATATTATATCAAATATGCAATTAAAGACCAGCGGAAATAAACATATTCAACACACGACTTCCTCTGATAGCATTACATAAACATATTGAGCACTCAGGCAGTTGGAGTTGTAATGCCTGCAGTGCACTTAAAAAAATATTATTTGGTATCTAGTGTTTGACCAAATAAATACTACTGTTCTGTCATGGGCAATATTCACAATTTTGTGATAGTAACATTCTTCTACCAGTTTCATATTCCCTTTATACTCTCAGATCAGATTCCACTTAAAGCATTACCCCCACCTCTGTAGCTGCTAGCCATTTTTATGTGGCTTTGAATTGTGTAATGGACATCTTGTCTGACTATACATATATACTTTTATTATGTTTCTCTCATATGACTATAGATATATATTTATATTATTTTTCCCCACATAAAAACATAATTACTTTTTATGTTTATGTAAAATAATAAAACGATGTATTGATCAAATTTTATTATACCTGGTAGATTGACCTACGAACACTTGTTCCAAACTAACATTTAGTATGATTTAAAACCCTACAGTTATCTTTAGATGTCACATAGATGATATTTCTCACGTTTGTATAGCAAAGTTGAAGTCACGATATATATGTCTACGTTTACTATAGTACATACAGTAATTGTGGTCCAGGGTGGGGAGCAGGTGTTGCGAAAGTAATACAGGAAACATATCAGGTATTTAACAGTCTGCCAACTAGGCCACATAGACACTGGCCAAATTTTGTTTGGCTCTTTGGGACAACTTGATCAGACTTTAACAGATTTAAAGAAATACATTTGATTAATTATTAACAGTCACATTACAGTGTACTGAGAAACATCTATTCAAAATTAGTAAAAAAAACCTTACCGAATTATTTCTCAACAACATTGCATACCAGCGAAAATGTACCAGTTTTGGGATCTTGGAAGACCATAGTGGGAACATAGAATGATTCAATCAAACACATATTTCGCGTGCGAAGTGGCAGCAGCCTAAGACACAGATGTTCTTTAAAGCAAATTTTGAAGACAAAATACATCTTGAAAGCAGGACTCATGCCAACTCTGGTGCAGCGAAGATCCAGACTTGAAGTGCTGCTACATATTCAGTGAGATCAATTATGCCTCCTTTCTCCTTTACACTTTCATTACTTATTTCCGCACCAGTTCATCGAGTATTGCTGATAATAAATGTATATATATATATATATATATATATATATATATATATATATATATATATATATATATATATATATATATATATATATATATATTATATATATATATATATTTACACACAAAACTCACAGAAGTTCTTCCAACTTTGTGCAGTGACTCAGGGCGTGTGTCACGGGGACCATTGCTGCTGCTCCAATTCCACATTTTTGCAACCTGCAAACACATTGTAGATATTCTGGAATAGATTTACATCAAATAAAATCTAACCTTTAAAAACATATCATCACAATGTTGTTATTGAATAGTCGCAACTTTAAACTTTCAATAATTTATTTAATTAACCTCTTTAAGGATTCACAATATGTTAATGAACTCAATTAATCAGAAAATGTATATTATCATATAAAAAGTACTTTCATTTATAGTACATACTGAAGATTCACACAGTGCAATGTTGTTGTAATACATATACTTGGTATATGTTGTTTAACTAATAATAAAACAAATCAAAGTATCCTTGGATATTTTCTTATAAAAGAGTGTTGAAAAAAAATATATATATATTCTATACATTTATTAACACCAGATCATTACACTAGGTCACTATATAAAATGCCAGCTAGCACTTTGACTTAGCTCAGATAATTGTTTTGATATGTCCTATAATATTCTGTTTTGACGTCAGACCAAAATACGTGGTTTGTTTGCCATTACCTGTTCAAAGAGTACCGAATAGAAATAGCATTATACCAGTTGTGTGAATTGTTTTGTAGTGTTGCATATAGATGCTTTGCTGCGTATTGACACTAATTAAGTGGTGATTGTAACATGACAGTTGATTCGCTGTCTGTTGCAGGACAAATGAAAGGGTGTCATCTTTCAAAGTACGATCTGGGAAATTAAGGTAGTACAATTTCACCAATCATCCAAATCACATGTATCAGTAAGCAGTGGAATCAATCAGCTGTGAAATGTTCAATAACACAGCAACTCCAATGTTGTAGAAAATAAAGGAAATGTCTTAATGGTATCCTACTGAGAAACCTAGTATGGTCATAGTTGTAACTTGAATACATTGGAGTGCTTTATATGTAATAATTTTGAAATTATCTCCAAAAGATGCTGTCGTGCCTTTCAATATTGCCATGATTGCTGATAGCCAGACTGTGATTTTGTGATCTACTGGTAAAATAAATAAATGCCTTACTGTTCAAAACTACTTCACACAATTATAGTATATATATATATTTATATGTCATGTTAAGCCAGACTTGTCAGGATCACAAGGTTGCATGTCCGGCAAAAGGCTTAATAAAATGATGATTTTTGTATCTTTCTTATTCTCGAAAGCCAGGCGTTGTTACGTTGCACTACAGTATCCCTGGCTGATCGTCTCCTCAATCGGAGAAAGTGAGGTAAGTTGAAGAAAACATTGTTGGCAAAAGAATTAATCACTCTATAGTTGTAGGAACAGCTCAATGCACACACCAATTTGAAGATCGCTACGTCATGGATGGGAACACCAATATAAAAAACACATTCACATACTAACTGCTCCGTATAATACGAGCAGTGTGAGGCTAACTTCATCTAACATTATATCACAACTGAATACATTAGGAGTAATTTAACTAGTTCACGTTGAGTGGAGTTTTGTAAACGGATATGCATGCTACCAGTACAGTATTCTGGTACTGACGTGATTAGCAGCGAACTCTGGTGTGCAAGGATAACTGTTCTATTGGCTTCAGTGTATTACAGCAGTTACAAATAAGTCCCATGTCGAAGTGTCAGTGTCAGCATCACTTGAGGTTCTTTTCTGACTGTGACTATTTGATAGAAAGTATTGCTACTTTTCCACACAGGAATCAACAGTGATCGGACAGTGTACTTTATGAAATTCATGTCCTTGTACTCGCTGACAAGATCACTTTGTTTCACGGGACACTAACTCATGGTGAAGACAATACAAAATTGCAAGCTCGGAGACAGGAGTTTCCATGCAGCGGCTCCTGATATCAAGAGAAAAGTGCATGTAACATTATGCAATATAAACCGGAAGACTGCCTTCAATAGCACAGTGAAAGAATCGGTTTACTCAATCATTTGACTGCAACAGAAGCAATAAATGAAAAGAAACCACTTACAAAATGACAATTAAGGTTGGCGGTATATAAGTACATTTATCTATCTAATCTATGTAATCTAACAAATCCATCTAATTAATCTATTGGATCCATCAATTCCAAATAATTACCTATGTATGTAATTACCTAATCTATCAATGACCCTCTCAGGTGCCTGTACTTTGTTTTACATTGTGTAGGTGCTAGCAGTGCTAATGTTTAAAAATTAACTTCTCATATACACAAGAAAGGCGGTATACACTTAAATAGATAGGTTGGATTCTCGATAAGCCAAAGGGCTTCTTTGTGTTACTGCCATCTAGATTTCATTCTCTAGGTGGAATTCGTGTTAAATCTTGTGACCAGAACAACAGTAACATGTCCAAATTGATGGGTTAGATAGTAAGTCCAAAATGATAAAGTCAACTTTCTAACGATCTCATTCTGATCTTGTTCTAGGTAACAATCTTGTTAAATCATATAACACCTTGATTCCAGATCAATACAATAACAGTATTGTTCACGTTTTATAGATCAGCGTGCAAATATTGATATTATTTGTTTCATGATGTCTATGCCAAAGCGAATAAACAAACAACTTTAAATGACAACACTGCCACTCTAGAATGGAAACCAAGACTCTGAGTAATAATAAAAAAATTAACTGGTAATTTGAAATTTACAATCATAGCAAAAGATAATTGACACTACCTGGTGCTATCTTGTGGGAGGAGCATACATTGAATAAAGGAGTGCTGGTAGATGGTGCCTTTAGACCATTACTTAATTAGCTTTTCAAATCTCATATGGATCCTATTTTAGTCGCTTTCTTTTTTGAGTTACTTTACACACGAAATAGTTGAGTGGCAGAAGATCAGCAGATATATATCATTCCTTTTGTGATACGCTTAAAATATCCCCTCAATATAGCACAATGGCGTCCTGTCCTAACGAACAAATATTGTCAATTACTTACTAATAATTAACTAAAGTTAACATGCTGAGGGGAAAACTTACCACAACTTGCGGAGTGATGACATACGTGTGATACTCTCACCAAGAGCTTGAGCAGATTCGGCGTCACTCAGATTGTTCCCACTCAATCTGCAACACAATTGTTGCATTAGGTGATTCATTGCACACTGCTGTACAATATATTGCTGTACGGCATAAGCTACATTATATCAAATATGCAATTAAAGACCAGTGTAAATAAACATATTGAACACACAACTTGCTGTGATAGAATAAGCATCACTTAAACACACTTAGCACTAAGGTAGTTGGATTTGTAATGCCTGCAGTGCACATAAAAATAATTACTGTTGTGTATCTAGTGTTTTACCAAATAAATACTACTGTTCTATCATGGATGGCATGCATCTTTATTACTTTGCGATAGTAACATTCTCCTACCAGTTTCCTATTACCCTGATACCATTATATCATATTCCGATTAAAGCATGTCTCCCACCTCTGTAGCTGCTAACCAATTTGATGTGGCTTTTATAATGCACATCTTGTCTGACTATAGATATATACTTTTATTATGTTTCTCACATCTGACTATAGATATATATTTATATTATGTTTCCCATATTGAATTGAATTGAAATGTATTTCAACAACAACTACTACAGTGTACTACATTATAAATACAGTGCATGCAATACAATTGTTGAAAACATAATTTATTTTTATCTTAGTATA
Organism: Oasisia sp. SBJ-2009; assembly: GCA_964017155.1. Classification (NCBI taxonomy): domain Eukaryota; kingdom Metazoa; phylum Annelida; class Polychaeta; order Sabellida; family Siboglinidae; genus Oasisia; species Oasisia sp. SBJ-2009. The sequence goes on from OZ024862.1 coordinate 11,347,807, forward strand.
AAGTGATAAAACATTATTGATCAAACTGTATCATACCTGGTAGATTGATCTATGAACACTTGTCCCAAATTAACATTTAGTATCATTTAAAACCCTACATTTATCTGTAGATGGCACATATATCATGTTTCTCACATTTGTACAGCAAGGTGGAAGTCACGATATACATGTCTACATTTAATATAGAACATACAGTAATTATAATACAGGGTGGGGATCACTGATCTAAAAATAAACTGGATAGCGCTTTGGACTTCGCTGCCTGCGGTGAAATGAAGCCAGTCAGCCGCCATTAAACCAATCCTAAAACAAACGCTCAGTGGACCTTTTCAATGTTAAATGGCTCAACTTCAGCTACCAATTTCTTAATATTAGGCTAGTATTATTTGTGTCTAACTTTTTTATGGTACTATTAATTATTCATAATGGCAAATATGGTGTTTAGAATCAAACCAGTTACGCTAAAAAAATATTATTATTTTATTAAAGTGAAGAGAGGTGCAGCAGGATTTGAACCAAACCACTGTTCCAAAATGGGGTGCGAGGTTGTCACCGCTGCGTGGCGGTAAAAACGGAAAGCCTACTTTGGGGATCGTGCCAGAATTTACTTGTATCAAACATATTACCACCAATCTCTATATAATATATCATTGCCTTAACCCTAATCCAAATCCAAAACCCTAGCCCAAACTCACACCCACACCCCCATTTTGGAATAGTGGTTTGGGTCCAAACATGATCCCAGCAGCCGCCTGTTGTTTGCCTTGTTACTATGACGTGTTATTATGCTGTAGTATAACCTACGCAATCATCAGCTTAACACACTTTTGCTAAGTTGCACAACTTCCATCTTATCTGACAAACGTATAACACTAGCACAAACATAATGTCAAGTTAAAAATAGTCTTAGAAAAAAGGTAACGACCCTACTATACAGCAGATTGATGGCTGACGAATTATCATCTTAAAGTGGCATTTTAAATACATATAATTTTTTAATATTTAATCTTACTACGTTCTATCATGTTATTATATTTTAGTAGAGCATCTTTTTTATGTTACCACATTGTCTTATTGATGACATTTGTTTACTTGTATTTGAAAATATTTACATTGTAATTATTATACTATACTTAAATTTATTCTTAGTATATTTTGTTTATTTTTAGATCAGTGGGTGCAATGAGCAGTCTGCAGGCAACATCACGGGCTTAAACTCGAAGTCATATTCTCATGTAATGATAGCTTAAATACTAATATCCACCAAATGTAAGGTATTGTAATAATTACATCAGACAAATATTGCAGCAAAAACTGCATTTACATGTATGTGTATGCGATTAACAGCTACAATAATGTCAATCAGTAAAATGCAATTTACATTGTAACACCAGCACACATGTATATTCCAAACATTTTTTATATAGCTTGTTTACATTCGCACTGCCAACAATTACAACAAACCACATGTACTGCATGCCGATTATTTGTCTTTGGTCATGATTTAGTAGATGCATTGAAATACAAGTATGAATATATCAGGATTGGTCAAATGCCTGTGCAAATACAAATCAAAACATTACTTAAAGAACAACAACTAAATAACACAATATAAGTCTACTAAAGCTGCGTTCACATGTCAGTTGTCACAGATTTTACTGACCCAGTGCTTCATACACTGTAGTACAGCTTTGTTTACAAGTCTGAAAACAGTATCTAGCTCACTACAGCTGACTGCAGCGGCCGTAGTTCACCCAATTTATCATGATAAGGAAACGGGTGGGGGTGGCTGCAGAGTACGTACTGGGTGCTCTCATCTGTGTCATCATAAACATCCTGCTTACTGCAGAGGGAGTGTTGCCCTTATAGGAACAGAGTGACAGCTGGTGCACTAAATAACTAACTAACTAACTACCTAACTACCTAAGTAACTAACTAACTAACTAACTAACCACTATGTCACTAGACTGACTCGCTGTCATCTACAATTCTCAAAAACAAAACACACACGCTGAACTGGGACTGCCGCAGCACAAGCTCACTGAAGGAGTGGATCACACGTGCGTTTGTTATGGGATTGGTTCAATGGCGACGCTTCTACATCCGGTGGCTTCATTCTGAGACACTCGATCCGCAATACAGTTATTTTTAGATCAGTGGTGGGGATCAGGTTTTGCGAAGGTAATAAATAAAACATGCCAGGTGTTTAACAGTCTGCCAACTAGGCCACATAGACACAGGTCAAATTTGTCTTGGCTCTTTAGGACGACCTGATCAGATATTAGACAGATTTAAAGAAATACATTTGATTAACTATTTACAGTCACATAACTGAGAAATATCTAGTCGAAATTTGAAGAAAAAACTTCTGAATTATTTCTCAACAAAATTGGCTACCAGTGAAAATGTACCAGTTTTGAGGCCTTGAAAGACCATTGTGGGAACGTAGAATGATTCAATCAAACACATATTTCCCATCCAAAGCGGCAGTAGCCTAAGATACAACTGTTCTTCAATGCAAAATGTGAAGAAAAAGGTACATATTGAACACAGGAATCATGCCAACGCTGGTGCAGCGAAGACCCAGCCATTAAGTGCTGCTACATCTTCACTGAGATCAATGATTCCTCCTTTCTCCTTTACACATTCATTAGCTGTTCCTGTAACAGGTCATCGAGTATTGCTGAGAAAAAGTATATATATATATATATATATATATATATATATATATATATATATAAATATATATATATATATATATATATATATATATATATATATATATATATATATATATATATATATATATATATATATATATATAAATATATATATTGACACACAACACTCACCCAAGTTCTTCCAACTTTGTGCAGTGACTCAGGGCGCGTGTCACGGGGACCATGGCTGCTGCTCTAATTCCACATTCTTCCAACCTACAGACATATAGTAGATACTCTCGAATAGATAGACATCAAGCAAAATCTAATCTTGAAAAACATATCATCACAATGTTGTGATTGAACAGTCGCGACTTTAACCTGTCAATAATATCATAAATTAACCATTTTAAGTATTCACAATATGTTAATGAACTCACTGAATGAGAATAGTTATATTCGAATATATACACTACTTTCATATATAGTACATATTGAAGAGTCACACAGTGCAATTATGTTGTAATACTTATATTTGTTGTTTAACTAATAATAAAAACAAATTCAAAGTATCCTTGCATATTTATTCATAAATGTGTGGTGGCGAAAACGTGTAAAAAAGATATATTCTATATATTTATTAGCACCATATCATTAAACTAAGTCACTATATAAATTGCCAGCTAGTACTTAGATCAGGTAATTGTTTTGATATGTCCTATGATATTCTGTGTTGACGTCAGGCCAAAAGAAGCGGTTTGTTTGCCATTACTTGTTCAAAAGCACCGAATAGAAATAGCATTATACCGGTTGTTTGAATGTTTTATAGTGTTGAATACATATGCTTTTCTGCGTAATGACTCAGATTAATTGGTGATGTCAACACGACAGATCACTCACTGTCTGTTGCAGGAGAAATGGACGGGTGTCACATTTCAAAGTACGATCTGGGTATTTAAGGTAGTACAATCTCACCAATCATCCAAATCACTTGTATCAGTAAGGAGTGGAATCAATCAGTTGTGAAATGTTCAATAACATAACTACGCCAATGTTGTACAGAATGTAGGAAAGGTCTTAATGGTATCCTACGGAAAAATCTAATGTGGTCATAGATCTAACTAGAACATAAGTCCGCTATTTGAGTGCTTGTTTTGTAATATTTTTGAAATTATCAAAAAAAGATGCTGTTATGCCTTTCAATATTTTGTGAACTACTGGTAAAATAAATAAATGCCTCAATGTTCAAAACTTCTTCCCAAAAGTATAGTATACCAGTGTCATGTTAAGCCAAACTCGTCAGGATCACAAGGCTGCATGTCCGGCAAAAGATTTTCAAATGATGATTTTTGTATTTTTCCCATTCTCGAAAGCCAGGCATTCTTGCATTGCACTACAGTATCCCTAGCTGATCGGCTCCACAAACCATGGAAGTGAGGTGAGTTGAAGTAAACATTGTTGGCAATAGAATGTATCACACGATAGGTGTAGGAACAGCCAAATACTCACACCAGTTTGAAAATCGCTATGTCACGGATGGGAATCCCAATATAAATACACATTCGCGTACTAATTGCTGCGTGTAATAAGAGCAGTGTGTGGCTGACTTCATCCTACATTATATCACGACTGAAGACAATAAGAGTAATTTCACTAGTTCAAGATGAGTGGAGTTTTGTAAAGGGGTATGCATGCTAGCAGTACTGTATTCTGGTACTGACGTGATTAGCAGCGACCTTTGGTGTGCGAGGACCACTTTTCTATAGGCTTCAGTGTATTACAGCAGTTACAAATAAGTCACACGTCGAAGTGTCAGTGCCAGCATCACTAGAGGTTCGTCTCCGACCGTTACTATGTCCGCAGAGGAATCAACTGTGATCGGACTGTGTACTTAATAAAATTCATGTCCTTGTACTCGCTGACAAGATCACTTTGTTTCACGGGAAACTAAATCATGGTGAGGACAATACAAAAATGCAAGCTCAGAGACAGGAGTTTTCATGCAGCGGTTCATGACATAAAGATAAAAGTGCATGTAACATGATGCAATTTAAAGCGGAAGACTGCCTTCAATACCACTGTTAAAGCACCAGTTCAGTCAATGACTTGACTGCAACAGAGGCAATAAATGAAAAGATACCACTTACAAAATTGCAATTAGGCTTGGCGGTATATAAGTACATATATGTATCTAATCTATGTAATCTATCTAATCCATCTAATTAATCTGTACGATCCATCTGATCCAAATAATCCATGTAATTATCTAATCTGTCAATGACCCTTTCAGGTGCCTCTACCTTGTTTTACATTGTGTATGTGCTAGCAGTGTTAATGTTTAAAATTTAAATTATCATATACCCAAGAAAGGCGGTATACGCGTAGATAGATAGGTTGGATTAACGATAAGCCAAAGGGCTTCCTTGTCTAACGACCATCTAGATTTCATTATCTAGGTGGAATTCGTGTTACATATTGTGTCCAGAACAACAGTTACATGTCCAACAGTTACATGTCCAAATTCACGGGTAAGGTAGTAAGTCCAAAATGATAAAGTCAACTTTCGAACGATCTCATTCTCATTTTTCTCTACGTAACAATCTTGATAAATCGTGTTACATATTGATTCCAGATCAATACAATAACAGTATTGTTCATTTTTTATAGATCAGCGTGCAAAAACCACCACCAGTGATATTATTTGTGTCATTATGTCTCTGTCAAAACGAACAAACATACAAACTTAAATGACAACACCGCCACTCTAGAATGGTAACCAAGACGTGTAATAATAACAAAAATATTGGAACTTGACCATTACCATCATACCAAAAGATAATTGACAGTACCTCATGCTATCTTTTGACGTGAGCATACATTGAATAAAGAAGTGCTGGTAGATGGCGCCTTTAGTCCATTATTTATGTGGCTTTTCACACCTCATATGGATTGAATTTTAGTTGCTTTCTTTTTTGAGTTACTTTACACACGTAATAGTTGAGTGGCAGCAGATCAGCATATATATATCATTTTTGTGTGTGATACGCTTAAAGTATCTCCTCAATATAGTACAACGTTGTCCTATACTAACGTACAAATATTGAGAATTACCTACTTAGAACTAACTAAAGGTAACATGCTTAGGTGAACAATTTACCTCAATTTGCGGAGAGATGACATACGTGTGATACTGTCACCAAGAGCTTGGCCAGACTCAACATCACTCAGATTGTTCCAACTCAATCTGGAACACAATTGTTGCATTAGACGATTCATGGCAAGCTGCTGTAAAATATATTGCTGTATGGTATAACCTATATTATATCAAATATGCAATTAAAGACCAGCGGAAATAAACATATTCAACACACGACTTCCTCTGATAGCATTACTTAAACATATTGAGCACTCAGGCAGTTGGAGTTGTAATGCCTGCAGTGCACTTAAAAAAATATTATTTTGTATCTAGTGTTTGACCAAATAAATACTACTGTTCTGTCATGGACGGAATGTATATCCACAATTTTGCGATAGTAACATTCTTCTACCAGTTTCATATTCCCTTTATACTCTCAGATCAGATTCCACTTAAAGCATTACCCCCACCTCTGTAGCTGCTAGCCATTTTTATGTGGCTTTGAATTTTGTAATGGACATCTTGCCTGACTATACATATATACTCTTATTATGTTTCTCTCATATAACTATAGATATATATATATATTATTTTTCCCCACATCAAAACATAATTACTTTTTATGTTTATATAAAATAATAAAACGATGAATTGATCAAATTTTATTATACCTGGTAGATTGACCTACGAACACTTGTCCCAAACTAACACTTAGTATGATTTAAAACCCTACAGTTATCTTTAGATGTCACATAGATGATATTTCTCACGTTTGTATAGCAAAGTTGAAGTCACGATATATATGTCTACGTTTACTATAGTACATACAGTAATTGTTGTCCAGGGTGGGGAGCAGGTGTTGTGAAAGTAATACAGGAAACATATCAGGTATTTAACATTCAGACAACTAGGCCACATAGACACTGGCCAAATTTTTTTTGGCTCTTTGGGACAACTTGATCAGACTTTAACAGATTTAAACAAATACATTTGATTAATTATTAACAGTCACATTACAGTGTACTGAGAAACATCTATTTAAAATTAGAAAACAAACGTTACCGAATTATTTCTCAACAACATTGCATACCAGCGAAAATGTACCAGTTTTGGGATCTTGGAAGACCATAGTGGGAACATAGAATGATTCAATCAAACACATATTTCGCGAGCGAAGTGGCAGCAGCCTAAGACACACATGTTCTTTAAAGCAAATTTTGAAGAAGAAAATACATCTTGAAAGCAGGACTCATGCCAACTCTGGTGCAGTGAAGATCCAGACTTGAAGTGCTGCTACATATTCAGTGAGATCAATTAAGCCTCCTTTCTCCTTTACACTTTCATTACCTGTTTCCGCACCAGTTCATTGAGTATTGCCGATAATAAATATATATATATATATAAATATATATATTATATATATATATATATATTTACACACAAAACTCACAGAAGTTCTTCCAACTTTGTGCAGTGACTCAGGGCGTGTGTCACGGGGACCATTGCTGCTGCTCCAATACCACATTTGTGCAACCTGCAAACACATTGTAGATATTCTGGAATAGATTTACATCAAATAAAATCTAACCTTTAAAAACATATCATCACAATGTTGTTATTGAATAGTCGCAACTTTAACCTTTCAATAATTTATTTAATTAACCTCTTTAAGGATTCACAATATGTTAATGAACTCAATTAATCAGAAAATGTATATTGTCACATAAAAAGTACTTTCATATATAGTACATACTGAAGATTCACACAGTGCAATGTTGTTGTAATACATACACTTGGTATATGTTGTTTAACTAATAATAAAACAAATCAAAGTATCCTTGGATATTTTCTCATAAAAGAGTGTTGAAAAAATAAATATATTCTATACATTTATTAACACCAGATCATTACACTAGGTCACTATATAAAATGCCAGCTGGCACTTTGACTTAGCTCAGATAATTGTTTTGATATGTCCTATAATATTCTGTTTTGACGTCAGACCAAAATACGTGGTTTGTTTGCCATTACCTGTTCAAAGAGTACCGAATAGAAATAGCATTATACCAGTTGTGTAAATTGTTTTGTAGTGTTGCATATAGATGCTTTGCTGCGTATTGACACTAATTAAGTGGTGATTGTAACATGACAGTTGATTCACTGTCATTTGCAGGACAAATGAAAGGGTGTCATCTTTCAAAGTACGATCTGGGAAATTAAGGTAGTACAATTTCACCAATCATCCAAATCACATGTATCAGTAAGCAGTGGAATCAATCAGCTGTGAAATGTTCAATAACACAGCAACTCCAATGTTGTAGAAAATAAAGGAAATGTCTTAATGGTATCCTACTGAGAAACCTAATATGGTCATAGTTGTAACTTGAATACATTGGAGTGCTTTATATGTAATAATTTTGAAATTATCACCAAAAGATGCTGTCGTGCCTTTCAATATTGCCATGATTGCTGATAGCCAGACTGTGATTTTGTGATCTACTGGTAAAATAAATAAATGCCTTACTGTTCAAAACTACATCACACAATTATAGTATATATATATATATATATATATATATATATTTATATGGCATGTTAAGCCAGACTTGTCAGGATCACAAGGTTGCATGTCCGGCAAAAAAGGCTTAATAAAATGATGATTTTTGTATCTTTCTTATTCTCGCAAGCCAGGCGTTGTTACGTTGCACTACAATATCCCTGGCTGATCGTCTCCTCAATCGGAGAAAGTGAGGTAAGTTGAAGAAAACATTGTTGGCAAAAGAATTAATCACTCTATAGTTGTAGTAACAGCCCAATGCACACACCAATTTGAAGATCGCTACGTCATGGATGGGAACACCAATATAAAAAACACATTCACATACTAACTGCTGCATATAATACGAGCAGTGTGAGGCTAACTTCATATAACATTATATCACCACTGAATACATTAGGAGTAATTTAACTAGTTCACGTAGAGTGGAGTTTTGTAAACGGATATGCATGCTACCAGTACAGTATTCTGGTACTGACGTGACTAGCAGCGACCTCTGGTGTGCAAGGATAACTGTTCTATTGGCTTCAGTGTATTACAGCAGTTACAAATAAGTCCCATGTCGAAGTGTCAGTGTCAGCACCACTTGAGGTTCGTATCCGACTGTTACTATTCGATAGAAAGTATTGCTACTTGTCCACACAGGAATCAACAGTGATCGGACAGTGTACGTTATGAAATTCATGTCCTTGTACTCGCTGACAAGATCCCTTTGTTTCACGGGACACTAACTCGTGGTGAAGACAATACAAAATTGCAAGCTCGGAGACAGGAGTTTCCATGCAGCGGCTCCTGATATCAAGAGAAAACTGCATGTAACATGCTGCAATATAAACCGGAAGACTGCCTTCAATAGCACAGTGAAAGAATCAGTTTACTCAATCATTTGACTGTAACGTTTTATAGATCAGCGTGCAAATATTGATATTATTTGTTTCATGATGTCTATGCCAAAGCGAATAAACAAACAACTTTAAACGACAACACTGCCACTCTAGAATGGAAACGAAGACTCTGTGTAATAATAAAAAAATTAACTGGTACTTTGAAATTTACAATCATAGCAAAAGATAATTGACACTACGTCGTGCTATCTTGTGGGAGGAGCATACATTGAATAAAGGATTGCTGGTAGATGGTGCCTTTAGACCATTACTTAATTGGCTTTTCAAATCTCATATGGATCCTATTTTAGTCGCTTTCCTTTTTGAGTTACTTTGCACACGAAATAGTTGAGTGGCAGAAGATCAGCAGATATATATCATTCCTTTTGTGATACGTTTAAAATATCCCCTCAATATAGTACAATGGCGTCCTGTCCTAACGAACAAATATTGTCAATTACTTACTTAGAATTAACTAAAGTTAACATGCTGAGGTGAAAACTTACCACAACTCGCGGAGTGATGACATACGTGTGATACTGTCACCAAGAGCTTGGCCAGATTCGGCGTCACTCAGATTGTTCCCACTCAATCTGCAACACAATTGTTGCATTAGATGATTCATTGCACACTGCTTTAAAATATATTGCTGTACGGTATAAGCTACATTATATCAAATATGCAATTAAAGACCAGTGTAAATAAACATATTGAACACACAACTTGCTGTGATAGAATAAGCATCACTTAAACACACTTAGCACTAAGGTAGTTGGATTTGTAATGCCTGCAGTGCACATAAAAATAATTACTGTTGTGTATCTAGTGTTTTACCAAATAAATACTACTGTTCTATCATGGATGGCATGCATCTTTATTACTTTGCGATAGTAACATTCTCCTACCAGTTTCATATTACCCTGATACCATTATATCATATTCCGATTAAAGCATGTCTCCGACCTCTGTAGCTGCTAACCAATTTGATGTGGCTTTTATAATGCACATCTTGTCTGACTATAGATATATACTTTTATTATGTTTCTCACATCTGACTATAGATATATATTTATATTATGTTTCCCATATTGAATTGAATTGAAATGTATTTCAACAACAACTACTACAGTGTACTACATTATAAATACAGTGCACGGAATACAATTGTTGAAAACATAATTTATTTTTATCTTTGTATAAAGTGATAAAACATTATTGATCAAACTGTATCATACCTGGTAGATTGATCTATGAACACTTGTCCCAAATTAACATTTAGTATCATTTAAAACCCTACATTTATCTGTAGATGGCACATATATCATGTTTCTCACATTTGTACAGCAAGGTGGAAGTCACGATATACATGTCTACATTTAATATAGAACATACAGTAATTATAATACAGGGTGGGGATCACTGATCTAAAAATAAACTGGATAGCGCTTTGGACTTCGCTGCCTGCGGTGAAATGAAGCCAGCCAGCCGCCATTAAACCAATCCCAAAACAAACGCTCAGTGGACCTTTTCAATGTTAAATGGCTCAACTTCAGCTACCAATTTCTTAATATTAGGCTAGTATTATTTGTGTCTAACTTTTTTATGGTACTATTAATTATTCACAATGGCAAATATGGTGTTTAGAATCAAACCAGTTACGCTAAAAAATTATTATTATTTTATTAAAGTGAAGAAAGGTGCAGCAGGATTTGGACCAAACCACTGTTCCAAAATGGGGTGCGAGGTTGTCACCGCTGCGTGGCGGTAAAAACGGAAAGCCTACTTTGGGGATCGTGCCAGAATTTACTTGTATCAAACATATTACCACCAATCTCTATATAATATATAATTGCCTTAACCCTAATCCAAATCCAAAACCCTAGCCCAAACTCACACCCACACCCCCATTTTGGAATAGTGGTTTGGGTCCAAACATGATCCCAGCAGCCGCCTGTTGTTTGCCTTGTTACTATGACGTGTTATTATGCTGTAGTATAACCTACGCAATCATCAGCTTAACACACTTTTGCTAAGTTGCACAACTTCCATCTTATCTGACAAACGTATAACACTAGCACAAACATAATGTCAAGTTAAAAATAGTTTTAGAAAAAAGGTAACGACCCTACTATTCAGCAGATTGATGGCTGACGAATTATCATCTTAAAGTGGCATTTTAAATACATATAATTTTTTAATATTTAATCTTACTACGTTCTATCATGTTATTATATTTTAGTAGAGCATCTTTTTTATGTTACCACATTGTCTTATTGATGACATTTGTTTACTTGTATTTGAAAATATTTCCATTGTAATTATTATACTATACTTAAATTTATTCTTAGTATTTTTTGTTTATTTTTAGATCAGTGGGTGCAATGAGCAGTCTGCAGGCAACATCACGGGCTTAAACTCGAAGTCATATTCTCATGTAATGATAGCTTAAATACTAATATCCACCAAATGTAAGGTATTGTAATAATTACATCAGACAAATATTGCAGCAAAAACTGCATTTACATGTATGTGTATGCGATTAACAGCTACAATAATGTCAATCAGTAAAATGCAATTTACATTGTAACACCAACACACATGTATATTCCAAACATTTTTTATATAGCTTGTTTACATTCGCACTGCCAACAATTACAACAAACCACATGTACTGCATGCCGATTATTTGTCTTTGGTCATGATTTAGTAGATGCATTGAAATACAAGTATGAATATATCAGGATTGGTCAAATGCCTGTGCAAATACAAATCAAAACATTACTTAAAGAACAACAACTAAATGACACAATATAAGTCTACTAAAGCTGCGTTCACATGTCAGTTTTTACTGACCCAGTGCTTCATACACTGTAGTACAGCTTTGTTTACAAGTCTGAAAACAGTATCTAGCTTACTACAGCTGACTGCAGCGGCCGTATTTCACCCAATTTATCATGATAAGGAAACGGGTGGGGGTGGCTGCAGAGTACGTACTGGGTGCTCTCATCTGTGTCATCATAAACATCCTGCTTACTGCAGAGGGAGTGTTGCCCTTATAGGAACAGAGTGACAGCTGGTGCACTAACTAACTAACTAACTAACTAACTAACCACTATGTCACTAGACTGACTCGCTGTCATCTACAATTCTCAAAAACAAAACACACACGCTGAACTGGGCCTGCCGCAGCACAAGCTCACTGAAGAAGTGGATCACACGTGCGTTTGTTATGGGATTGGTTCAATGGCGACGCTTCTACATCCGGTGGCTTCACTCTGAGACACTCGATCCGCAATCCAGTTATTTTTAGATCAGTGGTGGGGATCAGGTTTTGCGAAGGTAATAAATAAAACATGCCAGGTATTTAACAGTCTGCCAACTAGGCCACATAGACACAGGTCAAATTTGTCTTGGCTCTTTAGGACGACCTGACCAGATATTAGACAGATTTAAAGAAATACATTTGATTAACTATTTAGAGTCACATTACTGAGAAATATCTAGTCGAAATTTGAAGAAAAAACTTCTGAATTATTTCTCAACAAAATTGGCTACCAGTGAAAATGTACCAGTTTTGAGGCCTTGAAAGACCATTGTGGGAACGTAGAATGATTCAATCAAACACATATTTCCCATCCAAAGCGGCAGTAGCCTAAGATACAACTGTTCTTCAATGCAAAATGTGAAGAAAAAGGTACATATTGAACATAGGAATCATGCCAACGCTGGTGCAGCGAAGACCCAGCCATTAAGTGCTGATACATCTTCACTGAGATCAATGATTCCTCCTTTCTCCTTTACACATTCATTAGCTGTTCCTGCAACAGGTCATCGAGTATTGCTGAGAAAAAGTATATATATATATATATATATATATATATATATATATATATATATATATATATATATATATATATATATATATATATATATATATATATATTGACACACAACACTCACCCAAGTTCTTCCAACTTTGTGCAGTGACTCAGGGCGCGTGTCACGGGGATCATGGCTGCTGCTCCAATTCCACATTCATGCAAACTACAGACATATAGTAGATACTCTCGAATAGATAGACATCAAACAAAATCTAACCTTGAAAAACATATCATCACAATGTTGTGATTGAACAGTCGCGACTTTAACCTGTCAATAATATTATAAATTAACCTTTTTAAGTTTTCACAATATGTTAATGAATTCACTGAATGAGAATAGTTATATTCGAATATATACACTACTTTCATATATAGTACATATTGCAGAGTCACACAGTGCAATTATGTTCTAATACTTATATTTGTTGTTTAACTAATAATAAAAACAAATTCAAAGTATCCTTGCATATTTATTCATAAATTTGTGGTGGCGAAAACGTGTAAAAAAAGATATATTCTATATATTTATTAGCACCATATCATTAAACTAAGTCACTATATAAAGTGCCAGCTAGTACTTAGATCAGGTAATTGTTTTGATATGTCCTATGATATTCTGTGTTGACGTCAGGCCAAAAGAAGCGGTTTGTTTGCCATTACTTGTTCAAAAGCATCGAATAGAAATAGCATTATACCGGTTGTTTGAATGTTTTATAGTGTTGAATACATATGCTTTTCTGCGTAATGACTCAGATTAATTGGTGATGTCAACACGACAGATCACTCACTGTCTGTTGCAGGAGAAATGGACGGGTGTCACATTTCAAAGTACGATCTGGGTATTTAAGGTAGTACAATCTCACCAATCATCCAAATCACTTGTATCAGTAAGGAGTGGAATCAATCAGTTGTGAAATGTTCAATAACATAACTACGCCAATGTTGTACAGAATGTAGGAAAGGTCTTAATGGTATCCTACGGAAAAATCTAATGTGGTCATAGATCTAACTAGAACATAAGTCCGCTATTTGAGTGCTTGTTTTGTAATATTTTTGAAATTATCAAAAAAAGTTGCTGTTATGCCTTTCAATATTTTGTGAACTACTGGTAAAATAAATAAATGCCTCAATGTTCAAAACTTCTTCCCAAAAGTATAGTATACCAGTGTCATGTTAAGCCAAACTCGTCAGGATCACAAGGCTGCATGTCCGGCAAAAGATTTTCAAATGATGATTTTTGTATTTTTCCCATTCTCGAAAGCCAGGCATTCTTGCATTGCACTACAGTATCCCTAGCTGATCGGCTCCACAAACCATGGAAGTGAGGTGAGTTGAAGTAAACATTGTTGGCAATAGAATGTATCACACGATAGGTGTAGGAACAGCCAAATACTCACACCAGTTTGAAAATCGCTATGTCACGGATGGGAATCCCAATATAAATACACATTCGCGTACTAATTGCTGCGTGTAATAAGAGCAGTGTGTGGCTGACTTCATCCTACATTATATCACGACTGAAGACAATAAGAGTAATTTCACTAGTTCAAGATGAGTGGAGTTTTGTAAAGGGGTATGCATGCTAGCAGTACTGTATTCTGGTACTGACGTGATTAGCAGCGACCTTTGGTGTGCGAGTACGACTTTTCTATAGGCTTCAGTGTATTACAGCAGTTACAAATAAGTCACACGTCGAAGTGTCAGTGCCAGCATCACTAGAGGTTCGTCTCCGACCGTTACTATTCGATAGAAAGTGTTGCTACATGTCCGCAGAGGAATCAACTGTGATCGGACTGTGTACTTAATAAAATTCATGTCCTTGTACTCGCTGACAAGATCACTTTGTTTCACGGGAAACTAAATCATGGTGAGGACAATACAAAAATGCAACCTCAGAGACAGGAGTTTTCATGCAGCGGTTCATGACATAAAGATAAAAGTGCATGTAACATGATGCAATTTAAAGCGGAAGACTGCCTTCAATACCACTGTTAAAGCACCAGTCCAGTCAATGACTTGACTGCAACAGACGCAGTAAATGAAAAGAAACCACTTACAAAATTGCAATTAGGGTTGGCGGTATATAAGTACATGTATATATGTATCTAATCTATGTAATCTATCTAATCCATCTAATTAATCTGTACGATCCATCTAATCCAAATAATCCATATAATTATCTAATTTGTCAATGACCCTTTCAGGTGCCTCTACCTGTTTTACATTGTGTAGGTGCTAGAAGTGTTAATGTTTAAAATTTAAATTATCATATACCCAAGAAAGGCGGTATACGCGTAGATAGATAGGTAGGATTAACGATAAGCCAAAGGGCTTCCTTGTCTAACGACCATCTAGATTTCATTATCTAGGTGGAATTCGTGTTAAATATTGTGTCCAGAACAACAGTTACATGTCCAACAGTTACATGTTCAAATTCACGGTAAGGTAGTAAGTCCAAAATGATAAAGTCAACTTTCGAACGGTCTCATTCTCATTTTTCTCTACGTAACAATCTTGTTAAATCATGTTACATATTGATTCCAGATCAATACAATAACAGTATTGTTCACTTTTTATAGATCAGCGTGCAAAAACCACCACCAGTGATATTATTTGTGTCATTATGTCTCTGTCAAAACGAACAAACATACAAACTTAAATGACAACACCGCCACTCTAGAATGGTAACCAAGACAACGTGTAATAATAAAAAAATACTGGAACTTGACAATTACCATCATAGCAAAGGATAATTAACAGTACCTCATGCTATCTTTTGACGTGAGCATACATTGAATAAAGAAGTGCTGGTAGATGGCGTCTTTAGTCGATTATTTCAGTGGCTTTTCACACCTCATATGGATTGAATTTTAGTTGCTTTCTTTTTGAGTTACTTTACACACGTAATAGTTGAGTGGCAGCAGATCAGCATATATATATCATTTTTGTGATACGGTGATACGCTTAAAATATCTCCTCAATATAGTACAACGTTGTCCTATACTAACGTACAAATATTGTGAATTACCTACTTAGAACTAACTAAAGGTAACATGCTTAGGTGAACAATTTACCTCAATTTGCGGAGAGATGACATACGTGTGATACAGTCACCAAGAGCTTGGCCAGACTCAACATCACTCAGATTGTTCTCACTCAATCTGGAACACAATTGTTGCATTAGATGATTCATGGCAAGCTGCTGTAAAATATATTGCTGTATGGTATAACCTATATTATATCAAATATGCAATTACAGACCAGCGGAAATAAACATATTCAACACACGACTTCCTCTGATAGCATTACATAAACATATTGAGCACTCAGGCAGTTGGAGTTGTAATGCCTGCAGTGCACTTAAAAAAATATTATTTGGTATCTAGTGTTTGACCAAATAAATACTACTGTTCTGTCATGGACAATATTCACAATTTTGTGATAGTAACATTCTTCTACCAGTTTCATATTCCCTTTATACTCTCAGATCAGATTCCACTTAAAGCATTACCCCCACCTCTGTAGCTGCTAGCCATTTTTATGTGGCTTTGAATTGTGTAATGGACATCTTGTCTGACTATACATATATACTTTTATTATGTTTCTCTCATATGACTATAGATATATATTTATATTATTTTTCCCCACATAAAAACATAATTACTTTTTATGTTTATATAAAATAATAAAACGATGTATTGATCAAATGTTATTATACCTGGTAGATTGACCTACGAACACTTGTTCCAAACTAACATTTAGTATGATTTAAAACCCTACAGTTATCTTTAGATGTCACATAGATGATATTTCTCACGTTTGTATAGCAAAGTTGAAGTCACGATATATATGTCTACGTTTACTATAGTACATACAGTAATTGTGGTCCAGGGTGGGGAGCAGGTGTTGCGAAAGTAATACAGGAAACATATCAGGTATTTAACAGTCTGCCAACTAGGCCACATAGACACTGGCCAAATTTTGTTTGGCTCTTTGGGACAACTTGATCAGACTTTAACAGATTTAAAGAAATACATTTGATTAATTATTAACAGTCACATTACAGTGTACTGAGAAACATCTATTCAAAATTAGTAAAAAAAACCTTACCGAATTATTTCTCAACAACATTGCATACCAGCGAAAATGTACCAGTTTTGGGATCTTGGAAGACCATAGTGGGAACATAGAATGATTCAATCAAACACATATTTCGCGAGCGAAGTGGCAGCAGCCTAAGACACACATGTTCTTTAAGGCAAATTTTGAAGAAGAAAATACATCTTGAAAGCAGGACTCATGCCAACTCTGGTGCAGTGAAGATCCAGACTTGAAGTGCTGCTACATATTCAGTGAGTTCAATTAAGCCTCCTTTCTCCTTTACACTTTCATTACCTGTTTCCGCACCAGTTCATTGAGTATTGCCGATAATAAATATATATATATATATATATATATATATATATATATATATATATATATATATATATATATATATATTTACACACAAAACTCACAGAAGTTCTTCCAACTTTGTGCAGTGACTCAGGGCGTGTGTCACGGGGACCATTGCTGCTGCTCCAATTCCACATTTTTGCAACCTGCAAACACATTGTAGATATTCTGGAATAGATTGACATCAAATTAAATCTAACCTTTAAAAACATATCATTACAATGTTGTTATTGAATAGTCGCAACTTTAACCTTTCAATAATTTATTTAATTAACCTCTTTAAGGATTCACAATATGTTAATGAACTCAATTAATCAGAAAATGTATATTATCATATAAAAAGTACTTTCATATATAGTACATACTGAAGATTCACACAGTGCAATGTTGTTGTAATACATACACTTGGTATATGTTGTTTAACTAATAATAAAACAAATCAAAGTATCCTTGGATATTTTCTCATAAAAGAGTGTTGAAAAAATAAATATATTCTATACATTTATTAACACCAGATCATTACACTAGGTCACTATATAAAATGCCAGCTGGCACTTTGACTTAGCTCAGATAATTGTTTTGATATGTCCTATAATATTCTGTTTTGACGTCAGACCAAAATACGTGGTTTGTTTGCCATTACCTGTTCAAAGAGTACCGAATAGAAATAGCATTATACCAGTTGTGTAAATTGTTTTGTAGTGTTGCATATAGATGCTTTGCTGCGTATTGACACTAATTAAGTGGTGATTGTAACATGACAGTTGATTCACTGTCATTTGCAGGACAAATGAAAGGGTGTCATCTTTCAAAGTACGATCTGGGAAATTAAGGTAGTACAATTTCACCAATCATCCAAATCACATGTATCAGTAAGCAGTGGAATCAATCAGCTGTGAAATGTTCAAAAACACAGCAACTCCAATGTTGTAGAAAATAAAGGAAATGTCTTAATGGTATCCTACTGAGAAACCTAATATGGTCATAGTTGTAACTTGAATACATTGGAGTGCTTTATATGTAATAATTTTGAAATTATCACCAAAAGATGCTGTCGTGCCTTTCAATATTGCCATGATTGCTGATAGCCAGACTGTGATTTTGTGATCTACTGGTAAAATAAATAAATGCCTTACTGTTCAAAACTACATCACACAATTATAGTATATATATATATATATATATATATATATATATATATATATATATATATATATATATATATATATATTTGTATGGCATGTTAAGCCAGACTTGTCAGGATCACAAGGTTGCATGTCCGGCAAAAAAGGCTTAATAAAATGATGATTTTTGTATCTTTCTTATTCTCGCAAGCCAGGCGTTGTTACGTTGCACTACAATATCCCTGGCTGATCGTCTCCTCAATCGGAGAAAGTGAGGTAAGTTGAAGAAAACATTGTTGGCAAAAGAATTAATCACTCTATAGTTGTAGTAACAGCCCAATGCACACACCAATTTGAAGATCGCTACGTCATGGATGGGAACACCAATATAAAAAACACATTCACATACTAACTGCTGCATATAATACGAGCAGTGTGAGGCTAACTTCATCTAACATTATATCACCACTGAATACATTAGGAGTAATTTAACTAGTTCACGTAGAGTGGAGTTTTGTAAACGGATATGCATGCTACCAGTACAGTATTCTGGTACTGACGTGACTAGCAGCGACCTCTGGTGTGCAAGGATAACTGTTCTATTGGCTTCAGTGTATTACAGCAGTTACAAATAAGTCCCATGTCGAAGTGTCAGTGTCA
This sequence comes from Oasisia sp. SBJ-2009, assembly GCA_964017155.1. NCBI lineage: Eukaryota > Metazoa > Annelida > Polychaeta > Sabellida > Siboglinidae > Oasisia > Oasisia sp. SBJ-2009. The sequence goes on from OZ024862.1 coordinate 11,367,164, forward strand.
GCACCACTTGAGGTTCGTATCCGACTGTTACTATTCGATAGAAAGTATTGCTACTTGTCCACACAGGAATCAACAGTGATCGGACAGTGTACGTTATGAAATTCATGTCCTTGTACTCGCTGACAAGATCCCTTTGTTTCACGGGACACTAACTCGTGGTGAAGACAATACAAAATTGCAAGCTCGGAGACAGGAGTTTCCATGCAGCGGCTCCTGATATCAAGAGAAAACTGCATGTAACATGCTGCAATATAAACCGGAAGACTGCCTTCAATAGCACAGTGAAAGAATCAGTTTACTCAATCATTTGACTGTAACGTTTTATAGATCAGCGTGCAAATATTGATATTATTTGTTTCATGATGTCTATGCCAAAGCGAATAAACAAACAACTTTAAACGACAACACTGCCACTCTAGAATGGAAACGAAGACTCTGTGTAATAATAAAAAAATTAACTGGTACTTTGAAATTTACAATCATAGCAAAAGATAATTGACACTACGTCGTGCTATCTTGTGGGAGGAGCATACATTGAATAAAGGATTGCTGGTAGATGGTGCCTTTAGACCATTACTTAATTGGCTTTTCAAATCTCATATGGATCCTATTTTAGTCGCTTTGTTTTTTGAGTTACTTTACACACGAAATAGTTGAGTGGCAGAAGATTAGCAGATATATATCATTCCTTTTGTGATACGCTTAATATATCTCCTCAATATAGTACAATGGCGTCCTGTCCTAACGAACAAATATTGTCAATTACTTACTTAGAATTAACTAAAGTTAACATGCTGAGGTGAAAACTTACCACAACTCGCGGAGTGATGACATACGTGTGATACTGTCACCAAGAGCTTGGGCAGATTCGGCGTCACTCAGATTGTTCCCATTCAATCTGCAACACAATTGTTGCATTAGGTGATTCATTGCACACTGCTGTAAAATATATTGCTGTATGGTATAAGCTACATGATATCAAATATGCAATTAAAGCCCAGTGGAAATAAACATATTCAACACACAACTTGCTGTGATAGAATAAGCATCACTTAATCACATTGAGCACTAAGGCTGTTGGATTTGTAATGCCTGCAGTGCACTTAGAAACTTTTACTGTTGTGTATCTAGTGTTTTACCAAATAAATACTACTGTTCTATCATGAACGGCACGAATCTTTATTACTTTGCGATAATAACATTCTCCTACCAGTTTCATATTCCAATGATACTGTCACGATATCGTTAATTTACAGGGACAAACATCTCAACATCTCAGAGTGTGAAACTTGTAAAAATGGTTTCCGGCCTCCCTGCTTCGGGGCTTGTGTCTATGAACCAAGCTGGACTGCAAATCTACGTGTTGTATTTTTGCCTGCAATAAAGTCATTCTTACATTGTTATGTTTCACGTTGCAAACGTTACACATACTATTAGATCAGATTCCGCTTAAAGCATGTCTCCCACCTCTGTAGCTGATAACCAATTTGATGTGGCTTTGATTTTTATAATGCACATCTTGCCTGACTATGGATATATACTTTTATTATGTTTCTCACATATTGCTATAGATATATATTTATATTATGTTTCCCACATCAAAACAGAATTTATTTTTATGTTTGTATAAAGTAATAAAACCATTACAGTTGTATTGATGAAACTGTATCATACCGGGTAGATTGACCTAGGAACACGTGTCGCAAATTACCGTTTAGTATCATACAAAACTCTACATTTGTCTTTAGATGGCACATATATCATAACTCTCACACTTGTACAGCAAAGTGGAAGTCACGATATATATGTCTACATTTAATATAGTACATACAGTAATGTGACTGAATTATTTCTCAACAAAATTGGTTACCAGTGGAAATGTACCAGTTTTAGGGCATTGGAAGACCATTGAACTCAGAAGTCACGATATATATGTCTACATTTAATATAGTACACACAGTAATTGTGGTCCAGGGTTGGGAGCAGGTGTTGTGAAAGTAATACAGGAAACATATCAGGTATTTAACAGTCTGCCAACTAGGCCACATAGACACTGGCCAAATTTTGTTTGGCTCTTTGGGACAACTTGATCAGACTTTAGACAGATTTAAAGAAATACATTTGATTAAGTATTAACAGTCACATTACAGTGTACTGAGAAACATCTATTCAAAATTTGAAAAAAAACGTTACCGAATTATTTCTCAACAACATTGCATACCAGCGAAAATGTACCAGTTTTGGGATCTTGGAAGACCATAGTGGGAACCTAGACTGATTCAATCAAACACATATTTCGCGAGCGAAGTGGCAGCAGCCTAAGACACAGATGTTCTTTAAAGCAAATTTTGAAGAAGAAAATACATCTTGAAAGCAGGACTCATGCCAACTCTGGTGCAGTGAAGATCCAGACTTGAAGTGCTGCTACATATTCAGTGAGATCAATTAAGCCTCCTTTCTCCTTTACACTTTCATTACCTGTTTCCGCACCAGTTCATTGAGTATTGCCGATAATAAATATATATATATATATATATATAAATATATATATTATATATATATATATATATATATATATATATATATATATATATTTACACACAAAACTCACATAAGTTCTTCCAACTTTGTGCAGTGACTCAGGGCGTGTGTCACGGGGACCATTGCTGCTGCTCCAATTCCACATTTTTGCAACCTGCAAACACATTGTAGATATTCTGGAATAGATTGACATCAAATAAAATCTAACCTTTAAAAACATATCATCACAATGTTGTTATTGAATAGTCGCAACTTTAACCTTTCAATAATTTATTTAATTAACCTCTTTAAGGATTCACAATATGTTAATGAACTCAATTAATCAGAAAATGTATATTGTCATATAAAAAGTACTTTCATATATAGTACATACTGAAGATTCACACAGTGCAATGTTGTTGTAATACATATATTTGGTATATGTTGTTTAACTAATAATAAAACCAAATCAAAGTATTCTTGGATATTTTCTCATAAAAGAGTGTTGAAAAAATATAAAAAAGATATATTCTATACATTTATTAACACCAGATCATTACACTAGGTCACTATATAAAATGCCAGCTAGCACTTTGATTTAGCTCAGATAATTGTTTTGATATGTCCTATAATATTCTGTTTTGACGTCAGACCAAAATACGTGGTTTGTTTGCCATTACCTGTTCAAAGAGTACCGAATAGAAATAGCATTATACCAGTTGTGTGAATTGTTTTGTAGTGTTGCATATAGATGCTTTGCTGCGTATTGACACTAATTAAGAGGTGATTGCAACATGACAGTTGATTCACTGTCTGTTGCAGGACAAATGAAAGGGTGTCATCTTTCAAAGTACGATCTGGGAAATTAAGGTAGTACAATTTCACCAATCATCCAAATCACATGTATCAGTAAGCAGTGGAATCAATCAGCTGTGAAATGTTCAATAACACAGCAACTCCAATGTTGTAGATAATAAAGGAAATGTTTTAATGGTATCCTACTGAGAAACCTAATATGGTCATAGTTGTAACTTGAATACATTGGAGTGCTTTATATGTAATAAATTTGAAATTATCACCAAAAGATGCTGTCGTGCCTTTCTATATTGCCATGATTGCTGATAGCCAGACTGTGATTTTGTGATCTACTGGTAACATAAATAAATGCCTTACTGTTCAAAACTACTTCACACAATTATAGTATATATATATATTTATATGTCATGTTAAGCCAGACTTGTCAGGATCACAAGGTTGCATGTCCGGCAAAAGGCTTAATAAAATGATGATTTTTGTATCTTTCTTATTCTCGAAAGCCAGGCGTTGTTACGGTGCACTACAGTATCCCTGGCTGATCGTCTCCTCAATCGGAGAAAGTGAGGTAAGTTGAAGAAAACATTGTTGGCAAAAGAAGTAATCACTCTATAGTTGTAGGAACAGCTCAATGCACACACCAATTTGAAGATCGCTACGTCATGGAGGGGAACACCAATACAAAACACACATTCACATACTAACTGCTGCGTATAATACGAGCAGTGTGAGGCTAACTTCATCTAACATTATATCACCACTGAATACATTAGGAGTAATTTAGCTAGTTCACGTTGAGTGGAGTTTTGTAAACGGATATGCATGCTACCAGTACAGTATTCTGGTACTGACGTGATTAGCAGCGACCTTTGGTGTGCAAGGATAGCTGTTCTATTGGCTTCAGTGTATTACAGCAGTTACAAATAAGTCCCATGTCGAAGTGTCAGTGTCAGCATCACTTGAGGTTCGTATCCGACTGTTACTATTCGATAGAAAGTATTGCTACTTGTCCACACAGGAATCAACAGTGATCGGACAGTGTACGTTATGAAATTCATGTCCTTGTACTCGCTGACAAGATCACTTTCTTTCACGGGACACTAACTCATGGTGAAGACAATACAAAATTGCAAGCTCGGAGGCAGGAGTTTCCATGCAGCGGCTCCTGATATCAAGAGAAAAGTGCATGTAACATTATGCAATATAAACCGGAAGACTGCCTTCAATAGCACAGTGAAAGAATCGGTTTACTCAATCATTTGACTGCAACAGAAGCAATAAATGAAAAGAAACCACTTACAAAATTACAATTAAGGTTGGCGGTATATAAGTACATTTATCTATCTAATCTACGTAATCTAACAAATCCATCTAATTAATCTATTGGATCCATCTGTTCCTAACAATTACCTATGTATGTAATTATCTAATCTATCAATGACCCTCTCAGGTGCCTGTACTTTGTTTTACATTGTGTAGGTGCTAGCAGTGTTAATGTTTAAAAATTAACTTCTCATATACCCAAGAAAGGCGGTATACACTTAAATAGGTAGGTTAGATTATCGATAAGCCAAAGGGCTTCTTTGTATTACTGCCATCTAGATTTCATTCTCAAGGTGGAATTCGTGTTAAATCTTGTGACCAGAACAACAGTTACATGTCCAAATAGATGTGTTAGGTAGTAAGTCCAAAATGATAAAGTAAACTTTCGAACGATCTCATTCTGATCTTGCTCTAGGTAACAATCTTGTTAAATCATATAACACCTTGATTCCAGATCAATACAATAACAGTATTGTTCACGTTTTATAGATCAGCGTGCAAATATTGATATTATTTGTTTCATGATGTCTATGCCAAAGCGAATAAACAAACAACTTTAAATGACAACACTGCCACTCTAGAATGGAAACCAAGACTCTGTGTAATAATAAAAACATTAACTGGTTCTTTGAAATTTACAATCATAGCAAAAGATAATTGACACTACGTCCTGCTATCTTGTGGGAGCAGCATACATTGAATAAAGGAGTGCTGGTAGATGGTGCCTTTAGACCATTACTTAACTGGCTTTTCAAATCTCATATGGATCCTATTTTAGTCGCTTTCCTTTTTGAGTTACTTTGCACACGAAATAGTTGAGTGGCAGAAGATCAGCAGATATATATCATTCCTTTTGTGATACGTTTAAAATATCCCCTCAATATAGTACAATGGCGTCCTGTCCTAACGAACAAATATTGTCAATTACTTACTTAGAATTAACTAAAGTTAACATGCTGAGGTGAAAACTTACCACAACTCGCGGAGTGATGACATACGTGTGATACTGTCACCAAGAGCTTGGCCAGATTCGGCGTCACTCAGATTGTTCCCACTCAATCTGCAACACAATTGTTGCATTAGATGATTCATTGCACACTGCTTTAAAATATATTGCTGTACGGTATAAGCTACATTATATCAAATATGCAATTAAAGACCAGTGTAAATAAACATATTGAACACACAACTTGCTGTGATAGAATAAGCATCACTTAAACACACTTAGCACTAAGGTAGTTGGATTTGTAATGCCTGCAGTGCACATAAAAATAATTACTGTTGTGTATCTAGTGTTTTACCAAATAAATACAACTGTTCTATCATGGATGGCATGCATCTTTATTACTTTGCGATAGTAACATTCTCCTACCAGTTTCATATTACCCTGATACCATTATATCATATTCCGATTAAAGCATGTCTCCGACCTCTGTAGCTGCTAACCAATTTGATGTGGCTTTTATAATGCACATCTTGTCTGACTATAGATATATACTTTTATTATGTTTCTCACATCTGACTATAGATATATATTTATATTATGTTTCCCATATTGAATTGAATTGAAATGTATTTCAACAACAACTACTACAGTGTACTACATTATAAATACAGTGCACGGAATACAATTGTTGAAAACATAATTTATTTTTATCTTTGTATAAAGTGATAAAACATTATTGATCAAACTGTATCATACCTGGTAGATTGATCTATGAACACTTGTCCCAAATTAACATTTAGTATCATTTAAAACCCTACATTTATCTGTAGATGGCACATATATCATGTTTCTCACATTTGTACAGCAAGGTGGAAGTCACGATATACATGTCTACATTTAATATAGAACATACAGTAATTATAATACAGGGTGGGGATCACTGATCTAAAAATAAACTGGATAGCGCTTTGGACTTCGCTGCCTGCGGTGAAATGAAGCCAGCCAGCCGCCATTAAACCAATCCCAAAACAAACGCTCAGTGGACCTTTTCAATGTTAAATGGCTCAACTTCAGCTACCAATTTCTTAATATTAGGCTAGTATTATTTGTGTCTAACTTTTTTATGGTACTATTAATTATTCACAATGGCAAATATGGTGTTTAGAATCAAACCAGTTACGCTAAAAAATTATTATTATTTTATTAAAGTGAAGAAAGGTGCAGCAGGATTTGGACCAAACCACTGTTCCAAAATGGGGTGCGAGGTTGTCACCGCTGCGTGGCGGTAAAAACGGAAAGCCTACTTTGGGGATCGTGCCAGAATTTACTTGTATCAAACATATTACCACCAATCTCTATATAATATATCATTGCCTTAACCCTAATCCAAATCCAAAACCCTAGCCCAAACTCACACCCACACCCCCATTTTGGAATAGTGGTTTGGGTCCAAACATGATCCCAGCAGCCGCCTGTTGTTTGCCTTGTTACTATGACGTGTTATTATGCTGTAGTATAACCTACGCAATCATCAGCTTAACACACTTTTGCTAAGTTGCACAACTTCCATCTTATCTGACAAACGTATAACACTAGCACAAACATAATGTCAAGTTAAAAATAGTTTTAGAAAAAAGGTAACGACCCTACTATTCAGCAGATTGATGGCTGACGAATTATCATCTTAAAGTGGCATTTTAAATACATATAATTTTTTAATATTTAATCTTACTACGTTCTATCATGTTATTATATTTTAGTAGAGCATCTTTTTTATGTTACCACATTGTCTTATTGATGACATTTGTTTACTTGTATTTGAAAATATTTCCATTGTAATTATTATACTATACTTAAATTTATTCTTAGTATTTTTTGTTTATTTTTAGATCAGTGGGTGCAATGAGCAGTCTGCAGGCAACATCACGGGCTTAAACTCGAAGTCATATTCTCATGTAATGATAGCTTAAATACTAATATCCACCAAATGTAAGGTATTGTAATAATTACATCAGACAAATATTGCAGCAAAAACTGCATTTACATGTATGTGTATGCGATTAACAGCTACAATAATGTCAATCAGTAAAATGCAATTTACATTGTAACACCAACACACATGTATATTCCAAACATTTTTTATATAGCTTGTTTACATTCGCACTGCCAACAATTACAACAAACCACATGTACTGCATGCCGATTATTTGTCTTTGGTCATGATTTAGTAGATGCATTGAAATACAAGTATGAATATATCAGGATTGGTCAAATGCCTGTGCAAATACAAATCAAAACATTACTTAAAGAACAACAACTAAATGACACAATATAAGTCTACTAAAGCTGCGTTCACATGTCAGTTGTCACAGATTTTACTGACCCAGTGCTTCATACACTGTAGTACAGCTTTAAATTGTTTACAAGTCTGAAAACAGTATCTAGCTTACTACAGCTGACTGCAGCGGCCGTAGTTCACCCAATTTATCATGATAAGGAAACGGGTGGGGGTGGCTGCAGAGTACGTACTGGGTGCTCTCATCTGTGTCATCATAAACATCCTGCTTACTGCAGAGGGAGTGTTGCCCTTATAGGAACAGAGTGACAGCTGGTGCACTAAATAACTAACTAACTAACTACCTAACTACCTAACTACCTAAGTAACTAACTAACTAACTAACCACTATGTCACTAGACTGACTCGCTGTCATCTACAATTCTCAAAAACAAAACACACACGCTGAACTGGGCCTGCCGCAGCACAAGCTCACTGAAGAAGTGGATCACACGTGCGTTTGTTATGGGATTGGTTCAATGGCGACGCTTCTACATCCGGTGGCTTCACTCTGAGACACTCGATCCGCAATCCAGTTATTTTTGGATCAGTGGTGGGGATCAGGTTTTGCGAAAGTAATAAATAAAACATGCCAGGTATTTAACAGTCTGCCAACTAGGCCACATAGACACAGGTCAAATTTGTCTTGGCTCTTTAGGACGACCTGACCAGATATTAGACAGATTTAAAGAAATACATTTGATTAACTATTTAGAGTCACATTACTGAGAAATATCTAGTCGAAATTTGAAGAAAAAACTTCTGAATTATTTCTCAACAAAATTGGCTACCAGTGAAAATGTACCAGTTTTGAGGCCTTGAAAGACCATTGTGGGAACGTAGAATGATTCAATCAAACACATATTTCCCATCCAAAGCGGCAGTAGCCTAAGATACAACTGTTCTTCAATGCAAAATGTGAAGAAAAAGGTACATATTGAACATAGGAATCATGCCAACGCTGGTGCAGCGAAGACCCAGCCATTAAGTGCTGATACATCTTCACTGAGATCAATGATTCCTCCTTTCTCCTTTACACATTCATTAGCTGTTCCTGCAACAGGTCATCGAGTATTGCTGAGAAAAAGTATATATATATATATATATATATATATATATATATATATATATATATATATATATATATATATATATATATATATATATATATATATATATATATATATATATATTGACACACAACACTCACCCAAGTTCTTCCAACTTTGTGCAGTGACTCAGGGCGCGTGTCACGGGGATCATGGCTGCTGCTCCAATTCCACATTCATGCAAACTACAGACATATAGTAGATACTCTCGAATAGATAGACATCAAACAAAATCTAACCTTGAAAAACATATCATCACAATGTTGTGATTGAACAGTCGCGACTTTAACCTGTCAATAATATTATAAATTAACCTTTTTAAGTTTTCACAATATGTTAATGAATTCACTGAATGAGAATAGTTATATTCGAATATATACACTACTTTCATATATAGTACATATTGCAGAGTCACACAGTGCAATTATGTTCTAATACTTATATTTGTTGTTTAACTAATAATAAAAACAAATTCAAAGTATCCTTGCATATTTATTCATAAATTTGTGGTGGCGAAAACGTGTAAAAAAAGATATATTCTATATATTTATTAGCACCATATCATTAAACTAAGTCACTATATAAAGTGCCAGCTAGTACTTAGATCAGGTAATTGTTTTGATATGTCCTATGATATTCTGTGTTGACGTCAGGCCAAAAGAAGCGGTTTGTTTGCCATTACTTGTTCAAAAGCATCGAATAGAAATAGCATTATACCGGTTGTTTGAATGTTTTATAGTGTTGAATACATATGCTTTTCTGCGTAATGACTCAGATTAATTGGTGATGTCAACACGACAGATCACTCACTGTCTGTTGCAGGAGAAATGGACGGGTGTCACATTTCAAAGTACGATCTGGGTATTTAAGGTAGTACAATCTCACCAATCATCCAAATCACTTGTATTAGTAAGGAGTGGAATCAATCAGTTGTGAAATGTTCAATAACATAACTACGCCAATGTTGTACAGAATGTAGGAAAGGTCTTAATGGTATCCTACGGAAAAATCTAATGTGGTCATAGATCTAACTAGAACATAAGTCCGCTATTTGAGTGCTTGTTTTGTAATATTTTTGAAATTATCAAAAAAAGTTGCTGTTATGCCTTTCAATATTTTGTGAACTACTGGTAAAATAAATAAATGCCTCAATGTTCAAAACTTCTTCCCAAAAGTATAGTATACCAGTGTCATGTTAAGCCAAACTCGTCAGGATCACAAGGCTGCATGTCCGGCAAAAGATTTTCAAATGATGATTTTTGTATTTTTCCCATTCTCGAAAGCCAGGCATTCTTGCATTGCACTACAGTATCCCTAGCTGATCGGCTCCACAAACCATGGAAGTGAGGTGAGTTGAAGTAAACATTGTTGGCAATAGAATGTATCACACGATAGGTGTAGGAACAGCCAAATACTCACACCAGTTTGAAAATCGCTATGTCACGGATGGGAATCCCAATATAAATACACATTCGCGTACTAATTGCTGCGTGTAATAAGAGCAGTGTGTGGCTGACTTCATCCTACATTATATCACGACTGAAGACAATAAGAGTAATTTCACTAGTTCAAGATGAGTGGAGTTTTGTAAAGGGGTATGCATGCTAGCAGTACTGTATTCTGGTACTGACGTGATTAGCAGCGACCTTTGGTGTGCGAGTACGACTTTTCTATAGGCTTCAGTGTATTACAGCAGTTACAAATAAGTCACACGTCGAAGTGTCAGTGCCAGCATCACTAGAGGTTCGTCTCCGACCGTTACTATTCGATAGAAAGTGTTGCTACATGTCCGCAGAGGAATCAACTGTGATCGGACTGTGTACTTAATAAAATTCATGTCCTTGTACTCGCTGACAAGATCACTTTGTTTCACGGGAAACTAAATCATGGTGAGGACAATACAAAAATGCAACCTCAGAGACAGGAGTTTTCATGCAGCGGTTCATGACATAAAGATAAAAGTGCATGTAACATGATGCAATTTAAAGCGGAAGACTGCCTTCAATACCACTGTTAAAGCACCAGTCCAGTCAATGACTTGACTGCAACAGACGCAGTAAATGAAAAGAAACCACTTACAAAATTGCAATTAGGGTTGGCGGTATATAAGTACATGTATATATGTATCTAATCTATGTAATCTATCTAATCCATCTAATTAATCTGTACGATCCATCTAATCCAAATAATCCATATAATTATCTAATTTGTCAATGACCCTTTCAGGTGCCTCTACCTGTTTTACATTGTGTAGGTGCTAGAAGTGTTAATGTTTAAAATTTAAATTATCATATACCCAAGAAAGGCGGTATACGCGTAGATAGATAGGTAGGATTAACGATAAGCCAAAGGGCTTCCTTGTCTAACGACCATCTAGATTTCATTATCTAGGTGGAATTCGTGTTAAATATTGTGTCCAGAACAACAGTTACATGTCCAACAGTTACATGTTCAAATTCACGGTAAGGTAGTAAGTCCAAAATGATAAAGTCAACTTTCGAACGGTCTCATTCTCATTTTTCTCTACGTAACAATCTTGTTAAATCATGTTACATATTGATTCCAGATCAATACAATAACAGTATTGTTCACTTTTTATAGATCAGCGTGCAAAAACCACCACCAGTGATATTATTTGTGTCATTATGTCTCTGTCAAAACGAACAAACATACAAACTTAAATGACAACACCGCCACTCTAGAATGGTAACCAAGACAACGTGTAATAATAAAAAAATACTGGAACTTGACAATTACCATCATAGCAAAGGATAATTAACAGTACCTCATGCTATCTTTTGACGTGAGCATACATTGAATAAAGAAGTGCTGGTAGATGGCGTCTTTAGTCGATTATTTCAGTGGCTTTTCACACCTCATATGGATTGAATTTTAGTTGCTTTCTTTTTGAGTTACTTTACACACGTAATAGTTGAGTGGCAGCAGATCAGCATATATATATCATTTTTGTGATACGGTGATACGCTTAAAATATCTCCTCAATATAGTACAACGTTGTCCTATACTAACGTACAAATATTGTGAATTACCTACTTAGAACTAACTAAAGGTAACATGCTTAGGTGAACAATTTACCTCAATTTGCGGAGAGATGACATACGTGTGATACAGTCACCAAGAGCTTGGCCAGACTCAACATCACTCAGATTGTTCTCACTCAATCTGGAACACAATTGTTGCATTAGATGATTCATGGCAAGCTGCTGTAAAATATATTGCTGTATGGTATAACCTATATTATATCAAATATGCAATTACAGACCAGCGGAAATAAACATATTCAACACACGACTTCCTCTGATAGCATTACATAAACATATTGAGCACTCAGGCAGTTGGAGTTGTAATGCCTGCAGTGCACTTAAAAAAATATTATTTGGTATCTAGTGTTTGACCAAATAAATACTACTGTTCTGTCATGGACAATATTCACAATTTTGTGATAGTAACATTCTTCTACCAGTTTCATATTCCCTTTATACTCTCAGATCAGATTCCACTTAAAGCATTACCCCCACCTCTGTAGCTGCTAGCCATTTTTATGTGGCTTTGAATTGTGTAATGGACATCTTGTCTGACTATACATATATACTTTTATTATGTTTCTCTCTTATGACTATAGATATATATTTATATTATTTTTCCCCACATAAAAACATAATTACTTTTTATGTTTATATAAAATAATAAAACGATGTATTGATCAAATGTTATTATACCTGGTAGATTGACCTACGAACACTTGTTCCAAACTAACATTTAGTATGATTTAAAACCCTACAGTTATCTTTAGATGTCACATAGATGATATTTCTCACGTTTGTATAGCAAAGTTGAAGTCACGATATATATGTCTACGTTTACTATAGTACATACAGTAATTGTGGTCCAGGGTGGGGAGCAGGTGTTGCGAAAGTAATACAGGAAACATATCAGGTATTTAACAGTCTGCCAACTAGGCCACATAGACACTGGCCAAATTTTGTTTGGCTCTTTGGGACAACTTGATCAGACTTTAACAGATTTAAAGAAATACATTTGATTAATTATTAACAGTCACATTACAGTGTACTGAGAAACATCTATTCAAAATTAGTAAAAAAAACGTTACCGAATTATTTCTCAACAACATTGCATACCAGCGAAAATGTACCAGTTTTGGGATCTTGGAAGACCATAGTGGGAACATAGAATGATTCAATCAAACACATATTTCGCGAGCGAAGTGGCAGCAGCCTAAGACACAGATGTTCTTTAAAGCAAATTTTGAGACTTTGAGACTTTAATTGCATATTTGATATAATATAGCTTATACCATACAGCAATATATTTTACAGCAGCTTGCCATGAATCATCTAATGCAACAATTGTGTTCCAGATTGAGTGGGAACAATCTGAGTGATGTTGAATCTGGCCAAGCTCTTGGTGACAGTATCACACGTATGTCATCTCTCCGCAAGTTGAGGTAAATTGTTCACCTAATTGGTTGGTCGCTAGGTGGCGTAAGGTGGTACATGTTTCTATTTCACTGCTCGTTCAAATTTACATTTTTAATCTAAATTCTGCATTTTTGTGTTCGACATTACTGCAGTTATAAGACCAACACACTACTTTATTTGGACACGCAGAAATTTTTATAAATTACACCAGTTACGCCGCTAAAATTAATCATTTACAACATAGTGGGCGATAATACAGATAGTCAACTTTTCGCGCTTCGGTACGGTCTTACATTACAAATAACATACAAAGACAGGGGTAGCCCTTTTAAACTGTTAACTAACAGGCCTTTTCATAAGACGTTCCTTTACACCCAGTATCGCCCTGGGGGTGAAGACCTCTACGTTTCATCTGCACGGGCACTAAACGTCTTATTACTTTTGCACTGGCTTTGCCGAGCGCGAAGATTTAAACGATCTGTATTTAGCCTTTTAAACTGATTTGTTAAACTGATTTGTATTTAGCCTTTTACAAACTCGTTCTACATTTAGCATTTTACAGACTTATTTAGCATTTTACAAACTCATTTGAAACTACTGATTTAGTTTATTAATAATTTTAAATACCACTTGATTATGTCTATGTAATATTTATTTTATAACACATTATTTATTTATTTATTTTTCTCGCTATATTTATTAGTCTTACATCTGAGAAACTACTGTAATTTTAGATTTAGTGTGATCTTATACTCTCATATACTTATTTATTACATGTTATTTATTAAGTTTTGGTGCTGTTGACCCATGCCAAACATTTACATTATTTTAGAACGTCTGGCCACTCTCAGTCACTAATTATTTTATGATACATTAATTTTATCACTTGAGCAGATTTTGTCAAATGTCACCATTGTTCTCACTGTGTGTTTTATTTTTATCATGTTCTGCAGCTTCTAGAAGCCATGATTTCACCTTGTGTAACACACTGGCACAATGGTCGGATGTAATTTCAACACCTTCCAAATACATGACCACACAAGAATCCTTGACATACTTACACAGTCTGCCATGCCTTAACCTGTGTTTCAACCGAAAACTACTACCTATACCCCGTTCCAGGCCAACATTTAAATTGGCCTTGATCTTACTGCTAGCGGGAGATGTTAGTCTTAATCCTGGACCTGTGGTCAGGCATAACATCCGCCTGGCCACCACTAACATTCGTTCAATTCGTGAAAAAACTGCCTCTATCACTGATCTTATAATTTCCAAAACAATAGACATTCTCGCTGTGACTGAGACCTGGCTCAGACCGCATGACACAGATGCATGTATTGCCGACATCTCCCCTCCTGGCTATACCTTCCACCATCGACCACGTCCAGTTGGACGAGGCGGAGGTGTCGGTTTCCTTATTTCAAAACTATTTAACGTAACCCCGTACACCAGCCCGGACTATACCACATTTGAATCTATTTGTCTTAACATATCTAATTCGTGCTTCTGTGGGGTTTTCATTTGTATTTATCGCCCTCCGGGTCATCCAGCTAACTTCTTTGAAGAATTCCAGGATCTTTTGGAAAATGTTGCAACCATGCACACAGAATTTTACATTTTGGGCGATTTTAATCTTCACCTGGATACACCATCTGCAACAACTATCACGTTTAATGATATCCTGGCATCATTTGACACAAAACAACATGTCAATTTCCCAACACACATACATGGACATTGGCTTGACATCTTGATAACTCGTTCCTCTTGTAAAAACATTCAGACACCCACAGTTGTAGATGGCTTATCGGACCATAACACAGTAATTGCAGATCTTAAAGTTCCTTTAGCCCCAGCCGTGTCCAAACACAACATGTTCTACAGAGCCATTCACAGTATCAACATTGCATCATTTATGACTGATATAATTACATCCGACCTTGTCACACATCCTAAAGAACATGTATCAGACCTATACAAACAGTACCGTCAAATACTGAAGACATTGCTTGACAAACATGCACCCGCTAAATCCAAATCTGTGTCACAAAAGCCGCCAGCTCCTTGGATGACCCCGGAAATAATCCAATCTAAACGGCGCCGTCGCTATCTGGAACGTGTTTGGCGTAAATCTCGGTCATCCTTAGACAGGTCACGCTACACACGGCAATGTCATCTATGTAACCAACAAATGTCAAAAGCAAAGTCATATTATTACGAAAACATGGTCGCAAATAACTCCGCTACACCAAAACAACTATGGAAATGCATCAATCAGATTTTACACAGGCGGCCTGCTCCTTCTCTACCAACCCATGCATCAATCAAGTCACTGTGTAACTCTTTCTCAAGTCATTTTAAAGACAAAATCAGCCTGATACATTCAGCCTTCACAGATCACACCTCAGACACTATAAATGCCGACTCTCCACAACTAAATTCTAAACTCACATCGTTTGAACCAGCCACAACTACTGAAGTGAAAAAAATAATCATGTCATCCCCAAATAAATCCTGTGATCTTGACCCACTTCCGACCATACTACTGAAAGCATGCCTTGACGTTTTAATTAAACCAATAACAGATATAATAAATGCATCACTCTGCTCCGGCTTATTCCCTGAAGACTTTAAATGTGCATATGTAAATCCAATTCTTAAGAAGACAACTCTGTCAAAAGAAGATCTAAACAGCTACAGGCCTATTTCTAACCTTAGCTTCATTTCCAAAATACTCGAAAAGGTTGTTGCAAATCGACTTACTTCTCACATCAACATAAATGGTTTAACCAATGCATCACAGTCTGCGTACAAACAATTTCACTCAACAGAAACTGCTCTTTTAAAAGTACACAATGACATAAACCTTAACATTGATAATGGCAAAGTTACTGCACTGACCCTGCTTGACCTATCCGCCGCTTTCGACACCATTGACCACGACATTCTCATTACACGCTTATCAACGTGGTACGGGATATCTGGCACAGCCTTGAGCTGGTTTACTTCATACCTTACTGACAGACGGCAAGCCATTAAAATAGGTAACTGCTTCTCAGACATGCTGCCCACCTCTTGTGGTGTCCCCCAGGGTTCTGTTTTGGGTCCGTTGCTTTTCACTCTGTACACAACACCATTAAGCTCAGTTATCCAGAGTCATAACCTGGATCATCACCTTTATGCAGATGACACACAAATCTATGTTTCTCTGACCACACCAGATACTTGTCGCTCCCTAAACCAGCTCAGGGATTGTCTCCAAGATGTCTCCCTCTGGATGAAAAATAGTAAATTAAAACTAAATGCAGATAAGACTGAATTTCTCATCATTGGTACCTCAACGCAGCGGGCAAAACTCAATGGCTTTTTCCCGACACATATTCTGAGTCGGAGTATCACACCAGCCACCTCAGTTTTAAATCTCGGAGTAACGTTTGATGAAAACTTCAATTTCAAAAAACATATCTCGAAAACATGCCGTTGCTGTTTTTACCATATCCGTGATCTTCGCCGTATCCGCCGGTTTTTATCACTTTCCGTTGCTAAAACCATCGCCACAGCTCTAGTAAGCAGCAGACTCGACTACTGCAATTCCCTCCTTTACAATACAGCAAACAAGGACATAGCCAAACTTCAGCGTGTCCAAAATTGTTTAGCAAGGGTAGTCACGCGTTCTCCACGTTTTTCTCGCTCAGTGCCGCTTCTAAAATCACTGCATTGGCTACCTGTGCACTATCGCATCATTTTCAAAATGTGTACAATAGCCTATCAAGCACTCTCATCTACACAACCAGCATATCTAAATTCAATGCTAACTCCAACAAGAAATTCCAGACAGCTACGCTCAACCAGTAGTAACCCTCTTCACATCCCTCGGGTGAAAACGAAAGCCGGGACCCGAGCTTTCTCGGTTGCCGCACCAACGGTGTGGAATTCGCTTCCTGCCAGTGTT
Organism: Oasisia sp. SBJ-2009; assembly: GCA_964017155.1. Classification (NCBI taxonomy): domain Eukaryota; kingdom Metazoa; phylum Annelida; class Polychaeta; order Sabellida; family Siboglinidae; genus Oasisia; species Oasisia sp. SBJ-2009. Next base: position 11,384,622 of record OZ024862.1, read on the forward strand.
AAATCACAAGGTAATATAGTTTCATTCCGCCGACATCTAAAAACCTATCTCTTTAATGCTGCCTATCCTCCTTAGCCTCCTAGCTTTTCCATCCATCTGTTGACGACTCACGCATTGCTTTCGATTATGAGATTGATTAATCCCCTGGTTTTGTCGCGCCACTGAGCTTGATTTTCGAGGATATTGGCGCAAAAGAAGTTACTATTATTATTATTATTACCTAAGCATGTTACCTTTAGTTAGTTCTAAGTAGGTAATTCACAATATTTGTACGTTTGTATAGGACAACGTTGTACTATATTGAGGAGATATTTTAAGCGTATCACAAAAAAGAATGATATATATCTGCTCATCTGCTGCCACTCAACTATTACGTGTATAAAGTAACTCAAAAAAGAAAGCAACTACAATTCAATCCATATGAGGTGTGAAAAGCCAATTAAATAATGGACTAAAGGCGCCATCTACCAGCACTTCTTTATTCAATGTATGCTCACTCCAAAATATAGCATGAGGTAATGTCAATTATCTTTTGCTATGATGGTAATTGTCAAGTTCCAGTAATTTTTTTATCATTACACGTTGTCTTGGTTACCATTCTAGTGTGGCGGTGTTATGATTTAAGTTTGTATGTTTGTTCGTTTTGACAGAGACATAATGACACAAATAATATCACTGGTGGTGGTTTTTGCACGCTGATCTATAAAAAGTGAACAATACTGTTATTATATTGATCTGGAATCAATATGTAACACGATTTAACAAGATTGTTACCTAGTGAAAAATGAGAATGAGATCGTTCGAAAGTTGAGTTTATCATTTTGGACTTACTACCTTACCCGTGAATTTGGACATGTAACTGTTGGACATGTAACTGTTGTTCTGGACACAAGATTTTACACGAATTCCACCTAGATAATGAAATCTAGATGGTCGTTAGACAAGGAAGCCCTTTGGCTTATCGTTAATCCAACCTATCTATCTACGCGTATACCGCCTTTCTTGGGTAAATGATAATTTAAGTTTAAAACATTAACACTGCTAGCACCTACACAATGTAAAACAAGGTAGAGGCACCTGAAAGGGTCATTGACAGATTAGATAATTACATGGATTATTTGGATCAGATGGATCGTACAGATTAATTAGATGGATTAGATAGATTACATAGATTAGATACATAGATGTACTTATATACCGGCAACCCTAATTGCAATTTTGTAAGTGATTTCTTTTCATTTATTGTGTCTGTTGCAGTCAAGTCATTGACTGAACTGGTGCTTTAACAGTGCTATTGAAGGCAGTCTTCCGCTTTACATTGCATCATGTTACATGCACTTTTATCTTTATGTCATGAACCGCTGCATGGAAACTCCTGTTTCTGAGCTTGCATTTTTGTATTGTCCTCACCATGAGTTAGTTTCCCGTGAAACAAAGTGATCTTGTCAGCGAGTACAAGGACATGAATTTTATTAAGTACACAGTCCGATCACAGTTGATTCCTCTGCGGACATGTAGCAAGACTTTCTATCGAATAGTATCAGTCGGAGATGAACCTCTAGTGATGCTGGCACTGACCCTTCGACGTGTGACTTATTTGTAACAGCTGTAATACACTTAAAGCATGGCCCCCACCTCTGTAGCTGCTAGCCATTTTTATGTGGCTTTGTAATCGACATCTTGTCTGACTATACATATATACTTTTATTATGTTTCTCTCATATGACTATAGATATATATTTATATTATTTTCCCCACATCAACATTTATTTTGGTTCTTTGGGACAATTTGATGAGACTTTAGACAGATTTAAAGAAATACATTTGATTACTTATTAACAGTCACATTACTGAGACACATCTATTCAAAATTAGAAGAAGAAAACGTTACCGAATTATTTCTCAACAACATTGCATACCAGCGAAAATGTACCAGTTTTGGGATCTTGGAAGACCATAGTGGGAACATAGAATGATTCAATCAAACACATATTTCGCGAGCGAAGTGGCAGCAGCCTAAGACACAGATGTTCTTTAAAGCAAATTTTGAAGAAAAAATACATCTTGAAAGCAGGACTCATGCCAACTCTGGTGCAGTGAAGATCCAGACTTGAAGTGCTGCTACATATTCAGTGAGTTCAATTAAGCCTCCTTTCTCCTTTACACTTTCATTACCTGTTTCCGCACCAGTTCATTGAGTATTGCCGATAATAAATATATATATATATATATATATATATATAAATATATATATTATATATATATTTACACACAAAACTCACATAAGTTCTTCCAACTTTGTGCAGTGACTCAGGGCGTGTGTCACGGGGACCATTGCTGCTGCTCCAATTCCACATTTTTGCAGCCTGCAAACACATTGTAGATATTCTGGAATAGATTGACATCAAATAAAATCTAACCTTTAAAACATATCATCACAATGTTGTTATTGAATAGTCGCAACTTTAACCTTTCAATAATTTATTTAATTAACCTCTTTAAGGATTCACAATATGTTAATGAACTCAATTAATCAGAAAATATATATTATCATATAAAAAGTACTTTCATATATAGTACATACTGAAGATTCACACAGTGCAATGTTGTTGTAATACATATATTTGGTATATGTTGTTTAACTAATAATAAAACCAAATCAAAGTATTCTTGGATATTTTCTCATAAAAGAGTGTTGAAAAAATATAAAAAAGATATATTCTATACATTTATTAACACCAGATCATTACACTAGGTCACTATATAAAATGCCAGCTAGCACTTTGACTTAGCTCAGATAATTGTTTTGATATGTCCTATAATATTCTGTTTTGACGTCAGACCAGAATACGTGGTTTGTTTGCCATTACCTGTTCAAAGAGTACCGAATAGAAATAGCATTATACCAGTTGTGTGAATTGTTGTGTAGTGTTGCATATAGATGCTTTGCTGCGTATTGACACTAATTAAGAGGTGATTGCAACATGACAGTTGATTCACTGTCTGTTGCAGGACAAATGAAAGGGTGTCATCTTTCAAAGTACGATCTGGGAAATTAAGGTAGTACAATTTCACCAATCATCCAAATCACATGTATCAGTAAGCAGTGGAATCAATCAGCTGTGAAATGTTCAATAACACAGCAACTCCAATGTTGTAGAAAATAAAGGAAATGTCTTAATGGTATCCTACTGAGAAACCTAATATGGTCATAGTTGTAACTAGAATACATTGGAGTGCTTTATATGTAATAAATTTGAAATTATCACCAAAAGATGCTGTCGTGCCTTTCAATATTGCCATGATTGCTGATAGCCAGATTGTGATTTTGTGATCTACTGGTAAAATAAATAAATGCCTTACTGTTCAAAACTACTTCACACAATTATAGTATATATATATATTTATATGTCATGTTAAGCCAGACTTGTCAGGATCACAAGGTTGCATGTCCGGCAAAAGGCTTAATAAAATGATGATTTTTGTATCTTTCTTATTCTCGAAAGCCAGGCGTTGTTACGTTGCACTACAGTATCCCTGGCTGATCGTCTCCTCAATCGGAGAAAGTGAGGTAAGTTGAAGAAAACATTGTTGGCAAAAGAATTAATCACTCTATAGTTGTAGGTACAGCTCAATGCACACACCAATTTGAAGATCGCTACGTCATGGATGGGAATCCCAATACAAAAAACACATTCACATACTAACTGCTGCGTATAATACGAGCAGTGTGAGGCTAACTTCATCTAACATTATATCACCACTGAATACATTAGGAGTAATTTAACTAGTTCACGTTGAGTGGAGTTTTGTAAACGGATATGCATGCTACCAGTACTGTATTCTGGTACTGACGTGATTAGCAGCGACCTCTGGTGTGCAAGGATAACTGTTCTATTGGCTTCAGTGTATTACAGCAGTTACAAATAAGTCCCATGTCGAAGTGTCAGTGTCAGCATCACTAGAGGTTCGTCTCCGACCGTTACTATTCGATAGAAAGTGTTGCTACATGTCCGCAGAGGAAACAACTGTGATCGGACTGTGTACTTAATAAAATTCATGTCCTTGTACTCGCTGACAAGATCACTTTTTTCACGGGACACTAACTCATGGTGAAGACAATACAAAATTGCAAGCTCGGAGACAGGAGTTTCCATGCAGCGGCTCCTGATATCAAGAGAAAAGTGCATGTAACATTATGGAATATAAACCGGAAGACTGCCTTCAAAAGAACAGTGAAAGAATCGGTTTACTCAATCATTTGACTGCAACAGAAGCAATAAATGAAAAGAAACCACTTACAAAATTACAATTAAGGTTGGCGGTATATAAGTACATTTATCTATCTAATCTATGTAATCTAACAAATCCATCTAATTAATCTATTGGATCCATCTGTTCCTAATAATTACCTATGTATGTAATTATCTAATCTATCAATGACCCTCTCAGGTGCCTGTACTTTGTTTTACATTGTGTAGGTGCTAGCAGTGTTAATGTTTAAAAATTAACTTCTCATATACCCAAGAAAGGCGGTTTACACTTAAATAGGTAGGGTAGATTATCGATAAGCCAAAGGGCTTCTTTGTGTTACTGCCATCTAGATTTCATTCTCAAGGTGGAATTCGTGTTAAATCTTGTGACCAGAACAACAGTTACATGTCCAAATTGATGTGTTAGGTAGTAAGTCCAAAATGATAAAGTCAACTTTCGAACGATCTCATTCTGATCTTGTTCTAGGTAACAATCTTGTTAAATCATATAACACCTTGATTCCAGATCAATAAAATAACAGTAGTGTTCACGTTTTATAGATCAGCGTGTCTTACGTCTAACCAGAATACGGTTCCCTTCAAAATGAATGGCATTTATACGTTTATTTATTGTTAATACGGCGTCTAAAATAGTTTTAGCAACTTTATAATAAGCACAATTTATATGTGTCAGCAGCGGGTTCTAGCACAGTGGGAGATGTCTTGATTCGATGTTGGATTGCTTATTTGATAACGATGATCACTGATGACAGCGACCTTCATGTTACTGTAAACTTGACATGTGAACCCTTCAAATTATCTAAACACTGCCTGTGCACATTTTCTCCATGTCGCAAAAATGGTGAATACTTTTCTGAATGTTCGATTCTCTGGCACACTTTTCAGAGCATTGATCTTGGCATGTCTTGCAAAGGCACTGGTTGGGTTGCATCAATTCCAAATATGAAATCCTGAATTGAACAAACTGCAGCAACCACCCAATGCAGCAACCACCTTTGTGACATCAAACATCCTGATGCGGACCATATCTAACGCCTGATGAAAATGTTGGTGTTACTTGTGCTGCTCATTCAGAGACAGATGCTGAACACATCAACATCACCAACAGGTTCTTGCCAGGCAAGTTGTAGAACTGCGCTGTTCGTAATCACACGCTTCTATAAGGAGCTTTGTTGCGGCGTGCTTGGAAAGTATCCCTGGATTGGATGGAAACAGATCATTCTGAGGGATGTCAGAAGCTACCCAGCATCACCAAATTACTGCAGTACTCATGTAACCCATATGGTAATGTTGCTTTGATGGAATGCAAACACTGAATGAGGTCACCATTTTGTATAGATATACTGACCACATTCAAAAACAGTATATATGAAAGAACTCACACCAGCTCTTTCAACTCTGGCAAAGAGTCAATGGTGGCAGCTAGAGCAGAGCCAATCTCGGGGGCAGTCAGGTCAGTTCCCACAAACCTGAAATATATGTGACATTCAAAATAATTACTGAATGTGTACATTTCCAAGCATTTATACATGTAATGTAGCCTAACATATATCTACTTTCAAGAGACAGCTGACATTGTTCATAAATATTCTATCAATAAGAAAGAAAACATGGAAAACAATATTGGGGTAGCATGTCTGAACTCATAGCTTTAAGAGGCTCTGATCTATTTAGCTGTTCAACCAGTTTTGTATATACATGCATGTGGACAATATTGTTTAGCATAATCCAATAATAGGTCCATTCAAAAAGTACCAAAACAAAATTAATAATGACTGGCTATCAGAATATGTGTCAATGATAGCACTGGGTTTACATGCATACAGAATATTTTATAGATGTTTTGGAGTGGATGAACATTGATAGTTTCTAAAACGTAAACGAATAGGCCCATGACTAACCTAAGAAAATATGTAAAGCATGCATTCAGGCACAACAATGTTTTTTTATAATACCTTTACTCTCCATAAAATGTAGAGACATAATACTTATGACATTGTAATGTATGTACTCAATAAAACATCAACCATATATAACGTAGTAATTATAATACCGGGTGTTATATATATATATATATATATATATATATATATATATATTATATTATATTATATTATATTATATTATATTATATTATATTATATTATATTATATTATATTATATTATATTATATTATATTATATTATATTATATATACACTTGTATATATAAATATATATATATATATTTTTATAATTGCATCATGAACACTCGTTCCAGTAGTAGAAATATACTTATAAAGTGGAATAAGTATTCTAAAACAACATGGCAACATTACAAGACAAAATAAATACCGGTATGTTAAAACAATATGCACATTAGAAACATATTGGTATTTATGACTGGTCCAGAAAGTTGAAGAAGACCGAATAAGTAATTTAAGGGTCCATTCATATAATCTCTCTCTCTCCATCTTTCATCCTCACCCAATGATTTCATATTTCTCACAAAGTCCTCTATTTCAATTGTGGCAGGCATTCCTCTTCTCGTTTATTCTTGGTGTTTTTCTGACTCTGCTCTTTTACAAGTTTGCGTTTGCATGAATCCATTCTTGTAAAATGACCCCCCATCTCATCTCCCTTCTCAGTCTTCCTGTTAGTATGCATTCCATCCCAAATTAGTTCTTATGTTGGACATGCTTCCTCTGACCATCCATTTTTGTTCTTCTGATTCTTCGATATCAGCTATTCATATAAAATGCAATTTAGATATTTATCCTGTCAATTGTGGCCCATTCTACTCTGCTCCTGTTTGCCAAATATTCTTTGGGCGATAGACATAATTGATCACATTATCCATATACATTTGTTTTGCACCAGAAGTGAGACATCCTCATATCACATATCCAAAATTATATCACATTAAGTAACATTAAACGGTTATATCATTTAACATACTGCCGTCCAAATGAATGCATTAACAAATAAGTTTCATTAGAGCGTACAGTGTATTTGTTGTCGGTATGACTCGCAGATGTGTAAAGAGTGCCTGTCAAATCACACAAAATATGACATTTACTTGTACTATCGCCCCCTCACTCCCTCTACCATTCTCACTTGCTTCTTCCACTATTCTCCCTCCCTGCCTGCATTCCTCCCTTGTGTCATAAACTAGTGCAATAAAAATAATATACAACTGACAGCCAACAAATAACACAACTTATGTTCGGCATCCAAACTTGTATGGGTTAACGGATGTTTTTGCTGGGGAATACTTAATAGACTGGGGAACTACAATAGGTACAGGCATCAACATAACATCAAGTGAAGCTGTATGAGACTTGTGCACTAAAACAATAAGCTTTATTGCTAACAATGAGCTTACCTATGCAGTTATTGGAATGGATAACCTGTTATCAGTTCTTTAAATGCCAAATACGTGGCTTTATCTATAAGGAGATACTACTTTGACAACTTTCATTGAAATCTGGCTCTTCAGAAATTATTTGAAGTCCTACAATTAGGTGCAATTTCTCAAAAATTACAAGAACGTCCGGAGGCCTCCTTTTTATTGTTAATATTATACTGCAAGGTAAGTCTCTATGAAAACGGTAACTGTCTACAGCCACCCATTGTCAAGTTATTGGGAGAACATGGTGTTGTTATTCAAGAGACAATTTTTGTAATGGTTATATGAAAAAGTTTGTTTTTTAAATGTGATACGTCAAATTAACAGTTACACAAATGCGTTCTGACTAACAAACCACCTGAATTGATTTTTTTATAAAGTGGTCAAAAATCTTCCATCTCTTTATGGTGCACCTGTCACACTTTATTTTCCCAGGAAGGTAAGAGGGAGACAAATCTGGAAATATATGCTGTGCATGACTTCAAATTCACAAATACACAACCATTTATTGGTGAATTGCTGTTAACAAGTACCAAAGAATTAACCATTTCCCCCCTGACAATGTTTTTTTCTGTCACACTGTAAGTAATAGACATTTTCTTTATTACCATAGAAATGGGTGGCTGTCTGAAAAACAGTTCTATGTATCTTTTGTTCAGTAAGACCCAATCTAGAACACATGAAATTATGCATACAGTTATAATATTGTCAATGTTCTTTTATCCAGTAAGACTTAATCTAGAAAACGTTTCGCTGCATTATCAGACGATATGTGTTATTAAATAAGTATAATGAAATAAAGGCATAGAATGACATGAAATAATTATATTGATATTAATTGTGTATAGTTCAGGAATGCTCTCTGCAACAACAATGGTTAGAAAAAGAAACGATATTTCATGATTAAAATGTATAGCCTTCTCTCTTCAAGTTTATGAGATCCAAGCAATTACATCTATCAATCACACATACGCACGTATGCCCATACGCATGCACGCACACATACACAACACCACACACCAAATAAATACAACTATTCCAAGGTCCGGAGATTGTATTCAAAGTGCCTATTCCAAGCACACACCTGTGGCTATGGATATAATTGTCCTGAAAGATATCAGGATATAACACAAAAAGTCCAGCTTATTGCAAATGAGGAGATTCGTGTTCCGGTATCCATGAAAGAATTAAACACAGATGATGCCCACCGGTCTTCTGTTTATTTTAGCCCAGTAGACCTAATAAGAACATATATCGTCACAATTCCATCTCATCTGATGATCAAGAATAGCATTAAAAAGTAGTATGTGAAATCCTTGGAAATCATCACAAAACAACAGGTAAGAACCATGTGTGTGTAATTTGAATTTGTTGAGGTAAGATTTTCACTTTTCAGTATCTGAATACAGTACTACCTCATAAAAGTAATTTCCATCATAGCCGGTAAAAACACAATTATTTTGTAAAAAAGTAAGTTCTTATATATCGCAGTATCCAATCATCAGGATTGCTCACAGCACTTTACCCTTTACTTCCCTAACAGACCTGTTTAATCAGACATTATCTCAACTTTTCTGGCATCCAACCATGTACTATAATTAATGCGCGAACTCATATCCTCCACTGTCTATTGCCAGTGACTCATTTATACAGCTGAGTGAACTAGGTTTGAACCCGGGTCCTCTTAGTCAAGAATCCGAAGCTATACCCCTGAGCCACTGCACTCTACATCTAGTGACCAAGTACAGTAATTGGATAGTTCAAAAATAAAGTTAATTTATGCTATTGAGCTTGTCGTTTATATCATACATATAACTATCATTGTTCAGCCAACCAAACAGAGATTTTCTTCCTCTACAGTGAAATATGTTAAACTCAGTTATCCATCAGAGAGATGCTGAGATAGGTATGAGATGTAAGACAGACCCAGGAGTTAATATTTTTCTATTGGGAAAAGAAATTTAGGTGGAACTTTTCTTACTGGACTTTGAAAAAGGAACAAGTTTTGGAATGTCCACCTTATTACTCAACCTTTCTAATTGAAAGCATAATATCTGGGATCATTCCCTAGACATGCACCACCTTTTATAGAGGTGATATCATACAAAAAACAAATTGTCAGATGAGAACAAGTGATTTAAAATGTTAAAAATACAGTAACATGCGATGACACCACAATGCAGGTACTTTTTTAGAGAACGACTATTGATTATGTATTTTAGCAATTACATGGCATCACGCTTTTGTCTTGCCATTTGTTTTCAATTCATTCTGAAAGTCAGACATGTTGTCATAAACACCTAAACCATTCCAATAATGCAGAGAGAGGGTTGACATAACATGATATTCCTATTATCTAAATGTCTTTATTCATGACGAATGGTCTAAACAGTGAACAGCAACGCTTGGATGTCCGACTTGGCCACACATTTGAATCAATAACGAATCACTTCCTCCCAATGTACAGTTAACTTTGCTTTGTTGGGTATTACTTGATTGGTATAGCGCATGCTTTTGAGGTTTTACTGCAACTAGCTGCTGTTTCAAGTGTGAGTGTTCCTGTCGGATACCATTCTCTGTTGATTGAGTGTCCAAAATGTTGGTAGATTTGCTGAATCTGTCTTTGCTACACATTATCAATAGGGTCATTCTGTGCCAGATGAACACATTTTCTGGAAACTTTCCACCACACCATCCTAGAACTGGCAGACTTTTTAGATATCGAAATATGCATAACAACTGGGCTATCCTGAACATATGAACTTCATTTTACAATTTTCTCAATTTTGGTGGAGACCTAAAGTTTTGTAACCTTTATTAAATTGATCGCGATAAGCTAAAGTTCTAACCATTTTCCAAGGGCTCATAAAAGAATGAATATCTAACATATAGCTTTGAAATTCGACCATGTAGACTAAATGATATATGAGGAGTCCAATTATGTCATAAATACAAGTGTCGGATTAATAAAAGGCAAACTGCCGCACTTTCAAGTTGGGGTTTTGTCTATTCTGGCTCATATTTACGAGGAAATAAAATAGATGAAAACATGATACCGATCAAAGACTTATATTTATTTTCAATACCTATAGAGGTGTAGTTACTATTCCAACATAAATCAGGGCTCTTGCACTGTGTGTTTGCATAACACATATCCAACAAAATAGTGACATCATATCTTGGGCCAATATAAACATGATCATATCTCCAGGGGTATAGGTCACACAAATTAGAAACTTTACAGGTGAATTTTATAAATGTATGTTAGAAACCAGGTGGACAATTTTAAATGTGTTCATCTTGGTTTGGATTCTATGAAAGTTTAACTTGCATCATTATAAATAGCAGCATATACAATGTTGATGCAGAGGCTCCGTCTGGGAGAATCCCTGTAATGCATAGGATTGTATCAGCTAAATAGTAGTAATTTCAAACATTGATAAAATCCAGAGTAAGTAAGTAGAACACATATCAAATGTGTTCACTGGTTGCTAACACACATGTAAGGAATACACCGATAAAGTTTCTCAATTATGTATCCTTGAGATACGACCATGTTTGTGTTTGGTGCAAAGTAAGATTTATCCATTTTGTTGGAGACATGTAACATAAACACGCACTGCAAGAGTCCTGATCTATTTTAGAATAGTAACTATACCTTTGTGGGAACTGAAAATAAACATCAGTTGCTATTGGGTATCATGCTTTGGGGTAAATTGTGCCTTGCAAATATGACAAATACCAGAATAAACACATACCCAACTTGCAGATATCACAGCTATTCTTCTTTTCACCAAACAATACAAAATATGGCAGATTTGGTTTCCACATTACGTAATTTAGTATATCAACAACATTTGAAGACCCTATTTTAAATAGCCACACTTGTAATAAGCCCCTGGCAATGCTATTTAACTCGTCATGAAAAATCTTATAAAAGATACAAAACTTTAAATCTACCCTAACATTTGGAAAATCATCAAATCAAGCTTTCAGGATAACGTAGCTAGGGATACAACTTAAGCTTTCAGGATAACCTAGCTAGTATTTTGACATATTATCAAATCAACCAATTCTAAGACAGCATGATGGAAGCCATTTGTTCATCTGACATGGAATGACCCTATATTAGATGGTCATGCATGTGACGTGTATGCAATTTGTTTGTTTTTCCATCACTGACAGCTTGTGCTAATTTGCCTTATGACACATTAATAGACGTCTACTCAATCCTTTGCACTCACACATTGCATATCTATTGGGGATAATATGGTAGTTTAATTTTTGTCTGGTCATTACCATCATAACATACCTTGATCTACCAAAGACCTGTAACTGCCGAATATTTTGCTAGACACATACATGTGTAGGTGTAACATACACAAATTATCTCTGCAAATGGGTTATTTCATCATCCCATATAATAAACACCAGGCAAAAATGTATCTTCTCTTTATCGCTTTGGTGCACTTGCATCCCTATACTAAAACAATATGTGTATATGGGAAAAGAAATTGTTTGAAAAGAAAACATTTCACTTCCAATTTTTACCAAACTGATCCACCTTTCGAGATACTGCTCTCATGAAACAGTAGTACTGCTACATCAGAATACCTACCACAACTCGAGCATTGAGGTCTTTCCTCTGATGGCTAAAATTAGCTGCTCCATGAACTCTGGCTGACAGGTCCCCAATCTGAAGTAACAACAAATACACTTAAACTTAGAACAACCAAATTCCCAATGAAGTCGAGATAGTGTTCAACTGAACATGTCTGCCAAGCAATTAAGAGCAGCTTCCATTTAGTATTTTACGCCAAAGTTAGGATTTTTGCTTTTGTTTAGGTAACAAACGTATTGATTGACTGATTGATTTACCTGGATTTAAAGGCTTGTTATTTACCTGGCTACAAAGGCTAGCTATATCATTGATGAAACTAGACTTTTTATTATCACTAGGATCACCTAATGACTTTTTGGATGAGTCCAGTCGCTAGTTTATAGAAAATGCTTTGTCCTAGAGGAAAGATTGAAAATCACACTGTACCTGACAGAGATATAAGCAAACACCCGCACCTGGTGGTTATAATCCATCTTGGCACTCCTGTTTGCGGTGCCAGTCACAAAACATTAGATGTCGATGAGACAGTCGACATCTAATATTTTCTATATATTTATAAGAAACTAATCTCATCTAATATTTTTACTATTATTTATAAGAAACTACCGGGGGGTAATCTCCCAAAATATTAAAGTAACTAAACAGGGCTAATATATATATATATATATATATATATATATATATATATATATATATTATATCTGAAAATTCCAATGTTTCATGAAACTATATAATTATTGTAAACTGCTATAGTGCAGCAAATCTCTTGGCCTGCTGGCATAATAATAGATGCAGCACACGGTGGATAGCCTTGTGTTCATTATTGGCTGGACTGAAGTCTATAATGTCTCATAGATTGACAAACAATGTCTATAGCTACCCATAGACAAGCATGTGTTCGGCAAACATTTTGTTTCGTTGTTTGATAGATTTTGCTAAGCAGCTGGTCACATGGTGTGTTAGTAAATTGTGCCAATTTTCTCAAAACTACAACCATTATATGGAATCTTAATCATTATGTTGTATTTTATGCGCCTATGAGCGGAACCATATTCTGGACAAATGGCATTATATAAATAAAATTATTATATTATTATTATCTTTATGTATCAATGATTACCATCAAATTTGTTATATATATATTGGTTTAATTATTATGTTGTAGCAAGTTAGTCTATGCAATTTTGCCTATATACATATCAGCTATATAACACGTATTGTTTTAATTAAAGTGCATTTATCATTGACAACTTTTCTACCTACCAATGGTGCTGTGGAATGTATTGGATGGCACTAAATTGTAACGATATTGCCCGAGACAGGGCATAAGTCTTTGCCATGCCTGACAAAATCTCTGAACGTGATTTACAAAATATACTCCCCAGAAGACCTGTTCAATCGAACCGCATCTAGACTTTGCTGAAAATCATCCTGCTGAATGTTATTTTATTTTCTTACATTGCTTTGATCTATATAGTAGGGTGTAGAATTGCACTTTCGTGACCATTCTCTGGCTTCTAAGGTTTGACGATTGATTTGACTTCTATGGACCATTTAAAAAAGATTTAGCTCCCCGGTCCCTCTCGAAAATGCTGCCATTTTCCGCCAGTGGGTCAAATCCCAAATGGCCACAGGCACCATTTCGACAAAAATTTAATGTTGAACCAAAGCGCAAAAAATCACGTATGAAGACACTTTTTCGGGTAAGTCTTCCACGTGGATTCCGATTCTGACATTAGTTTGACGCTATGACATCATTTGACCCATAAATCCAAGACGGACACCATCTGGTAGAACGAAAACGTAACTTTTAAACCAGAACACAAAGAAACATGTATAAAGACACTTTTTCGGGTACATCGACCACGAGGGTTCCGATTCTGACATCAGTTTGACGTTATGACATCATTATGACCCAGAAATCTAAGATGTCCGCCATAGATGGTTGAACGAAAACCGTAAACGTAACTTTTAAACCAGAGTATCTAGAAGTATGTATGAAGACACTTTTTTGGGTATGTCGACCACGAGGATTCCGATTCTGGCATCAGTTTGAAGTTATGACATCACTTTCACCCAGAAATCCAAGAAGGTTGCCATCCGGTCAAAGATGGCCGCCATCCCGTAGAGCGAAAACGTAACTTTTGAACGAGAATAAAATGCAACGTCGAAACCTATTTTACTCTGGTATTTACAGGGCGACAGCGATCACCCACCAGCTCCTAGCCATGTCCGAGTGGCGAGGGATGGTGCTTCAGGGACGGTGGCACATTAGATATGCCAAGTAGTTGGCGCAGAGGCAGTGTTGGCGCAGGCTATCTGCATCTGGAGGGAGGCAGATGAATGATTTGTTCTTCATTCTCTTCCACTTCGCGGCACGGGCCTCAGCTATGGTGCTACTCTTGTTGTCGCCGTAGATGACATGTCGTGTGAACTCGAAGAGCTGCTCTACCACCTCCTCCTCAAGGTGAAGGCTCTCTCCCCACCAAGACTGCTGCCGTCGCGCCACAGGGCTCTTCGCCACTTGGTCATACATCAACTTCTTACCCTTACCGTAGAAGCCTGCGTTGGCATCACAGCCAGTCATACAGTGCAGCTGAACAGTACAGCCTGCCATCTTGTAGCACCTGAAGCACCATCCCTCACCACTCGGACATGGCTGGGAGCTGGTGGGTGATCGCTGTCGCCCTATAAATGGTAAGATAAAATGGTAAAATGGTAAAATGGGTTTCGATGTTACATTTGTTTTCTCGTTCAAAAGTTGCGTTTTCGCAATCTGGTGGCCATCTTTGACCGGATGGCAACCACCTTGGATTTCTGGGTCATAGTGATGTCATAACTTCAAACTGGTGTCAGAATGGGAATCCTCGTGGTCGACGTATCCGAAAAAGTGTCTTCATACATGTTTCTAGATGCTCTGGTTTAAAAGTTACGTTTTCGTTCTACCAGCTATGGCGGACATCTTGGATTTCTGGGTCATAATGATGTCATAACGTCAAACTGATGTAAGAATCGGAATCCTCGTGGTCGACGTACCCGAAGAAGTGTCTTTATACATGCTTCTTGGTGTTCTGATTTAAAAGTTACGTTTTCGTTCTACCAGATGGCGTCCATCTTGGATGTATGGGTCAAAATGGTGCCATAGCGTCAAACTAATGTCAGAATCGGAATCCTCGTGGAAGACTTACCCGAAAAAGTGTCTTCATACGTGATTTTTGGCGCTTTGGTTCAACAGTACATTTTTTTAAATTGTGCCAGTGGCCATTTTGGATTTGGCCCTCTGGCGGAAGATGCCAGCAGTTTTGAGAGGGACCGGGGAGCTAATTTTTTTAATGGTCCATAGAAGTCAAATCAATCGTCAAACCTTAGTAGCAAGAGAATGGTCACGAAAGTGCAATTCTAGGCCCTACTAATATAATAGTTGTGTTAAATATAGCAATTGAATCCGCTAAATATGAAGTTTGCTCAGCGTTTTGTTCAACATACCTCAAACTGGTGATGTGGAAATTGTCGTTTTTTAGAAGCCAGACAAGTGCACGCATCTCTGTTATGGACATGTTCCCTGATGTAATTTCAGTTGGGACAACATCCACCATGTCTGAACTTTGCGTCTCGTACACAGTGGCTATCATCATTGCGTCATCATTCATCTTCTCCGTGAAGATTCTCGCCATGTTCAGCATGCCTTTCAATGTTGTGGCCAAGTTGTCAGTGTTAAGTGCTGTACCTCCTGCTACCAGTTTTTGCACATAATACCTGTGACTTGTATCTCCCAACAGTCCTGCGATGAACGACACCATTGTCTTCAGTTGCTCATCCATGACTTCCTTCAGATTCATCCACATACCCGACCTCAACATGCCAACTGCGGCAAAGAATTCCTGCATTGTGGTGTGAGTGAACCCCCAGCGTTGCTGTGTTATCCCTTTCATGCGAGGATCTGGTGTGCGTGATTCCACCAAAAAGCCACCGTTTATGTCAGATTCCTTAAAATCGAACTTGTCAAGATCACCTTTAGAAAAGATGAATTTGGGTGGAGATGACATTATGCCGTAACTTGCCAGTTCTGCGTGTTTAACCAGTGGTGCCTCTATGGTGTTAAACAGCTCATCTAAATCTGTATCCTCCTTGCTGTACTTCAGGTGAGGATGCAGCTTTCTTGCCATTTGGATGGTTGCCTGTACGTAGAGGTCTGTCGTTGTGTTTACAACAGCCATCTCTGCGTCATCAGCGCAGCTGTGTCTGTCAGCTAAACTTGCACATACAAAGCTGCATTGGAGTGGCATTTGGCATAATCCAGCCATGTTTCGATCTGCACGAAGATGGTTCATGATGAATTCTTTCTGTTCCTTTCTGTACGTCTTGTCAACATACTCGTTGATCATTTCTTCGGTAAAACCACGCAGTTCAACAGTGTGATTGAACGCATTCACGGGCAGCTGCTTAGTTGGCCTGGAACTGACCAATACCTTTGCTCCAGGTAACACTCCATTGTTGATTATGCCAGATAGCAGTTTGTCCATGTCAGCTTCGTTCTTGTTCTGTTCTTGTTGTTTGTCTGTACATTTCCTCTCATCATATCCATCCAGAATTACTAACACCTCCTGGGGACGCTTTATGATCACATCAAGGCATGCCTCATGATGTTCTGGTGGGATGAGTCTATCAAACAGCAGATTACTGAGTGACCAACTCTCATTTGGTGGGAGCTCAAGCTCTTTCAATGCTACCAGAAATGTATACTTGGTATCTTCCCATAGACTCCCCTTTGCCCATTGATTCGCAGCATATTTGACAAGGGTGCTCTTCCCCACACCAGGTCTACCTTGCAGCAAAACTTTTCTTGCTGTTCTGATCTTGTCAACGTCGAGTTTGCTAAAAAGCTGATCAAGTGGTATCGCATCATTTGTCTGCACTTGGGTCTCCTTTTCCTTCAGGTCAAGTAACCTGATGTTCTCAGGAAGACTCTCTGTACTGTGCTTCTGAAGGTGTACTTTTACAAAGACATCTTCTACGGATTCCGGCAATTGTGAATTTAAATTGACTGAATGAGTGGTAGGAACAGTCAAATGCTCGTACTTCTTTTGTAATGCATTCTTGAGGAATTCTAAAAAAAATATACACATTCTTGTGAATTCATGCTTGTTTATTTGATCCTTCATTTGTTTATTTGCACATTAATGCATATATCTGTTAGTTTCACTTATACGGGGCTTATATTCTGCAGACAAGCTAGCAGAGTCATTAAGTTGTTTTTATTCTGAGGGTGGTGTTTTTCCCCCACATAAAACCATTTGCTTTGCATAGTGCTAGGAAAGAATGCTTTAATATGCCATGAAACAGATTATTGTTTAGCTTGTATGAACTGTGTACTGTACCGAAACATGGTACTTTTGTATAAGTTTTCTTTCTGTTGCGAATCAATGCATGACTTGGGGGTTATATGTGCGACAAGCCGATATATTATTTTGTTTGTGTGAATCACTTTGAGGGTGGGTGATTAATTATGCAGCCCAAATATAATGAACATTCATGGACTCGCAGTGAATCACACAATGATGTTGACTTTAAACATAGTGAACGTGTTGGGTAGAACTGAAATCTGCGCTCTGAACCATGAAAATGTGCTTTCAAATAATCTGCTAGGTGTCAGAATTGTGCACCATGAAGTCTATGTCACTGAGATGTATAACAACGATGTTGTTTGTGTTTCAGCATAACAAAATGTCTTATGGCACCATGACTGTGCATTTCCCAGTTTGATACATTTATTTACCCAAAAAATGCTAGCACTTTGTCACATTCACTGTACGTTTATATATGGCTTGCTCTCAGTGTTACGTTTCAAGAAAAAAACATTTCGTTAAGAAATATTGACTTTTAAATACATTTTTCTGGAACATGACCAAAGTCAAACATTTTATACAAATAATATTTTGTTTTAATAGTCCAATTAGTTTATTTCTACTATGAACAGCGTTCGTTGTTGAAATTAAGATAGCTGTTACATTTGTGGGGAAGTAAGGATTTGCAACTGACAATCATTGTTTGTTATAAACAATCTTTCTTATTATAAACGATCATTCACCACTTTATCATTGCAATCATATGTATAGTTTTGGTCACATTTTTGAGTCATTAACACAGATTAAATGCTAAGTGCTAAGCTTTCCAAAAATGTATAGGTTTATATATGTGGCTCATATTTAACCCAATAGCAGCTTCAAAAGTTGATTGTTGTATCAATATGAAGTTGTATCCTGACCTTAAGTGATAATTTCTCCATCTGAACCACAAGTCTAGTTTCTTACTTTGTTGTTAACTAGATTGGTTACATCATAAATTTCACAAGTAGAATAAAATTAACCAATTGCTGACATTTTGCGTATAGTAATGGACCATGGCCTGATATTTCCAGGACTAAGACTGACGTTAGCTTTTTTAACAATCTGTTCAAGTATTTTTGAAAAATGCGACAGCAGAGATGTTGTTACATAATTATAAAACCAAAGACGATCTAAGATATCTTTACTAGATCTCAGATTTTCGATATATTTGTTTAATTAAACAAAACATAGGCTAGTTGATATGATAGATAAGGCAAATATGTGCTATCAAACAATGATAGACAATCAAAGCGTTCAGCTGTTTTTACTTAGCTTCATATGTATCTCCACTTGTATTCAGACTATGAAGGAATATCCTACCTTCTGCATTGAATTCTGGTCTTTGAAGAGCTTCTGGAAATAAAATGTTGGTTTTATTGTTAGTTATACTGTAGATACATGCATGTAACTTGAAAATATTAACTGTAGTCAGGTAACGCAAAATAGCCTAAAATTATTGGTCTGATGCAGAATGACCCCATTACATGCATAAATAAAAAAGAATAATTTATCATCATTTTAACTTTGACCTCTGATACCCAAACATATTCTATATTATTTCTAACCTGCACCCACATGACATGAAGAAATTAACCTAGCTGGCGACAGTCGACATAGTGGAAGTTCCATGCAGCAGAGTAAGTGTAAATACTTTGCTCTGGTAGATGGAACCACTACCTATAAACTGATCCACCTGCAAACTCGAGATGATATACTGGAAAGGCCCCGGATGCGTCCTTTCAACGTTTTGCATCATCTGGTTGCTTAGCCATGCCTACTGTGTTGACCAAGGTCAACCAGTGAGGTGTAATGAGGACGGTCATTGACAGACACGTTGCAGACAGCCAAAACCTGATCAGAAAAGGAAGGGGATGCCAGGATAACATTTTCATATTAAGACCTGCCAAAGACGTGATTCTTTATGTTTTTTAACTTTCAAAAATCTAATTTGTCAACTTAATGCTGATGTAAAATAATGACCATGCTGATTTTGGTGTGTAAAAAACCAAGCTTGTCAAACAAAAAGTAACAAAACTGTGAACATGGTGGCCAGGAGGATTAAGCATATTTTTACCAGCAGACCACCATCTATAAAGTGCATTTAATTCAGAATGAGAATAAACATGTTCAATTCACTTTGTTGTTTAACTAATAGAGTTTAAATACTTTATTTAAAATGATAGTGTTACCAGTATACAAATTGTATGGACAACCACACACCAGTTGTTCTTTCGGAAATACAGATCACAACTCGTCATTTGTGAACCACTCGTTGATCTAAAATTCGTCTCTGGACATCGACAAATAGTGACAACAAAGGTAATGGGGCCAAATGAGCGAGTCATTTTTGCATCAGACTTGAAGAAAATCAAATGGGAAGACCTCTGCCATCTACCATCATGCGAAGAGCAACTGCAAATGTTTACGTCCAACATAAATGAACTGACGGATAAACCTTTCCAACAAAGACAGTGGTAAGACACAACAGACAAACCATGGGTGTCGGACAGATTCCGAGACCTAATTCGTCGGCGTCAACATGCATGGAAGGCAGGTGACGAAGCATTGTACCGTCATTACTGAAACAAGGTAAACCGCCTAAGCAAGTCGTTGAAACAAAAATACTATGATAAACGCATCAACGTATTAAAGACATCCAATCCACGCAATTGGTGGAAGGGCATGAAAGAACTGCTTGGATGTCAACAAACTAGCAGTGATTTTGCTTCACCTCGCCAATCCAGTGTGTGACGGTAATCTTCTACAACTCACCTATGAATAAACAATTTCTTCAAATCAGTGAGTGATAACCTACCTGCCCTGAGTGCTGACAATGACTACCTACAGCTCGAAATACCATGTGTGGCATCAAAATAATCATTGAGAAGGTGGAAAAACAGTTACGCAAACTACACACGAGTGAAACACCGGGCCCGGACTCTGTACCAAGCTGTTGCTTGCCTGCCCAGTTGCCGCAAGCTACAACAGTTCACTTCGAGAGGGGCATGTTCCACATATATGGCTGGCGTGCTGCATAGAACATATCAAAACAGACCTTAGACCAATCTCCTTGACTTGCTGTGCTGTGTAAACAAATGGAAGAGTTCGTTGTTAAATGGGTCTGTGACAGAGTTGACCAACCAATACGGCTGACGGTGGTCCGGCCTACTCTGGAATACGCATGTCCAGGATGGTCGACCTCACTCACTTTGGGTCTCCAAAGTGATATGGAGCGTGCACAAAGACGTGCTATGAACATCATATACCTGAACACTCCCTATATCGAAGCATTAGCGAATGCAAAGCTGACTTCTTAGTCCAGAACCTGCTCTATATAGGCCCGAAGACATTTCGTACTTAAGAAAGTTTGACTGTTGATTTAAGTAATATATACATATGGCTTTAAAATTCTACTAGATGGAAATTTAAAAAACTGGGCATAATGCGGGGACGGCCATTTTTAAAGATGGCCGCTAAATTCAATTTCCAAGTACCTTAGCAACTACGTCATATATAGCCATAATTGTGGTATGTATGTCTATGTTCTATGGGACAAGGATTTTAAATATTTTATTATAGGACTCCTCCGATATACACTTCTGCCTTGTAATGATGGCGGTAATCAAGACAAATGTTACCATATCTCAAATACTATATCACATGGCGCAATGATATAAAAGTTGCTGGATAGCTTGGTGGATAGTGATGTCAACGCTTCTATAAATTATCACAATTTAAAAAAATGGCGCCTGTCAAACCCTATTATTTCCGTATATTAAGAAATACGTTATTTAATTCCTTGTATCACCGCATCTTAAGTGCTTTATATCGCCAAAGCTTGAAGCTGATGTCAAATTATATGCACTTAATTCCGGCATCAGGTCTATGCGTAGACCTTTAAGTGAAGACGTCTGTGAGGGCCGAATGTGCCATGAGCCGAAACATCGGAACCTGCGTCAAGCATGGTAAGAAATACGTCGCTAATCCTTCTCTTTAGCCACGCTCACTGGCAAAAGTTGGGATTTATTCAATCAAATATCGTGTTGCATGTACAATGGAGACCCGTTTGACCCACTGTTGGCAAAGGTTATAAGTGCGAGACGATTTCTACGCCATACATGATATGTTCCCCATTATCGCTCAGTTAAATCATATACAAGATCATTAATCGATGTGCCATTTATATTTAACCAAATACCAATAGAAGTTTGATTTAATTAATGTCTGTTTGAAAAGTGTCATCACCGAAACACAGCACAGATGGAAACATGCATGTGGCAAACATGTTTTACACTGTATAGCCTGTATCACTCAGGCCAGGACTACCAACGATGTATTTATTATATTTTAAATAGATTTGACTACTATGAACCATTTAAAAAAGATTTAATCCCCCGCCAGATGGCCAAATCCAAAATGGCCGCTGGCACCATCTCGCAAAATTAACTATTGAACCAAAGCGCCAAAAATCATGTATGAAGACACTTTTTCGGGAAAGTCTTCCCATTCTGACATAGTTTGATGCTCTGACATTATGTTGACCCATAGATCTAAGATGGCCGCCATCTGGTAGAACGAAAGCGTAACCTTTGACCCGAAGCACATAGAAGCATGTATGAAGACACTTTTTCGGATATGTCGACAACGAGGATTTCGATTTTGACATCAGTTTCACGTGATGACATCATCTTTACCCATAAATCCAAGACGGCCACCATCTGGTATAAAAAAAAAAAAAACTTTTGAACCAGAGCACCTAGAAGCATGTATGAAGATGCTTTTTCGGGGTACATTGACGAAGACACATTATGTCGGTTGTTAAATCGATGCGCTGATGCAATGTATGAAGATGACAGATCGAATTCAGGTCACGTGGTAAAGCCAAAGTCATTCAAGGGTCATCTTCAAGGTAATATATAATGGTTAAGGAATCGAATACCTAGACTCAACGAATATAAAGGGTACGGGAACTCCGCTGCCTGACATGATAAATAATGGTGATCGATCACCCCGTGTACGTCTTCATTGCCCTGCTAAAGACTGAGAACCCAAACAAATACTGTGACATTGTGCCCTTTCTTGGTCCCTTCCACACAACGTGTGATGATGAGCACTATACACAAGGGGAGTGAGCTACGAGAGGTACTCGTGGCGGAGGGCTCCGTCGATTGTGCGCCAAAAGGCAAACATTACAAGACGGGGCTGCTTTACTTGTTGCTCCTGTATGAGGCACTTATGTGTCAGCTGGTGAAGGCGATGCTCACGGCCGACCTGGCTGATAGAGAACCTTCAGATTCTGAGAAATACGAGTATCTCCCAAGAACCCCGCGTTGCTGCCCACACGGCAATGGAGGAGGATGTTGACCTCGAGAGCCGCATCATCAACATCTTCACCCAGACGTAGGCCAGTGTCATGGCGGACATACTGATGCAGAATGTGCATGCAGTCTACGTTTGCAACTGGGACGAGTACGTCAGCTCTCTGTCATAGATATTAGTGTACGACAACAATAGGTACAGGAGGTGGCTGCCTGATTTCAGTGCTATGCTGACAGCTCTCCCTGTTGATCAAAAGTCACCTACCCTCGTACTGACTTCACTCGACCCATCCAAGCAACCCCTACTCCAACATGGCCTGGGACATGTCGAGTGAGTGTACCATGAGCAAGGACAGCAAAATGAAGTCTGACTGGCACACCATCGTCCAGAATGAGAAACAGCTGCTGGTGCACTCCAGAAATGTAAAGTGAACAATGTGGCTCGGATCAGGAGAGCTCACAACGTTCTGGTCAATCGAAAATATGCAAAGAGGAAGCACATAGAATGCGTCCCAAAACGGATGCGATAAGATAAGCAGTGCGTGCAGGACCTGGTCACATACATGCAAGAATTAGATTCCCTCGCATTCGACCCGGCCTCACCTACCCTCCACACCCTACAGTCACCCATCCCTGCATCTGGTAAGCTCGTTGCGGACTTCAACTCAGCGCATGCTGCGGGGAGAAAACACTGACCAGTTTCTAGCGAGCGGATGTTCAGTAAGAATACCTCCCTCCATTCATCCATTCCCCTGAGCAAATGCTTGACGTCTGCCAAAGAACCAGGCATGAAGAATCCAGGGGAGGAACTCACGGTGACAGCTGTTGAGATGGGGTGGACTGCTCTTAAGGCAGTGATCAACCTGGTTGAGATCAGTCAGTGTGTGGACCTGCCCCAGTTGCTGAAACATCGCGTTGTCGAGGAGTGTATGGCCTTATTCAACTCCAACGGCATACACAGTAAAACGCAAAAGAGCAAGCTCATCCAGAAACTCTCTTTGCAATATGTAGCCCTACAGGAACCCTACATCGCTCTCGTCACCATGGACATGATGTGGAGTATGGCAACTCAAACAGCAGAAGATCGGAAGATGGCACCCCATACAAGTGGTCGGACTACGTGCACACGGCGTCATCTATTATCCTTGCCCGCCATGGCGATGCTGACCGTATCGTCTGTGTGAACGACCCGTACGACGCAGCATACTCGTCTAAAGACGACAAGCGAGCCCTGCCGATGCAGGGTAAGGAACATGTCCCCAACACCTACATGAAATTGGCAGACCCTTCCCCTGTGCCAGAGCATTCAAAACACTGCTGTGTAGCGTCAGCAACAAGGGGCAGCTGCAAAAATTCATATGCAAGTACCTGATCAACCTAGCACAGCGTGTTGATGGAGAGACTATTTATTCAGTTGGCACCCACTGCACCAAAGTGTCAACCCAGCAACCGATGCAGAATTACAGCTTTGACCAGTCTGAGGCTGACACAGTCATTTTCTCCATTTACGCAGTTTTGCGCGAGTCAGGCTACACTGGCCCTGTTGTAGAGCAGTTCTTCGAGGTCACATGACATGTGACAACAAGAGTAGCATCATAGCTGAGGCCGGTGCCGCGAAGTGAAAGAGAATAAAGAACAAAAATTCATCTGCAGATAGCCTACGCCACCATTACCTCCGGGCCAACTACTTGGCGTATCTAATGTGCCACCATCCCTGAAGCACCATCCCTCGCCACTCGGTCATGGCTGGGAGCTGGTGGATGGTCGCTGTCGCCCTGTCCGCCACACACGACCTGCTCTCCCGGCGCACCTACCTGCGCCAGGGCCAGCTGAAGAGAGCGGGGAAGATGACAGCGAGAAGGAGGATGAGGGAAATGATGATGTACAGAGGAGTAGGGGGATTCATTTGAATCTGATCTGATGATTCAGAATCTAGTCAGGCAGAATGCTCTGATTCGGCCTGATCATATTTCTCAATGTAACATTGATTCATCAGCAATAATGTCGTACCAATGTGTAGCACAACATGAAAGCATAATTGGTTACATCTAAATGTGTTTTATTTGTATTATGGTGCCATGGCTAAATAAAATGGCCAAATATTAACATTTTCAGGGTAACATTATTTTTGTTGACATGTTTTAAGTGATAACTACTCAAGTAACAGCTATTCAAAAAAGCTTGTTTTGAAATATAATTAGTCCTCTTGTCAAACATTCATTAACTATTTTGCTTTTTACTGCAAGATATCCTTACGGGGTTAGTGCGCTTAAAGTACGGCAATACCAAGGCAAAATGAGTTTTCACATTAAAATTGTTTCACTGAACATAGTTTACAAGTATTGTTTCTGTACTTATTTACATACTGTATAAATGCAAAATCCAACAACCCACATCTTCTCTTCTCATTCAAAAGTTACGTTTTCTCTCTACGGGATGGCGGCCGGATGGCAACCATCTTGGATTTCTGGGTCAAAATGATGTTGTAACGTCAAATTGATGTCAGAATCAGAATCCTCGTAGAGGGCGTACCCGAAAAAGTGTCTTCATACATACTTTTTGGTGTTCTGGATTAAAAGTTATGTTTTCATTCTACCAGATGACGGCCATCTTGGATTTATGGGTCTAAATGATGTCATGGCGTGAAAATAATGTCAGAATCGCAATCCGCGTGGACGAGTTAACCAAACAAGTGTCTTCATACGTGATTCTTGGCGCTTCGGTTCAAAAATAAATTTTGCGAGATAGTGCCAGCGGCCATTTTGTAGTTGGACCTCCGGCGGAAAATGCCAGCATTTTTTAGAGGGACCGGGGGCTAAATCTTGTTTAAATGGTCCATAGTAGTCAAATTAATTGTCAAACCTTAGTAGCCATAGAATGGTCATGAAACTGACAAATCTAGACCCTACTAATACTAAATAGCCTTTGACATGTTTTTTACTTGTCCCACGTATATCAGTGGTACAATAATGTCATTGACAAATCAAAATTGTAATAACTGAAATTAACAAAATATTAAATACCCATAATTAAGTTACGTTTGTGCTAATTATGTTTACACTCCTTATCATGTTTACACTCGTTATCAGGATATGTCATCATAGTGGATAACTCATTTCATATGATACTGGGTCCAATTATTAGGGAAATGTAGTAAAGCAGAATATCTGTAATTTGCATGCAGATATTTTCTCAAGTTTTATCAAGTTTTACCACACCTCATGGTGCAAATTTTCTGGTTTTGCAGCATCGCATTGATGCAATTCTACCCTTATTCAAAGTTGTAGGCCCGCATTAGCCTATTCTTGTTTAACGGACTGTCGCTCATCTGTGAAACTTTGCAACAAGATAGTCTGGTTACTTTTGATGACATGGCCTGCTGTTGTCCTTTAACCAAAAGCGCATTATTACAGTTAAGTTTCAAAATGTTTATCACAGATATCATCACATTCGTGTAGTTTTTAGTTTCATGGAATATACAGTGGGATAATATTGTACACAATTCTCAATAGATTTTGACAAATGTTTACTTGTCCCAAATATATCAGTGATAAAATAATGTCATTGACAAATTAAAATTGTAATAACCAAAATTAACAAGATATTAAATATCCATGACTAAGCTACATTTGTGCTAATTATGTTTACACTTATTATCATGTTTACACTCATTATCAGGATATGTCATCATAGTGGATAAATCATTTCATGTGATACTGGGCCCGCATTAGCCTATTCTTGTTTAACTGACTGTCACTCGTCTGCATAACTTTGCAAGAAGATAGTCTGGTCAATTAGCTGTCATTTGCATGTTATTCATAATTATATAGTGCTGCCTCCTCACAGAGCCAGGGTAATACAGGCTAATCCCAGCTGCCATGATTACTGCTTCATAAATAACTGCAAATTTGTATTACAATTTTATGCGTGAATATTAGTTAAATTTTTAATCGTATTTTATAATACAAAAATTATTATCTAATAAAACAATTCCTTATTTAACATGTTATATCAATTTCGGCCTCAGAACTAATGAACATGGCAACATCGGCAGAGCATAAATTTACCGGGCGAATTTGAGGGGTTAAAAAGTGCTGCCATCTCCGTCTCATCTCCGTGAGGTGGCAGCACTTTTAGTAATTCATATGCAACTGGCAGATTAATGCGCTACAGATCAACATCAGCGGCCTTACCCCAGAAGAGGGTAGACACGCTGATTGACTCTCAGGCCGTCCATGAAATAAAACAAAATAAGGATATAGTTTCTACGACATACAAGTATGCTATGCCCATTACAAGCAGTACCACTTGATAGATAGTTCCGAAACTGGGTAGGAAAAATCAGACCTATCGCATAAACCGCTTGGTCAGCATGCAATGTTGTCTTAACGTACCTTTCACATCCTCAACACGTTGTACGAGACCGCTCACTTTTGACGACATGGCCTGCTGTTGTCCTTTAACCAAAAGCGCATTATTACAGTTAAGTTTCCATACGTTTATCACAGATATCATCACATTCATGTAGTTTTTAGTTTCATGTAATATACAGTGGGATGATTATTGTACACAATTCGAAATAGATTTTGACAAATGTTTACTTGTCCCAAATATATCAGTGATAAAATAATGTCATTGACAAATTAAAATTGTAATAACCGAAATTAACAAGATATTACATATCCATGATTAAGCTACGTTTGTGCTAATTATGTTTACACTTATTATCATGTTTAGACTCATTATCAGAATATGTCATCATAGTGGATAACTCATTTAATATGATACTGGGCCCGCATTAGCCTATTCTTGTTTAACTGACTGTCACTCGTCTGCATAACTTTGCAAGACGATAGTCTGGTCACTTAGCTGTCATTTGAATTTTATTCATGTAAAGTGCTGCCACCTCACATAGCCTGGGTAATACTGAGAACTAATGAGCATGGCAACATCGGCAGAGCATAAATTTACCGGGCGGATTTGAGAGGCTAAAAAGTGCTGCCATCTCCGTCTCATCTCCGTCTCATCTCCGTGAGGTGGCAGCACTTTCAGTACTTCATATGCAACTGGGAGATTAATGCGCTGCAGATCAACATCAGTGGCCTTACCCCAGAAGAGGGTAGACACGCTGATTGACTCTCAGGCCATCCATGAAATAAAACAAAATAAGGATATAGTTTCTACGACATACAGGTATGCTATGGCCATTACCAGCAGCACCACCTGATAGATAGTTCTGAAACTAGGTAAAACAAAATCAGACCTGTCGCATAAACCGCTTGGTCAGAGTGCAATGTTCTGTTAACGTACCTTTCACATCCTCAACACTTTGTTCGAAAGTGCTCATTTTCGTCGTCATGGCCTGCTGTCGTCCTTTAATCAAAAGCGCATTATTACAGTTAAGTTTCAACATATTTATCAAATCATAGATTTTGACAAATGTTTACTTGTCCCACATATATCAGTGGTAAAATTATGTCATTGACAAATTAAAATTATTGGCACACAAAAGCAGCATGAAAAAGTTAAGAATGTGCTTCCAAAACCCTCATTTAATCAGAATGTTATGCCTGCAGTTTCAACTTGGAATTTAGCAGTTTTTTTATGATAAATGTTATTCTAGATATAGAAATATTGTAGTTATACTAGATATTCTAGATGTTATAGAATTTTTTCGAACATGTTATTACCACATTCTTCGGTATTTACCTCTTTCTATTGTAAATACTATTGCAACTGTGCTAGTCACTAGTAGAGTAGACTATTGCAATTTTCTTTTTCATAATATTGCTTAAGTATGTCACAAACTACAAGTACAACATGTTCAAAATAGCTAAGCAAGGGTTGTGACTAGGTCTCCACCTTTTGCTCATTCTAAGCTGCTTTAAAAGTCACTGCACTGGCTTCTTGTCTAATATCGTATCATCACAAGCAGCCATTGTATTTAATTTCTTTGCTTATTCCTGTAAGAAAATCTGTTCAGTTTCAATCATCTAGTTCTTATTTACCTTTTGTCCCTAAAGTCAATATGGACTAGGGATTTTGCTCTGGGTGTGCCTACTCTTTGGAATATGCTTCATTCTAGTATTAAATCACTTGAAAATATTGTTAAATTCCAACCTTTACAACTGTGCCTATCCACCATAGCTCCTTGGCATATCAATCAATCTGATGACAACTAGATTTGTTTATTGACTCTTAGATCGATCAACCTTTTTGATTGATGCGCCTCTGAGCTTGGTTTCTGAGGATTTAGGCAAAACAGAAGTTACCTTTATTAATATCACTACTGTCACACAGCTGAAAATAACGAAACTGTGAAATCATTCGAACATTTAATTAAATCTGACCATTTATTAGCTGCAGGATTCAGACGTTTCATCTCATATATAAAGTGGGTCCCCAGATAGCCTTCATCTACACGCACGCACGCACGCACGCACGCACGCACGCACGCACGCACGCACGCACGCACGCACGCACGCATACTCACATACGATCTCATTCCAGCTTTATAATCAGTTTAATAACAGAGATATAGCCCTGAGCTCAATTTGCTGCAGTTTCGTGAGAAGTGTCCATTAACACAAACACACCCACATGGTATTCAAGCCTATTAAATATTTGTTAAGCTTGCTAGGGTTGAACAACTTTTTAGTATACTTAAAAAGACAATATACCCATTGTTTATTCTGTTTATATTTATGAAACAGGCTTAAGTTTTTACGAGAGTGTGAGCTTGAAATTCCTTGTCACATTGCGTTAGATTGGTTGGAGTCTGGACTTAGAAACCTGATTTCATCCTATGCCTC